>JARQZJ010000032.1:3771785-5031071 GCA_030704895.1 Henosepilachna vigintioctopunctata
GTGAAAATCGTTTTTATGTGAGTAAGCTTCTGTAATCGAATCGCTGTGATCTCTGATGAGGTATTATAAGTTAGAGACGTTTCTGGAATCATCAAAGGAAGAATTTGGGACACCTAACAAAATGTTTACACCCTGCATATCAATGTAAAAAAGGATATTCTCTGAAATCAGAATAAGATTCTCAGTTTTAATTATCTTTCAGTTCATAGATTTTTTGAATGCCAAGGAAATGATTTCATGAATGAATTCCAATTATAATTCATTTTGCCAAGGATTTTTGCATGAATAGCATTTCGAATTATGTTGAATCAAATCAAACAATATTATATTAACTATACCTAATGAACATGTAATATTTTTTTTATTAGGACGACAAATGGGCAGAAAAACAAATTATTAGCCAACGTTCCTTTGAAATGTATCAACATCGTTGAAGTTGAAACAACAAGATGGTTAAATTACAAACGTTTGTAACATGTTGATGTTTTTCGTCTGGATGTTGCCCCCTGTTCATAGGAGTCCCGCAGGGATCTGTTCCTGGTCAAATTTCATTTCTGGTATCCATAAATGAACTTCTAGATTATCGTACGTGGTTTTACTTGCAGATGAAAGCAGTATTTCTCTTGAGGGATCCAATTAGAATAATGATCGCATTGCTTTTGGAAGAAATGACATGACCACTGAAGGTTGGTTTAAAGGAAACGCAATGTGCATGAATAATGATGAGACAAGGTGCATGATTTTCAGCTCAATCTGTAGTAATGTGACTGATGATGCCAAGTTCTTTGGTATATATGTTGACTCTAGCTTTATGTAGAAAGCTTCCATTTTTGTGCAGTAAGGTGGACCATATTTGGACTAAAAAGAAGAGAGCATGTTACAAAAATAATTATATCGAATTGCACATACTATACCACCTAGGTTTATATGTGTTTGTTCATTCATTATGGGCTTACGGAATCAGAGTCTCTAGATTTACAAGTAGTAGTATTCAACTATGAAACCAGATCCAAATCTAATAAAACACTGAATTTTACCTGATTTAGACCCGCCGTTTTACTGGTGCTGGAAATTTCAAATTCAAAGCGTTTCATCGAAAACCCACACCCTATCTAAAAAGATGTCCAAAACACTATTGAAAATTATTCTGATAGAAATGTGATTCATATTTCTACAGAGTTTTTTCTTATAGAGTTTTTCCAATAGACGATCTAAATTGCATTTAATAGTAAATCCATTATAATTGAATATAAACTTAAATTCAAAAACTTGAACTTATGATTTACACTTTATTGATTACATACCATGACGAGTTTCGTCGTTACAAACGAATTCTTCAGATGTTAACAGAAAAATAACAACAAATTTGAAAAAACAGGTATAAATATAAGGGAATGGACCTTATTCCACAGTATGATACATAGATTAACTAATATACCTTCATCAAAAAAAACATCAATACAGAACTGAAACTCTATCAGAAAGCTCTGCGATTAGTATTTCCTTATCAGTCTGAGAAAAATCATAATATTTGTATGTTTGTATTTGTATGATTGGAATTGACCGTTCCAAACATACTTTGGAACAGTCAGTCAACAAGTCAAAACCTTTTCTTAAAAAAACATAATTTCATGAATTCATTTAAAACGAACAATAATTTATCGAGACACATTAAGAACAATAAAAACAAAATTAAAAGAGTGTTTACCAATTGAATTAAAATCAGGTGTTTACCAATTGAATTGTGGAACATGTATATATATATATATATATATATATATATATATATATATATATATATATATATATATATAGGTAAAACTAGTAGAAATTTCGGTACTAGAATACAGGAACATAAATACAGCTTCGCGCATAATAAAAGTAATTCGAATTATGCTAACTATTTATTAACAGAAAACCATACTTTTGATACGAACTTCAAAATTTCACACAATATACAGAAAAGTAGTCAATTAAACCTTTTCAGGTAATAAAAATTTGATTTCAGAATGGAATATCTTAAGTAAAACCCAAATTCAGAGAATCTCAAATTTCCTGATATTTATACCTGTTTATTCAAATTTGTTGTGATTATTTTGTTTGCATCTGAAGACGTCGTTTGTAACGACGAAACACGTCATGCTATGTACTCAATAAAGTATGAATCATAAGTTCAAGTGTTTGAATTTAAGTTTATATTCGATCTGAATTGTTCTTTTTCTGTTGGTTTGAGCACATATATATTCATATTTTTCAATAACTGTATTTCATATTACTGTAAAAACTCATGTGAAAACAGTATTCATGTTGTATACGATTATACTTATTATACAGTTTATTGCAACAATAAACTGACTAACTTCAAACGATAAAGCATATTCAAAACTTAACGTAGTTATATTTGTAATACACGAAGAGATTTTTTTTCGATTGAATCCTTCTAATAATTAATTTCATTTGATACTAGTTGGAAGATCAATTTTAAAACTGGAAGGAGTATTGAATCATTTCATTTAGTAATTTATTGCGAATCCTGTCACAAAATTATTAGAATATTTGAATGGAAAGAAAAATTTATTCTTAGTTTTCGGATTTTATTTCTTCGTTCTATCAATTTTCATATGACGTAGTTATTCAATATGAAATGAAAATCTTGAAATTTTCACGACAAATTTGAATTGGAAATTAATTCTTGAGTGATTTTACCTGAGAAAATTTCTAACACCTCTTCAGTGAGTTCTTCTGGTTTCGTTGAATAAACAAGGTCAAAAAAATAAAAAAAAAAAAAAAAAAAAGTATTTTCTTTTTTACGAGGCACTCAACATCACCGCTGTGTGTAAAACCGAAATTAGGATTCCGCGTAGGTGGGTACAAAGGAAAAGCGTATATCAGGCTCAACTCGAGTAGGGTGGCTGCTCGGCACGTTCCCCTTCCTTCAAGATAATCCTGTTATAACTAATCGACGATAAGTGGTCTGAAAAATATGCTAACTACTAGCTCCTTCTCAAAGTGGGTTACCGTCGTGACTCATGCTCTCAGCACGATAAGGGCACATCAAGCTCAAAGTGAAATGATCAAATAAGAAGCGGTTCGTTATCTGGCACGCGAATCCGCCCCTTCGCTTTTCCATCAACTACCTACCCCGAATTGACCTAGACCTTCGTCTGCGTGAATTGCTAGAGGGATGCTGATTTTCTAATAGATCTAGAGAAACAGCCAGCGCCTACATTATCGATTTCGTGTTACTTATTCTAAGTGCTTGTAAAGAGACAGCTCTGAGAAAATGTAGTTAATTAAATTCAGACAAGTAATTAGACTGCTGGTTGATTTATGTAGCAGGCTCTATGAATATTGACTTGTATTTATTAGGATGTGTTGTGAACTCCTTGGAATCAATAATTACTGAAACAACACCGCCAATTAGGAAAACTAGAATAACAGAATAATTTGGAAAATTATTTGGGGGAAATTTAATTATTCAATTAACAGACAGATACAGTCTTTATGAGTGAATTCCAAGCTTCGTATTACTGACTAATTGAGGGAGAATTCTGGCATAATTCTACGT
Source organism: Henosepilachna vigintioctopunctata (assembly GCA_030704895.1). Classification (NCBI taxonomy): domain Eukaryota; kingdom Metazoa; phylum Arthropoda; class Insecta; order Coleoptera; family Coccinellidae; genus Henosepilachna; species Henosepilachna vigintioctopunctata. The sequence continues at coordinate 3,775,354 of JARQZJ010000032.1, forward strand.
GAAATATGATAAAACAATAACTAAATAAAATACAGTAAGCATTACAATATTTCACTCAATTTGACTGTTACTTTGTTGGCATGTTTGGGGGTTTTACCTCACCTTCAACCTGAAAAATGAAAGATTGAAACTGGACTAATTCACGAGTATACTACTGTTCCTGAAATGTGCAACTAAGCATATTTTTATGAAACAGTAGCAGAACCGTTTCTTCATGCTATGTGCTTGTATCTATATAAAATGTTTACACTATTTTGGTTAATTCCAACTTTTTGTCATCTTCTAGAATCGTTACATATTAATAAATTTAAAAATTCGGTATTTTTACTCAATAGCCAGTTAGAGGTTAACACTAGCCCTCTACTTACTATGTTCAATAACAATATTCCAGGTAGCTGATCAAATTGATTACCTAGTTTTTAGTTAATTTACTTTCAATTTTATGTTTTTCGATTTTCAAAAATTTTAACTTTCCTTTATTTGTTCTTAAAAATCTTTGTTGTATATTATTGGTATCTTTTCTTACATTAAGTTGGTATACCTGACTTAAGAAATTAATTTTCTGTGTTCATTTCCAGGTAAGCGATTTTTCTTTTGTTAAATATTAGTTGTATTCTATGGTCCTCATTCCAAGTTAGTCATAGAACATATCTGGAATGTTCTGTGAGAATAGCTATATGTATTGAGTTTGTAAAATTATACCTAGTATTAATTCAGCATTTGATAGAGAAGTAGCACTGCGAAACGTCGTCATGCGTATTTGTATTAAACTAAGAGAAAATTCTAAATATTGTTCCATTATAATAATAACTTTATTCTGAAAAAATACAGTTAAACAGTATCAAAAGGAGCGAAATCCAGGAAACTGAAAGAAGGAAGATTCATTCAAATTCTGCTCATTTAACTCCGGTTAAAACTTCCCAGTCACTGAACACTATACAAAAAAATAATGAATATTCATCCGAAACAGAACTGTACAGAAATAACTTTGAATGAAGCGTTCTGGAATGTAAAGGAGCTGAAGCAAAAGCCATAAAAATTGCTAGTTCAAGATCAATCGCTTTCCTAATGAAGAATGATCGCTATAATAAAAATATGAATATCTATTCTTTCTGGAGATCTCTTATTTGTCGATATTCCAACGAAAAATTGATATTATTCAATAATTGAGGATTTTTTTCCTTGTTCTTGTCTCGCTACAAATTGTTACATCAACAGTTTGAAAACAATATTTTTCTTATATATATTCGAAATATTCAATTATTTTGACAAAATTTAGACAAAGCTATAACTTGAAACGGAATGCGAGTAATAAACGAATTTTTCGGTTAATACGGTATGTGATCTGTTGAAAATTACAATTAATTGCCTTAAAAATTTTTTGGTCGTAAATCTCTAAAGATAATCCGGTCCTGTTCTCATCGGCAGGAAATATATCCAGTAGATTGTGCCTGATAAGGCGATTCGATTTTTTCACCCAAAATTAAGTCTAAATTTATTGCCCTACAATCGTTATAATTTTAACGGATTCTTTGATTTATAATGTGGATCTACATACATTCACTCTGCATATTTTCTAATGTATATATACCAGTATACCTAACACCACTAATTAAAACTTGGGAACTCGAGGAATGTTTTCATTCTATTGAATTATTACTGTTATTATCTAATCCTCTGGTACATTCCGTTTGGATTCCATAGCAAATATTTAACAATTTTCACAAGATCGAAAAAATATCCTTGGATAATTGGAAAAAAATAATCTCTATTTTTGTAGATTCAATAGATGCTGTTTTTCGGAAAGGTGAATTTTTGTATATATCAAAGTTATTTCAATTACAGAATTCCACATAATTTTCTTTCTTTATTTTAATTCACAACGATTTATTCTAGTTTAACACTCTGTAGAAGTGTTAAATACAATATGTAGAAGTTTTTTATTGGTTGATTTCTGTATTGAGTAACTTATTAGTTGTTTAATTATTAATACAGGAATACAAAAGAGATAACTGCGGTAATGAAAAAAAGAATACGGAAGAAGTTTTACCAAACACTTGGTCATTATTTTATCATTCATTCTCATTAAATGTCATGTCACAACTTGACAACAAAGTGGAAAACATAATTTTCTACGCAGTTTTAAAAAAATCTGACATGATAATCCATAGTGCATAAGAAATATAAAACACAGTTGCAAAAATTTCTTCATAGATATATCATTTAAAAATACAACTGTTCCTTTGAATCCGGCCCTGCTAATCACCTCAGTATACATCTAACGTTAAGGCATATAATAAAAACAATCCTATTTACATTCATAACTCAAGAACAGATCATCCAACCTGATATGCTAAACAGTCTGGCAGTATAAGGACGTCTTCTGTAATGAAAATGTGAACATAATTCAAACTTTACTGCTTCATATAAAGAACACGATAAAAAGGGTATCTATGGAGATGTGGGCAACTTCAATTCATATTTTTCGCCATGGATTGGTGTTAATACTTACAAAAATTTTGTCAAAATATCGAATTCAAACTGAAAAACCCATTGGATTATAGGGAGTATTTTTTACAAACAATTTGATTGTCATCTTAAATTTTCCGTATCTTGATCAGTTTCATCGCTCTCTGGCAGATGGCAGTACAAGTTATGCTTTACAAGTATGGAGTGTCTTCAGATTGAAGAGTTTGATGGAATTGTTCTTGATCACTGTACTCGATTGAGAAGCATATAGAAGGGCAAAAGAGACCATCAATATCTGTACTTCAAAATTAACATAATACCTTTTGGGCCTATTCCAAATGAAGGTTTAATTGCATAGTTACCTATAACCTCGTAAAATATAACCGTTCTGAAATATTTTGTATAACATCAGTGTATTCTATGGTTCTCACTCTAGATTATAAGTATTGAGTTTATAAAATTACACTTATTATTATTTAGCATTTGATGAAGGATTAGTACTTCGAAACGCGTCATGCGTATTTTTATTAAATTATGAGAAAATTAAGTATAAAAATTATGGATATTAAGCTATTTCAAATTTCTCCTCAAAAAGTACGTCCAATAGTAATAATAATAAGATAAATTTATTGAGAAACATTCGTTACATTGTGAAATTACATTCATTTCAATTGATACAATAATTAACACCAAGAAAAATGCTCTCAAAAGGACCGAATTCAGTTTGAAGTAGGATCTTCCACTCAGCCCTCGAGCAAAAATATTGATTCAAACAAAAATCTTGGTGAAATTCATATTTACAATAATATACAACTTTGATTGAAAAGAAAAGAAAAAAAATTTCGTAAGAGATATTAAGCATTTGAGACAATTTCACATGGTGAAGAACATTTGTGTCAAAAAAATATACAAACATATGATACAAAAAATTGATTCATACATTATTGCCTACATCTGAATCATCGAAGTACTCTGACACACTATAGTATGCCTTTGTTAAGAGCAGAGATTTAACTCTCCTCTTAAACAAATGAGCTTTCAGTACTTTCAGATACGATGGTAAATGGTTGGAAATTTTAATACTCTGACAATATAGAGAGTGCTCAAATTTAGCTGTTTTATGCATAGGAATAAGTAGCACATCCCTGTTCCTTGCTGAATACTCATGATTACTATTCAATTTAATAAACCTATCTTAATTTTCTTTAACATATAACAAACATCTATAAATATATAAACACGGTAAGGTGAGTATGTAATTATTATTAATGAAAATAGGTTTACAAGATGTTCGCTGATGAATATTGAATATTAATCGAAGTATTCGCTTCTGTGTAATAAAGACCCAAGTACTTATTTCTGTAGAGCAGCCGCCCAGCAGAATATTATAATTCAGATGACTATATACATAATACACATTCATAACACAGTTTCTAGGTACGATGTTCTCGATTCTAGAGATTGCAAAAAAATGAGTTACTCAATTTTTTACATAAGACCTCAATGTGTGATGTCCATCTCAAATTTCTGTCTACATATATTCCAAGAAATTTGTTGATTGGGATGATGATATGGTGTTCAACATCCCCCATATTCAACATCCAAGGTACTAATTCCATTGCCCTTCAGACAAAAATGAACACATACAGTTTTGTCAACGTTCACCATCAGATTGTTAATTCGACACCAACTTACAAATTCCCTTACAATATTCAGAAGATAATGAATATTATAATGGAAAAACATGATATTCAAATCAAAACTTAAATAACGTTTTCTTCTGATACTTGTTCATCAAATGAATCATTTATTCTGTACTCAAGCAAGACAACATTCCCATCAACATTTGTAAGTGAAAATTGGAAAATTACATCCCTCAACATCAGGAACAATTAATGTTATTAACAAACTTAGATAAGAGATGTTACTTGGAAGTTTCCAAACAAGAATGTCGTTAATCAATAGTTTGTTGAAAGTTCATTTCGCTGAGTTCATACCTTTTCCACCGGAGGGCGCTTCCTATAAAAGTCTAAAAAGTTATAACCTCCCGAGTTCTTAGCAGTCTGGACGGAATTAATTGCACTAAAGCGGCCATAATTTAGCATTTATTGCTTAATATTCCCGAAACTTTCTTCTGCTTTCAATAGATTGTGGCTGTTTGGCGAAATAAAGCGCAATTTCGAAGTTCTTACTTACATATGCAAATAGAATTTTATTTATGCTTTTTTGCCATAAATCTGGCTTTATTTCGCAATTTTCTCTGGGTTTTCTCTCGAATTAGGCACAATTTCTTTCCTAAGATTCGTGATCTCGAGCAGATGGCCATAACTGAAAAATTTATTGAATATAAACTTAAACACTTGAATTTATGATTTACACTTTATTGATTTACATAGCATGACGCGTTTCGTCGTTACAAACGATATCTTCAGATGCTTACTGAATAATAACAAAATTTTGAAAAACACAGGTATAAATATCAGGGAATTTTGGGATTCTTTGGTTTTGGTTTTACCTAAGATATTCCATTCTGAAAAATAATTTCTATTACCTGAAAAGGTTTAACAAGGGTGAACTGTTCAATTCTATCTGTTCATTGAGCAAATTTCCAGAATTTTTGAGCCGATTTATTTTCACTATTTCTAAATAATCTAATTGACTACTTCTCTCTATATTGTGTAAAATTTTGAAATTCGTATCAAAAGTATGGTTTTCTGTTAATAAATGGTTAGCATAATTCGAATTACTTTTATTATGGGCGAAGCTATATTTATGTTCCTGCATTCTAGTACCGAAATTTCTACTAGTTTTCAGCTATATATATATATATATATATATATATATATATATATATATATATATATATATATATATATATACCGGGACATGTTCCACAATTCAATTGGTAAACACCTGATTTGTCTTCTCTTTCAATTTTGTTTTTATTGTTCTTAATGTGCCTCGATAAATTATTGTTCGTTTTAAATGAAATATTAAAATTATGTTTACTTAAAAAGGTTTTGACTTTTTGACTGACGTTTCCAAAGTATTGTTTGTAATATTCCTTTCTGATATTCATTGATAATAATATACTTTATCTAGCCTTGTATGTAGGTGACAAGCAAATCTGCATGTTTCCATGTTTTTTCTATCAACCCCAAATATTCTTCATGCTGAAAACTGAACTACTTTTAATTCCAACCGTCTATTGTCCAACGCGATGGCCTGCGTAACTAACTGCCGGTTGGACGTGATCTGAATTTTATGTTCGTAGCTTAAATATACAATTCAATATATTTCGGCGTGCAGAACATGTAAATTATTTATGTCGACCCCTCTTCCAACGAACAGGGCACCACATTGTTTTAAAATTTATGGAGCTGTGCGTATAGTGTTCGGCGGTAATTTTAGGAATAAATTACTAGAGTTTGTTGATGAATGGTTGCTTTGGGAAAGTGAGATAAGGTACGATGTGAAATAGAATACTACAATCAGAATTTCGGTTATACAATCTCTTCAACAGATTCATTTTTGCGAGTTGACGCTGCTTACGTCACTTATTTCAGTCGTATTGTTTTTGCAAGGACAACAATAATAATTATTATAGAAATACTGAAGACAAAACTTAACAATAAACATCTCTTCAAGGTAATCAACACTTAGCCTGTTCAGTTCTTGTTGACTTATTCAGAATGGTAAAGAGATGCAGAGCTGATATTAACAACCTGCAGCGAAAGATCAGAAATTTCCCACGAAGTTTAATAACCAAGACATGACTACTTCACCAAGACATGAGTTAGTAGATGAATGGCAGGCATCGGTTACTTGTTGTACCAGCAAAAAAGGAATCCTGAGGAAGTCTGTTGACTCACATCTGGACAGAGTGATCTACCAAATTGATAACTCCACTTCTTTGAAACTGAGTGAAGATCAGGTTGCAAGTTTTCATCATTTTAACAACGAGAAGCTGCAGAGTTGGACAGAAAACCGCTCTGCACGGTAATGAGACCATGAAAGAAAATATTGACTAGGAAGCGTTGAACTACTGGTTGGACTCATGCAGAATGTTTCTCGAAACTGAGGTCACACTCCTAGTTCTTCAAGATGAGGTTTTTCCAACCCGTTATTACCTGAAACACATCGTTAAAGACGCAATAATGAGAGACGACAGGTGCCATTACGGATGCCAAACATCAGAGACAATCCAACTTATGACAAGGATGTTAAATATTCGCATCAATGGAACATAAAGAGAGACGTGACGCTGTAGCCTAGATTGTACATCAAGGACTGGCATTGGAATGCATCTTCTAGATAAAAAAAGGTGTTCTACTACTAATACATGCCGGAGCCAATTTTGGAAAATGATCAGTTTAGAGCCATAAAACTACATTTATCGCTGTGGCCATTTCAACTGCGAACAACCTTATCGAGAAGAATGCCGGAATAATGTCAAAATATCGAGAACTTGAAGTGCGATTGCAGAGGCAGTGACACATGTACGTGGTCAGGACTGCTGCAATTATTTAGGGATCCTCTGGCGTGATACCAAAAAATCTCCTGAAAAATATCAGAGAACTGGGACTTTGCGAACTTCATAAGGAATAACAAAAATCGGTGCTGCTTTCCACAACAAGGACTGTCAGGATGCTTATAGAAAATTGGTAATCAATGCTATGAAGGTCACCGCCCTGAAGAACGCCGCCATGGGGACCGCCGCCACGGGCCTGATAACTTGGAAAGGGCTCTCAGAGAGGTTAGTCCCTTGGATATACAATATCTGAGATGAGTATTAACGTTATAATTTTGTTCAGTGTCATATCTTTCAGAGTTTAGTTTTGTGAGGTTTGGTTGGTACTCTTTCGTCCTAATGTTGAGTACCTATGATTGTCATGTTGTGTTCTTTATAAGATGATTGGAAAGTTAACCTGACTAAAAAAAAGTTCGCTGTTATTTTTTTTTGAAAAATTATCAGATATCGATTATCATCAAGATAGGAGACGTGTTGAGACGTTCGTCAAATATATACTTTTTTATGGAATTTTGTTTTGGAGAAAAGAATAAGTATCCAGTATTTGGGATTATTTGATGATAATTAAATTCTTCTGGCATTGTTAGTTATTTGGAATTTGTGACCACAAGAAGGAACCTTCAGGGGATCAAAGCACGTGTTCTTGCACAGTAAACCGCACACTACATCTTTGCGTAAGTCCAGGTATTTTCAGTTTAGTTTTGATTATTTGTTTCATGGAGGCTTTTGTTTCAGGGTTTTCGTTTTTAGTTTCCGTTTTCGTTTTCGTTTTTGTTCTAATTTTCACGTTTTCCTTTGGATTTCCCCCCGTTTGGTTTTTGAGTACTGGAATTATTGAGAATCACCATTTGAAGAAGGTTTGTAGAAGATCTTTGAGCCTAAACCTGCAAGTTTGAGGACGCTTGGTGTGGTGAGAGTATTCCAGTACATTGTTTGAAGAGACATTGTGATATCTGATTTTATATTTATTTTATTAACCTTTAGTTTACTTCAATTAAATATCTGTTCGATTTATGTTCTGAAGATTCCTTTTATTTGAACATTCATTATATATATTTCGACATTGTGAGGATAAAGAGAGAAGTAATTCATCTTTTATTTGTTTCTGTTTCTCTTTTCAGTATTTCAATTCATTAATTTTCTTTCATTTTATATATATATATATATATATATATATATATATATATATATATATATATATATATAGAATATAAAAGACTTTTATAGAGTTTCCTCAAAAGTCTATATCCCAAAATAACAACGTAACAAAAATTGGTAGAATACAATCATTATGGAAGCTTCAAACTGATTATATATGAATATTAATCTCTCTACTTCAATGGCATAATTTACCCAAAATGTCAAGTTGCATTGTGACAAATCAACCAACTCATTCAGCCAAACCTCGCGAATATATTAGAGCTTGTAAATACATCCCCGAATAGAGTGCTTCAAATAAGGAATGAGTTATATACGTATATGTCGCTAGATGTCTGTTATTTCTATGCACTGTATTGCACCCCGAAATGAACATTCGACACTGAAGTAATTTTATCACGAACAATATCAACAGTAAATGAAATGTCAGCTGTTATTTCCACATCTGTTTATGCTAAAGGATGATTACAATTATCATTCAATGCATCTGTACCATGTTATTCATGAAATTTAACCTAATTTGGAGTGTGAATATACGTGTTACATATAATACAACATGTAGAAATGTCATACTAAGCTAATGTAACATGTCAACATGTAGAAAAGTCATAAACTAATAACAGTTTTATATATTTTATAATTAGTTTAATATCATTGCAAAGCAGGAGATAAACTTTATCACTCAAATTTTTGTACAAATTACTGCACAATAGTATTGATTGTCCTCTCTCTTGTCCGCTTTGAAATTTCGTGCTCCCAGGCAAAATTCTCGTAATACAGAATTATTCCACCTAGAGACTCCGAGGACCAACTCCCTAATACAATCCCCCATTTGGTTTATGGAGTCTACATTCAGTAGAGTTGCCAATAATTGTGACATTCACTTTGACTTCATAGAAGTTACTAAGAGGAGTTATGTGAACAAAGAAAATTGACTAAAATGAATTGATTTAGATTGAGTTCTTTGTAATATTTCACTGAATGCTAGTTATAGTGTATACTTAATAATGTTGTTATTAGTTACTATTTTTTTAGAGTAGATTGAGCTCTTTTTCATATATTTTTCATTTTAATTATTTAGTTATTATTCAACATTGTTATTATTTTCTGTAATTGGGTGTTATACTTGTTGAGAATAAAGAATTTATTATTATTATTATTAGAACAGGCTGGATTAATTGCAACATTTCTGCAACCAATGAATGTTGCAATAACTTACAACTGAATGTGCAAAAATCCAACTTCATAGTTTTGAATATAAGCTAGACCCATGGTTAATAAGGAGGAATATTATAGTGATCAATGAAAAGAACAGTGGAAGAGCGAAAAGAATAAAATATTTAGGCATTATGTGAGATTAAAAATTTAATGATTAGGTTGGTTTCATATCTTTCGAAATGAATGAAGTTATTGTTTTTAAAATCAATAATAATTCCAAATTTTGAATATTGCTACACTGTGTTCTTCGGTTTGACTAGGGAGAAAACTCAACAATTACAGAAATGACATGGCTAGAGAACAATTTTGAAGTGCCATAGATATAAACCAGTGAAAACTATGATGAACTTTCTATCTGTTTCCAGTTTAACTTTTGAAAATCGTAGAAAATTGTATCGGGTAACATCCCGATACAATTGTCAAGTATTTATTATAAATTTTGTGAAACCAAGCCAAGTGTTTTTATTTAGTATATGAAACAATGTTTTACCAAGAAATCTGCGAACATTCAGTCAACTTTATATAAGAATTAATCAAAAAAATAATGTATAGGCAACTTTGGATGTAAATTTATCTTCTTCTTCAGAAATCCACTCTTAGTAAGCCAGCTGATTTTAAAATTTGAACCTTTTATCTCTCATAATCAAGTAAACGGTACACGGACTGTGATTGAATTTCAAAAGATTGAATTCCTGTATGGATTTCGAAACTTCGTAAAGGAATTAGTGTTCATTCGTGGTATCATTCATAGGAACAAAGTTTTGAGAAACATTGCTTCTGATCCAAACAAGCCGTCTGGCTCCTCCAATGACTCATATTATCGAATATTACTTTAATTTTAAATATCCCCGTTCAAGTCAATATACTCAGTCCTAATTTGACATAATGTGGTCTACTGGTGGTATAAATCAACACCAAACTCAATAAAAATACTATGAGCCATTCAAAAAAATATTTTAATCCATTAGTAATACCAGACGTACGTTTAGACTTAACTTGGCAATAATTCATCCCCCAAATCTCCGAAGGGTGCACAATACGCCCCTAGTAAGGCTTGCAGGTTTTTTACCAAATTGTTCACACATACATTAAGTAGAAATCATGAGCGTAGATAATGTAGTTTCATGGGAGCCAAAGGGGCACTTCAATATTATCAACATATAATATTAATATTCATTTCCTATGAATGGAATGAAATTGTTAGGAAACATTTTATCTGATACCAGACTGTTGGCATTGGGTTATATAAACCACCCAAGTTGTTTGACGACGTCAAGCAACTAGCTTCTGTAGCAACTAGATATTGCTACAGAACTTTTTCTACTATGAAGAGATAATCAGTGGTCAAGTTTTAAACGAAAACAATTTAATGTTTATGAATTATGCTGACTGAAAATTGCTATGTCCATTTTAGCACAAGACATGAGTGGATGTGTCCATGTTTCCATTATATTTGAAAAGTTATTTATTTATCTTGAGGGTATTATAGAAAATATATACGACGTGGAATATGTTCAATCATTTGTATTCAGTTGCATACGATTGGTATAACATTTTGTGTCAATATATTAAGTGAGAAGTATTTTGAAGAGTATCCACTGGTAAACACAAGATTTTACAATAGTAGGTTGATGGAGAGAAAACATGATACATATGTACTTCGCAAGCAAGCAGGGTGAAGACTTCTTTTAAATAATACCAGTTTATATTGTATCCCAATATTTTCACTAATAAAAATCAAACCATACAAACTATTCAATTTTCGAAACGATTCAGATTTCAGGAAAATTCAGATGTAATCAGGATACTATTGAGGGACAATATAACTATTTTTTGTATTTTCCAGTGGAAGAATACAAAAAATTGAGTACACGTTAGCGACAAACGTCTCTCTGTTCTACATAACGTTCAATACAGGTTTAATTAATATTTATACATGAAATGTTAGCTGTTTGGTAGTTCATTTCTAATAAAACTTCAATAAGGAACAAGGCATAAAACCAATGGATTTATTCTAAATAAAACTAGTTTCGCTTATTAGGACATTATCAAGTACGTACAATTGAAACAAGAGTTTTTTTCAAGAGTAGGACACAGAAGGAGAAAGAAGAAAACGATAGCCTTATAATAGAATTAGGATTAGCCATAGAATAGAAAACGGATTTTGTTCTTTTTCTTTTTTGTGTGAACTCATCGGGAGTGTTCAAACAACGTAAATTGTATGTTGGAAACTTGGTTATTATATTAAGTGAATTTGAGTATTGGCGAGTGGTTGTTCTCTAACTGGTCGTTAAGCAGAGTATGAAGGTGTTATTTTTCGTACCTGTTGATCTCAATTGCTTCAGGAGGTTAAATTTTTGACCTTGTTCGTTGATATGTAAAAACTGTTGGTAGGAAGACCTTGTTTTGAACCATACGGTTCTTGGTGTAAGTGTTCATAAAGTAATCTTTGAAAACATCTTGCAGTCTGGCCTATATAGCAAGCGTCACATTCTTCACAATCTAACATATATATTCTTGGTTTCTTCATACAAGGGTGGGGTGAAACGTTTCCGACCTTACCATGAAAAACGATGTTTTGAAATTTTTTTTTTGCTTACTTTTCAACATAATCTCCATCAACAGTGATGAATTTCTCATAACGGTGTTCTGATTTAGTTATACCAGTTTTAAACGTAGATTCGTCAATCCCTCAAAATACTTATTTATAGTTTCGATAACTTTTTCATTGCCCTCAAATCTTTTACCAGCAAGCCATTTTTTGAGTTTGGGGAACAGGTGGTAGTCACAGAGAACTAAGTCTGAAGAGTGGAGAGGATGCGGCATCAATTCGTGGATTTTGAACATAGCAACAATCGACAAATGCGCTGGTGTGTTATCGTGATTAAACAAAATTTTTTTCTTCGTCAAGTGAGGTCGTTTAACTTTAACCTCGTCCTTCAAACGTTCCAATAAGTCTGCGTGGTATTGACCAGCGATAGTCTTACCCTTTTCAAGATCTCAAAAAAGAGTAGCCAGAACTTTGTCGGCCGATAAAATTGTTTTTTCCTTCTTTGGGGTTGGTTCCCCCTTTCAAACCCACTGTTCTCTATTTTTAGGAGTGTAGTGTTGAACCCAAGTCTTATCAACAGTTATGAATCGACGCAAAATTCGTTCGGATTAAGCCTGTACAGCGCCAGATTTTCGGTAGAAATGTTTTTTCGAATCAGTTTTGGACGAACGTTATCAAAAGCAGCATCCATCTTGCACACAGCTTTTTTATGCTCAAATGGTTGTGCAAAATACTTCGCACACGTGCAGCTGTCATCCTACAGATCTCATGCACTTTCAATCTGCGGTATCTAGCATATATTTTCTTATATATAACAATCTAACGTATATATTCTTCGTTTTTTCATACTCGTAAGATCTGATTTGTAGAGTTTGTTATTGAAAAGTATCCAGTCCAATTTACTTCCAGCAATGGTGTAACTGTAACTGAAGTAAACAAACAACAAATCTGAAGCGTCTTTTGGTTGCAACATCTGTAATGTGAAATCAAATGGAATTGAGGTAAACTACTGACTCTCATTTGACTAGTGGTTAGTGATTTTCCTCTTCATAATCTACGTTTTTCATCGTTAGTGAACTGTGTATTTTCAGATGAATTTTAGGGTGAGTTACGTGGGGAAATTTCGAATTTGTAGCCTATTCGTATCCTATGCGAAAGCATTTTTAATTTCCTGACGTTTTATAGGCGGTATTTCAAAGTACTGATAGTAAAATGTACAAGTGAAAGCATATGAACCTTTCCTTACAAATTGAAATGTAATGTCAATCATTTCCAATCCCATTTTCAATATTCGGAAGGAGTTGACTAAATTTTCTAGATGTGTTGAACTCTTATACCACTGCAAAGTTTTTTGGAATCCATCTAGATTTCAGGCTTACGTGGTCTGTTCATGTTGAGGAGTTGTATAAGGCATTGAGCAGAGGTGCATACGTCTTGAGGCCTTTATCTTCATCAGTCTCTTCACCTGTTATGAGAACAGCATATTTTGCGCTTTGCGAGCTCGTCTGAGGTATGGCCTTCTCTGCTGGGGTCACGCTAGTGGTAGAGGTAAAATATAAAGGATCCAGCTCCGCATGGTAAGAATTGTGGCTGGACTGGACTACACATTTTGCTGTTGGGGAGCATATAGGGAACTTGGAATTATGTCGTTTCCAGGGCTTTATATCTATGAGTGTTTACTCTATGCCAGATCAAATGTTCATTGTGTCACTCGAAATAGCGATTTTCACTCCTATAACACGAGGGGAGGAAGTGATGTTAGATCGTCTTCTTTTGCTGTCCAAATCCCGTAATGGTGCTAACTTTATGAGCTGGAAGTTCTTTAATAGACTGCCTGTGAGAGTTCGTGCGATGACACTGTTACATAAGCTTTAAGAAGATCGTTAGGAAGTTTTTGATAGACAAAGTTATCTATTCTATAGATGACTACTTTGAAATTGACTTTAACTTCATCTGATATTATATTTTGATATTCGTGCGCTTTGTATTTGTTTATGTTAGTGTTTTTTTTTCATAAACATCTGTGATATGCGGGGTTTTCCCGTTCCTGTGAATATTATTCTATAGCTAGATTGCTTGATATATTTTATATTCTGAGTTCTTGACGTGTGTAAGAGATTTTGATATTCAACATTTCATTTTATATCTTTATTTTTTTACTGTTGTTCATCATTCGTTCATAACATAAATAAACTTACTTACTTACTTACTTCAGAATGAGTTTTTGCCTGAAACATTCAAGTCTTGTTTTTAACCATGTTTTTTTAATATCAAAATATTCCCTCTTGGAGAAAGATCCTTATCTCCGCCTATGGGATAAAAACTTGCATGACAATGACCATTAAGCATGCGTTTATAGCAATAAATATCGCTTACTTGTTTATCGGGTTAACCGCAACAGTTATTCTGAAGGTTATGAACGTTAATATATCACATTTTCAGTGGTTTAAATTATATTACTGGGGTGCGGAACGGCTTTAATATAAAGACACTAATTCATACAAAGTAACCGTGCGTTATATTTTAATTAAATAAATTAAATCATCCTCCCGCCGAGTAGTGTACATTAATGAACTACTGAAATGATATTTGCATTGCGAGAATACGTTATGAATAACACAGTAATTTATAAGAGATTAAATGGATGATGAACCTAAAATGAACGTTTTCGTTTGAATAGCAAGCGGCTGAAGTTGAGTAAACTCAAGGCCGGAGTTTCAAACTTCACTCAATGAATAAAATGAATATTCTCTATGAAAAAATTGTATTTTTTTCAACAATCGTTTGACAGGTTCATACCTATCAAATTCGCTTTCAAACAGTCGCAATTATCGTAATAATAATTTCATTTACTCATGCGCTGTCGACATTGTCAAAAAACGAATTGAATTCCTAAATTTTTTACCTACTCAACAATATCATAAATAGGAGAGGTTCAAGAGTGTGCCTTGCGGAATACCGTGTACATCTCTCTTTCCAATGAAATAGAACTGCTGATTCCAACTACTGCGTGCTGTTCATCTAAATATAGAATTGAACTACTGTAGAATACACCCAAATAGCATCCTTTTAACTGACTTTTCTAAAAGCAGTAAGGCAGAAGGCTGTCTCGAAAGCTCTTTGCGAGTCAAGAAACACAACTAACACCAGAATACCTACATACTAAGACAAGTACAATGGACCAAAAATAATGTCGTTGTTCAAAAACCTCCAAAACATTTTTTCTCTTTCAATTTTCATAAAGGTTAGCCTCTATTAGAAAATCATTAGTTTTTCCATTTTTCAACTATGGTAGATCCATTCCATTTACACACATTTACTAGATTACCTACATACTAATACAAGTACAATTGACCCAAAAATAATGTCGTAGTTTACGTTTAAATTTTGATAAATGACAATTTTTAAATGAAACTAATGAATCGTACGAGTCGTTTTCAATCTCAACATATCCCTGGATATTTTCCTGGAATAACTGATCAGTCACTATTAGTATAAAGTATCGACAACTTTGATGTCAACATCAAATGATAAATATAAAACTCGATAATCAGTGTGTTCGATTTGTCGACGTAAAAGGGAAATGGGAACTGAGTTGATTAATGTACATATGAAAAAATGGATATATGCTCGTTTCGAATGTTATACTAATCAACAATATTTACTGTGCTTGCATGAATGAAGAGTGATAAGGTTTTTGCAAACTCAGGCTACTAGATAGTACAGAACTGTTTTGAATATCTGGATTTTTTGCCTCAGAAACAGTTCTTCTATTAACGTTGATGGAGATTCGTTGATTCTCTGAAAAGACATGGTTCAATATAAATTGAATAATAAACCCTTGGTTCAGTTTCACATTGTTTCAGTTTTCACAGTTTCATATTGTGGCTTAACAATTGTTTCGTGTTGTAACATTTTTTCCAAAAGTTGAGCTCATAGTTCAACTCTAGAGCATCTTCAATAGCTCTCTGAGTTTGATCTCGATACCTTATCTTGAGACTCTGATGGTCACTTACATTCAGTCTTGGTCTTCTATTTCTATCAATATTTTGGGTAACGTTGCAGTTACGTTGTTTTTATCTGAATGGAAGGAAGTAACGAAGAAACTAGAATCCTTTATTTGATTATTCATTGATAATTTGAAACTTTTTCACAAAATAAAACTCCAAAATCGAGTGATGATATAACACCTGATTATGAGATGAACTTTGAGACTTGTTGAAATATCTCATTTTATTTGAGTAGGGAAGGTCCAGTTGTACGTTTTGTAGTAAAACAATTACATTTGATGATCTTCGTGGATGGTAGCATAATTTCAGCAAAAATATATATAACAGTCGGGGGTTTCAAGTATTCCTAATACAGAGATGACTCAGGCAATCTAGATTTATTATATACGATAACTTCACTCAATAAAAGCCAACAGAGGCTACTTTTGTTCATAATTATCTCGAGTCCAATTCAAAAAGTCCGTTACCATGCACGTGCTTTGCATTACTCCGACTGTGAATTCAAGCATAACACACACACGGTCGTTTTTTACGACGATGAAATAGAAAGCCTCTTTTCATACACATGTATGAGCATTATTTGACTTCATTCTTGGCATATTTACGTTGGGTCGTTTAAAAATTCCCTCGCAGAATGGTAAAATATGCCATTCCTGGGAAATGTTTTGCTTCGCCCCTCTAAAGAATGGGGTATACTTTATTGACTTTCGACCGCCCTCTTACGGAGTTCTTGTTACTTTATTTGTAGCAGAGTGAATTGATGAACTTCATATGTTTTTAAATGATGGCCGTCAAACTAAAGTGAGTCGCTACCTAAAAATTATTTAGGCTGAAGATGGATGTATTTCCGAAACTATTACTTAAATATTAGTATTATTAAATATAGGACACATAGTATATGAAGGGTGATCATAAAGTTGGGTGTTTTTGATCCCTGAAAGTGTATAGCACTTTATGTCTGTTTGAGAAAAGCATTGAGAACAAAGATTGAAGAGAAAAAGAAGGTTGAAGAAAAAAAAATTGAAGATTGCGTCATTCTTTGCGCAAAAAATTACATCAAATGCTCAAAAACTTTTGATATGTTGACAGTGGCATACCGTGAGTCTACTTTGTGTAACAAAACAACTCTGGACAACCCAGAACGTCATCAACTAATGAAAACGCTGAAGAACTGAATGAAACAAAGTTGAGGAATCGTCAAATTACCATAAGAGAGGTTGCAGATGATGTCGCCATCTCATTCGGTTCATACCAAGCAATTTTGACGGATGTTTTGGGCATAAGACGTGTGTTAGCCTAGTTCTATTCCAAATTACGAAATGTTTGGACCAAAAACAGTACTGTTGATATGCAACAGCTCCAGTATTTACCGGATTCAACCCCCTGTGACTCTTTTCTGCCCGAAATTCAAAATACTTAGAAGTTGAATGATGAGCTAAAAGCTACATCAAAAAGTGGTTACCACAAGTGCTCTAAGGATTGGAAAAAGCTTTGAGCAAGTCTATTGTATTTGAGGAGGTACATCTTGAAGATGACAAAATGAATATTGATCACTAAATGAATATCTTCTGATGAAAATGAAGGTATACCTTTGATCTCATCTCGTTTTCATTTAAAGTAAAATTCCTAGAGGGTATCGTGTCTCTTTCAACAGCAGACTCCAATTTTGACCCCAAAAATATAATTCGAGTTGGAATTCTTTGCTGAATATTATTTGTCGATTACTTTTTGATACTTATATTTGTATACGTCAATCAAAATCATCAGTACTTCGTAACAACTATAGAAGTTTTGAGCGAAAGACGTGTGTTAGAGTAGTTCGTTTTCAAATTGCAAATTTGTTGGGCCAAGAACAACACTGTTGATATACTACAGCACACGTATTCACGGGATTCAACCCCCTGTGATTTTTTTCTCTTCCCGAAACTCAAGAAACCTGTGAAGATACGGCGTTTTGCAACGATTGAAGACATAAAGACCACATCGCTGAATGTGCTAAAAGTTATACCAAAAAGTTCTTAACCAGAACTGCTCTAAGGATTGGAAAAAGCGTTGACCAAGTCTTTTGTATATAAGGGGTATATCTTGATGATGACAAAATGGATATTGATGACTAAATGGATATTTTCTGAAATGACGAATAACTTATTCATCTCATCTCGTGTTTATTTAACGTGAGATTCCTTGAGGCCTGCCGCTTTTAATGGCAGACTTCAATTTGGACCTCAAAAATACATTCAACTTTGAATCAACTACAAAATATGATTTGTTGATTATTCTCTGAAACGCAAATTTGCATATGTCAGTTAGAATCGAAAAATCGTACCTAGAAACAACTAAAAAAAAAGTTTCATAAACTTATTTGGAATCGCAATTCTGAGTGTTTTTCACTGGGCATTATGCGAAAACTCGAAACCCTTAGAGCACTCCCCGTCTCACGTTTTACAACGCTAGCAAAAAGTCATTTACAATAAAAGCCATTTTCATAGCTCTAGGGGTGGGTAAACGGAGCCGAAATTCGAAGGGGTTGCCGGTGTGCACCAGCAGCTATCTCAATTGTCAATATTCATTTTTCATAGAAACGACTCCATAAAACTTGATAAATTTTAGATTGATGGAGTCGCTTCGATGGAATCCAAACTCTCTCGCTAGGAAGCGAATGTAGGTTTATGGGAGCTATTTGGAATCCTCCTTTCTGATACATTTTCCGATCCAGTCGAACAGAAGAAATGTTTTTTCTATATCACTGTTTATGAAACATTAAATGCTACTTCGGAGATAGGTACGAGAATAAGGGGAATATACGTTGGATTCAACTGAAAGATTGATTATTGGAAATGAGGCTTAGATTCAAAGACGAAGAACAATAACAATGATTTACACTTTATTGACTACATAGCATGACGCATTTCGTCGTTACAAACGACTTCTTCAGATGCTTACAGAATAATTTTTATTCTGCAAGCATCTGAAGAAGTCGTTTATAACGACGAAATGCGTCATTCTATGTACTGAATAAAATGTAAGTCATAAGTTCAAGTGTTTGAATTTAAGTTTGTATTCAATTATAATGGATTTACATCAAGTAAAAGCCAACACTATTAAAAAAATGAAAAAAAAATTCTATTGCTGTTCATGAATATTTGTATAGTCAGATTTGTAGTGGAATTTTATTTTGTCAACGTCTGAAGAAGTCGGTTATACCGACAAAACGGGTCACGTTATGACAATGAAAGTGTGAATCAATACCAGTGTTTGAATTATCCTATAATTATTGTTTTTACAGGACGTACTACGAAATAACTACAATAAGGTTTGAGGTTGAAAATTAAATGAGTTATAGTTAAATTATAGTTGAATTTTTGAGAGAGGATCATCAGTGAGAAAATGTCTGATTTGTATGTTCATATAATACATTATCCGAAAGTTAATTATTTCTTTTGTGACAATCCAATGTGCCCCAGCTTCCAAATTCTCATAAAACTCTGCGGAACCTTTCACAGATCTCCTAGTTTCGCTTCCTTTTGAATAAAATTACTTGGAACCGAGCTCCTTCCAGGATGATGGGCATTCAAAGTACGCTGTGCATTTTATGAGCCCTTTGCGTCTCTTCGTGTCAAACACTTTAATATTTCTAGGGTTCTTTTGAGTAATGGGGACAGACCGCCCCTTGACTATTTTTATTATTGGATTCCTGTGACTTGTAACGAGATTAGATTTGGGGTACGTCATTGCATCTCGTTCGCAATTTCCGTTTATAATTGAAGTTCAGTCACTACACATTATCTTCACATTATTTATCATTCGTTCGTTGCGAGTATGTCGTGACTATTTTAAAATTGCGTTATGGTTAAATCGAAATGAAAGAATGTACGTTTCATTAAGTCAGAAAGTATCAGCAAGGGTTCCTTCCATTTGAATGTTTAGATGAGATCAAACAAGAATTTCGAGAATTTAATTAACAATTCCTTCCGTAAAAATTTTTTTTCAATTTCAAAGACTTTTCGAAATGCCCCTCCAAGTGTCGAGGGAATTAATCGATCAATTAAATTATTCTGAGAAGGATGAAAACCTTCCTTACTTTTTTTTGAAGATGACAATGTTTAGTTTTTTTATTATATATAAAAAAACAGAATCTGAGAATTTCAAACCAGGTATTTTTTAATATATAATAATAAAAATGTTTATTGAGCAATAGCTATTACAAAATCATATATACATTTAGGTTCAAAATATATTTTTTACAATTATATGTTTAAAACGAACTTAGCTAATTTACGCTTGGATACTATATATACTATATACTAAAATACAGGGTTACCAACTCGTGGAATTTTTTCCTCCTGTAGTCAAGTTGAAAACGCCTAAAATCCCCTAAAATTGTTTTTGAAATCAAAATTCAAAGAAAAAATTTATATTTCAAGGTTTTATTTTGCAATTATAAGGTACTTAAGTGTTTTTTATCATTGAAATTAAAATATCATTAAATATTTATTAATATAAAAATATTATTTTATTATTATTCTTTAAATTGAATTAAATTTTTCATTTAATTTTTGGAAATGAGAATATAAGGAATAGTTTTTAGGGTATTATTTTACACAAAAATTAAATTATTTATTTACTAATAATAAAATTTTTAGTAAGCAACCTACATTTAGAAGTAGTGTTATCGGTTAGTCATTCATTTACTGCTGCCAAGTTTGAGTCATTGATCCATTCTGTCATAAGTCTGGATATTATAGAGCATTTTAATGCATAAGGAGAACAGCAGTGGACCTAAGACCGTACCCTGAGGTACGCCATAATCAACTCCAATTCTGTCCGAAAGAACATCATTGAACTTATTTTTTTGAGATCGTGAATGTAAAAAAGAATTGAACCATTTGTTTACTAAACCTGCAAACCCAGATGTAATTCGTTTTCGCAACAGTAATGACCTACATTAAGTTTCGGATGCTCTTTTGATGTGATGAAATGATACATTGTTCAGAAAATCGAAAACTTTCTGCCACCACAAGCATTTGAAGTGTGTGAGTCGACAGATAATTGCAATTTTTTGTGTATCCGCAATCTATTCGACTGATTTTACATTTAATTTCGGAACTATAAAGTGATATAGTGCAACTCGTTGCATTATTTAACTCTTCAAAATCAGTTAGTAGCCTTAAAGTAATATTAAGTTCATCAAATATTTTTCTTCATGAATTAAGTGAATTGTTTTGATTTTATGCAGTTACTAAATGCGAAGATATTTCATCCTGACAATGTTTGATATTATATATTCCATACAGAATGAATAATAACGTTGGGCTTCAAAAGTGGAACTTGTTCTTTCACCACATTTCTAATCCTACATGATTTTCTGAAAACCAACGGAGTGGAAATTGACGAAACAACAGCTACAATCATCAAAGATAACTTTTTTGAGAAATAAATACAGAGAAATAAATTGGACGTTGAAAGTGATTTAAGATTAAAACTATACAGTTTCAATCCCGATATTGACTCTCTCGTAGGTGACAAAGAATGTCAAAAGTTCCATTGAGTTTTTTCTTTTCGCTTTGAACACATGTATTTGAGGTTTTGTAACGAAGTAAATAAAATAAAGTTCTTTCATCTATGAATTTTTTAAATTGTTGTTTGTGTAATCCTTGTATACATATTTAACTAACAGTTACACTTCATATGCCATAGATAGGGTACATTGGTTATAATATATATTCTCCTTATACGTTACAGTTTTTATTTATTTTTCTTGTGTATTTAGTAAGTGGGCCTCAAAGTTTAATTTTCAAAATAGGTGGTCCCACCAATTAAAAAGGTTGGGAACAGCTTCCATACGGAATGGGCTACACATGATAGCCAAACTTTTCCATCTGAAATTTATTCCAACTGTATGTATTTAGAATGTTTTTTATCCATGCAAAATCAAGACAAATCAAGAGACAATTGACAACAGTATTAAGCTTTCAGTATCAAGCTTTCAAATGTTACGATTTGCTGTGATATTGTCAGTCATTCATTAGATAGATATCTGTAACGTTAAATCAAACAAATAGCGTTGAATACTACGCAACATTGTTGCGCAACAAGATTTGGTACTGAATAGACGTCAATCATCATAGGCTGTTTGTAAATGCAAAATCTAATTCCAGTAAATGATCACAAACGATGGCTCAGTCTGCATACTATGCACTCCACCCTCTATTCGCATTGGCTTTTAGAGATTTTGATATGATTAAATAAATTGAACATTTCCTTTGACGTTAGATGCAATTTCGGAATGAACGTCGATGTTTGTGAACGGATTGAATTATCACGAGTACCGAAACTGGATGAGTATATGCATATAACTGCATTCAACTTTTCAGGAACTGGAAACTGCTAAGAAATCGTTCTTTCAATTCGTATTCAGTTTTTCTCATTCATTCGAATGTTTGCTTTTTTTCTCAGCTTACCTTAATTTTTAGGCCTTATATGAATCGCAGAGAGTTCAAATAATCATTTTGTTGTTTGATGCATGTTATTTATTGTCTGTTGAAGGGATTTCATGAATATTTTCCTGAATTTTTGGAATCAACATTGTTTTTTTTTTCATTTTAGTGGACCTACTGTTTAATGCCGGCTTCGAATGGCCAATGACTCGTAATCAAACTACATTTACAACAATTACCATCAATCTACTGCTTGAATCATAGAAAAAACACATATACCCTCATCGAGGCACGAACCCAAGTCTTACCGCACCATAATCAAGTAATTTACCGATTAAGCTATAAAGGTCATGAAATAAAAGTATTATTTGACGTGCTATTATTGACATTATTAACGTGACGGCTATTTTCAGTCATTCGGTTTTCATAAGATATTATAATTCGTTATTACTTTATAGACTACATAGCATGACGCGTTTCGTCGTTACAAACGACTTCTTCAGATGCTTACAGAATAATAGAATTTGTTATTAGTTATAACTTTATAAAATTAATTGCCTCTATAGTCATAGTTAATCAGAGAAGAAAACTGAATTTGTCAAGCGAATCTAATACATTTCAGTTATAATCCGGTGGAACTTTCGAAGGTGTTTCAGATTGAAAAAAAATTGTCAACGAAGTGCAATAAGACAACAAATCATATGAAAAAACGTACGAGAAAATGAGTGAATTTCCGTCAACATAGCAAAAACTTTTCGAATTTCATTAGGTAGAGCTTCAAACTCGTCCAGAATTTCCCCCTTGAAGACGTTAAAGTTGTATTATGTGGGTCTTGTTTCGGAGACCCAAAATCCCAAGATGAAAAAAACAAAAAGGATTCCACACACGTTAAGATTTCCTCCTCATTCATGTGTTATTGGCAGTAATTGAAACATGTTGACACAGCATATCCTTTCTTGAAAATATGGTCGATATTAATCATGGAAGATTAGAATTACGGCATGAACAGTGTCATATAGAGTAACATATGGTACTATCTTTCAGTCAGATTTATTCTTGACAATCTGCAAAAAGTCGACGATTTTTGTTTGAAAAGAAGTGGTAGCTTGTGAACTACAACATATTCTATACTTATTGATTCAAAAAGAAACATACGTACCACCTAGATGTGAATCAAATTGTCCAAGGATTGCAACTTCATAAAGTTAACAAGTACGTGTAGGTGAACTTTGATAAATAATCGATACTCGGCGCTAGGCAATAAAAATGCCATAATTTTGAAATTTCATGAAAAAACATTCGATTCAAGTTGCAGATGGTACAGGGTTTAGTGTATTCTATAAAAATATACAATATTTATCGCAAGAGATACACAATTAACAGTGAGCTTTCAATATAGATTACGAGAAGAGATATATGTGAAACCCTCTCACTGATGTTGTCTAATAATTTCGTGACGTCAGGATATTCAATTCAACAGGTAGTGATACGTTGTTACAATTTTGTGTATTCAATTTCCACTTCATTGTTACAATGTCTCTTTGAGAAAATAGCTGCAACAATCCTCAGAAACAGATACTGAAAACAAAAAATGATTGAAAAGAGCGTATTTATTATTCCCATCACGCTAAGTAGTAATGTGCACTGTAAACTCAAATGATAATTGACTGTGAAAATGTATTTCAATCTGCAATGTGTTATATTTGCATTGTGCTTCAATCAAAATATTTCTGACTACTTTCTTGTAACAGAAATCTATTAAAAAAGAACGCTGTACAAAACCACACAGAGTATGCATTTTAAAATACAGGCAAATTCCTATTGAGATTGAATGTTGCAAACACGAAGATGAATAACGCTTCAGACAGCAAGAGAAAATATACTGTGCAACATAAAGATGGGTAGGTACAGACAAAAAAAAATTTCTTCGTGTCTTCTTTTTGTGCGTAATGGAGGTTTTTGCAGCAGCTTGCAACCATGGCTCTCTCAGATTTTTACTTTGTCTCTTGTAAGCGTTAGGATGCAAGATGGTTTGTTCTATGTCTGTACACAACTTCAGATATTTTACAGCGGTTGTCTCAATAGCTGGAAGGTGGTAGTGAAAGTCTGCTTTTGGCGAGATTTAAAGAATTGATTTGAGGCTGCTTCTTTTAAATGTCAATATCTAAATTTTCAATCATAACAATAATCAAGAAAACAAATCACTCAAACCAGAAGAAATCAAGATACCTCACTGTTGAGATTCAAGTACACGCTAATGATAGAAACAAGTGAGTCCCAGTGAAAATCGCAGCAACTTGATACCTGCTTTGCGGTAGAACATGCAAAGCTTAGCGGCGATTTTTAGAAAAGATTGGTGCTGTTTGTTTTTGAGTAAAATTTCTGGAATATTCTAGTACACCTCTGAGGAAAGGAGAAATTAAGTTTACCCAGAAGCTCAAGACAGTCGAGATTATCATTGAGCAAACTGAATAAAAATTTCAATGCATTTATACTTATCGTAGTGTGGAGGCTTCTAGTGTCAAACCTCGACAGCAAACAACCGTGATCACCATCTTCTCGAAATGAAAGCCATTTCAACAACTTCCTCTGCAGTGCCTCCAGGCGGTTTATGTGATAAATATATATTGGTCGGCAAACAAAACAGCCATACTCAAGTTTGCTTCTCACTAGGGCATTAAATAAATGGACCAGTGTTACGGAATCCGAAAACAATCTAGCATTGCGGACGATGAAACTATGAACATTGCTACATGATAAAATTAATTGGTTGATATGAGGCATGAATGGGAGTTTTTGATCAAATACTAGGCTAGAATCCTCAACCTCCAGAAGTCGCCTCAGATTAACACCTTCAATGCTGTAATCAAAAGTTATCACATTTCTCTTTCTAATAAAACTCACCACAATACATTTCATGACATTCAAGTGTAATCAATTATTATTATACCACAGGCTGATATCATTCAGGTCACTTGTAGCCTCAAACAAGCATGTATAGAAGACTCGCTCTTATAAACTTCGATATCGTCCATGATTCATCTTATCACAAGCCTTCTGGAAATCTGTATATATAACGTCGATCTGCCTTGCTCAGTCCAACTCCTCATATATGAACTAAGAAAACTCAACCAAATTTGTAGACAATTTGGTTGTGGCTTTCGCGGACAGTCTTTGAACTAGTGTTGTCCTGGTGAGGGTCAAAGGGCCGTCGTCGGTTGGAATTTCTTGCTAACAATTCGCCAGCACGAGTGGCGAGCTTCTTCACAAATCGTTCCAATTCTGATTCTGGAAGTAGACATGTCGGAAGTAGACGTCTGATTCCTGAATCAGAAATGAAACGATCTCTGAAGAAGCTCGCCACTCGTGCTAGCGAAACGTTAGGAAGAAATTCCAACCGACGACAGCCCTTAGACCCAAACCAGGACAATACTAGTTCATATTCGTTCAGTTTTACCTAGCCAGTTTCAAAAATTGTGATATACCTAGTTGATAAGGTACAGAGTATACAAGACTAACAAAAACGATTAAAA
Source organism: Henosepilachna vigintioctopunctata (assembly GCA_030704895.1). Classification (NCBI taxonomy): domain Eukaryota; kingdom Metazoa; phylum Arthropoda; class Insecta; order Coleoptera; family Coccinellidae; genus Henosepilachna; species Henosepilachna vigintioctopunctata. The sequence continues at coordinate 3,801,261 of JARQZJ010000032.1, forward strand.
AGGATGAATATCTTTATTTAAAGGATTTGGACAAATATCTGTATAGTCTCATTTCACGTACTTTTTCTCGTTTCCGGTTGCAGTGCGCTTACAGGACCGCACTCAAGCACAAGCCGTCCCTGTTGAAAAGTGACTCTAAATCAAGTCCTTCGCGATTTTCGAACATGCCTATCCATCGAGTTGGGAACGCTTCCTTCACAAGAACTTCTAAACTACATTTCTATGCTCAAAGGGATAAACTTTGTACTTCGTATACAGTAATGTGCTTTCCAACTTGAATTTTCCCATAAAACCCGATGGTTTGTTGAATATGGCGGAGAATAGCTAGTCAGGGTTACCACTCACGGACTAACTGAAATAAAATCAAATTTCTTATCAAGCGTCGTGGGTTTCTTGTAACTTTCAGCTTTCGAGATCTACAATTTTTCGAATAGGGATTGAAGAGGCCCACACATGAGAGGACATCTATGTCATTGATAATAATAGTTAATACAATAAAATATAACAATTTTAAATATAAATACATATGGCACGTCAAATATTCGTTAACAAACTAATAAGACATATATTTAACACGAAAAGTTAGTCTCTAGCTGCTGAATTGCTCAGGTAAAATCTGCATCTATAGCTTTTAATTATTTCATCATCAAATTTTATACACCAATAATTTGAAAATCGTGTTGTTTCCAAACGATGGTAGTTGAGAACTAGGTCATTTTAATCCTCGTGCTGTACTTGTGATAATCTTCATTTCGTGTGAACACATTCCTGTTACACTAGAGAAAATTCAGACATTCAAGATATATAACCGTATGATAATAATTATTTGATGACTCTTGAAAAAATCACGGCAACTCGTTTTCCTAATTGTTCCAGAAATAATTATGATTCTTTGGTACTTTCTGAAGAATTACAACTCCCCGACAAGGTAATTATACGCAATGTTCGAGTAAAAAACCACCTTACATGTTTCCTCATTTTCATCTGCCATCTTTTTCATTGAATTAAGACAACTTTTTTATAACACTCATTATGTGTTTCTTCTATTTGAGATCTCTCGAGGCGATGTTTCCTTGTTAATTAGAAGTGTTCCTTAGAAGTGGTAGAGTTTAATAATTTACGTTTCATCAATATATAATAGAAATGCTTGAAAGAATAGATATCAAACCATTTTTCTGCGTATTATCTTGTGTTAACTGACAGAAAATGCATCTGATCTCGTCATTGGAACTTATTCATAAAACTCTATTGGTTAAAAATTTAAAGTTATCTTGGAATAACTCTCTAAAAAAACTGATAATGATTCTACTAATGAACTTTAAATAATCTATTCATCAAATGTCTCTTGCTCATTGGAAGATATAATTTGAAGATGTTCAATGCTATAAAGAAATTCAGTGGAAATTTTGGTGTATTGTACAAGCAGAATCCGAAAATTTTATGATTTAAATGAAAACAAATCGATGTTTAGATCTGAAAGATCCTGATCTTCTCAGATTTGGTCCCAGTTTCCACTAACACTTTGTATGAGGAGAATTTTTCTCAGATTGGCCGGCACCTGGCGCAGCAGAGTTCATTTCATCTTTAAAATATGAGGTAGGTCAACAAACCCCACCACCAAGCCGATCTCCAATTTCCCCAAATTGCGTTCTGATCGTTTCACCCGATGATTTTCCCATTTTTCTTCGGTATAACGCTCATCACGTGACGCCTCACTTGCATCCCGTGTTGATTCGATCCAATTCCCGCCGAACAAAGCTTTTCTCCCACTACTTCGACAGTCTTTGTCGCCGAGAAAATGTCCCACGTACTTATCGTCGAAATTTTATTATTCCTCGTCGTTCCATTTGGAACCGCAAAAGGCGAATATGATTGGAGAAGAAAAGTGGATTTTTGAAACAAAATAAGCAGAAGGAAAATCGAATTGAATTGGGAAAGTCATGATATTTCCGAACGCGCCTGGCGCTATTTGAATTCATTATGGGAAATGTGATTTATAGCATTTTCATGTAAGAAGTTAGCACCAGTTATTAGGAAATATTCTTTGTTGGCATGCTCAAGGAAATCAGAAATTTTCCACTGAATGGTTCAATGGGTTATTTGAATAATTCGGGAAATATATGAATATGAAAATTTCACATAACAAATAAATACATGGAAACGTTATTGAAGAATATTCATGAAACCTTATTCATGAGAATTTGTAACTAAGAAGGAATGCTATTGAAACCTCGTAGAAAACTTCTCGTGGTATTGAAAGTATCATTCTTTCTAATGAAGATTACAACAGAATCAACATAAAATAGCTATACATCGAAAAATATTTTCATACTTGATTTCAAAATGTCGCGAAAAATTGACAGCAGGTCATTTTCATCAGTATTTTCTACAAAAATAGAAAATTCAGCAAGTGGAAGCCAAAGAGAAGTGAGCCTCTTTTTGCCTGGTGCAGTTTGCTTCAGTTATCTTCAGTCGAGCAAGTATACAGATTGTTGTCGATATTTGTTAACATCTGTAGTCTAAAACTCAATGAAGGAATCGTTGTTCAAAAGAACAATAATTTCAATCTTCTTTCAATTTCATCTTAAGCACATAACTATCATCTATTCTATCCTCATATTCTTCTATAGGTTATTGAGGATTAAGTTTCGGACCAAGGTTTCTTAATTCAAATCGTGGTAAACGTACAAACAGACAGACAGAAAAACATTTCACATGATGAAAATTTGGTTTCTGTTGATCTCATGAAGTCCCTCATATTCGTTCTTCTTCAATATCTTCAATAAACATATATAGGTAGAGAAGTCGAGCTGATAGTTCATGTTGGACATTCAGAAATACATTATTGACAACTGCATTCAATTTTGTGTACTAGGCTTTGTATGATGCGTGTAGAAACATACACACAGACAAACCAACATTAGGTGATCTAGAAATTTATGTTCTGTTCTTGGTTGTTCCCATAAAGTCCTCAGTATTTGTTCTTCTTTATTGTCTCCAATATCCAAATATTGTTATTGAAATACCGCCAGTCATTCAAGTAAGACTTTCAGCCATTCAACAATTACAACTGCATTGAATTTTGTGTAGCAGATTTTGTTCAATAACAGTCAATCATACACACAGACAAACAAACATTTCATGAATTGATGTTTTATTATCTGTTGCTTTCATGAAATCGATTGAAACTTTTTCTGCACTAGGTTTTTCTGATGGTGGTGCAAACATACACACAAGCAAAGAAACATTATATAATTTGATATTCTGATATCTGTTGCCTTCAGGTATTCATTCGTATCCTATTTTTTAAAGTTTTGATATGAACCTGTTGACTTTAGAGCTTATATTTCAAGTTGACCTTTCAGCAGTATATTTTTGGCAACTGTTTTAAATTCTTTGCGGTATATTCTGTCTGATAGCAGTACAAACTATCACACAGACGAACAAACATTTCATAAATTGTTGTTTCGTTATCTTCGGTATCCATTTTCAAAAAAATTAACTGAACGTCATTTTTCGACCAATATTTTTATATTCCTATGCATCGTTACCTACAATAGAGTTAAGGCTGATGTCGTTGTCTCCGAAGTAGAGACACAGTTCAATACAGGTAAAAGAATTGAATTAAACCTATTATCATGGAAAAGCAAAGAAAGTCATAAATTGAGAAATTGAAGAAAGTAACACCGGTAATAAACTGTAAGGTGAGTTGATCATTCAATATTGGTTCATTCTTCCGGTGGGAATCAGAAGTTTGCACTGCATGAGTGTAGCAATTTCACTGAGTTTGAATCTATGAAATCAGCAAAATTAATCTGGTATACTTCACTCTTATCTTTTGTGGCCTGTTTCTCTCTATTATCAACTAAAAATGAACCCAAATTTGTTCGTGCTAAAAGTTTTGATATTATATTTCGATTCATTATCTTTAATGTTTTTCAATATGTAGGTAGTTAAATAGTGTTTCTATCTCAAGTTGAAGTTTTAGCAATATACTGTTGCCATTTACATTCTTGCGTCTTGATTTTGCGTGATGAGTGTCCAAACATACACAGACAAACAAACATCCAAGAAATTGATCTTCTATCTGAAGTTGCTCAGATAAATTCCGCATAATAGTTTATATTAAATGTACATGATTTTTAATTTAAATGAAACTAAGTATTTTTTCGAGTTTCACTATAATTAATTAATAAACATGACAATATCGTTTCGCCAACACAGTGGCTTCATCAGATGTTGATGATAAACTATCTGATGATAAACTGCTGATGATAAACAGTTTATCATCAACATCTGATGAAACCACTGTGTTGGCGAAACGATATTGTTATGTTTTTGAATTAATAATAGTGAAAATCGAAAACCTACTCAGTTTTATTCAAATTATTCATTTAGATTTTCATCAAGTATCGGCCCAATCGATTAATGGTCCATAATGTACATAAATATGTGGTGGGATAGGTCAATATTTCAAGGTAGACTACTGGAAACGTATCAGAGAAAATTGCATTCAGTGACATAGAGTATGCAAAATGCGCTTCAAACGATGTTCGATCAGACAATGGTGGACATCATATCCTATAGTTTTTCGTTAAAAATCAAATACCAGCGATACAACGTGAATCGGCGATAACGAGTATATGAGATGAAAAGAACAAACCGAGTCAACAATAGCGGCTGGAACGCGAAAGCCAATTATGAAATTTCATCGGAGGGTTGATTCGACAACCGAACGTAGAAATCGGTAATTAGAGCAGCTGCCGCACGTGGCTCAATGAAAATGGTTGGCTTCCATTTCCACGTGCATTTCGAACAGCAGTGAATGAATTACTTGAAATCTGTTGTTAATATTGAAACTGACACGTGAATATTTCGATATGAAGTTTTAGTTCGCTTCAAAGCATGATACAATTTCGTGCCCTGAATATTTCGAGCTTGTAGTAACGAAACGTTGAATTAATGAGTGGGGGTTTATGCAAAACATCGAATGCGGTTTATATCTCTAATCCTCCGATATGGAAATTTGCGTTGAGTTTATTCAGGTATATTGATGAACAATTAAAAACAGTATAACCACTAAGAAATGGATAAAAATATGAAATTAATTTTTTTTCTTTCTTTGTCGTTCCCTACTAATTGGTACTTTTTCGAAACATTGAGAAAAGAAATTGGCATCACTTGACAGTAGTAGAATATTTTTAACAGCAAAGATATTGAAAATGTAGTTCATTACATCTTAAAAAGTGCATTCGAGGAAAATTATGAGGAGAAGAATGTTCGGTGAAAACCTTAAACAGGACATGTTCTACATTTCCAGGGGCTCGTCAGTTTGGTCCGTTCTTCAATCAAGCATAGTGATTACCAAGATTCTGCCCAACTACTGAAGATATATTGCTATTGGAAAGAACATCATTGGATTGACAAGAATTTTTTTTATTTGAAGAATAATCTTGGGGCATAACATTTTAATTATGATTTCTGACATATGACCGCCACGGCTGACTCGGATGTAGTCCAATCTGGACGTCCAATTTTCGATGACTTTTTCCAACATTTGTGGCCGTATATCGGCAATAACACGGCGAATATTGTCTTCCAAATGGTCAAGCGTTTGTGGCTTATCCGCAAAGACTAATGACTCTACATAGCCCCACAGAAAGTAGTCTAGCGGTGTTAAATCACAAGATCTTCCATGCCAATTCACAGGTCCAAAACTTTCGAATGTCTTTCAATAAATCGACTGTGGCACGAGCTGTGTAACATGTTGTGCCGTCTTGTTGAAACCACAGCTCCTGAACATCATGGTTTTTCAATTCAGGAATGAAAAAGTTAGTAAAACCGCTAAACAAAATTCGCCTATGAAAATCGGGAACAACAGCAATCTCGTTTCAGGCCCATTCGATGAATCTACGCCTTGCTTGAGTCTATTCATGATGAATTGCCAAGTCAAACTGAGAATAAATCACTTCTCACCTGTTAAATTGGTCGCCATCTTCAACAGTAATGCCAACTTGAAGTTTTATACCTCTAAAAAAACACCCGTTATGACACTGAGAAATTAAATACCTTTTACTGGTTTATTAACCTTATTACCTATTGATGTCAACATTAATCAAAACCAATTTGAGAAAATGATATCTGAAAGAATTTAATTCCAACAAATCCTATTACCTGTCACAAGCGTCAACTGCAACGAAAGTCACATCAAATACTTCAAGGGAATCCCAAAATTCTTACATTGTAGCAGCTTCGAAAGAGATTTACATGTCTCTCTACAATTTCCGACATCAATTAGCACCTGGGGTGAAAAACATAAAAGCGACAATTCCAAGCTGTCTTGGATCTGATTGACATAAAGACTGTCGCGGGGGTCTGTCAATCATTCTACTATTTGAATGGTGGAATTATCATTTCAAACGGACCGTTCGTAAAGACCTACCACTAAGCTCCTAGGTAGCTGTCATTTGCGGCTTTGCGACAGTAACTACTGCACTCCGAGAAGACATGTGTCATTTTCTATAACACTTAAGAGTTTGAGTGCGGAGGGGACCAACCTAATCTACAATCGATCAGATTTACAATTCTCTAAAATAAGGGTACATACGATTTATTACCCCATTTCCAGACTTTTCTATATTGTGTCAATTTAGTCAATCAAGATGATATATCAAATTCCACTAGTTATTCATTTCTCAAGTTATTCTATAAGTTCAGTGATTTCACTCTATAAGTTTGAATGATAATTGAAACGTGGAGATATTCTGTGATACTCCATAGACTCACGTCAAAATTAATGGAAACAGTGATATTATTACGTGTAGTGTATAAAAAAACAAGAAACTAACCTTTTAGGTTCGAAATATATAGAGAATTTGTTTTCACAGTAGAGACTTGGGAAACAATACAGAAGTTGATATTGAAGACAAATTCTAGACTGATTAAGGTCATTTCTGAATGTTGAACAGATGAAATTACTACAAATCTTATGAATGATTATGAAAATGAGTAAAAAAAAGTACTCATGAAAAAATTATATCTAAAAGGATTGATTGCGTTACAGCATATAACGTTGAATTCGGACAAAACGGTCGAACATTTATTTTTTTCGTGACGTAATATTTTAAATATCGATTATGAATATATAAAATTTCTTGGTGTTTTATGATGTTGGTTCAACATGGAAAACACATGAGAGTCAATTGCCCCACACGCTCTTGAAGAGTATCTTTGTTAAACGCTTGGTTTCGCTCCATGTTTTGCTTACTTATGTCACCTTGCAAAATGCCAATTTTGCAAGGTGGCATAATAAACAAATGATTCGTTATGATATTGAAAATTGTTAATTGAGTTACACATTAGATATGGTATACTTGTATTGGGCTGCTCTTAATGTAATAATTAATAATCATTTGACAAATGCACCAATTAATAGAATGTTATACTATGGTAATCGCTATGTAAATGCTGACCTATGTTTTTGTACATCACTTAGGCAGTTCCGCTGTGTAATTAAAAACTTAGGTAACTAAATTTAGGCATTATATGTTTTTCTTATTATTTGTGAATGAACTTTTCCGTAAATAAATAAATAAATATATCATTAGATTTGAGTATTTCCTGTAACTGGGTGTTTTTACTTGTAGGAAAATAAAGACTTATTATTAAGACTCACTCTTATTATAAATAACTAACCTAATATCTTTGGTATCTATTGGTGTTCTCCAAAGAAATCATCTATTAGTTATATTTTCCAGGGGAATATGATTAAAAATTGTAGCACTTTTGGTGGCTCCTTCAAAATTCTCGGATGAAACTAGCAATACTAGGAACCAATATCAACTAAATGTACCGTCGCATTCTCCATGAATTCCAAAGTGGCCATTTACGATGTTCTATGTTCAATAGCCAAAAGTGCATTGCAGGAAAATTGAAAGATAAAACACTCAGATTCCACTCGGTAAACAGTCATAGACACAAGATGATCCGTGCATGCTCTCTGTACGTGCGTTAACCCTTACCGACCTACAAAACACGTGTCATTGGTTTATTATTACCGTCGGTCGATTGCGGCGCAGTGTTCTTCATATCTCGTATCTGTGGTGCTGCACAATATCTTACGTGAGTCCCATGCCAAATCTCCGGCTTCCGCAATACCAAGACATCGATCATTGCAATAAAAATTTTATTGTACGATCGTTCATGTTTCCTCAGACATGTTTATTGCATCCATGAATCTCGGAAGTATATGCCTGTATTGAATATTTGGTTGTATAGGAAGTGAGCGACTATATTCCTCCTTGTATAGGAGGAATAGAAACATGGCCAACAAGAAAAGTTACGAAGTTTGAAATTAAAACTCGAAATGAGAGGAACAACGGGCAGCTAGGATCCACCTGAGATTGTCTTAACCTAATTTTTGTTTGATTTAGAAGAATAGTTGTTTTAATAATTCTCCAACTGCAAACTCTAGTAACCGTGGACTCAAAATTCTACATAAAAATTGTGACTTTGAGTGAGAAATTATAAGAACTTCAGGAATTACGTTCAGAAGTTCAACTTTGTTAACGTAAAGTCCCATCTCCATTTAACTTGGTTCAGAAGTATTTCAGGAATAAATGTTAAAACTGCGAAAAGCACATGAAAAAATTGAACAGATTCAACTTTGGAATGAAAATTCTCAGTGATTTAAGACTGCTAAAAACAACATTTTTTCTAAAACAATCAGCAGTTTGTGAAAGATAACCCAGAGAAGTACTTTTTCAACTAGTTGGTTAGTTCTTTTCAAATAATTATTATAAATATTTCTTATAGAATGAAACTATTAGAATTCACCAAATTTATTCTATTTGAACCTCTCTCTCTTGTAAATGATCTATGAAATTCAATTTCCAGCATATTTTAAATTGACTGACATTGAATTCTCGCTTAACTCTTGGTGAAACATAATTAAATATTAAATTAAATTAAACACCTGGTTTAATGTTTCACGATTATATTCAACAATATCAAATAGTCAACATGTTTCGAGCGTGAGTTCATCTTCAAGGCTGTCATGAGTGTTTAATGTGATTAAATATAATTTAAGTTCTTCAAGAATCTATAAACGATCTTTGCAATTAATACTTACTGTAATAATTGCTCTATACTATATATGTGGCAAATATATTAAGAATATGACAGAGTGGATCAATAGAGACCTTTCTGCAATTTATGAATGGTTAGGTGACAATAGCTCATCCCTAAATGTGCAAAAATCTAACTTCATAATTTTGGGTACCTACAAGTAAAACCCCAAGATTATAAAGATGAGGATTTAACTATAAGATTAATGAACAAAAAATTGGAAGAGTAGAAACAGTAAAATATTAAAGCATTATGTTCGGGGAAAAATTGAGTTTCAATGGTCAAGTTGATTCCATATCATCTTCAATCTCTAAAAAAATCGATTTTTTGAAAAGAATAAGAAAACTTCTTTCCACATATGCTAAATTATTGTTGTTCATCAATTTGTAATAATGCCATATTTTAAATACTGGTCCACTTTATTATTTTGTTTGACTAAAGAAAAAATTCAACAATTACGAAAGTTATAGAATAGAGCCATGCGAATAATTTCAAAGTGCAACAGGTTTACCCCTGTTAAAATAATACTGAACTCTTTGGAGCTAATGTCTGGTAGACAAAGTATACTCTACTTCATATATATTCTTATTCAAAATATAAATTAGTTCTTTCCATGTAATGTAAGAAAAAATGTTACACATGTCAGTGATGTGTATGGCTAGAACACTAGAAATACTGATAGCTTCTGTATCCAAAATTTTAAGCTTTCTAAAACTTGAAATAGCAGATACTACGACGGATTTAATGCTTTCAATAAATTACTAAGTATATTGAAAACTAGCACTATTATTAAGATATTTAAACGTGATCTAACAAACTATATTTTGAATAATGATATAGGTATGTAATTCAAAATTGACAGTTTAAAATATGTAAGTTTTTTGTATAACTTCAGCTGAATGAATGAATGTTATCAATTATTATTATTATTGATTCAGTGCAGATCTAGACATACCCATGTGATCTGATATACTACTTTATTACTTCAATTCATAGAAGCATGATTTTGAAAAAATATCATCATTTGAAAGGATTTCAATATAAATCAGACATGAAAATATTGTAAACCTCACATTTTCATAAAGAACATAAATTGCATGTTTACAATTCACCCAATTCAGTGATTTTCATATGCATTACTTCGTGTATTCTTGAAATCTAGGTGATCTGAATTGAAATATACGAGAACATTCATTTCTGTTGTTGCTTTTACGGCGCACATCAGTTCAATTGTCTGCAAGATCGGTTACGGTGTTGTATTTATACCGCAAGACTGAAATAAATCTTATAAATTTCACGATAACCATTGTTTTAAATGGCAACGCTGTCGTCTGCGAGTTCGCTAGTTCTGACAGAAGAGAGAACTAATTCTTATTTTATATTTGGAATCGTTCATTTAATAATTGCACATGCGCGTATATACAAATTATCACTACCAGATTTGTCTGGTAAGCAAGTTTGATTTGACTGGGTGAGTGGTTCGGATCTTAGTTTGATTCTTTGATAATTGATGACCAAGAAGGAGTTGAAACTAATTGAATTCATCGTTGTATATCAAAATTGCAATTTTCTCTTGAAAATATCCCATCAAATTTCATACGATTTCAAGGTTGAGTTTCATCTCATTTTATTATTTTCGAACAGTGATAGCATAATTGAACATAAATGTTGAATTTTTGATATATCATGTGTTCATGAAATTTTGAAATGTGTTCATGTGAAAATCTGTCTTATTTTGAAGTTAATGACTATTTGTGAATTTTTCACTTTCACAAGTCATTCACTAAGTATTATTCAAATGAAATAAAATTAGAAACAGCTAAAAAGTAGTGTATACTTTCGAATTAACATATTCATTGGATATGAAGACGTCAGAAGCTTTCACATAATTACATACAATTACACTCATTAACTGAGGTAAAATGTACAGGTATTTTTCTGTATTATCACAGGGAAGAAATCTCTGCTAAATTTCTCAAGCCAATTTCAAATATGATTAATTTTGCCACGTTATAAAAGATTGCTTAATAACCTTATTTGAGTTATATGTTTTTCATAGGTTTATTCGAATTAATCTTCATATTTCAAAAAGCTTTATCTTAACTGAAACTTTACTACATGGGTGATTTTTTAAGCGTAGTTGTTTTTTAAATCGAATAAAACGCTCAATTATCATCATATATTCAAAATTTTTATTGAAATAGATAACTTGGCCTCTGCCATTCACATCGTTGACTTGAAGATAACTTCATGTAAATGTTTTCCGCAACTCCGTATCAAATGCTCCATTCGGAAGGTTCAATTTTGCGTCACTTTCTCGATCATTTCGGCCTATATTCCACGAATTACGCGTGTTATATCATCCTGTAAGGCTTCAATCGTGTTCGGCTTGTCCACATACACTAACGACTTCACATAACCGCACAAGAAATAATCCAGAGGCGTCAAATTGCATGATCTTGGCGGCCAATTCACAGGGCCATTTCGAGAGATAAGCTGCTCACCAAATTCATTCCTCAACATGTCCATTGTTTCACGAGCTGTGTGCCATGTGGCACCGTCTTGATGAAAGCACATGTCAACCAAGTTCAACTAGGCCAATTGGGGTAAAAAAAGTTGTGTATCATGGCTCGATATCATTCGCCGTTGACGGTAACGTTTCTTCCACGGTCGTCTTCGAGGAAAAATGGACCGATGATTCCACTAGCCCATAAACCACACCAAACTTTCGGTTTTTTGGGATACAACGGTAATTCTTGTATGTCATGTGGCTGTTCATCACTCCAGATGCGATAGTTTTGTTTATTTACATATTCGTTGAGCCGAAAATGAGCCTCACGCGCTAAAACAGCGGACATTGAACTGTTCTTTTCAAAAATTAGTTGTGAATCTGTGAATTGAATTTTATAGGCTTTCAAACACAAATTTTGACTGAATTTTGTTCTCTGAATTGCACTTTGACAGATGACGTTTGGATGCCATTACCAACCAAAATGTTGCAAAAAATGCAACGATATTCAGAAACAAAAATCCACACACAATCGATATGACCTTACGAATTCACAAACTTTTTCATCTTTCTCCAGGCATGAATAATATTGGAGAACAGCATTTTTGTTGTATTTGATCTGTGAATTGTTTTTGACTGAATTTTGTTCTTTGAATTCGAAAATGTTATAAATTTTTCTCTATCGCGTCATGTTTTCAACTACAGGATACCCTCTCTTTACACTAAAAGTCATACAAAATGGGCATACAGAGGAAAATGGAGTGGGTACTAACCAAATATATTAGAATACTTTATTCATACAAAGGTTATTATAATAATAAAAGTTGAATTGTGTTTTTACAAAAAATGAAAAAAGATATTAGGGTAGAAATTTTCGCTTATAACTTTTCCTAGAATGTTCAATCTGGAGGTATTCTCGCTTGATGCTACAACAGTAGTCAGTCATCTTACTGACCTCCCATCTACCTTGATACCTTGCCTCCATAACTTCCAAATCTTGTTAGACTCGCTCACCCTGTTCATTGCCAACAGCGCAAAGATATTCTGGAAAGTTATCAAGATGGCTATGTAAGAAATGCAGCTTGATACTCATATTACAGCCAAGCTTTTCAACGCTTGCTAAGAGTTGTTGAACAATTTCGACGTAATTCTGGTCTCGTGTGTTTCCAAGAAAGTCGTTGACAATACTTTCGAATGCCAAACAAGCATTCTTAAGTTCTAAGTTGCCAAATCTGTGGCCCATCAAGGACACCAGCCTTCCCATATGACAAGCTAGGAAATGCCGAAATGATATGCTTAAAACAGTCCCCTTCAGTTGACAAAGCTTTAACAAATTGCTTCATGAGACCTACTTTTATATGCAAAGGCGGAAATAAAATGTTTTTTATGTCGACAAATGGTTGATTTAGAATATTTGGATCACCAGGTTTGAGGTCAGATCTTGGCAGCCACTTTGACTACACCAACACAAATGTTGGAAAAAGTCATCGAAAATTGGACGTCCAGATTGGACTACATCCGAGCCAGCCGTGGCGGTCATGTGCCAGAAATCATATTTAAAATGTAATGCCACAAGATTATCTTTCGAATAAAAACAAATTATTGCCAATCGATTGATCCATCGTTGTTTTATTGCAATTTAAAGTTCCATACCTCTAAAAAAACACCCTTTAGAAGGCATGTGATCTTAAACTACGGAACGATCATAACTCTTCATTTTGAATGATAAAAATGAATTTGCAATCTTTCTCTGGTAAAAAAACATTATTTATTAGGAATTTTGAATGGTAACAACGAGATATATTAATTATTCAGAATAATTATAAAAAATTACACTGATAAAATATATTTTTCTTGAAGTAATGATGAAGGAATATCAGATTGATGGTAGCAAAATGAAATTAATATTCCATTTGCAATGCAAATATGTAACTAATTTGGATAACCTATAAATAAATTGAGAGTACCATTTTTTTTTGTATATATCTAATATATTTAAAAATTCCACACCAACGCGACGTTTTTTCAGATTTACTAAATGAATAATACGTTTCATTAGTGCACCCAAAATCTCGGTATCGATAAGAATATTTTTGGAGAATATTGTAAATATTTCTATTAGATTTTGTACTATCACAAAGTTAATTAACAATTTTTTGGTTATTTCAACTCGAAGAATTGGCCTTGTTCTATTCGAAATAATTTTTATGTCAATTCGGATCGAGTCCTTTTCATGGAGAATATATCTGTAGACATAAGATAGAAATTATATTGAGTTGGCACGTTGAATATTAGATACAATGTTGCATTCATGTACATTAGTTGCATTTCTGCATTTTCTAGGTATAAATTATATGACAACACTGCACTTTCACTGCGCTTTCTTGTTTCTCTATGTCGTAAAAGCTTCTACTAATTCTTGGAATTTTGTCTCGTCGAATTATCATAGACTTCTTATTTCATTGCTTGTCTAACTGTTTTAATGCAATTCTGAATGTAGGAGAGGTTGTATACCGTCTGAGCATGCCGACAATCAATCATTTTGATATTTTTTCATTGTGTAAGTAATGCAATTTTTATTTTATTCTTCAATTTTGACGGCTGTACATAATAGACTATTGACTTTGTTGTCTTATGTATATCAATATTTCAATTTATTTCTATAGATCTTGTGACGTGTTGGAAAACTTTCATGGAATTTAGATGGAATACAAGCGGTTGTTTTCACAAATCAGTGGATATTTCAACAGGTTAGTAAATTTATTGATTTGGTTCACACAATTTTTAAATTTGTTTAAAATTTGATCGATTCTCATTCTGAGACATTGAGATTACTTTTAAGACTTTTCGAATTGTTCGAAAACATTCTTGGAATTGGCAATTTTTGAAATATTTGTTTTGTATGTATTTTATGGAAAAAAGTTTCTTAAAAAGTTTTTTGGGTTGAAAATACTTCAAATTGGAATGAAATAAAGAAAACTATTTCAATAATTTTGAATTTTACTCTATTTGGTGAGTTATTCTTTCAACAATTACTTTACTGGGACAAATTATTCAAGTTGCTATACAGAATTTGTTCGAAGTTATAGATTTTTCTATAAATACCAGACTTTTTCATAATCACTAACTAATTATCATTCGAAAATAATGCTGAGTATATATTGAATACTATCCAGATCGAAAAGCTAATGAAATATTTAGGGGTTTTTCATACAATTACTTGTGCAATTTGTCGATAATTATATATCCTTTTCTGAAAACATTGACTCATTAAGATTTGAAGGCTATCAGCCAAACTTCTGAGATTTCGAATATCATATTATTAATCACCTTGATGATGAAAGAAAATTAATAATGCCTGTTTTCAAGCACTGCAGAATCAATATCAATTCAACAAATACAGATACTTAAAGTGATAACACACCATAAACATTGAATATAGAAGAAAAGAATAGGAAATGGGAATCACACAATGAATAATTGGCAATTGAGAAGTAGAATAAAAGAATGAAACAAAAATGAATTAAATCATTCAATCACTCAACGATGAATACAATTAATATATTAATTCATAACATAACATAATATACCATAACATAACAAAATATAACATAACTTAACATAACATATATGTAATGCTACATATATATGCTACAAGTAATTGCTTCATTCACAAAAGTGATCAAAGCATTACCATCAACATGTTCCCAAATTTCAAGTACTTCTCAATCTTCATTTTACCTGCCAGTATTTTCATTATTTTGTAGCAATACGGTTTTTTTATTGTTTCAACTCTTTAATTTTTTCTCTTTGTTATTAATTTTTTGTTTTGGGATTGTGTTTGTAATTTTTGTTTTTTTCATTTAGTCTATTTTCATGAAGTAGTGTAACTTTGATAAGATACCTATCAGTATTTAAATTAAATATATGATAGTATTTTTGATCTTTACCTCCCAAGAATTAATAATAAAGAAACGGCGACTTATGTGGTTGTTTTATGTATTGTGAAAATATTATAAACTTCGTTCCGTTATAAATATTAATATGGCCATGTAACATTCATTTACAAATACTGAATTCATAACATTCAGAATAGTTCGCATAATTATGTTATTTGACACAAAAATAACAAATTTTAGGGGTTTTCACCAGAAATAGGAAACTATTATTCTCTCTCTACATGGTAGCTTTCGGCGGCCTGTCAATTCTCTGTGTGGTAGGTCATAATTGAATAGTAGGCCCTGAATCGTTTCGTTCCTATTGTCACTCATTCTTCACAATACATCGGTGACATTTCGAATGGTTATTGTTCGCTAAAACTTCCCATTTAACGATAATTGTAACTAGAGAATTCTATTTTCAACTGGGATTAGTGCCAATTCGGATATAATCATATTCTTTGGAAGTCGTATGGCAGGGGTATGCAATTTATAATTATTGTTATGAATAAGCTTTGGTACTTTGTACAGTATTTCGTTTCTGAATGCATTTTCATTTCCTTTCGATTATTATTTTGTTGGAATATTGGAATGTTGGAATTATTTGGTTGTGTGCTCGTATTGGTATTGTTATAATTTATTTGTGAAATCAAACAATAAAGCACATCAAGTGAACGATATTTTCACGAAAGTGCAACTGAAGGTTCTTCGTCAGAAAAAGTTTTTGAGAATATTAGGAAGAAAGCATCTCAATATTCTGTATATTTGATAAAATCATAAACATTAACATGGTGGATGATGAGCTTTATCAATTTTCTGAATGAAAAATTCACAAACTGTATAAATGCTCGAAAATTTCAACTTTTTAATGCATGTTGCTTCTATATTTTAAAATAGAATTTCAGAATTGAAACGTTTTAGAGCAGTTCAGAAGGGAATGAAAACAACTGAGATACTGTTGACATTAGCGTCACCCTCACAAAATTCACAAACTGTGTGAATGCTGAAAAATTTCATAAATTTCAACTCTTTTGATGCATGTTGCTTCCATATTTCAAAATAGAATTTCAGAATTGAAACGTTTTAGAGCAGTTCTTAGAAAATGATAACAACTGAGATACTGTTGACATTTATTCTGATTCTAGAAGCGAAATTGTCGTTGTGTGTGGAAAAAAGAGATTGAGTACGGTTTTTTGGTTTCACGGAATTTTTTTATGAAAAACTGATCTAAGGACATTGACAAACACAAAAACTTATACGATGATATTTGGGATCGTATCATTTATAGTTCTGAAGATGATTACTTGAGAAATACGTGAAATATTGATTCGAAAAATTTGTGGAGTATATAATAGGTTATACAATTTCCTCTCATAAGTTCGCTATAAATATATCTGGTTATTTGCAGAGAAAAGAAACAGAACTGATGAGTATGAGTTGAATATCATACACTTGACTCAGTTTCACAAAATTTTATCAGTTCCTTGTCAATTATTTCGGCTTATTGTCACATTTTCGAATACTAAATGAAACAACTATACTAAAGACTAACATTTATGTATTTTACATCTTTACTTTCAGTAGAAAATTAATGGGTAGAAATTGGTTCTGAATGATGTTACTATAATCAGATTCAAGGTATGTGAGAGAGAAAAAACAGGTGCAGGTTCAGGAAAAAAGGTTCAATTGAGTTTTGAAACAAGAGAGATTGAAATGAAGAAATGTTAGACGAAGAAAGTAACTATATCGACAAACCGAAGGTAAGTTGATCATTTATTATTGGTTTTTGCTGTTGCTACAATTGATCCACTCACCTTCAATTTGTCATCATTAATACGTTCTGCCTTCCCAATTTCTTTATTGTATTATCTGCTTTTCCTAACCTTCTATCTGATAATTTCCTTTCGGAGACGTTGATTCTTGATACTGTAATCCTCTTTCACCCTTATTTCCCCTACTACGTTTTTGTGGTAGGTAAAGTGGTGAAATACTTGAATATTAGTGTTGAGATGAGTTTTTAGATTAACTTTCGAAAATATAGTGACAATATTCAAAAATTGCCGAGCAAATGATAAAATTCTGTGATTCTAAGCTATTGCTCGTTAGATTCTTACTTAAAAAGGATTCTCCAAGGCATCAACCAACAATCAAGCATTTATTTGTGGAACTAACGAGTATCGCAATGAATTTCTTTAAATTCGAAGTTGTTGCCAGATAGCAAGTTCCAAATAGCGATTGATCTATAATCTTGTACATTATGACCAATGAATGATTACAAATAGTACCTATTTATTCGAAAATGTTTGTAGGGGGGTTCAATTTATTATTTATTAGTGTTAAAATTTCAACATTTCTTTCGATTGAATTCTTTTTCTTATTCGGATATATCATTCGTTTTTGTTTCTTGCTCCATATTTCATTAATTTTCCTGTTGTTGAAACTACTTTTTCTATTTTACTTTGTATTCCTTTTTTCTCTTTCAGTTTATTTGTTTCCACCTTCAAACAGGTATATTATCAGAGAAAAACGTTTCATTTCGATACCTCAACTTCATATCGCTTCGGAAATACCAACTCACCCTCCTTATGTCTGACTTCCCGCAGATCGCAAAACAAACCACTGGCAGAGCTCTCTTAATGCGAAATTTCTCTCGGAAAAAAAAACATCCCCATCGGCGGCGGTCCGCTGCACTCGCATCTGTTCCACGGACCCTCTGCATAAATTACGAGCATCGGGACATAGTCGCGCGCTTTGCAGGCCGCGACTCACAAGAAAGGAGGCCGACGGGGAAAAACAAAAGTCTGCTCTGCAATGCGGGATCGTTCTCCCTCAATTGGGAATCAAATGAATTGAAATTTATGCAAGGATAGTTGGGTCAGTGGCGTGCATGTGGAAATGCATTTTCTTCACATGCATCCTGGTTATCCTTCCTTGGAGTGGGTTAGCACAAAAGTAGAAGCTTAGATGAGTATTCCATATAGAATAAGACAGATATTGGGTGTTTCTCCGGCTTCTGGTCTATGGTCTCCTTTTTTTGCTTCATTATTTTCTATCTTTTGCAAAACTCTTTCAGTATTTAGTTTCGTTTATATCTTTTAACAGCTCCTTTCCAGTTCTTCTTTGACTCTCCCATCTTTTTCTTTCCTTCACTTTCTTTTCATGGTAGGTATATCTTCCAAGTGCTCGAACTACTGTAGCCTCTCGAATCCTATGATGTCAGTTATTTTTGGCATCCGCAATAGGTGTTTCACACATTTATAGGTCTTTCATACATTGTCTCATTGGGAATCAAATGAAATGAAAATTATGCAAGGTCAGTGGCGTGCATGTGGAAATGCATCTTCTTCACATCCTGGAGATCCTTCTCTAGGCTGGGTAAGCACGAAATTAGGAGCCAAGATGATTGGTTCGTATATAAGAAACAGATATTGGCTGTTTCTCCGGCCCTTGGTCTATGGTCTTCATCTTATGTTTCATTCATTTCTGTCTTTTGCAAGACTGTTTCAGTATTGTTTTTATTTTTCGTTAAGATCTTGTAACACCGCACCTTTCCATGTTTTTGTTTGACTCTCTCATCTTTTTCTTTTTCGGGTTCTTTTCCATTGTATATCTTTCATATCTTCATCCAGATTCATTCCTACCATATGCCACAACCACTGTAGTCTCTTAGGTCGTATGATGTCCGTCATGTTTGGCATGCCAAACAGGTCGTTTTTCTTGTCTATGTTCGTCTCAGTATTTCTTTTCTCCAGGCTTTTTTCAATGCCTCTCGCTCAGAACCTACGTTTCACTTCCATATAGAACTGTGGGTCTTACGACTGTTTTATATCTCTAAATTTTCGTCGTTCTCGAAACCTGCTTCAACCTTTGAGACATGGTCCCACTTTTCGTATTATCTGCCACAATGAACTCTTACAATGAGGGTCTCATAGTCATATGATTTGTTGCATTTGTTACTTCCTAAGTCCACTAAGAATTAAGTATGTAAGTATTCGCACAGTAAATCATAAATTTAATTTGAATAACAAAGCTTGTAGTATATCAATGAACAGAACTCTGTTGGTTGGAAATAGAAGGAACATCCTCATTGTTTCTACATAACTATATTCTTGATGGTGCTTCACTTCTTTCTATCAAACGCAGATTAAAACTTATCAACATATCAAAAATCTAAATCATAATTCATGATCGTCATACGTTCACTTCACATTGCCAATGTGATGTTTATTCCCATGTCTTGCCAATTCTGGTCACCTACTTTTATAAGGTAAGAAATTCGAGGCGAAAGTCAAATGGAAACTTCCAGTATATAGCTGTTAAAATAGAGGAGACTTTTTGAAAAGATAAGAAGAGACTAAAAAAAAAGTTTTTTGGACCGTGTTCGGGGATCTAAAAAATGTTACAAGGAATTTTTAACTGAGAAGTTAGCTACTTGACAATGACCATCGACTCAATTTGAAGTCATTCAGTTTAGATATTGGAATGTTCTGAAAGACAGAAGGATTGAATGAGACGAAATCCTTTCATTCACAAAGTGTACTCATATATGTGTCTCATGAATTCACTTATACACTCAGATACCTTAGTCAATAATTCTATAAACATCAACATAAACTTATGAATATATATCTTCTATAGTATTTGTTTGATATGATTAAAAAGCTGAATGTTTTCACCCAATCAATGTTATTTAACGTGATTTTACATCTGTATTTCTCTGCGGTCAGAAGTTCGAAACCAGGATCAACCGAAGCAGGTATGTCAGTATATGAATGATATGACATTTTTCCAGGGATATTTGTTTGAAATGAATGACATCCATTCATCATTTTAGATATTCAACATCATTCGTTATCCCATATCATAAAATCGATTCTATTTCATTGGTTCAATTTGTGCAAAAAATTTTGGTCACGTCCAATAGTTCAACGACATCGATCTATTATATTTGAATCGCTTCTCTGGAAGTTTGAAAAATTGACATAAGAACAGATACGTTTAGAATTTACATATGATTTCTTGGTGAAAATAGCAGAATGAAAGCCAGCTTAAGAACAACATTCATCTTTTCTTAATGATTCTATGAAATATTTGATTTCTAGGGAAATTGGGAAGCAATTTCTGATCTGAATCGATGTAAGATATTCAGAAACAAGTCGGAAAACGAACAAAAGTAAATGATTCAACCACATTTGTGAATTCTGGAGAATCAGAGCTGTTGAATTTCAGAAAAGAAGAAATACTTCCATACTAGTCGTAGTGAGTATTGATAATTCTTCTCCTACTTTTTTGTGACTGACTTATTTCCTACTTAATTTGGTACTCTACTACTTTTGTAGCGATAATTATTGATATATCTTCATTATACTGATGAGATTATATATAATGAGAGCTGTTGTGTTTTGTATTGTCATTTGTGGGACATTTTCAGGTTCGAGATATTCCTGAGAGTTTGCTCCTCACTCTCTTCTTGGTGATTATAATCAATATTGTTTTAATGTACTAACTTATATATAAACGTACACCTCTTACCTCATCATAAAGCCGCTTTGCTTAAGCTTGCACTTGAAGCTGCTATTCAGATACGTCGCTTTGAGTACCAGCTTCATATTCAATAAAAGGACGTCATGACTCACTCTTTATGCTAATATGTGCTTGTTGATAATATCCATCCAAATTTCATGCATGATTCTTTGGAATAGTTCGACACTCCCAGTCATAAAACCTGGTTCGTTTAGCGGTGGTATCCTTGAGGCATTCTGTAAGGAGAACTCCAGGCAGAGTTTTAAACTTGAATCAATCAATCTTTCAAAAGCTCCACGTCTTCGATCTTACTATTGTCAGTAGTGTACTTCAATGATGTTTCACTACAATGTCTGAATCCATACTTACTGATTCATCGAAACTTAAGATTGAACATCCAGTTTATCGAATAATGTTGATCTAAGGGCCTTCGTCAGTAGAAATTTATTCTTGGCCTTTAGCTGACAGTAGGAGCTAGCTACTTAAGAAGTTTTTCCGACTCCCAGTCAATAAAAATTTAGATTCTGAGATCGAATGACCCCTGAAGAATGCCTCTACTAGTAAAAAACTAGTATATCCCATGAAGTGTTTTTTTCACTAACAATTAGAGCATGTTTTCTATATGAGAAAAAGTGGAGGTCCGAAGAAGTTGTGTATACGAGCAAAATTTCATCACCAAATAGACTTTCTCCATTTTTTACTGGTTGCAATTTGGAAACAACTTGGAAAACAACATTTTTTACGGCAATCATTGTAATTTTGTGGGTCCGCCTATGGTTAGAAAATTCCCCGTTTTCGCGGTTCAAGGTGTTCCAGTTCCCTTTTCGTTTAACTGAATTCAAATTGGGAACAATGAGTCGATGGCTTCTCAGTCGGGAAAAACTGCTTACGGCGTCTTACGTGGTCGGGAAATGAAGCTGAACGCTCAAGATTTATTTCGGGCTTTTTCCGTTTACTTGAATATTTATAGATGTATTATGGGGTGAACCGGATCGAAATTTTGTGTAGGGTTGACTTTGTGGACTTGATTAATGGGGATCGAGCATTGAGTTATATGGAGGACGATATCGTATCTTTATTTTTTCACATGAAAAACTGAAACCATAAAAATATTCACTTGATAAGCTGCCACTAAATAGAAATCAAAGATTGGATAATTCTTCAAGAAATCAATAAACTACGAGCGTGGGGTGAAAAGTTTCTGGCCTGACCAAGAAAAACGGTGTTTCAATTTTTTTCTGCTTCATTTTTTAACATAATCTCTATCAACACTGATACATTTCTAATAACGGTGTTTTTATTCAGTTGAACCACTTTTAAAGGTAGATTTGTCGAGCTCCACAAAAAACTGATTTATAACTTCTTCGTTGCTCTCAAATCTTTTACCGCCATCGCATTTTTTGAGGTTAGAAAACAGGTAATAGTCGCTGTGGGCTAAGTCTGGGAGTAGGGAAGATGTGGCATCAATTCACACTACAATTCGTGGATTTTGGACATGGCAACAATCGACGAATGGGCTGGTGCGTTATCGTGATGAAACATAATTTTTTCTTCGCCAAATGAACTAGTTTAATTTGCACCTCGTCCTTCAAAGGTTGAAAATAAGTCTGCGTAGTATTGACCAGTGATAGTTTTACACTTTTCAAGATAATCAAAGTATATAATTCCTCTCGCATCCCAAAAAACAGTTGTCATAACCTTGTTTGCCGATAAAATTGTTTTTGCCTTCTTTGAAGTTGGTTCCAACCCACTGTTTTTATAGTTCTTTATTTTCAGGAGTGTAGTGGTGAACCCAAGTCTCATCAACAGTTATGAATCAACTCAAAAATTTGTTTTGATTACTCCTATAAAGCGCGAAATTTTCAGTGAAAATGTTCTTTTGAATCAGTTTTTGGTCAGCTTTTTCATGCTCAAATGGTTGTGCAAAATATTTCGCACATATTATGCTGACATCGTACAGGTCTCAGCTATCTCATGCACTTTAAATCTGCGGTTTGCAATACGATTCGATGGTTTTTCTCAATCATTTCTGAGGTTGTGACCTCAACGGGCTGTTCTGAGTGAGGCTGCTCACAGGACCCATTTTGAATTCAGAACCCCTCTGCATAGTAATTGAATATGATGGGGAGAAATCTTCTAGTGTTGAATCCATGTATTCTTTTATTTTTTTTTGGTGTAAAACCTTTCAAATAGAAGTATTTGATGAGAGCACATTTCTTCATTTTCACGAACACCACGAAAGCGTCTCTCGCAATGTGAACTTTACTTACACGCTCAGTAAGAATGGTACTGTAGGACGCCTCTCTAAAAGTAGACCTAGTCGCGCCATCTATTGGCCAGGCCGAAAACTTTTTACCCCAACCACGTATTTACAGACCCTCACTTTATCATTTAATTCATAATTTCACTAAACACTATGTGCATCTCTCCACATTAATGACAAACAGAAAACGTTTCAAAAAAACGAGTGAAGTGTCAAAAAAATTTTCAGTTACGAAATCATTTTTTTCATAAACAAATTTGATACAAAATTTGAGAAAATATTTCTATTGTAAATCGAGCTTTATAGTTGATACACATTGAATTCGAAATCATACTAGATTTACTCAAAAGACTCAGTGATTCGCTACAAAATTGACAGATTACATGAAAAAATCTATGATAAGAGCAGCAACTGTTAAAAACTGCAGTTATCTGCTAATAATGAAGAATGGCCCTGAAATTCTGAAGAGAATTTGTGAGATTTTTCATTTCAATCGAATTGAACGCTGAAGATGACGTAGTACTCCGAAACGGGAGTCATGTGTTATTTTTTTAAAAATTATTTTTACACAGTTTCGAAAATAGCAATGAAGTTTTATGTTGATTATATATTATAATTATAATCAAGGAAAAATGTTCCTTCACACTGAATCTGAGTGCAGTTATGATCGTACCACAACATAAAATTGCAAAAATGAAACGCATTCAGCGAAAAAATTCAAAGAATTTATTGCCATTCACCCCCTACTAGAAAACCCAAACTCTCTGGAATCTTTCATCTCTTCCATCTGTAGACATGTAATCCTAGCTGATGATAAGTCCAATAAACCCACCAATTCCCTCGGCGTGACTTTTGATTGAACCGTACCCTCGGGACCAATCACCCTTCGGAACTGGTCCGAATCTCAATGGAATATATTTGCGGAAAAGAAGTAATTGTGCATGCCGGTGTCTCTTCCGAGGGCTGGCGCCTCCTCCTGCATCCCTTTGGACCTGCTAGAGAAAGGGGAGAATGATTTATAGCTCAACCGGGGAAATCGAATAGGGAATGTAATTAGAAGCCGAAATGTCTTCCTTGAATCGTATTCTTCGTGCTACGTCCTCGTCATAATGACCTCCCTATGTGAATCCCAGCAAGCATATCAAGCTTCTTGCTAAATTTAATTTAGAGCAAATATTGGATTCCTCACTGACAACATACTGGCTCTGAAGTGAATTATGTACACATGCGGGAGTTGAAAGGATATATCTTCGAGTTATTTTATAATTAACAGCTTTATTTGGGCTATGTAGGTCCAGATGAACCATCAGCTTAAATACTAGAATAGGGTTATATTAATGGGAATAACCACAAGGGTAGTTACTCGAAAATTAGCGACAAAAATGATGTCAATACTAATAAACTGGATGACCTTGTTTTTCAGTATGAACTCAAAAACCCATCGTACTTCATTAAGCCCAAGTATTATCATCACTTTGGAATATCTTGAGTGGTTTTCTGATTTTGTTTCTCTGTATTCAACATTGTTACGCAGTAGTGAAGAAACAGTCTTTAATAAATTACATTGTAACAAGAATGTTAATCTTATTAAGTCAACTCATTCTATGGTGACAAATAGAACAACCCTTGATGATGTGGGTTCAAATTCGATTGAAATCACTGAGAAGAATTATATTGCGCTTGCCATTTAAATATTTAATTTTCGGTTCTTACATCAATTTTTTGTCTTTGAATATAGAGCTTCGAGTTTGGAACAGTATTCTAATATTAGCCATTCTTCTTACAATGTCAATCAATTCTTTCATGAGATAGATATCTTCTCGAAACAGATAAGCCTCTAGGTTATTTTTGAATAAATATGTTGACCTATAGTATAAATAAAACCACCCAGTTTTAATAATTTAAATAAAACTAAGTATTTTTTCGATTTTCACTATAATCAATTCGAAAACATGACAACATCGTTTCGCCAACACAGTGGTTTCATCAGATGTTGATGATAAACTGAGCTATTACATTGTGGACTGCTTATATTTATCCTGAAAAGCGTGGTGTGGGAATGACCATAGAACATTGTTATTCTTCTACAGGGGGATGACTATAGAACATATTTCTTCTGAATTGTGGGGGATGATCATAAAATACTTTTCTTTGATTGCATTTTTACTGGAATAAGTTTAATAACGGAGAATTAAAACTTGATCATTTAATAAACTGTTCGATTTCTTCCTCTTATTGATTTCCATGGCTTCTAACAGGGTTAGTTTATAACCTTTTCGCTCTGTATGAAATATTTTGAAGTTGTTGTCGAAGACATGGTTTTCTTCTAGAAGATGTGTTGAATTATGTATTTAGATTTTTATCAAGTATCGACCCAATCGATCAATAATTCAAATAAAACTCGGTAGTTTTTTATTTTCACTATACTTTAGTTAAACATAACAATATTGTTCAGCCAACACAGTGGCTTCATCAGATGTAGATGATAAACATATTTGGCAACACTGGGTGTTGCCAAATATGTTTATATTCATATTACGATTACTTCTTCTTATCATCGATTTCGCAAAAGATAAAAGGAAATAACTATTGAATTGAGGAATTTTATTTTGACCGCAGAATATTATATTTAGTGTTGTGACTCTCAATTTTGGTATAGTAGTTCAATTGTAGTAGAATTTACTGCAGTGTTTCAATTCTACAACATATTTGAATATTTTCCAGCAAATATTGTGCGAGTATTCAGTAGAAATATATTCATTGGTCTTATACTAAACGGGTTTTGGTACTTCTAACAAAAAATTCCTCGATTTCTGTTGAGATGGTATTAAGATTGGAAATATAGAGAACTACTAGATCTTAATTACGTATTTCACCTGATATGACAGGAAACTGCTTTATCAACTCAATGATCGATCTAAGATAGTCATCCTGCATGTTCCAAGAAATATTTCGTAGTTGGAAACAATACAACTTGCCTTTTTTGTAGATTGATAATGATAACAATAAATTATGTCTGGTGAAATAATTCCATTTTTTAGAAAATATGATAATATCATGACATCATTCTGATTAATTACCACATTTAGTTGATGAATGGCTTTAATTATCTAATTTTTCAGCAACTTGTCATAATTTCTACTCTAGCATAAACAGAAAGCTCAAGGTTCAGCTATTTATATCGAACAATAGATATTAATATTTCACATAAGAAGGTTTTGTGTTTTTTGTAATGCTCCATTATGTCATGAAGTTTATGAAAGTATATTCTTTGTGCGTTTACAATTGAATGAGAAAATATTGTAAGTAAGGGTAAATGTTATTAAGACACTTCTTAATTCACATACATAATCCACAATAAATTTATTCTGATTAATTGACAACAGACACTTGAGAAAAGATATCGAAAATATATTCAAATAATTACATAATTTCAAAGAAATTTCCAGATCAGAATTGACTTTTTATCATGCATTTCATGAGATCATAAGATATACCTTTCAAATTCAATATACTACTAGAATTTTTGTAAGAGAATTCATTTCGTCGAAACGAAATGAAAATAAAATACCGTATAGAAAAATATTCGGAGGCATGGGTATGTTTAACATTTTGTGGAATAACAGCGGTGAAAAGGAACAGTCCACAGAATGGAGAAGGCTAAGAAGGAAGTATTATTTTTATACACTTGATTGACCAAAGTAAATATCCATTGTTACGTTTATACCAGTTGTATTTATATTGTATGAATACGTACTATATTTACGATATGCGTTCTCATCTTGGGTGAGGTATACTCCCTGAAAAATTAAATTTATATGGTTGGTTGTGAAAGTTTAGTTACAGTATTCAGGAAATAATAGCAAAATTCTTTGAATTTTATTTATATAATTTTTTCATATTTTTGATACCATTTTATATCCAACATTTCTGGCGAAAAGAAGGAACAGTTGATATTGCCTACGTCTCCCTAGGAGATGGAAGAGTCTCACGAATGTAGAAAAGAAGAAATTGTAAATGAACAAGTAGATTTTCAACTATCCTTCCTACTCACATCCATTTTGTAGATATAAATTTGTTTTTTGTACGTTTCTTATAGTAGTTTAGTCTTGAAAATGAGCTAACGCTCGAAACATGTTGACTATACATATTGTTAAATAAATCGTGAAACATTAAGCCAAGAGTTTAATTTATTTTAATATTCAATTATGTTTCACCAAGAATTAAGCGAGAATTCAATCTCATTTATCATATTTTCTTCTAAATGGCGAAACGACATTGACCTTCTAAAACAATATAAGGGTTTTTCTAGGTTAAGAAACTGCAGAATATTTTTATGAAACATTCGAATGAATAACCGAATGAAATTTGGTATTGGTACAGTGGCCACTGTTTATTTTTTTCTTCAGTTGATATTGAGTCGGAACGAAATGTGTTCAAACTTCAAAATTGCGTGTATAAACGCAGTCATCGCAGCAAATAGCCATTGTTGCTCTAGAAATTGAGGTATACGCATTTTTCCTTGCAATTTACCTCAGTGTATTGCGAATGTTAAGTAGCCGTTGAATTGTTCAGTCAATTCTGCGGTCTTCCATTGTTATTGATTGCCACTCTTGTGCTTTTGTGTATTTATGTTTCGACAATTAGACGCAAAACTCACCGTAAACGTTTTTAATGCTATGTTATACGAGATGACGTTTGAATGAGAATACGCAGAAAAGAGAGTTTCTTCTTTTGTTACTATTAGTGGTTTTTGATTTGAATGGAGCGAGCTCGGAAGCCTCGTATGGTTGAAATGTATACCTACCTACTGAGCCGAAGAAGTCGGTAAATTGTGCGGACAGTAAACGAATATAAATCCGGAATATAATCTACAGAGTGATATATTTATAGTTATACAAAATTGATAACGCGGTTCTGATGAAAGACAAAAAGCTCGAAACATGTGTCAACGGCGGCTTTCAACTGCGGGCTGTAAAGTTATGTTTTACTTTCATATTCATAATTTCTTCCTTGAAAAAACTTTCAGTATTATCATTATGATCATAACGATTATTTCTCATTAAGAAGAGCGTTTGGACTTGAATTCGCAATGATAAGAGCGTTTACCGCAGGTTTTTTTCTTCCCAAAAACGCTTCATCCTTTCAGAATGCTCTGTCTCTCCGTTCATCTGTTCATTTTATTTCAGATTGGCTTAACGATTTTGGCCCAAATTTCACATATGCGATTTTATAGCGACACTCATTGCGACCTTCGAGATTTTTTATATAGATCTGTCTTAGATTCCTTTGAACCGGAGTCAACTGTTGACTCCGAAGAGTAGGCAGGTTGAGACTTCGGAGTTAACTATTGGAAACGATTTAGCTCGTGGAGGAGGCAGATTGAGGCCACGCAACCGAATCATTTCTCATCCTTCCTAGTTTCCCTCATTTGGTTCGTGGAGTAGGCAGATTAAGGCCACGTAACCAGGTAAACTTTCCTCATTTTCCTTCATTCAGTTTGTGGAGTAGGCAGATTGAGGCCACGTAACCGAGTTACCCTTACCTTTACTAATTTATTCCAACTACTGAAGATGGCTTCACAACGGAAGCCGAAACGTCGAGATTATATAAATCTAGAACGCGGCTCATTCCGAGAACTAAGTTATATATATATATATATATATATATATATATATATATATATATATATATATATATATATATATATATATATATATATATATATATATATATATATATATATATATATATATATACTCACTCGACTATACTCATACTATATATCTATATGGAGGTATGAGTATGAGAATAGCATGAAGAATTTGGGATTGTTCATTCAGACAGACTATCACGCTGCATATTTTAACACAACTTGGGCAATGTCTACTAGAAAAAGACGGTTGGGATGGGCATATCTCATTGTATCCTATCTAAAAGTCACATGAATATTCAAGCACAACATATGGAAGATATATATATCTCCAAGCTGAAGATAAGAGGCGTGTTCACGTCATATTGTTGATGAATTATGTCTTGTTTGCGACTTAATTTAAAGGTAATTTGTATCTGTAATTAAGATGCTCATGAAAATAATTTAGAAAACTTCTCACGTAGGTAACTGTATAATTTAGTTATAATAGATGGGGTCATTTGTGTATTCTGAACTCGGAACGGATATATACAATATGAATACTTGATGTTTTATAGGAAACTTTCATTACTTTTGCAAGAAAAATTTCAAAAATAAGATTTCTAAAGCAAATAGCAACAATGACATTTCATCAATATATATTATCTGATCGACCAACCCGTCTAAATCTGTATCAAACGTTAATATTGAGGTTTTTATCGTGTTCATGAAAAATATACACAAACGAAC
The DNA here is from genome assembly GCA_030704895.1 of Henosepilachna vigintioctopunctata. Lineage (NCBI taxonomy): Eukaryota > Metazoa > Arthropoda > Insecta > Coleoptera > Coccinellidae > Henosepilachna > Henosepilachna vigintioctopunctata. Next base: position 3,831,002 of record JARQZJ010000032.1, read on the forward strand.
ACATTTTTTTCTAAAAAAAGTGAATTACTGCATGTTTACTGCAATTTGGTTCAGTTGAGTAGATAATTCATAAGTTTCATAAGAAGTGGAAGTAATTTACTACAAGAAAAAGAATTCTGTACTTCTTGTGCTATATTATTGCACTCGAAGATGATATTCGCTATCAAAGTATTCTAAAACTTTCTTTCGATAATTTTAGACAAATTATTCAATAGAACATTTCCTGTAAATGTTAGATGTATTCATGAGCTTTTCATTGATTCCTAAGATTTGAGATATACATTAATCTATATACGCTTTACCTTATATTTCTGTCTTACAATCAATAGTAGGGTATGTGAGGATTGAAGTCGTTGCCTTTCATTTGTTGAACCTGGTAGTACGAAACAGTAACTGTCTTACGCTTTCAATAAATGTGGGCAGCGATTTCAATATTCTCTGACATTTATTCCTAGAAGTTATGTTCTTTTGAATAATTTGTCAAAAAATTATCAAAAGGAAGTTATAGTATACTCTGCTAGCGATTATCTACAAGTGCGATATTATAGCACGATAACTACAGATTTGTTTTTCTTGTAGTAAATTTCTTTCATGTTTTGAGAAATGACAACGAGCGTTTCTACAACCGCAACCTAGATGGCGCATTACTTCATCAAATTAGATAAAATCATTTTGAAAACTAGTGTTGTAAAATGTAGTATCTTAATTGATGAGGACGTGTGAAACTTTCAATGTTAGCTGTATTCATGTGCTTTTTTATTGATTCCTAAGATTTCAGATATACATTAATCTATGCATTATATATGAGTACGACTTACTCTATATTTCTGTCTAACAATCAGTAGGAGGGTATGTGAGGATTGAAATCGTAGCCTTTCATTTGTTGAAAGTCACGTAACTGATGAGTACCTTGTAGTACGAAACAGTAACTGTCTTACGTTTTCAAAAAATGTAAGCATCGATTTCAATATTCTCTAACATTCATCCCTAGAAGGATAATGGACACATCGCATTGTTCATGTTTCACATAGCTAAGCTCGGCGAAGATGTTCTTTCGAATAATTTGTCAAAAAATTATCGAAAGGAGGTTATAGCAAACTTTGATTCACAAGAAGTGTTGAATAAATCTTTTGACAATATACGGCATCATGAGTCCTTTACAGTTACAGTTCCTTTTTTTTATAGTTTCGCGAGATTTTCACAAGATTTCTTGCTGTGAGCAGCTATACAAATTTTGAGTATGTGTGGAAAACATTGAAATGTTCCCGAAACATTTTTGTGACTATTAAACTTACTATCTCTTTGTATATAGACATAATCATGAATTCTGTTTCAACTTCTTCCTTGTGATACAATGCCATTTACTTTATGTGTCATTTTCCTTTTTTTTTTGAGGGAGTGTTCTGATTTTATTGAACCATCATTCGTTTCTTTCGTTTCATTTTTTTTGTCGGTGACAAAGAATGATTTTCTTTGGAATCTTGTTTCACCATACTGAACCTCTCCCTTTTCTTATGGATTCACTGGATTTATATTATTAAATCTGAAAAAAGTTGATCAGATAACAGATTTATCGATTCCAAGTTCTGTAGATCATTGCCATTGAATTCGTGTGAAAATATACAGGAAGGCACATCGATCAACTGCGAATAAAAGAAGTCGATTCATATCGAGCCCGACGATCTGATGTTATTGTAGACCAAAACGAAAACGGTCGCAAAAAATTACTGCGGAACATTTCTGCGAACACTTAACACGACCGAGAAGCGAAACAATTCAACGGTGTAAAAAGTTGATATAACATATCGAAAGTTGAAAAGAATCGTTCTACATTCGACGCCCTTTGTAGCGGCTGGTTCGGTGAGCTTATAGATAAAAACTTTAATACGCTCGTTTTAAAAGCAATTACACCTTCTTCGGTCACGGCGAGCGATTTCACAGATCCAGTTTGGTTGGGCACCATCGGTCAATCTAGAAATAATTAACCCCTGTCTGGTAAGCATTTGAAATTCCGATAAGTTGTACGGATAGCAGTGGCGCGTTTTCACACTCCGTTTCTTTCTTCCACGAAACTTACATCGTTCACTCGCGCAGCTAAGACCGTACTGCGTCACATCACAAACCGACTAAGTGATGCAATTTTGCCAAATGGTAAGATTCAATGTAATTTCTTGGCTGAAAAAATTAGATCTGAATATGAACAGAGCTTCATAATTCAATTCCGAGTTATATATGAACGCATTTATTGAATAACTATGAAAATTTTATTTGAATTTTGAACAAAATACGAAGAAAGATGAAGATTTTGTATTTTTAAATTTGAGGTTAGGTTTTTGAAACCATGGGTGAAATGTGTCGAGACATTCTACAAACTTTAAGTTATTGATGCAGGATATAAACTTGAATTCAAACACTTGAACTTATGATTTACACTTTATTGACTACATAGCATGACGCGTTTCGTCGTTACAAACGACTTATTCAGATGCTTACAGAATAATAACAATATTTTGAAAAACACAGGTATATAATATATAAGGGAATTTTGGTATTCAATGGTTTTGGTGTTACCTAAGATATTCCATTCTGAGAAATAATTTTTATTACCTGGAAAGGTTTAACAAGGGTGAATTGTTTAATTCTATCTGTTCATTCAGCAAGTTTCCAGAATTTTTAAGCCGATTTATTTCCACTACTTCCCAATAAACTAATTGTTTACTTCTCTCTATATTGTCTAGAATTTTGAAATTCGTATCAAAAGTATGGTTTTCTGTTAATAAATGGTTAGCATAATTCGAATTACTTTTATTATGGGCGAAGCTATATTTATGTTCCTCTATTCTAGTACCGAAATTTCTACTAGTTTTACCTATATATATATATATATATATATATATATGAATTTAATATATATATTTATATTATATATATATATTGAATTTAAGTTTACATTCAATTTTAATGGATTTACATCAAGTAAACGCCAACACTATTAAATATTGATGCACAATATAACACTTAGTTCTCTATTTACGAAAGAATTAATGAATACTTCAGAAAAAATTCATCACTTCTGTAATAGAATTTTTTTTAATGAGATCGCAATTTTTACGAAATTCGAGAACACAAAAATGCTGCAAGAAAGTCTTGAAATTCTGCACAAATGGAAATATTGCTAGTGCGAATCAGCTCAATGCATGGTGAACTTTTTGTATTATAATCATGGTTAGATTTTACCAATATACCATATATCTTCGTTTTTGTATTTTCAAAAATAACTGAACTAAACTTTGAATGAGATCGTCATTTTGATAACTATTGAAGCGTCCTTCTTAGTTGTCCACTCAAAAATATTCAAATATTTTCATTTCATCAATTTGTCACACAACTCGTTCAGAAAAAATTATTCTGAATTCTGGTTTTGAATGAAATATTGTCGATTTAGTTTGATGTAGACTTTTCATATTTTGTAAGTATTTATCCATAGAAATAATGCAATTTTCATCAGTCTTGAATATCCTCCCGAATTCAAAATATGAAGCTTTCGATAAGTTAAAAATTATTGATAATTAGAACTCAAGAACCTCAATTTGATGAAATTTAAGAACTGATATTTCAAACAATCATCAAAATGTTTTAAAGAGGAAATAAATACTTTATCATCCTAATTCTGTTGGAATGGGTCCTCTTCATTTCTTTTCTGTGTCAACTCGAGTTTTTTTTATCGTCCTAGAGCTCCAAATTTCACATGATGATCCATTGTGAGCTATTAATTAGATGAAACAAGCTGGAAATCTCTGAAAGTTTACATAGCGAAAGTGAGCAAATATCCAAAGCGTGTACACATGTTGGCAAATCTCATATAAGTGATTAGTTTGACAGCAGGCTCTTCCAAGGGATTTCAGAGGGTGTGTTCTGTGCCCATTCTGCATATAGCCCTGGAACATGAATATCCCGGAGGAAGACACTAAATCATGTCTCACAGGCCAGTTAATTTGTAGTGATGTAATTGTAATCATGAAATTGCTCATAAAATAGATGAATTCTGTAATGGAAAATTAGATTGGCAAACAAAGACAAACGAAATGTTTGAGCTCTTATCAGAATATCAGCTCTTTTCGGAAAAATCGATACAAAGTTGAAATTATTTCTTCTTATTACCGTCGATAATCAGTACGGTCAACTTCATTGATTTCTTAGAGGTTGAGTCTCTATTAACGTAAATTTTCATGTTTTTCGATTTATGTAATCACGATTCAATGTTTTAATTATTTTACATAATTAATGGCTCAATGTTTCACAAATATCTTTATTTAAATCCTTTAATTATTTCTTAACTACTCAATCAATTACTCTTAACTGATTATTTATATTATTTTTATTATTTACAGATTTACTGTCAGAAAATGTCAATCTAGGTTTCGTATAGGCACTCTTCTCTAGCTCATTCTTTCTGAGGTGTCTCGTCATTAGTAATTATGTAATTATTCGATCCTAGATTTGTAAACCTACGCAATTCGAGTATTTTGTACAATTTACTAACCATCCAGATGAATATCGAACATACGAGCTAACAATTGGGCAATGGAATCTTCATCATGAATAAAAAACAGTTTGGTGTAATGCAAATTGAATCTGATACCAATGCGAGAAGAATCTCAGCTACGCCACTGACGTTTCCACCTTTATGCGACACATCGGTGATAGTCACGTGCGACCTGGCTCTCATTAACGTATTTCGTATTGAACCCTATCACATCCCGATTTTGTCGCATCGATTACAAAAATTTCGAACGTGTTTTTGTCTATGGCTTCAAGGTGTCGTCGTTAACAGGGTCTGCCAAACGTGGCAGACCGATTGTATCTTTAGGCCGGGTGACTTGGGACCCACGGGAAACGGGCCATATCATTCGATGGGTTTTTAATTACGTGGGACATATCGGTGGCAATCGGTGGTCTGGCTAATTAAGAAAAATGTGCAAGATCGAAGATTCTTCGGGCTTGGTGTGCCATGTCGTTATTTCAATCCTTGAGGTGCAGTTTGAAATTTCAAGAATTAAAAGATGAATACCGTATTGAAATGTTAGTTGTATGTTATATATAATAATAATATTTATTGTGAAACATACCTCACATTGTACATATTCCATTCGTTCAATTATATGGTAATTACAGCTAAGAATCTTGTGGAGGATAGTTGTAGTGAAAAAATTAACAAATATATGATACAAAAAAGGGATTCATACAAAATGTCTCCACTCTAATCATCAAAGTACTTGCGACACTATAATATACCTTTGTTGACAGTGAAGGCTTAACTCTCTTCTTAAACAATGAGTATTCAGTGAAAAGATTTTCAACTATCCTCCCTACTCACATCCATTTTGTAGATATAAATTTGTTGTACGTCTCTTATAGTAGTTTAGTCTTGAAAATGAGCTAACGCTCGAAACATGTTGACTTTACATATTGTTAAATAAATCGTGAAACATTAAGCCAAGAGTTTAATTTATTTTAATATTCAATTATGTTTCACCAAGAGTTAAGCGAGAATTCAATCTCATTAATCAATTATTATTATTATTATTATTATTATTATCAAAAGTCAATATTTAATCAATGTTCTCATGGTTTAAATCATCTTTCATCCCGATTCCAAATGAAAAAACATTACGTCATCTCTGTTTCCATGATGTTAATGAGAAGGTAACATTACCATCCTCTCATTACTCTCCATTCGATTTCAATCTGGGATCTGATGAAACGAATTTTTTTATAGGAATGGTTACTTTTTGTAATTGAGCATCTAGCTTGTCAGTGCAACCAGTTCATTTCTTCTTTCACATTCTCGCTCATTCCCATGATGAACGTTAAACATAAATCTAACGAATTGGTTTTCTCGCCTCATATTCGGTCGATAGATCAGAATATCCGAAAAACTCGGTACATTTAGCACGTAGTCCGATCGCCTTTTTCCGTACCTGGTCGTTGTAACGTCTCTGAATTTCTCACCGTCGCTAGTTGGGAAGTTTTTGTCGTCAAATACCGCGGCTGTTCCATCTTTCCTGAACTATGAAAGTTAACAAGGCGGAAAAAGTATTCGAATACGAGTGAAGTCATTCCATTCCGCCTTCTTCGATCGGGTTATACATGGTTTTTACCGCGTCGCGTTTTTTCGTAACCGTAATAGCGCCTAATTGTGTTGGAATCAAATCGCTATAGAAGAAGGGGAGCCCGGAGACGTGATTTAGGATTTAGCTAAACAGAAACGAGGCAGGTTTTATCGATTGATTCTCGTAGAACGTCGAAAATGTACCCTTGAAGTGGAAACTACGGTATCGGCCTCTCTCAGAATGTGATGAAATGGAATGATGAAGTTCAATTTCTCAAAAAACATAGTATTTCTAATGAAACAATGAACTGAAATACTACACAAACATACAAAAAATAAACAACTAAAACACAACATACTAATAAACAACAAAATAGACAATCGAAATGCTCCAACTAATTGTTATCTTCTTTCGAATGTAAAAAACATTATTTCGAGATCGCTTCAAGTTGGAACTAACGATGCAAAAATTTAATAATTTATCGAAGTTAAAAGAATCTCTGAGAAGCAAAGAGTTAGCATACTGCCGAGTTTCAGCTTCAATAACTAGAATATTCATGCAAACATTTCTAGAATAATTGTATCCACCCTATAATTATATTTAATGAATTCTATAAAATTAAGATTAATAACCATTCAATATCATCATTCTCTTTGTTATGTTGGTAAACTTATCTTGACTATCTTTGGAACATTTTGAGTGTATAACACTTTTTGTTTGTTTGTGAGAGGATAATGTAAGAAGTGTTTTGCACGTCAGCATTTCATACTCCCAAAAATCATGGATCAAAGAGTTCGCCCTTAATTTTCCGTGGAAAATGAAATTAAGAGCTCTGTATCTCTTGAAATGATGACAGTGACATAGCGTAAATCTAATTTATATAACAAAGTTGAATAAACTCTTTCAAGAAGGCGTAGAAGATACCCATGAGGAACCTCACTCTGGACACCCCAACACGTCATAAACTGATGAGAACGCTGAATAGGTGAAATAGGTTGAGAAATCGTCGAACTACCACGAGATGAGGTGTTGATAATATCGGTATCTCATTCAGTTTGTGCAGATTCGTTTTAACGGATGTTTTGGGCATGAGACGTGCGACAGCAAAGTGTGTTACCAAATGATTGAATTTTTAGCAAAGAACCACCCCGAAACATGCCAAAGCCCCCGTATTTACCGGATTCTGCTTCTTGTGTCTCTCTCCTGTTCCCGAAACTCAGGAAACTTATGAAAGGAAGGTATTTTGTTACGATTGAAGACATCAGGAGCGCATTGCATGATGAGCTGAAAGCTATACAAAAAGTTCTTATCAGAAGTGTTTGGTGGTTATCAGAAGTGTATTGAATCAGACGGGAGTTACTTTGAAGCGAATGAAATGAATATCGATGAATAAATGAACATAAGTTATTTCACTTATTGATCTCACCTTACATATAGTGCTGGACTGGGTGCGTAGTTTCCTAGATGGTAGTTTTCTATTTGTAGATTACAATAAACCAAAATCTGCAAAATATCCACCAACTCTAGGTTTACCTCAAGGATCAGTATTGTAACCTTTACTATTCTTGCTGTTCATCAATGACACTCCTGAAAATGTTTCAGATGATTCAATCACTATGTTTGCTGACAACACATCATTCGAGGTATCAGTCCAAAACACAACAATTAAAGACCAAGTGTGAGAAATTAGTTCAGGATTTCTAGGATTGGTGTTTTAGAACTTCTCTCATATTAAATATGCAGAAAACTTTATTTATTCATTTACATACACCTATGTCTCACCTCGATATTCCTCTGATTGCTCAGTTAGAGGATCGCCAAATGAAATCAGCTGCTAGTGTGAGATTCTTTGTTATTTATATTTTGAAATTAAATTATTTAAGCGCCTACCTAACAGGTTAAAGATTTTGAGCCACCGAAATTCAAGAATGAAGTGTAAAACTTGTTATTACAATATTGTTTTTATAGCTTCAGTGGATATTTTTCTACCGACTTTTGTTAATCTTGTAATGAAAAATTGACATATCCTAACATTTTGTGCTGTCCGATGGGATAATTATATATTATTATTATTACTGAAATTATTATGATTATCAAAAAGAGTATATTTCTGGACTAACCCATCAACAACAAGTTGAAATTCACTCAGAACTCACTACAAAATGCTCAACAAGAAGTCAGGAATGGTATTCATTCGAATGAAAAAAAATTTGAACCAAGGAAATAATTAGTTGAATATTGCGTGCTGAAACTTGAAGTAGAATTTTAAATCCTGGATATTTTCCAGTTGGATGGTTCAGTCGCATTCGCAAACGCTGAAACAATCATTCCTGTACAGAGAACTAAATTCTTCCGGAAAAAAATGTCACGTCAACGTCTCCACATAAAGGATTATACGCGTCGTAACCTACCAAAGAAATAAATTGGAATAGAACGCGACAGTTATTTTGCTGCCTTGCCGACTCTGGGCCGCAACGCCAAAAAACAATTAATTTGTAAGGACGTTTAAGTCGCCCAGAAATGAATTATTAAAAGGAAGAAGAGAGACGTAGAGACCGACAACAAACACAACGCATAGACGGCAATAATGAGAATAAAAACAGTGGATGGTTGGTTAATTTGCCCAACAAGGCTGATTAGGGAGGAACGAAGATGTATTCTGTAAGAATTTGGCCAATTAGGCCCTGACAAGCGCTCTATTCTCATCTATCCTTCGAATAAAATCGTCGTAGCCTCGACTTATTTTCTTATCAAGGGCATATAAGTTCACATAGCTCATTTGTACAATGAAATTTATTCCTGAAATAGAGAAAATAATAAGTTCTTTAAATGAGAGGTAATAATAAAAACTTGTCTAAAAATCACTGACTGAACAATTCTTTATTCGACTAGTTTCGCCTTTTACAGCATTATCAAGAATGATATTCATTCTTGATAATGCTGTAAAAGGCGAAACTAGTCGAATAAAGAATTGTTCAGTCAGTGATTTTTAGACAAGTTTTTATTATTACCTCTCATTTAATTATGAACTATCACAGAGTAGATTCATCGTCCATTGAATTTATTAATAAGTTCTTTATTCTCAACAGGTATAATACCCAATTAAAGAAAATTATAACATTTTCAATAAAAACCAAATAATTACCTAGAATGAGAGAGATATAACAAAGAGCTCAATCTAATCTAAAAAACCGAAAAAGTAACTAAATAATACCTTTCAATGAAATATTACAAATAACTCAACCTGAATCAATTCATTTTAGTCAATTTATTTTGTTCACATAACTCCTAATAATAACTTTTATGGAGTCGAAATGAATGTTACAATTATCGACACCTCTATTGAATGTAGACTCCATAAACCAAATGTGGGTTGTATTAGCGAGTTGGTCCTCGATGTCTCTAGGTTGAATAATTTTGTAGTACGAGAATTTTGCGTAGGAACAAGGAATTTCAAAGCGGGCAAGAGAGGAGGACAATCAATACTGTTGTGCAGTAATTTTTACAAAAATTTAAGTAATAAAGTTCCTCCCCTGCTCTGCAGTGAAATTAAACTAAATCGACTCAAATAATTCGTTATGATTGAGGATAAATTTTATCCTCTCTGAAAAATACAAATATCAAGAACCTTCTCTGAATGGCCTCAGGATGGCGTTTATGGGAAGTGTAAATAGGATGCCAGATCATGCTGCCATGTTCCAATTTGCTACGAATAACGGTATTAAATAGAAGGTTGAGCAATTATTGAAATATTTGCCATTGCGTATAAAGAATCCAAATATATTCGAGGCAGATGAAATTAGTTGGGTGATGTGTGGGACAAAGGAAAGCTTCTGATCGAAGACTACACCAAGATCTCTCACCTTATCAGAACTAGAAAGAACCTGGCCACCGACGCTATAATCACATCTCTTTTCCTTGTGAAAGAGACAACATTACACTTTGACACATTCAAACTCAAGAGATGGCATAAATGCTAACTCGATATGAATATTTCGAATAGTAAGAGATAGAATAATGCTGTTTTTGTTTCAAATAAAGTGATATTGTAACAAAATTGAAGTGAACAAGATAAAGTTATATTGTAACAAAATTGAAGTGAACAAGATAAAAAGAAAAGCATCGAAAATAAAAAAAGGGGGCCAACAAAATTAATGAGAACTGTGCCCAAAGCTACTACTAATGAAGGGTAGTTGGAACAGGGAAAAGATGTTGGTCAGGAGAAATGAAGATAATGAACCAACAAGAACGTTGAAAGCTGATATAGAACACTAATGGCGACAATAAAATTCTGAAATGAATGTCAGAAAGATAGATTAATAAAATAAAAACAACGAACAAAAAAATTCAACGTCTTGTGCTCAACGACTAGACTAGGAAGATGAAAAAGTATTTTAAGTTAATGGATTCTATTGAGAAAAAATATTGGAGTCGAATCTGGAGCAGAAAAATGAGAAAATATAGAAGGAGCAAGAGAAATAACTTAGTTGAGGAAGAAGAGGGTAGAAAGAATGCGGGGTAGAAGACACTTCAATGAGGAAATAATACAGATAGTGAACTTTAATACGAGTAGAATAAACTGGAATAAAGAGACAAATAGCAAGATAAATGCCAAAAATGTTTAAGTTACAAAAATGGCACTAAAAGCAAGATGTGGAGTATGAACAAAAACCTCTAGCAATAGTTTGCAATAGACCAGAGCAAGCATATGAATGAGGAAAAGAAATAATCAGTGTAAAATCGATGTTTTCAAGTGCCGATGAAGAAATACAATTCAGTCGAAAGTTTGACGGTTGAATGATATTTAACAACATCTTTTTCAATATGAATGTGACAGTTTGAAGTGACGTTTTTGTTGGAATTTCTTGTGCGCCTAAAACCCACAATTATGAAGTTTCGACACTTGTTCTCTACATGAAAGTATTTACAAACTGTAGGAACACTTTGCTGCGTTCGAGAAAATGCTAACGAAGAGAACACTTCTCTTGTTTATTTATATTGAAAAAGAAGAGAGTAGACTACAGGGTAGAAGACGCTTGAAAGAGAATAAAATACAGAAAGTTAACTGAAAAAGGAAAACTGAAATAAAAAAACAAACAGCAAGAAAAATGCCAAAAAATTTTTGAAGTTATGAAAACGACTTTAAAAGCAAAATGTGGAGTATGAACAAAAACCTCTAGCAGCAATTATATAGACAAAAGAGGCATATAAATAGGAAAAAGAAATAATCAGTGTAAAATTAATATTTTCAAGTGTCGATGAAGAAATAAAATTTAGTAAGAAGTTTGACAGTTGAATGACAATTGACAACATCGTTTTTAATATGAATGTGACAGTTTCAAGTGACATTTGTGTTGGAATTTCTTTTGCGCCTAGAACCCATAATCATGAAGTTTCGACACTTGTTCTCTACATGAAAGTATTTACAAACTGTAGGAACACTCTTGCTGAGTTCGAAAAAATGCTAACGAAGAGAACACATCTCTTGCTTATTTATATAGAAAAAGAAGAGACGGAATACAGGGTAGAAGACGCTTGAAAGAGGATAAAATACAGAAAGTGAACTAAAACAGAAAAACTGGAATGAAGAAACAAACAGCAAGAAAAATGCCAAAAAATTTTGAAGTTATAAAAATGACACTAAAAGCAAGATGTGGAGTATGAACAAAAACCTATAGCAGAAAAGAAATAATCAGCATAAAATTAATGTTTTCAAGTGTCCATGAAGAAATAAAATTTAGTACATTTGGCAGTTGAATGATATTTGACAACATCGCTTTGAATATAAATGTGGCAGTTTCAAGTGACATTTTTGTTGCAATTTCTTCTGCGCCTAGAACCCATGATCATGAAGTTTCAACACTTGTCGATTACATGAAAGTACAAACCGTAAGAACACTCTGCTGGGTTCGAAGAAATGCTAACGAAGAGGACACATCTCTTGCTTATTTATTTACGCAATCATCCAACCAACTTTTCATGTCTTCGCTCCTTTCAATTAAAATATTCGAAACGATTTTAATTTATTTTTCTCAGCTTGATGCTCGGATACCACACTCGGAACTATTAATTATTGTTGCGCCGAACATCCATGAACGGTTATCCCCAATTTGTTGACAAGAGCCTGAGGCCACGAGTGTTATACAAGTGCCAAGACGGAGGACGACCGCAAGAGCCGCCACAGTATGCCTTGTTATTAGCATATTATTGCGCAATGATAATTTAGAGGAGTGCATTCAAATAGATAGAGATACAGATTCACAATTTCTGTCATGCAAATAAGGTTTTTCCAAGAATGAGTTTCATTCGGCGGAGTATCTTTATATAAACTATACATTATGCATGTGGAAACGGAGATAATTTTCATATTTCATGTTTGTAACATGAAAGTGAATCCGGGCTCCAGTTTTTCCGGGAATCTATGTTGCAAGCACCAAAGGGTCCATTTAAAATAAGAGGAGCAGTTTTCCCTATCTTATATTCCCTTTCTACATAACTCATGCGTTCCTGAAAATGAATATAGCACAGACTTCATTTATTGGTGCGTTCGTTTTCTCGTACCAATTTTTTTAATTATTGTGTTGGATACAGCGGCGTATATAAGGGGCGGGGGCAAGGGTACGAGGTCCCCTCCGAAATCAGACAGTGTACTAGAAAATTAATTTATGTGAAACGATAATGAGGAATTTTGATGAATAAACAAATGTGAATGAGTGGAAAGGAATCTTTATTTTTTGATTCATAGCTTATATGAGTTGTTGAAATGCATAATTTGAACGATCTAATAATTTTTCGGGTCACCAGAGTGCGGTTGATAAAACTCAACGAAGGCAAGAAGGAAGAGGCCTTAGTGCCATTGGATCTCCCGCAAATTGTGATCTTTCTTCCTTTTGAAGAGATCTTTCATCAGTCTAACAAGACTGAAGACTTACATAAGAAAGAGTATGTCCCAAAAAAGCCTTAACGGACTAGTTTTATTTTCCATCCACAGGGATATTGTTGCAGGTGACCAGCTATTGATAAAGTTATAGGTTGTTCTTGTTTGTCCAGAATTTGGGTTCATTGTTTGTAAATAACAAGGACAAACATGACTTATTTTCGAGAAGTGGCGTTCATAAAATATTTCTATATATGGCGTTCTACACAAAAAAGAATCGATGAACATAAAATATCAATACTGTTGAATAAACCTAATACGGAGTTTTTTGAACACTGCATTAAACATAATCATTTCTTGGATCCTAGGAAGACCGAATTAGGATACTCAGGTAGTAAAGGCAGAAGATCAGATACCCTTGAAGTCTTGGAAATTTCGATAGCGAAAAAAAAGAATTTACCTGTTTGTAATGACCAGGTAGACTTTTCCGTGAAACTAGTTTTGTGTTCTGTGGTTTAAAATATATGAGTGAAGAGTTGTACATTTTGAAATTCAGTAATATTGTATACTCTTGATAATGGGTTAACCACCCAAAACATATGTAGAGTTTTTAATATATTCAGTGAAACTTAAGTCAAGTGTGTTAATTTTTAATTTTATAGTTTTTATTCTTTTTCAATGAGAAAATTTTTCTACTGCTTGTTTATTGAATCGATAAAATTGACTAGGATTAAAATTCTAGTATTATTCGAATATATTTTCTTGAATGAATTTGGAAACGTACAGAATTATAACTACCTAGAATATATATTGATATGCACATCAATATGAAGTTGTAATACGATTACCGCAATTTTTGAAGGTTGAAGGCTTCTGAAGAGTTGGCCATGGTCAATCTGGAGGAAAATTCAGTGCATCCTTTCGCTTGCTCCTCAATTTTCACAGCAGTTTAGGGTAGGTCTTATAGTTTCATTCACAAATATCCCACCAATGGCCTGCTCGATCATCAAACCTAAACGCTCTTGATTTTTTCTTGATTATGGGACTATTAAAGGTCATTTGTTAACGATATAACTTGCTGAGAAATAAAATGAAAACAGAAATGAGATAATCACTAGTTTTTTTAATTTAAAGAAGTTTCGCGAATATAAGGTCATTGAATGCTTGAATAATACACATATATCTTATACCTAGATGTAGTGAAGAAAAGACAGTTATAGATACTGCATATACAATTAAAAACCCAGAAGTTTTGGTATTAGGTATAATTCAAAATTTCATAATGTTTGAATTAGAATCACCAACATCAAACAGGTTTTTTTGATGATTTTTTGTTATTCAAATATATTATAGGGTGAACATCATGACAAATATAAATAGTATTCAATTGAAACAACAGTTGATAAACAATCGTATTATTAATGGATAGTATTTGTTTTTACATGAATTTGAATGTACTTGATTTTCGACATAATTTTCTTTGTGTGCATCAATAATTTCAAGAAAACCAGTCTTGTACTTTCAGTTATTTCATCGATCTAGAGAAGAGCTAGAGGTCTAAAGAAATAGGTAGAATATGCTTATGGTAACTAAAATATGAAATGAAGATGTTTGATTCAAATATATATTAGTACAATACTTCAGATGTATAGCTAAAGCCTCAAACATGTCAGTGACGTGATTCTTTGGGATTTTCCCCTTTCAAAAAGTGCCTAATGTGCCTAGTTTGAATGTCTGCGGTTATGTTTGTTTTGTGTTTGGGAGTTATCGTTCCAGAATTTCAAGGAATGGTCAATGAAATGTTTGCCACTTGAAAAAAATATAATAATAATAATAATAATATTTATTTTAGCATTAGCTATTACAAAATCATACATACATTCAGGTTCAAACTATATTATTTACAATTTTATGTTTAAAACGAACTTAGCTAATTTACGCTTGAATACCTTGAGGTCTCTAATTGTTTTTATGGAGCTAGGCAATTTATTAAATGCGTTAAATCCTTCATAAAATATACTTTTCCTATGTTTAGAATGCTTAGAAACTTGCATGTAGAAATTGTCAGCATTTCTTGTATTATGACTGTGCACATCACTGACACATGTTACATTTTTCATTACTTTATATGGGAACAATTTGTTTTTAACTTCAAATATAAATATATATGTAGCAAAAAGTATTCTTTGTTTGACTGACATCAATTCTAAACAATTTAGCATGCTTTGGATTGGGATATATCTATTACATTTCAAAATTGTTCGCATAGCTCTATTTTGTAACTTTTGTAACTGTTGAGTTTTTTCTTTAATCAATCCCAATAACAGAGTGGAACAATATTCAAAGTGTGGCATAATTATGGACTTAAAGAGCAATAACTTCATATATGTGGTCAGATTTTTCCCAATTCTTTTGAGAAAATTGATTTTCTTGGAGATTTTAGACGATATCAAGTCGATATGATCATTGAAACTCAATTTCTCATCTAACATAACGCCTAAGTATTTAACAAGTTTTACCCTCTCAATGTTCTGGTTTTCAATTTTAATACTTATATTTTCATTACTACCTTAAGAATTCTACTTGTACCAAAAACTATAAATTTAAAATTTTTAACATTCAGCGATAAACTGTTATCGCTTAGCCATTCATCTATTGCTGCCAAGTCTCTATTGTTCCATTCTGTCATGGTCTGGATATTTTTACCACTAATAAAAATCATAGTATCATCTGCGAACAATCGTATAGAGCATTTTTTCACATGCAAAACAATATCATTGATGTATAAGGAGAATAGTAGTGGACCTAAGACCGTACCCTGAGGTACGCCAAAATCAACTCCAATGCTGTCCGAAATAACACCATTGAATTTAACATTTTGAGATCGCGATTGTAAATAAGAATTGAACCATTTGTTCACTAAACCTTCAAAACCAATTTTTTCTAGTTTTTTCAACAGCAATGATCTACATAAAGTTTCGAACGCTCTTTTGAAGTCCAATAATACTACAATCACTACCTCTCCTTTATCGATAGCTCTATACCATTCCTCGCATATGCTCAACAGTGCTGTCTCACAGGAGGAATTTCTCTTGAAACCTGATTGTAAGTCAGAAATAACTGAATGTTTTTCGCATAATTCTAGAACCTGATTTTTAACAACTAGTTCTAGAATTTTTTCGTATGGTGGAAGAATGTTTATAGGTCGAAATTCCTCCAATTTGACAGTGTTACAAATTTTAGGCACTGGTATTATCACTGAACATTTCCATTCATTTGGAAAGATTCCATGAGTCAGTGATGTGTTTATTAAATCTAAAAATCTATTTCCAGAAATGTCAAAAACATCTTTTAAAATCTTAACAGTTATATCATCTTCACAACTACCAGTGTTTTTCAGATTCCTCACAATAGTTTTCAAACCTGCCATATCTATTTTTTCGAAGTTATCCATTTTCAACAATTTCGGTATAAATTTCATCACAGTCATGGTTATGTTTTGCAACTATAGAATCAATTAAAAAAATTAAAATACACCCTGTACCTTAAGAATCTCCATTCGAAGTAACTTATAATGGAATATTATGATAGTTATTGGAAATACGTACTTCTTGAAAATTATATTTAGTCTTGACTGAAGTGGGAAACTTTTCCTTTGTTGCCGATTTGATATTGAGTTCGGAAAATACTTCACAATTCCTTCGGAAGCAACAATGTTCTCTATTTACTCTCCTCTAGCTGAAAATAAGTTATTGATGGGTCTAATCTCGCAAGATAAATTGTTTTATTGAAACTTCCGGAATTTGTTGGCTTAGCTCTAAAGGCAGACCATTAATAAACTTTTTAATGAAAAGTTCCTCCCAATATACACAAGTTGCGCCTCATCAGTTTTCCTCCAGAGATTTATTCTGGGATAACTGTTCAAATTTTCAGCTTACTCAGAAAGCTTCTGCTTCATCAGCAATTTTCTGCTGTTATCTCGTTAAGATTATATATTTGAAGTTATGTTGCTTCATATCAACAAGATAATCCATCGTGTATCATTTTTCATAGATGAAAAATTGATTTTCGGACTTTTCAAATTTCACTGGGAGTTATAAGATAAACAGATTCCTCAGACGGCAAAAACAAATAAATCTCGATATTTTGATGATGTTCTACGAAAAACAGAATATTGGAAATGCTCTGGGCATTTTAATGGACCATCTCCAATAATAACTCCAATATTTTTTCCGCGAGTCATTCATCAACGTCGTCAATCAATCTTAGCTCATTTTCTAAATTTTCCTACACAATTTGAATTTTGTCTGCCCCCAGTTGTGAACAAAAATAATGAAACAGTTGAAATAAAATAATTAGCATTGAAGGTTCGATTAAGAATGTTTTCTCATCAAATAACTGCGTTAGTTATTGATAAAATGTTGCTTCAATGTTTTCAATATAAAAAGCAGCAGCTTTTTCAACGAATAACTCAGCACAAAGTTCTTGTCTCATTCGAATATCATGAAAAACTTCGAAATGAATCAGAATTTGAAATTGCAATTGATCCAATTGTTCGATTTCCGGTTGAGTTAGTTGAATTACGAAAAAATGAGCTATATTAAAGAATAGAATGTGTATCTTTAGAGAGTCTTTCATGCTGAAAGAAAACTACTTCTTTGCCAAGTCATTAGTTCTATTTTAATTTCATCGAAGAAATGACAATGCTGTGTACGTCATAGTGAGTTATCAAAAGTTTTATTATAATAACCTTCCTTATATACAAAGCTCCATTTCAACTTACAATACCGAAGTCTTAGTTAATTACAGTGCATAAAGTCTAAATCAATTGAATTTCACTACTACATTGAATAATTTAACGTAGAGTCGGTATCACCTGAAAGTGGAACGTGAAATTCTTGAATAAACTAGTGGAGAACCTCACCCATATTATTGAGAAATAGTATCTAGGTCAATTTTTCATAATGATATGTAATGAATATGTATCTTTCAACGGGGGGCGTAGCTCAGATGGTAGAGCGCTCGCTTAGCATGCGAGAGGTACCGGGATCGATGCCCGGCGCCTCCAGTAGATTTTTAATTTGAATCGTAACGATATGAAGTAACAATCTTGAAGAAAATTGAATGACGAAGTAATATTACATATAAAATTTGTGTTATTATCAATAAGAAACAATTTCTTCAATTTCGTGTGTCGCAAACAGAATTCAAAATAGTTCATATAAAATGTAAGTACTAAAAATTCTTGTTAGCAGAAACATTTCAGTACAACAGAAGTGTCCTGAATATTTCAAGAATAGTTAGAAGAAAACTGTCTATTTGATTGAGACAATCCTTTAGCAAAGCGCAAAAGAAAAGCTTTTACATATTGTGCTGAACATATTTTCATAGAATTCCTCGGAAAAACACTTAACGTAATTAGACAAGAAAAAATAACGAAAGACAAACACACGAAAAAAATCTAGATATGATTCTATCAAACTGAAAAACTATCGAAAAAAGAATTATCAGTGTAAATATCAGTGTCAATTCGGCACCAGAAGATGAAGTTTTACTTGGAAAAGCGCGTCATGCGTATCATTATTTAATATGTGAGAAAAATTCGTATTTCTCATTTGTAAAAAACATTTGTAAAAACAATGAGTATAGTTTCATTATGGATATCAATAATTTTCTTGAAGTATCGACCTCAATTTGAAAATATATCACTAAAAGACATTAAACTACAGCAGTAAATTGATTTCGAATTTTCCTTCAACCCAAAGTGATGAAACGTGGGAAAAGTGCCACTGAACCTTGCAAAATTATGTTCCGCATTTGTTAATTAGAAGAATTTTGAAAATTGAGTATTGAAAAATCCAAACGCATGAAATCCTTTTTGTACGTTTTTTGCCTAAGAACATCAAAAAATTCCTCAATCAAGAATTGATGTCAAAAATGATGTTTGTGATGATTTTTTCCTTATCTTTTCGCGACACACTTGATTCTCGTCTCTTTCTATTTGTTTATCTTCGAGTTCACGAACGTATGAAACCCAACTTCAATTTCACATCTCATTTCACAATTTTAGTCACCCATTCGTCCTGGCATAGTCCAAAGACGTGAGTGTAAAATATCTATAAAGTTTCACACGAAACAAAAACTTTATCCACGGTTATAATCTCATTCGATTAATGAAAAGAATGCCTGAACGTTATTCGATATAATAAGCCTGTCCAGTATTCCCATCTTTTTAGCGCATTTTATAGAAGGCGCTGGTGCGTAAAGTATTTGTTTTTTAATTCCACTTAAAACGATTGTGTCAAAGAGGGACCCCTGGAGATTTTTTAAATAAAATGTTGTTATATTGAGAAATGAGTGAGCAGAACAGCTGCCGGGGATTAGTCCTTTAAAAGAAGTCAGATTGACGACAAATTCTTATTTAGAAGAGGAGGCTTCAGGATATTTTCTGGAACTCACTGGAAAAAAGACCTTCAACGGTTTACAGACGTGAGATAAAATGTCATATAGAATATATATCCACTGAATTTTAATATATTTATATTCACTAAAATAGAAATATAACGGGTGTTTTTTTCAGAGGTATAGAACCTTAAAGTGCAATAAAACAACGATGGATCATTCGATTGACAAGAATTTTTTTTTATTCGAAAGATAATCTTGTGGCATTTCATTTCGAATATGATCTCTGGTATACGACCACGGCTGGCTCGGATGTAGTCCAATCTGGACGTCCGATTTTCGATAACTTTTTTCGACATTTGTGGCCGTACATCGGCAATAACAAGGCGAATATTGTCTTCCAAATGGTCAAGCGTTCGTGGCTTATCCGCATAGACCAGGGGTTCTCAATTTTTTTCAAAGACTGTACCCCTTAGTGAAGTATTAAACGTCTGCGTACCCCTTCGTTATTGAAAAGGTGGTATGTTAAATTAAAAACACTTTTTTACATAATAAACACAATATATTTAAAACACATTAAAAAACATTAATGAGAAGGATGAGCTTGTTTCTTTTTATATAGTTCATCAATGTTGGGCTCTAGTTTTGATAAATATAACCTTATATCGTCCCCAACATTAAGTTTGTTTCTGTACTTATTTTTTAGTTATGTTAAGCTAGAAAACCCTCTTTCACATAAGTAGTTAGTGGAAAAGCCAATAAGAATTTTGAGTGCAGTACTTGCAAGTTCTTGGTATTCATTTCTAACACCCATCCAAAAGTCTAATAACGTAGCACTCTCAAAATTTAGTTTTTAGTGTCAGATCACATGATAGTTCGATCATTTGTTCTTTCTGAAATGTTGTCAGGTTGTTTGTGGTTCCAATAGCATCAAACAAAAAAGGGTCTCGGATCCAATCCAACTTCTTGTCTGTGGGTGGGAAGTATTCTCTTATACTGGCCTTCAATTAACTGAGGTGTGTAATTGAGGAGTATAATTACAATTTTCATGAACCTACCCCGCGTTCCCCTGAAATTTTTCGCGTACCCCTTGAGGGTACGCGTACCATAGTTTGAGAACCACTGACATAGACCAATGACTTTACATAGCCCCACAGAAAGTAGTCTATCGGTGTTAAATCACAAGATCTTGGAGGTCAATTCAAAGGTCCAAAACGTGAAATTAAGCGGTCCCCAAACGTATCTTTCAATAAATCGATTGTGGCACGAGCTGTGTGACATGTTGCGCCGTCTTGTTGAAACCACAACTCCTGGACATCATGGTTGTTCAATTCAGGAATGAAAAAGTTGGTAATCATGGCTCTATACCGATCACTATTGATTGTAACTTTCTGGCTATCATCGTTTTTGAAGAAGTACGGACCAATGATTCCACCAGCCCATAAAGCGCACCAAACAGTCAGTTTTTCTGGATGTAACGGTGTTTTGACATACAGTTGAGGATTATCTTCTCTCCAAATGCAGCAGTTTTGTTCGTTGACGCAGCCATTCAACCAGAAGTGCGATTCATCGCTAAACAAAATTGTGCGTGATACGTATTCCGCAAAAAAAATTATTTTCGCAATAAAATTGCACTATTTGCAAGCGTTGTTCAGGCGTGAGTCCATTCATGATGAATTGCCAAATCAAATTGAGAATAAATCACTTCTCAGCTGTCAAATCGGTCGCCATCTTCAACAGTAATGCCAACTTAAACTTCTATACCTCTAGAAAAACACCCTTTATTTCTCTGGTATTTAAATTTTCGTCTCCGATTATGATTTGGTAGATTCAACTCAACACTGTTTTAATGGAAAAACAGTGTTTATACTTGCAGTGTTGATGTTAAGTAAGTACTGGTTTGTAAGTGTTTTAATTTTTCATTCTTTTACATTCCCCTTTTTATCTCTATAGTATTGTTTTCCATTCTCCAAAAGGATTGAAATAACAGGTTTTCCAATGAGTTGAAGATTGACCAAGAAAGGGTTTCCTTTTTCTTAAAGAAGAAATTGAAATTGTTTAGTCTTAGTCGTTGCAATATTTAGCATAAAAAAATGATCACACAAATTTTTGAATACGTTCCTAGTACGTCCCTGTTATTAGCTTAGCTTCCTATCGTCCATTCAAACTTCTCACTTTTGTCGTCCGAAAGAAGAATCGCTATTCATTTTCATTCAAATAGTTTCACTATAATCGTGCATCCTTCGCCTGTAAAATACAGAAAGGATTGTCATAAGAACTGTCGGATTAGTAGAAGGCAATCTGTTTAATTTTTCGAATTCTTGATTCGAAATAGGCGCTCACTAAATTAAGGGATTTGAAAGAACACCAAATCAAGTAAGGTATTTATTTTGAATTGTATGAGATATAACTCTATTGCGGCTTCTTCAGTAGTATTAACTTTCAGGTGGATTCTTTCCATTCATGAGTTTTTTCGACTAGAATACGCTTATTAATTACCAGTTAATTTACGACTTAATTTTTAGAGGCTGTTCTGGTTGAATATCAGAGGCTTAAGGCGAGTATGTCTGAAAATCTTGGTATATTTCAATTGAGAGAATGCCCCACAATTGAACGTGATTTTGAAATCAATAAACGAATGCTTTCTTCCGCGGACCATGAATAATGAAACAAGCATTTTGGGTGGACCAGTTTGTCGAAATATCGTTGACAAAAACTGTACGTAACAAAAGTATCTGGAAACGAAAAAAATTATTTTAGTGAAGTCAGCTTTATATAGGATGAAAAATTAAACACTTTGCCATAACATTTGAGGATAATTAACATCCTTCATGAAAAAAATATCGAATATCCTACTGACTGACATACTGAATATACGCCTGCTGTTTGTTCAAACACTGTTGAAATTTACGAAAGAATGATAGACAATTGTTACTTTATTCAACATAGCTTGAATACCAGATATAGCAGGAAACCTTTTTCAATTCCGCAATACAGTAAATGATATGTCTCTATAGCTACTCCTATTTGGCAACAAGCATTTATAATTTCAATGTTTTTAAATATTAAAAAATTCAAATCTGCCATTAAGAACTGGATGAAAAGAAAGGACAGATGTATCATTTATCAACTGGTGATCATTTAGAAGCTAAAATGGCTGTGAATCAAGATATGACAGTGATACACATTTTTATAATATAATTATTCGCTTTTCCACAATATTGTTATAAACTTTTCATATTGATCAGTTTTTTCTAGAATTGTTGAAATAGATGACTTGTTATGTATGTTGATATGTAAATATATTCTTCGTACTCACCACAGGGTACGGTCTTTATGAGAAAAAGTTAAAAATTGACTAGGTTAATTTTAAAATACAAAACGAGAATTATTTATCACCTTAAATAAATATTATTATTATTATTTTTATTACTATATGAATATTTCTAGATATTTTGAATGAAAAGACTCCAAATAGGAGCAGATTTTTGATAATGAATACCTATTTTCAATGAGGAGGGTTCTGAGTAAATAAAAAAGAAATTCAATGAGAATTTCTCGGCATATTTAGAGATTTTCATTCGACGATGGATTTCGAACAAATTTTATGTTTGGAGAATAAAAATACACAATTTTCGACAGTAATAGTGATTCATAATCAAAAAGCACATATTGTGTTGATCAATCTACAATAAATGCTGGCAATGACCCCATTCAGCCTGAACAAACTCAAGACTCAGCGATTTCTGACGAAATAATAATAATGTAAATAATGGTAAGAATTATAAAATTTAAAATGAACACACTTGACTCAAGTTTCTCTGAATAAATTAAAAACAAAATAAATTACAGGAAAATACATAATCAATATTAATGAAAATACATAATGAATATATATGGTGACTATAGGTATCATTAACATAAATATACGATATTAAAAAATAATTATAATAATAAAAAACATCATCAAATATAGTAATCTAAATCTATAATATCAATATTTAAATATTAAATTATTTAACTGAATCTCTAAGCAAGGAGTGAACTAATTACTAATCAAGAAGACAAATCACTCAAAACTCAAACTGTAAGAAATCAAGATACCTCAATGCTTAAGATTCAAATACACGTTGATGAGAGAAACAAGTGAGAGCCAGTGCAAATCACAGCAGCTTGATACCTGGTTTTCAATAGAACATGCAAAGCTAAGCGGCGATTGCGAGACAAGATCGGTTCCGTTGTTTTTGAGTGAAATGTCTGGCTCTAGTACACCTCTGATGAACTAAGAAATTAAGTTTGTCCAGAAGCTCAGGACAGTCGAGATTATCATTGAGCAAATTGAATGAAAATTTCGATGCATTCAAACTTCTCCCGGTGTGGAGGCTTCAAGTGTCAAACCACGACAGCAAACAGGCGTGATCACAACCCCTAGTTGGATATACACCATCCTCTCGAAATGAGGGCCATTTCAAGAACTTCTCAATTGCCTCCATGAGGTTTATGTGACAACTATATATCTTTCGTCAAACAAGACAGTCATACTCAAGTTTTCTTCTTACTAGGGCATTAAATAAATAGTCCAGTGTTGAGGAATTCGAACACAATCTTCAATTCCGGACGATGAAGCCATAAACTTTGATACATGATAAAATTAATTGATTGGTATGTGTTATGAATGAGACTTTTTGATCAAATACTAGGCCAAGATCCTTAGCTTCCAGAAGAAATAATCAAGGGAGTTCAAATATGGTAACTGAGCAGCCTATACGTTTGGCCGTTCTTTCTTTTTCCATTAATCCCACAGATACTAAGGCAACCATGATTTCAAAAAATTAAGTTAAACTAACCATGTATTCAGTTTTGGAGCGAATATTCGGTATTATTAACGTTGCTTACTCTTTTAATTCATCCATTTACTCAGAGTTTGTGTTGAAAGTAGGTGTAATATCCAATAGAGTACTCACAACAAATTCTAAGTTACCAATTTTCTTTTTTTTTATGTACAAATATCACGAAACTATACTGAAAACACACGTAAATCACCTTTAATCATTTTATCTGCTCAATATGTTGATGGATATGTAGAAAGTGAAGAAATATTCTTAAAAATCATTCAAAATTGCTAAAGGGAATTAAACCTCCCCAAATATCAATATTCTCTGTGTTATAATATCCAAGATACTCATTAAAACCCTCTCAATTCCATTACATAATCTTTTACTCATATTGAATTTCAAGTACCAAAAACCAGGACAATATTCAATCAAACTCGTGAAAACTAATCTGGCTACGGGAATAAGCAACGAACTTTCTGGGAAATTTCCATACCTTATAAATATTTACGTATAATCTTTCCTATATTAATGGGGTATAAACTCGCAGTCAACAGATAATTTCAATTTGTATTTTGTCTAATTAGCACATAAATGGAAGAGTGGCCAGTTTTGGTATTCATAGAGGGTCGTCTAATATAAACAACCGAACGGTATTATGTAGATTGATGCAATGAAAAACGTCACCCCCTGGGGTGGCTGTGAAGTTATGCCAGAAATTTATTGAGGCCCTATCAGGACTTCCTATTTTACTACCTATTAGAAAGTCGTAGAGTTAGATTAGTTTTCACCTGTCGACTCCTTGTTCTGTTAGTTATATCTATAGTTTCTATCTAAAATTCACTGAATTTATGTTTGAAATAGGCACTGCTAGCTTGCAATTTGGACATTTGATATTTAGATAAAATTTTGTTTGTTTAGATGTTAAGATTGAGAAGTGGTTGTAGATTGACTCATGTAAAGACATCGCTTCGATAAGTGTGATGATTGGGTAGATTTTATCATCGGAGTGTTTCTGAATTTTGAAGAGTATATTACACAGTATTCAGTGAAAATAATCGTGCAACAATAAAAAGACTTTTGGTATAATATGCTTGAAATTTTGGTTCTTTTTTCTAGAGTTTTGAAGATGAGAATTTAGGTTATATCATTTAGGTTCGCTTCTTCGCCCATAAAATTTTACTAGAGTGGTATGAAAGTTTTCGGTCTGACCAAAAAAACGATGATTCAAATTTTTTTTGCTTTATTTTTCAACATAATCTCCATCAACACTGCTACAATTCTCATAACGGATTTCCTATTAAGTTGGGCCAGTTCTAAACGTAGATTCGTCAAGCTCCTCAAAATACTAATTTATAGTTTCAATAACTTTACTGCCAAGCCATTTTTTGAGGATGGAAAACAGGTAATAGTCCTTAGGGGCTTCGTCTGGAGAGTAGAGAGAATGTGGTAGCCATTCAAGCTTCAATTTTTGGATTTTGGACATACAACAATCGACGAATCGACTGGTGCGTTTTCTTGATGAAACAAAATGTTTTTCTTCGCAAAATGAAGTCGTTCAATTTGCACCTCCTCCTTCAAACGTTGCAATAAGTCTGCGTAGTATTGACCAGTGATAGTCCCACCGTTTTCAAGATAATCAATGTATAAAATTCCTCTCGAATCTCAAAAAAGAGTAGCCATAACCTTGTTTGACGATAAAACGGTTTTTGTCCTCTTTGGAGTTGATTCCCCTTTTCCAACCCACTGTTTTAACTGTTCTCTATTTTCAGGAGTGTAGTAGTGAACCCAAGTCTGATCAACAGTTGTATATTCGGTAGAAATGTTTTTTCAAATCAATGTTTAGTCTTGTACACAGCTTTTCCATGCTCAAATGGTTGTTCAACATCTTTCGCATAGGTTCAGGTGACATCCTACAGGTCTCAGCTATCTCATGCACTTTCAATCTGCGGTCTTCCAATACTATTTGATGGATTTTGTCAATCATTTCTGAAGTTGTGACCTCAACGGGCCGTCCTGAGCACAACTCATTTTGAATTCAGAAACCCAATGCTTAATTGTTGAATTATGGGAAGAAGTCTCCTAGTTTTGGATCCATATCTTCTTTCATTTGTTTTGATGTAAAACCTTTCAACTAGAAATATTTTATGACAGAACGTTTCTCCAATTTTTCCTATTCACGAAAACAACGGACACGTCTCGCGGAATGTGCTTTCAAACGCAAACTAACGTAGCGATTGGGCTGAAACTCTACATACATGCTCAGTAGGAATGGTACTGTGGGACGCCGCTCCAAAAAAGACCTAGTGGCGCCATATGTTGGTCAGACTGAAAAACTTTTACCTAACCCTCGTATAATAGGTTTTTTCCAGTTTTACCTCAAATTTATATGGCATAATAAGGTATTGAGGAATGTTTGAAAAATAACGAAGATGAGCATTTGTGGACAACGTTTTTGAGCATTTTTATCCCCTGCTCTTATTTCAATTTTATTCTATTGTTTATTTATATGAATATCCGATTAAATTCGGTTAATAACTAATTTTATATCATATTGATACAACAGTGCATTGATTCCTTGATCTCGAGATAATTTGGACCCCAACTTATTAAAATATATGGAATAAGAGTTGAAGAAAGAAAACTATATCACCCGAAATTCTTGTTCTTACTTCTTCCATCTTCAAGTTCGTAGACTTCGAACTTGGCTACGACGTTCTGATGAGAACCAAAAAGCTCGAAACAAGTGCCTGGGCATTACTTCAATCGTGGGCTATACCGTTAACTTCAAATTTGTTTATACTGTTCGTCGTATTGATGTTTTTATTAATTGGTCAAATTTTCTGAAATTCGTGAAGCATAAAAGGCGGAACAATTCATCAGATTTTCCATCTGGAGAATGATGTGGAACGTTATAATTGATCGTTTTTTTTTGCAGGAGTTTTCCTTTTGTTTTTCTTCATCTCCAAATTGCTACACCTTAAATTCGTCTACGTCATTCTGAAGAGACCCAACAAGGCTCGAAACAAATGTCACATGGCTGCTTCTATCGACATGAAATATTTGCCTCTCTAAATAATGAGAATCCTTCAGATCAAAACGAAATAAATGCAAGTATTTTCGTCCCATTGCATAACTAATTCACTTTCACTGCATTTCTTGAATATAGTTTATTTTTTACCAGACGAAATTCATTTAGCTTTCAAATTAACTAACTATTCTCTATGCTGCACGCTGTGAATGAATCCGGTGCTAATCAATTCACTAATTTTAATATTCCTTTTTTTCAACCTCTTCGTTTAAATGAGCCAATTACCGCCTTTGATATATCGTTCCTTTAATGACCCTATAACCTGAGTTTGGCCCATTATTTTCCGGATCTGAGGCAAACGAGACTACAGAAAGTGTATAATGAATGAACTTTTTGACTGAGCTTTGAACGTTAGTTATTCATTTCGCTTATAAATGTTTTCAGAACTGAAATGCTTATCAATTATTTTTTTCTCTCTATATGCAAATCATTTCAGATCAAGTTTAATTTTTGTAATTGATTCGAGTGGAGTTCAAGTTCAAAATGTCTAAATTAATAATCCTTGGATGTGGTTAACTCTGAAAATTTATATTCACCTAGAGATGTGACAATTTTCTATAATCTAGGTAAAAAGAATGATCGAAGTTTCATCAATTCAAATGAATTTCAGATAATTAAACTTAATTTCCTTCATTAAATACATTACCTCTCGAACATAGTTGTAATGAATCTCCACTCTATTCTGCATCGTCTGGTGTGCCACTTGGGTCCAACTTGGGTCCATTAATCTTTATTAAATATATCAATGATGTTTCTTCACAGTTTAACTGCATGCATCTGCTTTTTGCAGATGATTCATCGATATTTGCTGCTATTAACAATCGTCATGATTGCATCAGATCACACTCTTAAGTTAACGCTGTTAATTTGTGGTATAACAGCAATGGGTTGAAACTGAATATCAGTAGATGTAAAGTTCTATCATTTTCTCGAAAATTTACTCGAATACACCATAGTTATACATTGGAAGGTCAAATTCTAGATATATGTTTTGAGTTTAAGGATCTGGGGTACTTTTCGACTATAAACTGTATTTCTCTGAACATATAACTTGTATCATGGCTTCTGCTTCTAGGATGCTCGGTTATTTGGTCAGAAATTGTGGCAACTTTTTTAATCTTTGTACAATGAAAACACAGTACAACTCCTTTATTCGCAGTAAATTGGTATATGCGTCTATAATTTGGTCTCCTGTGTACATCAATTCTATTGTCGACTTGGAGGCAGTTCAGAGAAAATGTTTGAAGTGTATGTACTTCAGATGTTATGGGCAATGTCCTTTTAAAGACTTCGACCATTCCATCCTAACCGATAGTCTGGGAATTGAATTATTGAAGTTGAGGCGTGAACGCTTCGGCCTAACGTTCCTCTTCAAAATTTTGCACAATTCAATTGACTCACCATTTCTTCTCAGCAAAATGAATGTTCGCGTGCCAAGTCCTGGTCTGTGGCGGAAAAATACATTTCATGTCGCTTACGACCATCAAATGTTATGTCACGTTCTATCAACTGTAGGTATATGTAATCTTTATGAGGGGTTTTTTGTCGAAGTAATATCAATTTGGATCGGCTATCTGTGATCTTGGCATGCCACTCAGAACAGCGCAATGGGATGTCGTGATAATTTCATGAATTTCTGTTTCATATGACTTAGATATAAATATTATTTCAATTTTAGTTTGTTTCATTTGTTTATTATATATTACTATTGCAATCGATTTTAATTTTTTTTATTCATCAAATATATTTCGTTACTATATGGTCAACTTCTGTTGACCATATGTAACTTTGTGATAGACAATATTTTGTCAAATGACACAGACTGTTCGCTTATCTCTTGGTAAAACATTCTGTTAAAAACTATAAAGTTAAAAATAAATACACTTGACATATTCAGTGAAACTCAAGTCAAGTGACTGAGATTGAATTCTCGTTTAACTCTTGGTGAAACATAATTGAATATTGAATTAAATTTACCTCTTGTCTTGATGTTTCACGATTATATTCAACAATAAAGTCAAATAGTCAACATGTTTCAAGCGTGAGCTCATTTTCAAGACTGATTAGTCAACATGCTTCGAGCGTGAGCTCATTTTCAAGACTAATAAATAAATGAGCAGTTTCGCGCTCGAAACATGTTGACTAATTCATGTTGTTAAATATAATCGTGAAACATTAAGCCAAGAGTTTAATTCAATTTAATAAACAAGGCAAGTGTGTTAATTTTCAATTTTATTATATTTCATTTTTAGTTTGTTCTATCTGGTTATTGTTCAATACTATTTCAATTTAATATTTTCGTTGTATATATTCGCCCATAAATTTTTTTTCGTTAATTATTTCTTATTTATTATTATTTTTGTACAATTTCGATTTTTTTTTCTGTAATTGGATGTATATCTGTTAGAAATGAATGTATTATTATTATTATTAATATTCCACTTTCGTCTCTATATTATCTATCGAATATCTTGAAAATACGAGTAGGTACCCTCATCCCCTTTGAGAGTCATCTCTCCTCCACTGCGGTTCCATTTCAATTGAAGATGTAAAATACATCGATATTAGTTTTGAGAAAAGTTTTGAAAATGAAGTAAACACTTGTCAAACAATTCTCAGAACAAACGATCGCCAATACGGTAACAACCCCAAACAGTTTACCTAAGACGCATTCAATTTTCAAGTTATATACAATTTCGTATCGACATTGCCCGAAATTATATAAATAACGATAAAAAACGCAAAGATGAGCCCTGGGCAATCATTCAACCGCTCATTTACAAATGAGATCTACTTCGAAAATTGGTGGAAAGGTAATTAACAAATTCAAATGAGGTATTTGGGAACGACGTGCCGAATATAAATTAAAATTCCGAGTAACAAGAGGTCTATTAATCAACAGAAAAATACATCTTATATTTTATGGACTCTTATTATAGAATTAGCATTTTATACCTGACCCGAAGTTAATATACACCTGCAAACTTGTAGCAAGTTCGCACCACGTTTGCATGGAAAATATTCAGCCCACCACTGTTCGCCTCGTTTTGTATGTTTTACTCCAGCCTTTGTTTTCGTATGCTGTACAAGAAACGGACACGTGATATTTATGTGAGGGTGGGAGAGAGCTTAATTTTGAATTTATTAGTTCTTAGGCTGTACCGAGAAATTCGGTATTCATCCCTTATTAATTCATACGAATGTGAAATTATCGTACTATTATAATTTACAATTTTACGATAACTCTGCAGAGGAAAGCAATCAACAAGTATCATCACTTTGGAAATATTGAAAGACATTCCTAAATGAATCGTCAACTCAGGGGTTGTTCATTGAAATTCCCAATTAATGAATAAAGCAAGCCTCAAAACCACTGAGGTTTTTATTGTACGAGTTCAACAATAGTAACAATTTATCGATTTAATTAAATAAAAATACTTGATTGAGGTACACAAAAAAGTATTTATTGATTGACAATCTTTTCAGGGTGTTATATCATTCTCAAGAAACAAACTGAATACTCAGTGTCTTTTATTTAATTTATATTGAACAACGTTTCACCAAAATATTAGCGATTATGCAGAGAAATGTATTAATATTGAGTTGAAAATTTCCTAATTTTATAGGGTAAGGTATCCAATCAACGAACTATCAAAATTCGAAGAGTTATTTCACATTTTATATTTTCATTCTTTCGTTTTATGATTTGCAACTTCTACCACCTGAAAATACTTCTAAAACTTCAATTTTTCCAAATCATTCAACTTTTTTTTATTTTTTATTCATTATTTCTCGTCGAAATTTTTCGTTTTTGTTGTTTTCTTTATGTTTTTGTACTGCCATAGAAGGTGCTGTTAATCGTTACTATATACTAACACCGCTCGCCGCCTAAGGTATTCGAACCCCTTATAATTCTCCGATTATATAAAATGAAGAAACTGCATTTGTGGGATTGTACTTTGTTTTAGAATGGTTGAAATTCAGAAATTTTCCTTCGAATTTGAAAAGAAGAATGAAACGAGCTGTTTTGATTGATTAGTGTTATTTTACGGCCAATTGAATTCCTTAAATAATTATATAAAATATAAATCTGAAAAAATGTAGCAAAGAGCACAATATAATCTAAAAAACAACAACAGTAACTAATAACTAAATAATGAAATCAAATGAAATATTCAAATCGATTAATTTCAGTCTATTTCCCTCATCCACATAAGTGTTAATAATAACTGCAATGGAGTCGAAGAGAATGTCACAATCATTGGCAACTGTATTTAATATAGACCTCATAAACTAAAAGAGGGATGGTATTTGCGAGTTGGTCCTTGGAGTCTCTAGGTGAAATAATTCTGTGGTACGGGAATTTTGCCTAGGAACACGGAATCTTGAAGCGGACAAGAAAGGAGGACAATCAGTAGTGTTGTGCAGTAATTTGTACAAGATTTTGGGTGATGAAATATCTCTCCTAACCTGCAATGAGATCAAACTAAATCAACTCAATAATTCATCATGAATGACTGCTTTCTGTGGATAAACTTTATTTTCCCTCCGAAATCAGAATTTCAAGAACCTTCTCTAAATGACCTCAAGATAGTATTGTTGGCAAGTATAGATGCCAGGTCATGCTGACATACTTCAACTCGCTACTGATTGGGCCATTAAATAGTCTTATAGATGTTGAGAAATTATAGAAATATTCGCCATTGCGTATAACGAATCCATATATTTTCGCAGCAGATGAAATAAGTTGGAATGAAGAAAGGGTTCTGTTCAAAGACTATAGCAACATCTCCCACGCTAAAAAAAACCTGAAAAAGACTTGAAGAACAAACTCCATCTTTCGAATTTTCTGATTTTCTAGAAAAATTCTCAGAACCTTCTCCAGATCATACTGCCATACTCCAACTTGTTACGTATTAGGGTATTAAATAGTCCTATGAATTTTGAGGAAAAATTAAAATATTTGCCATTACGTATAACGAATCCATATATTTTCGAGGCAGATGAAGTATGTTGGGTGATGTGCGGAATGAAGAAAGGGTTCTGATCAAAGAGTATAGCAACATCTCTCACCCTATTGGAAGGAGAAAAACCTGAAAAAGACTTGAAGAATAAACTCCATCTTTCGACTTCTCTGAGTTTCTAGAAAAATTTCAAGAACCTTCTCTGAATCACAACAAGACGGTATTGATGACAAGTATAAATAGGATGCCAGATCATGCTGCCATACTCCATTTAGCTACAGATAAGGGCATCGAATATTCCTATATGTTTGACTT
The DNA here is from genome assembly GCA_030704895.1 of Henosepilachna vigintioctopunctata. Classification (NCBI taxonomy): domain Eukaryota; kingdom Metazoa; phylum Arthropoda; class Insecta; order Coleoptera; family Coccinellidae; genus Henosepilachna; species Henosepilachna vigintioctopunctata. The sequence continues at coordinate 3,863,596 of JARQZJ010000032.1, forward strand.
AAGTGACTCACTAGTAACCTCAATTTTGGAGTAATTACTGAAACAATAAGAATTTCTTGTTATTTCGGTAATGAACTGAAATTCCAAGCAACCCGAAACACTTTCATCCTGTTTAGTTCTTCCAGAATATTTCCTCATTATCTCTCATTCAAGACGGTCCTGCTTTCGAGATCCTCTCGAAAACTAAAGTGTATACCGTGAATCGTATCAGAAACTTTTGTTGAACACCCTCGCGTTCGGCGATAAACAGATTATAGAATAAATAATAGCGAAGTGTTATTTCGTGAAGTGCACTGAAAGAGATGATTTCCACACCGATAGAAGCGCGGAATCAAAACAAATGGGATAATAGAAACTTGATGTTCGAGGACCACTATTTGAGCAACTTTGTAAGGATGTGCTTGTGGAATCATTCGGCTCTGAAATAAAGATATTCAGAGGGGACGTTGTACATCTGCATTTTCCCATTCGCTAATTCATTCTTGAAAAATTTGTGGTTTGTTCGTTTTCAATTTTTATTCTCCGGATTGTAGTTTGACAGCGATTTCGAATTATAATTTGAACATTACCCATAAAAATTGTTTCTTTTCCAAATTTTCAAACCAGGATATATCTGGGTTCGAACCTAACCCATCTGCTCTAGAGATGATGCTACTAATACCTCTAGAGCAGTGTTTCTATCTTTTTGTGCCATGCTCCACCTTAGAGTTTCTTAAATTTCTTTACCGCCCCGAAAAAGGTGGAAAAGTGCAACAGCGTTAAATTCGTGTCTACTCCATTTTCAAATTGCCCCCTTAACCAACTAATTGCCCCCCTGTGGGGAAACACCACTTAGATGAAACTGAAGTAATATAGCAGCAATGTGTAATAAACATCATCATACTGCTCTATTCTTCAATTTTTTTAATAGCTGAATGTAGGTAGAATGAAATTGGAACTCCTAAATGTGTACCTACAGTCTACAGACAAGTTTCACGTTAATAAAATAGAATAGTTCATAAATTTGGTGGAGTTCTCTGAAATTCGAGAATCCTACGGAAAGAGAAGTACACAAAACTAAATGAATTGAAATAACTGTGTAATTACTACAAAAGATACCAGTACACAAAATGAACCAATTCGTTTTTAAGTGAACAGAAGACATAAGAAATGTTCTATGAGATTATATTAGAGCAAGTTTGAGACCAAGCCACTGTCAGTGGTTTATATATATATATATATATATTTTAAGCTGCACGTAAGGGTAGTGTCAGTTTCAATAAGCTTCACCTACCCTTAGAACCACTGACCGTTATATACTTACACCTGAAGATTCCCGCGAATATCATTCTGAATGGAACAAGAGCTGACTGTAATCCTTTTGGATTCCACAGGACGAAACATCTGCGCTCACAAACAGGGATGTCAATGCAATATCGATATCGACATAACAATATATCGACATATTACAACTTCTTTTGTGTATAAATTGTCGATAATTCATGATTCTCTTATTTTCTGATTTCTTATTATTTTATTTATTTTTACGGTGTATAGAATAACATTAAAAAATATGTTGAATATAATGGAGAATATACATATATTTGCTCATTATAGCGATAACGGCTCATAGTGAAAAAGAAGTAAATCAAATATATTTAAGTAACTTTTTTTTTCAGGGCAAAATCTTTCACGAATAGTACAATAATAAGCAGGAAATAAAAATCAGTGAAATATTCCAAGACAACTACAACCTCTAAACTGATTTTGTGAGTAAATGGATTTTCAATATTTGGTTATTCTTTCAAGTGCAACAGAAGAAATTGAAAGTCACACGAATACCTATATGAAGTGTAGAAGAGCGAAAGAAACCAATAAGAGGTTGAAGTAAGTCAGTCAGTATGTAAGTAAGTGTGTAAGTGAGTAACTAAGTATGTAAGTAGGTATGTGAGTGAGTGAGCGAGTGAGTAAGTGAGTAAGTAAGTAAGTAAGTAATTATGTGAGAAAGTATGTATCTAAGTGAGTGTGTAAGTGAGAAACTTGAGTATATAAGTAACTAAGTAGATAAGTTAGTGAGTAAGTAAGTAAGTAAGTATGTGAGTAAGTGTGTAAGTAATTAACTCAAGTATGTAAGTAACTAAGTGAGTAAGTAAGTAACTAAGTAAGTAGGTATGTTAGTAAATAAGTAAGTATGTAAGTAGGTGTGTGAGTAAGTATCTTAAGTATGTTAGTAACTAAGTAGGTAAGTGTAGTGAGTAATCAAGTTAGTGATTCAGTAAGTAAATAAGTAGGTAGATACGTGACGAACTAATTTGGTGGCTAATACAAATTCTATATGCACAAGTCGATCATATAATAAAGTAATAATGAAATTCAATCAAATAATTATGTAAATCATGACATATTCTGCTCTTTACATTGGTCCACACTATATAATACATTCAATGATGATATATTTCTCAATTTAACATCGAATGTCTTTTGCTTTGAATATTGCTTCAAGTACGGCAGTTGACGGATTTGTAACGGCTACAAAAAAACCAATTGAACCTTTAAACTGGATTCGAAAGTGCTTTAATCGCAGAAAACATAGTTTATTTCGAAATGATCACAAAATGTTCGATGATACACACAGAATAATACGAAGAAATTAGTTTCTGATGCTTTACTTCAAGGAATATTATGCAACAATTCTTATCGTTCAAACTCAAAGACATGGAGGAATGAATGCATCGAAATGTTTAAGGAAATTGTTATTAATTGTGTGAGAAATAATTGGATTTTCGATATATCGATGAATTTTCTGTGCTGTCATCCCTCGACTTCACCAATAATAAACTCGAAGAGCTCTTCACCCATTCCGCCCCTCGAGCAAGACTGTCCGGGCGTTCAACACTTTTCAAGAGGATTGGGGATCATCTCAGGCGTCAAATGTACTTAGAGACTTTCTCCTCTTCCCGGAGTATTTCCACATTAGTTCGAGTTCGCACGTTAAAACCTCACTCCGGATTAGGCGGAGGCAAAGAAGTACGACTCCGGAAAGTTTTCGAATCGGGACGATTTGGAATAACTTCCGTTTTCCACTGTCAGTTGGGAGTTTTCCCGAGGACCTGGGGCATAACTCAAAACTTAATCGCGCGTCACGTCTGCGAGTTTGCGTTTGTTACGATTTCTGGTAAATTTTCATGTACTCCGGGGACTTTTTCAGGATTGGATCTATTTGTATGCGAATCCTGACCTCCGCTAAAGGAATTGCGAAGTGTGACGTGAAGAGAGTGACTTCATTTTCGATGGTATTTGCCGAGAAAGTGGAAGATTAACACCCTATCCTGAAAATCGAATTTGCAGACGAAGAAACGGGGATTTTCACTAACGGCACTGCATCTCCCATGGACTGGTTTCTATATATACACAAAATTCAACCTCAAGAAGAGTTTTCATGCATCAGTCATCTCTGGATAGAAATTATCAGTGACTTTCTAATTGAATCAGTTTTTCGACCAAAAAGACCTACTGGTGGTATTTACAGCAGGATCGAAGCAGGAAGTGTTTTACTTTCCAGGGGACGTACAATAAACTACGAATATTGCAATATGTTCTACACAAAATGGCGTACAATCACAAATCAGTTTGATTTCTCGTAATCTTCCAATAGTAACAAATCAAGATCTCTTGATGAGTCGAGATAAGAATATGAGGACGTGACCTGCTCAACCCTTGGGCAGGAACAAACTAGATTCATTCTTCTTGGGTTCTTTGTTTGAGTCATTAGTCCACGCTACTTCCCAAGAACCACTACTTCCACTCTCATGCGAAAACAGTTTACATTAGAAGCAACCCTGATATGCTTGAAAGGGTTCAGTAGTAAATGACGAGAATATAGAAACTTTCTGCTGATTTAAATTGGTGTGAGCTCAACAAATTTTCCTCAAAATCTCCAAATGTCATGTTATGTCGTTCTTAACAAAGTATTATTCAGTATATTTCAGCAGTGAAATTGGTAATGATATTTTGGCATCACCTGAAACTTTTGTTGATCTTGAGGCAACTTTTGATCCTCAACTGACTCCTGCAACACATACTGAAGCTACAACTACTGCTGCTTCTAGAGTATATGGTTTCATTTCTTGTATTATTGAAGAAGTCTCGATTGTATCAACTCTGAGAACATTTGATTCTACTTTCGTAGAATATAAATTTGAGTCAGCAGTTGTGGACCCTAAAATGTTGCTCAAAATTTCATGAAATACTTCAGCCGAATCTTTTATTTTCGCGGAGAAACTGTGATAACTCTGAAGTTAGTAATGGGGCTTTATTTATGCAGAAGTATCTTTGCAGGAATACCGATATGAAAATAACTTCATAGGAGGACCAGAAGCTTTCCTTTGTCCCACACATCACCCAACTCATTTTATCTACCTCGAAAATATATGGATTCGTTATACGTAAAGGCAAATATTTTAATAATTCCTCAACATTCAAAGGACTATTTATTACCCTAATATGTAGCAAGTTGGAGTATGGCAGCATGATCTGGCATCCTATTTACAATTGCCATCAACGCCATCTTGAGGTTATTCAGAGAAGGTTCTTTAAATTCTTAGTTTGGAGGAGAATAAAGTTTATTTTCAGAGAGGAGTCAATTATAACGAATTATTGAGTCGATTTAGTTTAATCTCATTGCAGAGCAGGAGAGAAACTTTATCACTCAAATTTTTGTACAAATTACTTCACAATAGTATTGATTGTCCTCCTCTCTTGTCCTTGTCTCTTTGAAATTTCGTGTTCCTAGGCAAAATTTTCGTAGTACAGCATTATTCCACCAAGAGACTTGAAGAATCAACTCCTTAATAAAATCCCCCATTTGGTTTATGGAGTCCCATTCAATAGAGGTGTCAATAATTGTGACATTCATTTTGACTCCATAGGAGTTATTATTAGGAGTTATGTGAAATCAGCAAATTGATTAAAATGAATTGATTCAGATTGAACTCTTTGTTATATCTTTTTCATTTCAGTTATTCAGTTAGTATTCAACATTATGTTATTATTTTGTGTAATTGGATATCATTCCTGTTGAGAATAAAGAATTTATTATTATTATTGTTATTTATTAAGATATATGCAGTAAAACTAAATTTTCCCATAATCATTTCGACTCAGGTCTACATTGAACTGATGAAAAATTCAACGTTATTCACAAATTTTCACTTGGCCTCTGTTTGCCAACTGAACAAAAATATTTTCGAATTGGAAATAACCGTGGGACCTGTCATTCAGAGAAACCGGGTAAGCCTAATTGAAAATTTTAAATATTCATCATATTTCGCTTGCTCCTGTTTTTACAACAAAATTGAACAATATGGTCCCAATCATATCAGTTTTTTTGAACGACGCTACCACGAAATTGAAAATAAAATTCATGCACAATGTTTCAATAACATCTGGCCTATTCCCATCCAAGATCATCGGAACCGAATCGGTTTTGTGTGCGTATATACAGAGGCGAAATACCGTGTGGAATAGAATGACGACTAACCCAGACCGCATATGAAATTCATACCAATAACGCACTAAAAACGACAGGTGGAAAAAGAAATATTGTTTGCGGGCTCGAGACAGGTCGACTTTGTACGGGAACAGCCGCTGTATTCATTTGGCAACTAACTGAATATATCAATGAATAATTGAGTGGCCTAATACGTACAGTTGGTGAAAAGGCAACTGATATAGATTGGAATTAGGTTTTCTCTCAGAGGAGTTCAGTGAAAAGGCTTGTTATTATCCGAACTTGAATCCTGCTCTAATTGAACAGTTCACAACTTATCAATACTAATGTTTCAGTATTCGATGTTTTCAGGTATCTTTCCGACTATTCGCCAATTATCTATTCGGTTCTGAACAGGCCAAAAACGCATCAGTATCCTACAGTTTCCATGGTTTTTCGAGGTGAGGGTTCATTCAGATCAAAGAGTTCTTTCCTCGACAAGTTCCTCTTTCTTTTAATTCCTACCTCTTTGAAATATTTAGGACTTTATCAGTGATTCTTCATCAGTCATATCTACAATTCTAATTTTTCTTATAGCACATTTGAACCCTGAAAAATTTCTTTTGTACTAGGATCAAATGAGGATGTTGAATTACTTCTGTTTTGGCTGGTACTATAGAATTCATGTTCCTGTTCATGCTAAATACCATGGAGCCACATCAGTTTCCTGACTTTTCATAGGTTATTGCTTCTATTCTGATCAGCAGAAAGAAGCTTGTGCTGAAAAGAATCTCAACTAATCAATCGAATCAATCATTCCACTTCACCCATTCGAATGGTTTAAGCTGCCGTTATCACCGAATCTTTAAACTTCACAAACTTCCTACCAAGTTCGTAGGTATATTATCGGCAGAACTGTACGCAATTCACAAGGCCTACAAAAACAACTTAGTTTCATTTAAATTATATATTTAGATTTTCATCAAGTATCGGCCCAATCGATTAATGATTTAGAGGGGAAGAACTGATGTTACTTGCCCTCTTTCAGCTAGATCTTTACCATTTTCATTGTTTGTTCTATAAAATATTCCGGAACGATATCTCTTCGACCTAAAGATATTCTTGGTACCAAAACAATTCAGTTATACGATCTAGTTATCATTCGTATCATAATAATAGTATCAAGGCTCTACTTCAGGTGAATTCAACTGGAATTCATGAAGTACCCGATGAAAGACAACGATCTGATCGGTAACACTGCAAAGGCACATTGAAGTATATAGAACCAAGAAGAGGAAGATGAAACAGGTCATAGAGAAGCCTCAAAGACAAAAAGTCTGCAAACTACAAGTGATTTAGCTCCAAACCTGTTTCAACAGATCAGTCTTGGTAAATCTTCTGGCTGGATAAACGTGATCTCTCACAATATTTCGGAAATTTTCATTATATCAATTCTGAATGATACTTGTAAGAGAATTGAATGGGACAGCAAATTATCCACCCTATATATTTATGTATGTATATATTTATCATGACAAATGATCTCATTTCAGCTTTTCAGTTATCTTTATTTGCAGTCAATCAATTTAGGCTAACTTCATTCATTCGCATATAGAATGAAGTTTCGTTTTCAATATTACGTATAAATAATCATTAGCTCATTAATATTTACAATTCACAAATCGCAATTAGGTTGAACAAATATCACCGAAACATAGCAGGAAAATTGACTATTCACCTTTGAAACTCCACTTTGCAAAAAGACGAATATTTGTTCAATTTCAAATTCCAAATTTCAAATTGTTGGTCATACACACACATATTTATTTGCATTGTCGGCAATGCACATGTCAAAGGACTTTATTCGTTTTTTGTTTGAAACTGAATAGCCAACGAAAATTCAAACACGTGAGCGATTTGAAAACTGCGCGCTTTTATACCTCCATATTCGGTCTCGTTTATCGAACATTTTTATATTTTTCTATTCCGGAATCGAAGCTCGAAACTAGCTGCAATTTTTCACGAGTGCAACTGGGGTTAGCCGTTGGCCACAACCTCATGGCCGTCGACCATAACTATTTTATTTGGCGCTTCGTGGATCTGACAGTTCAGATTCAGATTTTCTATTTATTTATGGGTATTTGTGTATTTCATACGTGAAAAACGGGTGAAGATAACCTGATATTTTGCGTGCCTCTGGCGGATCAACAAGAGATCGCTATGGTCCACAACATCCAACTATTTTAAGTCATTTTAATCTCATTTTTCGAATATTGTTTTCCCATTTTCTATACTCATTAAACTCTCTTATTATTAATGGAAGAATAAGGTTTCACAAAGTTGTTACGAAATTGCACTGAATCATAATAATAAAAATGAGACCGTGTGGCGGGACACGAGGTAGGAACGTTAGTTCCTCCAAGAATTATTATTCAGTGAATTCTGAAAGAAATAACTATTATTATTCAATAAATAATAAATAAGTCGTCATAGTCATTTATCTTCTTCTTTCTTCGATTTTGGTCGACTATGGACCACGTGAAATAACTTCTCATGAATATTCCTCTCCATTCTTTCTTTTCTTCCGATACTCCTTCATTCGTTCTCCATGCTTTTTTTTCTTTCGTCTGTCCATTTTGCCCCAGTCTTCTTTTTTTTCCTTTTCTTGAAAACACCCGACTCCCTTGATCTTCTTCCTGAATTCTTCTCTCCTCTTCACATCCTCTACATCGATTTCCATTTCTTCCATGTCTTTTCTGACCTCCTTGATTCATGTTATCTGAGTCTTGGGGCTTCTGTCGAAGTAATTGAATAGTCTCTTGGTCAGTCTTCCTTCATTCATTCTTCTAATGTGTCCGTAGAAAGTCACTCTTCTTCTCCTCATTGAGTCATTTATCTTCTCTGTCTTCGTTTAGATCTCTCCATTGCTTCTCAGTTTCCATTTTCCATCTTCATACTTTGGTCCTAGGATTTTCCGTATAATTTTTCGTTCTTTTTTCCACCTCTTCCAACTGTCTTTCCTTATAACATAGTCATTTATAATATTTTCATTTATTTCAAATTGAAATCAATGTATTCAATGTATAAACAATTTTTTATTAAACACTTTCCATGATTTTCACAATAAAATTTGACTAATGTATTATATATTTATTTCACTTTCGATTCGAGTTATTTAAAATTGAATTATTGAAATTGTGTTAATATAACAGTGCTCTATATTCGATGTGCCAGTCGCAGTGAATTTGGAAAACTACTAACGTAATGATGAAACATAAAACAAAGTTAGCTTATGTATTGAAATATTGTTGTCAGTATAGAAATTTTGCGCCCTATGCCTATATTCAATCAGAATCGCACAAAATTATGAGAAAGATACAAAATATAAAACATCCGTAATATAGGTTTTCTAAGTCAAACGTTTTCTTACTGAATGGAAGTCACAACATTATGATTTAAAAAAATGCTTGGTTTTCACGATAATCTCAAACTGTTTCACAATTTTCACATCCCATGGTCAATTCAAACTACTGAAAATCAACTATTAGAAACCCTCTATTAGTTAAATAAGTAACTGATTCCTTTCAGATGATAAATTGAAGAACAAAGTTAGAATAAGCGTTTTTGAGCAGAAGTAGAAATTCCAGATAACTGATGTTCAAATTGGGAAAGCATCTGATTCCAAGTCCAGTTGATTCAGCCCATTAAGCAGTAGTTGACCAGTGATTGCTTCAGAAAAGCTTTTAATCCTCTTCAAAGAGCTGAGCTGTTGCTAAACCCCAGTTACTGGTGCAGAAAGAGTGATAAAACATCTAGAGGCCAATGCTTTCATTTGGATTTAGAGAGCTAGTTTTTGATTTTTTCAATTCCTCAAGAAAATTGCTAGGAGTGAAGCTGGTTAATTTCATCATTCAGGTAAATCATTCTATTTTAGAATATAGTCTAAGTATATTCTATTTTCATTTGCATTATGTTAGTTGTTGTGTTCAGTTGCTTCATGTTATATAACAATGCTTTTAAAATCATTACACGATCTTAATAAACTTACTCCTTATAAGATGGGTTCCCATTTTTTAGGTTTTAAGTTACTTATGTCTCAATTTTGTTCCATGAGTCACATTTTTAAAGAAAAGTGTGCTGTCAATTCAAACCCTGTCAACAGTATCATAACTTCCTGTATGACCCTGGTACTATACTTTCTGCTCGAAAAAATTACTGAAATAACTATCTCAAAATGTAATCTCCATTATATTCGAAAGAATCGTTATTGTTTTTACTACTCATATTTTTATTGTTTTTCTCAGAATTTTACTTGTAGTTTAATGTATTTTTCGTATTCAGCTCACTCGTACTTCGTTGCAGTTCGATAGTTTCTTTCATAATTCTGCTTCGCGGTTTAGTGAGGACAATTACAGTGATTAGTGAATTTAATGTCGTGGCACATAAAATTTCAGCACTGTAGACAGCCATTTTCAGTGGGACCAGACAACCGATATTTAGAGAATGTTAACGTTGCTCTACAATATTTATTATGGATAGTTTTTGTATCGTTCCGAAGTTCATTAAATTTTAGTACTTCGAAGAACCAAACTGGATGTGCCTCTCATGTTCGTAGAACGAAATGAAGGACAACAAAGTATGTATATAGGTCAGCGGTGTTTGAAATTTGCGGCAGATAATGTTTTCTAATTATTTTGTTTGAATGGACGCAACTTATTGGGAATTAAGTTCGTGTTGAAATCGTTTTAGAAGCAGTAGCATTATGATTGAAATATTTTGCGTGTGTTCTATGAGATGCCTTTGGGTAGTGTAAAATGGAATTAATCAATGAAAACAATACTGATGAGACCCAAGCTTTTTTGAAGAGAGTTCACAATGCTTTTTCTTATCAACTATTTCTGGTATACTCAAACCCCATATGAGCTATAAAAATTATCGGAATATTCAATAGTTCGAAAATCCCAAAAATGACAAGTGCAATAACAGATCTGATTTCATGAAGAAAACTGCCTTGTTATTGACCTCTTTTTTTGACAGAAAGGTAAAAGGTTTTTGAACAAATAATAATACATTCAATAGAGAAATAACAATTTTCATCAATTCATTTTACGAAAAGAATTTTTCATACGAAGTTTTGTGATTTTGTGAATGAAGGAAGTCACTTCATTAATCCAAGGAATTTTTGTATTTGCAGAAGATCATAGTGAAAATTAAAGATAGTTACAGTTAAATTTAAAAATTATGAAAATTGTTAGTTTAAAATTTTTGGGAAAATAATCGTTAGTTATCGTAAAACTTAATCTGGGATTCAAAAAATATTTAACTTTTCAAAACGTCGGAATGTTTTCAAATCAATAATTTTTTTCTTATCGAGAGATAGCATTCATAAAGTTCATTCTGTTTTACAGCCCGATTTATTTTTGATTCACAAAATTCGGTTTTAATGACTGAAGTTTTTCCATCGAGAGATTCGAAATGAAATTTCATTAGTCTGAGCTGTGTTTGCTTTTCCATTTCAGTTACATTAGTTTATATCTAAAATGATTGTTATCCGAACTCCAGAAACCGACAAACAGGCATTATTTTCTTGTTAATGACAGAAGCTTCAAAGTACTGAACTATTTGTTTTTCATGCGTTTGCCATAATTTAGATCCTCCAATTCATACGAAATTGAAATATGTAGGTATATTAATTGTTTCATTCTGCATCAGTCTTCCTATGTGAATATCCTACAGGAACTCAAATCGTTCGATATATGTTTAATGCGTAAGTTCTTATCAACATTCATTAGAGTCGTAACGGTTTTTCGTTACGTCATCAACACATGTAGTTACTCAAGTAGAGGAACTAAAGAAGGAACATTCCCTCCAATTAATTGATGTGCTGTTCATTTGCCATTGTCGAGTTGCAATATCATCTATTCTATTCATATTAGACAATGAAAATCAATGAATATAAGAAGTCTACATGTATTTATAATTAATATCATCCCGATTTCAAGGCTTATGGCTTTCACACTTCCTCAGGAAGTAATTTTTGCTTATCCCAGATATCACATATCGAAGGAACTAAGCTCTGTGAGGACCCTATTAAAATTATCAGGCTCGTAGCAGCGAGCACTTTAAGATTGGTCGCATAAAATTTTCTGTAATAGTTGAGTGTTTTCTTTAATCAAGCCGAACAACAGAGGGCATCAATATTCAAAGTATGTCATTATTGACACGAACTGAATTTAGACGAGATGAAATCGACATGATTGACTCAATTTCTATCAACAGTTAAGCCTAAATTGCAAAAATCAATGAAAATAGGGATATAAACGCATTATGTAAGACGCATTATATAAACGCATTCAATTAAGTGTACATCTAAGTAAGATGTACACTTAATTGAAAAATAAATTCATTAAGTTTTACCAAAGTCAGTTCTTCGCAAATATGGAAGAGTGAGCTTATTTCTTTTTACCGAGTAGATTGTTATATTCTTCAATAAATTCTATATAAATCATCATAGTAGGCTCAGGTGCCAAGGGAACATAACCTAAAAAGGACGCTACCTGCCAAACGTCTACCTGCACCGCAGTGTTACCACCTGCGATGTTCTTGGATTGATATCAGTTCAACCTTTGTGGTCGAATTGAATTCCTTGTACTTAATCGAATGGCTAATTAATACTGGAGTACACCTATCGTGATAATAACGCGCCACAATCCGAACAGAAAATTAGCGTTTTCTTTTAATTGGGTTTCATTGAATTTCGAGAATGATTAATGGATTTTGTTCGATGTTATTGGTTTCTAAGTTCAGTATTTTGATGGACTCGTACCCAAGATCCGTTTCTTTCGAGATTGGTATAGAAAAGGAGGTATATCGAAACGTTACACATACTTAATGGATTTAGTGAATGATAAATCGTTAAACTTCACTTCGATTCATAACAATTAACAGCGGAACTTTTCATAATAACTCATTGTTTTGGCATCATCATAATTATTCAATTTGAACTTTTCAATCAAGTTGAATACGTTTGTTTTCAACGTACAAACACGAATTCAGTGAAAAACACTTTCAGTAGGCCTGCCTTAGACTTGAAATATTCAGACAATCACATAGTTCAAATCTTCACATAGTTACTCAACCGATTTCGATGCAATTCAATTAGTATACTCGGTTGATCTGGGAATCGATTGTGATCAAATTTTCATACTACTAAGTATATACCCTGAATGTTAACGACAACAAAAACTGTCAAATTTCGAAAGTGAATATTTCGTGCATTCCGAATAGTATCGAACTAGTTGGTAATGCAATGCAGCGCTATTTCATCTTCATTCGGCTATCATCAGTGGCATGTACCCAAATGTATGAGGTTTGATGCCCTCCCTAAACGCACCTAATCGCTATTTCTTCGAAGGAAATAATTAAACGAGTGTGAATTTATTTGCTGAATTGAAGATAGATATATAGATAATTAATTATTGATGCAATTCGAAGTGTTACATTTCAAGATAGATACAAAAGAAGTTTAAATTAGAAGAAAGAAAAAAGAAAAGAAGAAATTAAATAGGTAATTAAATATCCAGAACAAAATCTGCCAAAAATTCATCACATGAGTATACCGCTTCCGCAAGAAAAAGCCTTCAATAAGTCTCTCAAATTTGAGAAGGGGTAATTTGTTAAGCAATTTGAAACAATACGACTTCTGACCATTTTGTGATTCGTACATTTCCACCAACCTAAACGTAAATTTTGTTTGTTAATGTATAATATATGTGAAAATCAGCATTATAACATCGCTATTTTTTCAGTTTATGACAATAAATTAGGAATTCGTAACTATTGAGACAAGGTAAAAAACTAGATTTCCAAATATAATCTATTACACTTTTTTTTGATCTCCAAATCTACTCATTACTCCAGAAGAGAATTACCCAGATAAATATACTATTTCTTATGTATGTTTCAATTAACCGCGAAGTAGGCTGTTTTCAAAACATAGAGCACCAACAAGCAAGATAAATTGCGGACTCAAATTCACTCGTCACGAGCTCGTCCAACAATTGACTCACATGTGTCTTCCATTTCAAACAAACATCAATGGAAACACCAAGAAATCTTCATAACATTCACAATATTACGTCCAAAATAAAATGAACTTACGAACTTTTTCTATGCATTCAACGTTGTTTAATTCGCAGAGAACCATTTAGACACATTAAATCCATCTTATCTTCTAACTTTGCTAAGCATGACATGCCAATATTCGACCACAGACAAAGTTATTTCATCAGCAAACAGTTGTATTGTGGCACTCGGAAAGTAATCTGAGAGATCGTTAAGAATACCAAGAAAATCAGAGGGCCGAGTACTGAACCCTGTGGAACTCCGATCGGCACCAACGCCGGATACCCTCCTTCTATCGCCACTGAGGAAAAGCTATCTGCTCAATACGACTGCATTAACCTTATTTTGCAATCAGTATATCAAATTTCTCCAACTTGCTCAGCAAAATCTAGTGGGAGAAAAGTATGAGAAAGTATGAAAAATATAATGATAATAGTAATGTTTATATATCCTTCAATATATTTGGCAAATGTATAGGATAAGTCAAATCAAGAAAAGTTGAAATACAACACAATAAAACAAATAAAATGAGTATAAAATGGAATATTGACAAGTCACACAAGTTATAATAATGCACCATCCATCAGAAACTCCGCAACGCTATAATAAACCTTGGATAGTAACACTTTTTTGAGACATCTTTTAGTGATATCAGGTTAAAATGGCGGAGGCTCACAGGTAAATAGTTGTATAATTTGATTCCTTTATATATATGACTCGTTGAAATTCAGCAATTTTGTGACTAGGGAGAGCCAGTAAGTCGCTATTTCTCGTTGGATGTTCTCCTTTGTGTACAGAATACAATTTAAAATATATTGGTATACATGAGAAAGTTAAAATTTTATGCCAAAAAAAATATCGTCTACAAGATTCTCTTAGAGATTCAACATAGTACGGTAATTTTTTTATATAATTCTTATAATATTATAAAATAATATTATAAGACATTTGATAATAAACATAGCTATAGTAGACAGTTGACAAAGATTCGAGTGGCATGGAATCCCTTATGCGAGACAAAGCATATCTCGATTTGTTGAGTATTTTACTCGCATAATCAACATGGTCAGACCAGCGCAAATTCCGGTCAACACAAATTCCTAAGAACTTAACACAATTGGCAGAAGTATAGTTCGTTGAACTATAACTGAACAGCACATTGGTCATATTATTCGAAAGGAGAAATGAACATATTGCATTTTGGAAGCATTACTTACAAGCATGTTCCTACTGCACCAGTTATTGAAGCTTTTTATTATTTCTCTTACAAATTTTTCAAAGATTTCAGCAAACAGAATCAATAATTCAGCATTAATATGCTGAGGTTAGTCGTATAGAAATTATTATTGAGCAATGGAAACTGAAACCATTAGAAGATCTTGTTTATATTCCATCCAATTGTACGTTGAGCACACAGTATCTGTCAAGAATATTCGAGATGGAGGCAATTTATTAAAAAAGACTGAAAGAGAAGAAGACATCGATCAAAGTTCAAGTGGAGAGCATTTACCGAAAGTCAAGCATCGCCTCATTTACATCGCACAATATCCTCTCATCTTTTATCAAGTCATCTCAACCTAATACCCAATGAACCGCGACTGAAAATGTCCTTTCTATTATCTAGATACCTTCGTACTTAGTTTACTGCCATTCTCAAGGTTCAATCGCTCTTACTATGTACTTCGAATATAAGCTTAAGTATGACGAGGCTTTATCATACATCTCTTTATTCTTGCAGCGTAGAACCGAGCAAATACTTCCGCGATATCAATTTTACGGAGATTGATTCCCAAGGATCAGATATGATAGTTAACGAATTGGTATATTTCCAACCTTTGTGAAATCGCAAGCTTCTTCGGAGTCATTGAAAATGACATCAAACGTATTTCAATCGCAAATTTAGCGTTTTCATATTCGTATATAGATAAATTGAATTCAAAATGTGGAGTAACAAAATTCATGAGTCTTCTCCTCCAACACGCTGTCAAAATCTGGTGACTCCACCACACTTACGGCAGCTGTCGAGGGGGGCTTGGGGGCCTGAATTATTCGAGAAGGCATAAGAATATTAATTTGAAAATATCCTTCGACATATTTCGGATCAATTTCGAAGTATTGTTTACATCAACATTCAGATATTCCAAATATCTCAACGATTTGCATGAGTTGATTTATATAACCAAGTTTCTCGGAAATAAATTTTATTATTTTGTTAATTTTACGATTTTCGACACTATTTACAACGGGATCTTCAGTAATATGCGTAACAAATGGTGGACACATTTGCTCGAAACGATTTTAACCCCTTGCGATGTCTATATCGCCCTATAAAGAAACATAAACTGTGTGTGGTCGCGCATTTATGTGTTGTTTTGTTGCTGTAGCATTTTTATGAGTACACAGTTAAAGAACTACAAAAACAACATAGTCATTTGTGGATGTTTTTATGGAAACGAGAACTCATAAAATGTATGTATACAAATATATATATATATATATATATATATATATATATATATATATATATATATATATATATATATATATATATATATATATATATATATATATATGTATAATATTCAATGTTTTTAGCAATAACTGACTTATTTTAATCTAAAAAAATTTATTCTCGTTGACGTTTCGTTGTATATCACAACTTTGTCAAAACTAATAAATAATTGAATTTTATGAATTACTATAGATATCAAAATGTAAAACTTATTCTTTAAAAAATCAATTTATTTTTTTGTATTTTCACATATTGATTTTTAGTGTCAGAGAAATATTTCTAGCTTAGTTTTCGCTTCGGAAATTTCAGTCTTCTTCACCATGCGGAAACCTCTGAAAAAGTCATGGTAAGCCAGGGTAAAACTATAACAAGTTTTCAGATTCACAAATCCTTCATAGTTTTCTTGAGAGTTCTATTTGAAACATTTCGACATTTTCAACTGAAAAAATCAGAAACAATCAACTTTTGAGGGTGAATATTTGGTGCATTTCAAAGAATATCTAACTCGTTAGAATAATCAGTGACATGTATCAAAGCAATCGAGCTTGTTCCGTTGTTCTTTCCATATTCTGAATAGCTGAAATATTGAATTAATCAGTATTGTAATACTTCAGGCTCCATCAGAGCCTGAAGTATTATAATATTGATGATTGATGAGGCCGATATTTGGAGAAAATTAATATTCATAATGAAAAATTATTAAGAATTTTCTCATAATTTAATAAATACGCCTTAACAGTAATCATTGTTAATTCAGCATTCGATAAATAAGTAGTACTTCGAAACCCGTCATGCGTATTTATTATATTATGAGAAAATTTAAATATTATTTATTACAATATCCCAGAAACAATGCAGATATTGTTTCATTTCATGTACTTCTGTTGTCTGCATATGTCTTAGTTATGAATAATATTTTAATTTTAGTTTGTTTCATTTGTTTACTATATATTACTATTGCAATAGTAATAGTAATCATCAGATATATTTCGTTACTATATGGTCAACTTCTGCTGACCATATGTAACTTTGTAATAGACAATATTTTATTTTTAGTTCGTTCCATCTGATTAGTGTTCAATACTATTTCAATTCAATTTAATGTAATTTTTTCATTGAATATATTCGTTTATAAAGTCTCTTTGTTTATTTTTTTTCTTTCATTTTTTCTTTATTATTATTTGTGCATAATTTGTTTTTTTTTCTGTAATTGGATATATATCTGTTGGGAATAAATGTATCATTATTATTATTATGACTATTATTACGTGTTGTCCTACAATATTCCATAACTATATTTGTAGTCTGATGAAGAAATGAATTATTCATCAAATATTCTCATTTATATGTATATATAGATGTATTTATATTAATCTTTACCTGAACTAGCATAAAAAAGGTTTTTTCGTGCTAAACGAACGAATATTTTTAAGAGCACGAAAAAGTTCAGAATCCCACATTAATCAAATAGTGAAAAAACTGACATCTATTATGTCTGTTGTCAAAACTTTAAAATTCCCATCTTTTCACGTAGAAATCTTTTCAATGTAGCGGTTTCAATACAATACGTAGTAGTCAAACATATGAAGAACAACCTGCCCTATTTCAACCTTACCTCGCCCTGATACTCAACCGGTAGAAACTCCAAAGTTATAACTAGTTTACCTGTTTAACACAGCGCCATAAATCAGATCGATTTTATTGGTAGGGTAATTTATCCAGCTGATTTTATCGCCCGGTTTGATAAATCATTATTAAACGTTGTGACGCTTTACGCATCCACCTTCGCGGTCTTTTAATTACCTTGAGAAACGTGGCAATTAGGCTCTTTTCGTATCACGTGATTTTAACGATAGTTAAAGTTTGTTAGGAAGAGTCTTAGTGGTTGAATGTGCCTCCAAATATGCATTGGAAGTCGAGTTTGTGTAGGGTGTCCCAAAATTAAAGCAATATTTAAATTGAATAGAAAATACTGTTTTTAGTCTTCTGATTGAGAGTTTTTCATTAAATCATAAGGTGTATAGGATAGGGTTATTTATGGAATGAGGCTTCGGGCAAATGGCCATCCCGGCTTTGCATTTACAAATGCACTCGTTTGTCGAAATTTTCGATAACCGTTGTTCATAAATGTGGCTGAATTTCGTTCATGCAGATTTGAATCTCCTCCTTTAACCGAGTAGTGAGCTTGTTGACATTGATCTGTGATTTCCACTAATCCTATGGAAGAAATCTAATGGTGTTAAATCACACGATCTAGGTGGCAAAGTCTGATCACCGAAATGACAGAGCATACGATTTGGAAATTACTCATGCAGTAATTGAAGTGTTTCGCAGGATGTATAGCTTTGGCACAGTTTTGTTGAAGGCACATATTGGCCACATCAATATAATCCAATTTCGTCAAAAATAACCATGCTTTCATGTCGCGATATCGAGCTCCAGTAGAAGTTACTGCTTGAAAGTCTCATTTTCGAAAACGTATGTTCCAATTCTGCCTACAGCCCAAAATCCACACCAAACAGTACCCCCCATTGGCCAAATCAATATAATCCAATTTCGTCAAAGAAACTGTGCTTTCATGTCGCGATATCGAGCTCCAGTGACAGTTACTGCTTGGAAAATCTCATTTTCAAAAACGTATGATCCAATTATGCCTCAGCCCAAAATCCACACCAACCAGTGGCACGACGTGGGCCGAAAGCTGCATTTTGGGCGATTAACGAACCCATCAACGTAAAAATGTGGGAAAAATGTTGATAATCTTATTAGTCTATTTTGCAAACTCTCTTCGCTGTGTAGAGAAGAAATTTTTAGAGACACAGAATGAATATACGCTGTAGAAAGCTTCTTGAAACTTGCAATTCTGGTCCACGATACCGAATTGAGGTTCCTGGATGGGCATTGACACTCCGACGCACTGCTTCTATATTGACACTTCAAACGGATAGTTTTTAGACGACCACTTTGTGTGGTGTTTCCAACGGATACTATCTCCCAGAATTTCTCAATTAATCTCTTCACATTTGACGAAGTTAAAATATTATTCCGACCATATTTCGTATGAAAAGTTCGAACTAAGGCCAGCAAGTTTTCATCATTTTTGAAATATAGTTCAATAATGAAGATACATATGTTGTTCTATCGTGTAGATTTTTCTTTTTACTAACCCCAAACTGACGTCTGCCGATTTGTGTTTTTTTAGTGTTGCCAAGACTTCACTGCGACAAATTCAAACCTTGTGTCAATTTTGCGAAGCACATTACTTACTTATTTTCTAATGATTCTTCTTGTTAGTAGCTGAAAATACGGACAATAATCGAAACTGTTACATTTCATCGGAAAAAATCTCTCATTTAGAGATTAGTTAATTTGGTCTACTCTCGCCTCATACGTCGACAAGAAGCCAAATATTCTCAACATCTAATAAAATTGAGTCAATAGCTAAAGGACAGTTTAATAAAATTCATATCTAAATGAGAGGTAATAATAAAAACTTGTCTAAAAATCACTGACTGAAAAATTCTTTATTCGACTAGTTTCGCCTTTTACAGCATCATCAAGAATGATTTTTACAGCATTATCATTCTTGATAATGCTGTAAAAGGCGAAACTAGTCGAATAAAGAATTGTTCAGTCAGTGATTTTTAGACAAGTTTTTATTATTACCTCTCATTTAAATATGAACTATCACAGAATAGATTCATCGTCCATTGAATTTAAAAATTCATATCTCCTTTAAAATTGAACGAAAATATTGCGTAATGTAATGCGGTATTTCAAAGTATCTGTCAATCTGTGACCTAAATTAAAAATTACTAGTACTCAATGCTATGAAAAAGCTGTCGGTTCATACACCAAAGACCGATTGAAGGTAGTTATCTCCACTGAGGAATTATTCGTATACAGTCATGAATATTGATGGACTTAAATAAGTATACCCGTCATTCAATATCGGCATGTTATAAAGACCCATCAAGTAACACCCGATTTAAATGAATAACAGTTTCTTGTTTCACATCGGGCAAGACAATGATGACAACGAATGAAGCCTGAAACAAAAAAAAACACGTAATGAATAATGAAACGTAATGAAGAAGAGACGATGATAATATTAACATAAATTATCTACGAATCAACTTGTAAGAGGTCCAACTTGCGAATGACTAGACGTTTAGAGACTTGTTATTGCGTGTTCTGACACAGTCGAAGAAAATAAAATACGACTTGCTCACTTCTTTCCTCTGCTGGCAACGTTGGCCGTGGAGGAATCTTTCGTTGAACTGGAACAAACGCCTGTCATATCCTTTTCTTATAACGTTTATTGGCTATTGTGTGGCATACCGCTATGTGCCTTAATCGGCCTTTTCAGTTGTCTACATTTCGTACAAAATCGTCCAATGACTGTCTTTCTTATGCCAAGCCGACGATATTGCGTTTTTTAGGCGCTGTTTCGCAAAGTTTAAACTACGTTCAAATGTTTTATGCCGTGAGATTCGAGACTACTTGATGTGCCGCAAAAATTTATAAGTGAATATAAACTAAAATTCAAACGCTTTTGATTTACACTTTTATTGATAAAATAGCTAGTCGAGTTTCGTCGTTACAAACGACTTCTTCAGATTCTATTAGAATACTGACCAACAAAAAATTTGTCAAAACAGGTATAAATAACAAGGGGATTTAAAGTTTCTATGAGTTTGGGTTTTACCCAAGATATTCCATTCAAAAATATTATTTTATTGCCTGAAAAGATTTAACAATCGTTAATTGTTCAAATGTATCTGTTCATTACGCAAATTTCCAGAATCATTATACCGATTTATTTCTACTATTTTCCAAAAATGTAATTGACTACTTTGCTGTTTCGATTTCTTTCTTTTTTTTGTTTTTTTTTTCAATTCAAATTGCTTTTATTATATGTGAAACCGAAACATGTGCCACAATTAAATTGATAAACACCAGATTCATCTTCTATTTTAATTTTGCTTTAATTTTTTTTATGTTTCTCGATAAATTATTGCTTGTTCTGAATGAAATATTGAAATAATGTTTCTGTAAAAAGGTTTTTACTTTTTGACTGACTGTTCCAAAGTCTATTAATATTTCCGATTTCCATCAGACTGAACTTATCTGAAGTGAACTCAAAACTAGAAAATTTATGTGCACAATATCAGCTGAAATATTTTCGGAGGGCGCCAGATTCGGTTTAACGAATTCCTTCAAAATGCTCCAACAATTATTGTTTTAAATGCTACATAAAAATGTATTGTTATGTTGTTAATTATGTTGTTTGAATAGAAATGGTAACTTCCTACTTTTTTCTACCTTGGAATTGTGTATTTTGTGAATGTTGTTCAGGCAGTTTTGCAGGTGATTGTGTTTTGATCTGTCAATATAATTAAATTCTCGGACACCCTGTATACGTATATGTTTATATTGAGTCAGGTTTTCCAAAACTTGTAACTCAAAATACGAAATTCGTGATTATGTAACTGAATCAAACTTTAAGAATAAATGATTTAAATTAAACTTCTCAAATTTTTTTGCTACAAATTGAAAAAAAAAACGGTAAATTTTCAATGATCCTACAAATGAAAAACCTTTCAGGAATTGCTGTATACAGAGATAGTTGTCAATTGTTGATAGAGGTGACTTTGGATCTTAATTATGGTTCTCGTGATCTCCAGACTCAAACCGCATCGATTTTCTATCTGGTTTTCATAATGCTTTCTGTTGACTTCAGAAATAGTCGAGGGCCCTAGTTTATATTATAGTAGAAATTTCAAAACAAAGAATAATCGCAATAAATTATCTTATAGTAAACGATAGGTTTGCTAAAAAAGTTGTTTATACTTTAATGTTTCATACTTATGTCGTTTTCAGAAAATTAATTGAGTTCATTCTCTAAATTCTTATTTGTCTCTTCAATTTCGGAGACCTTGATTATAACAACCTTCAACCTTTCATTCGTATTTTCCCCTTAATGTTTCTTAAGCACGTAAAGATATCAAATATAAAAATGTAAGTCTTGAGAATAAATGTTCATATTCCACTTAATTCATAAGTGTTCATATGAATTAAACGGAAAATGCTCAAATATTCGAACAATTGAGCTTGAAAAATATGATATATACATGAATATAAAAATGAAAGAAACACTAGAAAAAACAAAAAAAAAATAGAAACAAACAACAAACTTTAATCAAGAAATACTTGAATATTTGAACAATCTAGGCAATAAAAAACAATATGTACATATATACACAGAAATATAAACAAATATATAAAGAAACATATACAAAGTGCCCTAATGAACAAAACATGTGTCGAATTCTGGGAGTCGAATTGTTGAAAAGATCGATGCCCACTATCTTATATAATTCTCTGGAAAAAACAAAAGATTTCTACTTAATTTGTGTAAATATCTTTATTTGTTTGAAGAAGATTATAGGACATTGTCTATAAGAGTAGATAATGAAAATATTGAATAACATTGAATGTAAATGAAGAAATTTTTCATACATTCGACAATAAATGTTATTGTTGCAAATAATACAAAGTTATCAACGAATTCAAAGAATAGATCTATGTATAGTGATAGGCTATTTTGTCGCATACCACTTAACACTGTATATGACTGCAACACTACAGATTGTTACTGTGTCCGAAACGTCGAAAATCTCACACATTCCTAACCTCTGAATCCACTTATCAAGATTACAATTAATAGCTTGCAAGGAGTATGTCCAAAACCTCATTACCACCGACGAAGTGACAAAAAGAAACCCTTCCTTATTTCACCATTAATTTATGGCATACGTTATAAGCGAACAGGAGTTCAAACCACCTTCGTACCTCCTCACAGCACTTAGACTAGCAATTAACGCTTTCGAAGGTTACGGTATAATAACTGTTTCGTCTTGTAATCTCACCATTTTAATAGGGGACCCGAAGAATGAAATTCAAGATCAACGATAACTTGTAATTATTACATCCACTTCGTAATCAACCTGTTGATGACCATGCTGCATGAGCTGCGAGATGTGAAATTATAGACGTGGTACGTCAAGACAAACAAAAGTCTTTACATCACGAATTATACGGTGAGCTTTTTATTATCGGTATTATTATAATGTATATCTACAATTACAATCGGAGTGGTATTCAGGTGGTGCTGAATAGTACCAGTGGTGTTTAGTTGAAGTGTATTCTTCACAACTGATAATTATTTATTTTTCGTCCTATCAATTGATATTTCAGAATATAGATAAGTGATTCAAACAAAAGACTTGATTATTTCGAACAAATCTGCTGTGCGTTTGTAGTACTACATTGGAAGATCATATTTTAAGAACCACAATGGAAAAATTCGTTGAAAAAAGTCTCAAAATTCATCTTCGATTATTACGTCATATTTTTCCCAATTAATTTCCATGTTACACTATATTAAATTTTAAGAAATAGATTGGTAACACTGTTGACAGCTGACTGCCACACTCAGGAAAATCTTTCTGTCAATCCTGTTATTTTGAGGTTACAAGTCACGTGGTCGTATGTATAATGTTTTGTTTTAGAGTATTTGTAGACAATTTCAAATTTTTTGTTGTTGTAGATGTCTAGACTCAATTATACTTTATATTCTAATGTAAAATCAACAGTTTAGCCTTTGATGTCGTGTTGTTTCACCAGTTCTACGTGAGTGAAGCCTTTTTTAGATGTGAAAATCAAAAAAGGAAGAAATCACAGAGATGAAAATGGTAATGATGAGCTCTGGATACTCCAACAGACAGATGCTACCCATAGTATACGTTCATAGAGCGGTAGATATTCAACGAAATCTCTCGAAGTATATGGCGACAGAAATTTAAGATGGACAATTCACATTGATGTTTTATGTGAAAAATTGAATAACTCATTTTTTGCAATCTCTAGAATTGAATGATTGACCTAGAAACTGTCACACTCTTGCATATGGTATATATACTCTTGACGTAGGTTGTTGATCTCAATTATTATGCATATCTCAGTTGCTATGCATTATCTGGAATAAGTGTATTGTAGATAGAGAGTTTGTGCACACATAATAGTTCTTTGCTCAGTGTTTTCGTCTGAGGTGTAGACTAGTGCTTGTGATATAGCCATCGGTTCGCCAGTGAATAATGCACACTTATCTATGCGGTACATATTTACTACAGAAGGAGTTACTATTGGTAGACCAATATGATTGTTAGCTTCATTTTTCGAAGCATCAGTATATACAAAAATATGTTCCCTATATTTGTCAAAATATCCGGTAAATATAACTCTGTACTGTTGAAGGATGCACTTCGTTTTTATTGTATTCAGAAGGTTGTAGTTCAATTTTAGGGTTTATTCTGGTCTAACATGCAGGATATAAACCAGCCTGAATGATGTTTGGGATTTCGAAAGTTACCTTTGCTAAGTCTTTTATTGAATGGAGGAATTATATTTAAGTTGAAGGCGTATATTGAGGAAAAACGACTTGACTTAACTTAAGCAGTTCACCTGCTTAAATGCTTTTTTGTTTAAGAAGAGAGTTAACTCTTTGCTGTTAACAAAGGCAAACTATAGTGTGGCAGAGTACTTTGATGATTCGAATGTAGTCAGCAATGCATAAATCGATTTTGTTTCATCATATGTTTGTTTATTTTTTCTTACTATGACTTATCCTACAAATTGTGAAATTGTCTCTGAGGATAATTGTTTTTTGATTCATTTTGCTTATTAGAATATTTTCGTACACTATTGTATATTTGACATAAAATTCAAGACATATTTTTTTGAAGTGATGAATGGAAGATCAAACTCAAAACAGTATGATTCTTCTTGTTGAAAATTACTGTATTTATTGAATGATTAATAATAGAACAATGTCAGGAATGTTCCACAATAAATATTATAAATATGTTATATATTTTCATGTCAGGTGTAACTTCTTGTGTTTTGTCAAACATCCAACTTTATTAGGTCGGCGTTTTTATTCCGGAACGAACAGGTCTTGGCATAGAAGCGGACTGACGAACAATTCTTGAAAAACGAGAACTTCAGATATCGTACATAATTCATCCACGACCTCCGGATCCAGTAGTTTTCCTTCCGGTTACATTTCCACTTTGTGCGTCTCCCGTCTAGACTCAAATTGACGTTAGGGTCTTCCGGTTCTCCATTCCTTACCCGAGATACGTGTTCTTAATACTGATGGTCA
Organism: Henosepilachna vigintioctopunctata; assembly: GCA_030704895.1. Lineage (NCBI taxonomy): Eukaryota > Metazoa > Arthropoda > Insecta > Coleoptera > Coccinellidae > Henosepilachna > Henosepilachna vigintioctopunctata. The sequence continues at coordinate 3,888,925 of JARQZJ010000032.1, forward strand.
GTTTGCTAATAAGCTCTCCAGATTGAGTCAATTATTAAGAACGGTAATTTGGGGATGAGATGGGGATTGATAAGTCATGAGGTTGATCATGTATTTATTGATTTTTGTAGTTTCAGGGGGTTGTCTGCCCTCAGGAGAAGTCTTGATGAAATTATACAAGAAGACCTGAAGCAGTGCATGAAATACTAATGAAATTCAGTTCAAATTATAGCGAACGTTGATATTATAAGATAGGTAGGTACTAGGCTGTTCGAATTGATTGGTACAAAGGCTAAAATAGAATGTTTTCGTGAAATCTTATCTTTTAATGAAATAAATACATACAAAATAGCGTAAATTCTTCATATTAATATGAAGTATGCCCTCCTTTCGCAGAAATAACTTCTTGAACTCGACTAGGTACCGATTCCACTAGCTTAGGGCAAATTTTCTTCAATTCGTCATCCATCATGAAACCACACCTAAATTGCACTTTTAATCATTTTGTCTTCTGTAGTTCAATTCATTTTCACCAGTCGTTTCAATAAAATATTCCATAAATTCTTAATGGGATTGAGATCAGGTGAATTCCCCGGCCAATCGAGTACTTTTATTTCATTCTCACGCATAAAGGCCTGCACTTGTTTGAAATTGTGACAGGGAGCCAGATCGTGCTGAAATGTCCCATCAAACGTTCACATGAAAAGGACAATCCTGGTGCGCAATATTTCCTTATATTTCACTGAATCCATCATCTCTGTTATAGGAGCTAATCGTCCAGTGCCATTAGTTGTCAAAAAAACTCAAAACATTTGTTTCGAAGAATGTTTTACTGTTTGCTGGATGTGATCAGGCCGCAAAGTTTCCCCATAATTTTTTCTAACAACACTTGATTTGTACCATTGAACACACAAATGTGTCTCATCACTAAAATCCACCTTATTGCAGTCATTCATAGTCCGCTCACGGTACTTTTTGGCCCATGCCAAACTTTTCTTCGTCATTTTCTGGGTGAGCAGGTGCTTTCATCTTGGCCTTCTTGCCTTACGGCCAACTTCCAGCAGTCGTTTTCGCACAGTTGAGTTGCTCACCTCAACACCAGAAACCATTAAATCCCTTCGAAGATCAGTGCTTGTCTTTATCGGATTAATTCTGCTATTTCTCATCAACTATAACTCTGTTCTTGGAGTAGTTTTGCGTTTGCGGGCACAGTTTCCTCTTCTTTATGGAGACGATGAACCACTTTCTTCAAATGTTTTTATAATTCTCGAAACGGTGGGCTTTCCCACGCCAACAGCTTCAGCTATATCTCTTACAGTCACTGATGTGTGTTCATTAAGCTTTAAGATAATTTTGGAACGCTTCCTCGGAGTGTTATCCATCTTTGGACAAGACAATACTACAGGTATCAAAATTGAAACCACCAACTCTCGCACCGGTAGGTTCACAACTGAATTGCTGGCAATGTGAAACCGGTCAGAACGTAAATGATGGTCAACGTCGAACCCTCACGTCACCTCAGGTAGTAAACAAGCAGGTGTGAGAGCGTTTGTGCCACCCTGGTGCTCACATACTTACTACAGTAACTCAAAAAAAAAAATGAGTGTCCCAATTAATTCGAACAGCATAGTAAGTAACTAGCATTTACATATTCCACATCTATTTTTCCTGTAGAAATATGAAGGTGGAATGAAGGAGGAAGAAGATTGCTAATTAACCACTCTCTATATTCCAAATCAGAGAAATTTCTGCATTCAAGGATATGGGGAAAATTTCTGGGCGTTCTAGAACAATTGGGAATTTCTGATTCGCAGACTGCACCAATAAAACACCATCAACTTGAAGTCTTCATCTCTTTCTTCGTCCACTCTCACTTTTCTTTAAATCAATCTTTAAATTGTAATCTCCTTCGTTCGAATTTCCTTGTTTCTAAAACCTTTTTGTAACAAATTTTTACCTGCTTCTTTTTTCCGAAGACATCGATTCCAAGAAGCCTAATCCTCCTTATCTTTGTTCGTTTACCATGTTTCTGAAGCAAATGAAGATGTGAAATAAAATATATTCCTGAGAACAGGTGTTCATTTTAACTTTCGAAAATGAGGTGAACCTACAGGCGAGGTAATCTTTCTCCATATATGAAGTTGTTATTCGATGAGATTATGTGATATCAACTTCTCAGATAACGTGAACAATGAATCAATTAGAATATAAGATGACTGAAACAATTGATTATTTATATTTTCATGTTGTTTTGAAATTTATTTTGTAAAGTTTAATTGTGAACTATCACAGAGTAGATTCATCGTCCATTGAATTTATTTTGTAAAGGTTTGAATCAAAATCAAATTAAGTGTATTTTTCATGAAATTTTGAAACCGACTAATTGAATAACCGACTTCTTCAAACGTTAACAGAATATGATTCAACAACAAAGTTGGCTTTACCTATAAGTATTTTTGAACAACAATGAAATTATGAGAAGAAGAGCAACCATACAGTTATTCTCAAAGACCTTCCACACTAAACTAAGTTCTTTACCTGAAAAGGGTCAACAATGGTGAATTATTGGAATTCAATTGACCACATTCTCCAAATTTGTATTTATTTTAACCATTTTCCATAAATCTAATTGTCTACTTATATGAATATTGTGTGAAATTCTATAATTCGAATCGAGAGTACGATTTTCTCTTAACAAATGGTTTGAATAATCAGAATTAAATGTAAATCAGATGAAATTGTATTTGAAATCCTCGATTCTAATAACGAAATTCCTGCTTGTTTTACCTATATACATATGAATCTGAATTTCCAAAATTTACGCCTGATTTATTGTCTTTTTGAAATTCGGGTTTATTGTTTTCTATTTGTTTGAAAAGGTTATTGTTGTCCTGTAAGTCATATTCAGATTGCGACTACGTAAAAAGGATTTAAGTTTTTGACTGACTGATGAAAAGTAGGAAAAACTAATATGTTTTCGATCATCCCCTGACTGATTTTGAATAACCCAAAATATTGCATGAATTTGTCATGTTGCATAAATCCGGTCACTATTTATCTTTTAATCCTTTTGTTGAAAGTTGAAATTTTTGGTAATAACAAGCAAAATATCCACTTATTATTACCAAAAATGCCGTTCGAACAAATTCTACCCCACATAATAATAATGTTAACACAAAACGTGAAGTCCAGCTCGCAGTAACATCCATTTTAATATACACATTGCTGCAGTATTATTAATCACGGTACGTGAATTATATTTGTTTATATTTTCCCGCAGAGTTTTCAAATTTACGGTCACTGTGACACCGAGCAAACATCCAGTACGCAGCTTTCGTAATTAGGATTTTGTATTATGTCGTTAATTTTCAATTCGTTTTATTAAATGTTAATAAACAGAGCGGACTGCGACCAGTCACGCGTGTTACACAATACATTATGAATTAAATAACGGGAAATATAGCCGTTTTATGTTTATGAAAACGTATTTTGCGCAAATCAATTCGAATGGGTGGACTACATTCGATACAGAAACAATGGGTGGATATAAATGAAAGATCCTGCATATTTATGGTTATTGGTACGCACAATTCACGAATACCACAGCTTGTGTCAATTCATTTCAACATTTAAAATTGATTATTTGTATCAGTGGCGGCTTCTGGACTGAAAAAAATAGGTGAGGAGCTACGAAAAATTCGAAAAGTAAAAGTGCATCCACCAAAATTGTTCTCTAATAATATTGCATCCACCATTTTTTCCTAAGAAATAGAACATCGATTTGCAAAGAATTAATGAGTAGAATTATGTTGAATTCAGAATAAAGTGATGAATTCTTTCATTTAGCATATGTGCCCGAAATACACTGACGAGTTATCGAAACTCGCCCTCTTAGCTAGAATTATCTCAATAATATGATAATTTTTCATTTTAATTGAAGGAAAATACATTGAAGTCTCATTTAATACGAATGATTTCATTAAAATCATTTATTACATCCTGCAGAATCGTTTAATATGGTCGAAATTAATACACTGTTAAAAGTTCATATATTTTTTCAGTAATCTGACAATATTTAAAATTTTTTTTAGTTAGAAATGATTTGAACTTATCTTACGCTGTTTAAGTTTTCATGCATTTTATTATAAGAAGGGAGATACGTGTTGAAATTCGAAATGAATTTCAAACTTTTAAAAACATTGAAAACGTAGATTGAAACTTTAAATTTCAAGTTTCCATGCACCTGATGAAGGTATTGTGTACAGAAACAATGTCGTAGTGGACAATATATGAAATATTCTTGAAATTTCAAAAACATTCAACACAATATCAGTATAATCACTAAATATTGGGAAAAGCAAAACTCCCAGGACGTATCCTTGTGGAATACCATATTCCGTATGATTTTTTATATTTAACATTTTGCTTTCCATTGAAAAAGCAGTTTTCCTGATTTTTGGCAGCTCAAACACCACATATAAAGTAGCTGCAATAATCAATTGAAAAATCAAAAACGATATCCAATCACGAGTCTTTGGGTTTTTACAAATATATTCTCGATGAATTCTCAAAACTCTCGAACTACCAAGTTTTTATTTTCTCCTCTTTCTGAGCATATAATTTCAAATATATGAGCCAAAGTTTTCATATGAATTTAACGAAGAATAATGTTATCGACATGATAAAAACTCTTTTCCCAGCGTAATGGAAAAAACTTGTTTGGATAATATTACATTTTTACATAAGGAATCCACAATAATAGCTTTCCGCCAACTCGCATTTGAATACTATTGTGCTCTTTATAAGAGGAAATGCTAGCAATAACTTTATTACAACATCTCAGGAGATTGCAGAAATATGCTGCAGGAAAATGCGGATTTTGGGTTGGAGATTACACAGAGAGGATTAGAAAAAAAACGAGGTTTAGAGTGTTTTTCTACATCCATGAACGATAGTGTGTAAAGGTGAATAATAATGATAATAATAGTAATTTAACTGAAACTATACAAAAAACTTACATATTTCGCACTGTCGATTCTGAATTACATAACTATCTCATTATTTAAAATATACTTTCTTAGATCACACTTGAATATCTTAACACTAGTGTAGTAACTAGTTTTCAATATACTTGCTGAATGATTGAAAGCCTTATTGGTCGTAGTATGTGTTACGACGCATTTTCAGATTTAGAATGCTTACAACTTTGGATATAAAAACTATCAGTATTTCTAGTATTATACCCATGAACATCACTGACATCTGTTACATTTTTATTACTTACATGGAAGCAACTCTTTTTTAATGACTGAGATTGAATTCTCGCTCAACTCTTAGTGAAACGTAATTGAATATTAAATTAAATTAAACTCTTGGCTTAATTTTAACGATTATATTTAACAACATGAATTAGTGGACATGTTTCGAACGTGAGCTCATTTTCAAGACTAAACTACAGTAAGAAACGAACAACAAATTAATATCTATTCAATGGATGTAAGGAGGAAGGATAATTGGAGATCTACCTGCTCATTTACGATGTCTTCTTTTTCTTCCAAGAACTGCATATTTCAATTGATTCTGAAAGTTCTAAACGTTGGGAATATTATAGAATCAATAAAATGAGAAAAGGTTTTCCTTGTGTTTGAAATATTATACTAGTATAAACACTATTTTTCTCAATTGATGCAAAAAAAATGGAGTTATGCTGATTCAGAAATTAGCAAAAACAGATATTCATTGCTTTATCACTAGTTCTTAATGCTATTAATTACGATCAATTATTTCACAGAAAAATTATGTTTAATTTAAATTAATTTGATTAAATTATGTTTTACATTTAGTGATTCTAGAGCAAAGTAAATAACAGAGGACTTCTGATGCTGAACTGAGCGTGACGATTAACGCGTGACGGTAACATCATACAACAGACGGATAGTATTCCGTGTGTCTAATTCTCCGGCCTGGCTACTGAAGTTTTAACTTCAAAAAGAGGCCATAGATTATAATATTCTATGGATAACTAATACAACTAGCTATTAACTAGCCAGTTAACTAGCTAGTCTAACTAACAACAACTAATACATTTAGTAAAGGAAGGGAAACATATCACACCCCTTTGAATTATCCAGTGTGCTGCATTACTCTGGAAATAGCCCACCCTCTAGGCGCTGTATAGGTGTAATACAAACAAATTTTTCCGTCGATTCATAACTGTTGATGAGACTTGGGTTGACCACTATATTCCTGAAAATAAAGACTAAAAAAAAATACACAGACTTATTGCAACGTTTGAAGGTCGAGGTGCATATCAAACGACCTCATTTGGCGAAGAAAAAATGTTACGATTGTCAGTATTTTAAGGAGCTTGACAAATCTATGTTCAAAACTGGTATAACTAAACTATAACACCATTATGAGGTATATACCAGTGTTGAGGAGATTATTTTGAAAAATAAAGCAAAATAAAAATTTTAAAACATCGTTTTTCTTGGTCAGGCCGGAAAATTTCACCCACCCTCGTATAGCAATCTCTACCAAAGTGAACAAACCTAACTACTGAAGTAACGCTGGTGAAAAGGATCTGTTGAAATAGCCCCTAATTCATCAAGTTCTCGGTCTAGATAAGTAAAAGGCTTATCCCATTTTCTAAACGAATATTTAGTATTACAGTGGAGGGTACTCGTTCTTCTCTCGATCCAGATTTAAGTAAAATAAGGTTACTTTCACGGCATGTAATTTGCATTTACCATAAATCAATGTTGCATTTGCTTAGCCTCCATTTGGCGATAATATAAACATATTGACGGACCCTGATTTATGATGGCTGGAGCTTAATGCAAGTTGTGGCTTATTCTCTGTTTGAACATTATATCCCAATAATTTCATATTACGCTAACGCTACAGCATCGCTGTGTTAGGTTTCCGCAGGTTTAATGAAAATGAGGAACGAGTAACTCCAATTCAATGTCGGTGGAATATCAAGTTTCCATTAGTATTGATAAGAATAATATGTATCTCATAGCTACTTATATAACACAATCATTAGTCCGTGGTTTTTGAAGTATATATAGTTTCAAAGATGAAAATTCAATGGAAAATTATGTTTGAATGAGATAAAATTCGATGGAAATCATCCTTCTATAACTATCAATTCTTATGTCAATTTAAAAAATACTATATTCTTAAACATTGGTGTTCAGCTCTTTTTCAATTAAAAAGATCCGGGTGTTTGTTGAAATTATGGCTGTTTTTTAACAGAAGATGGAAAATAAAAAAAGTTTCATTCATAAGAACAATATTGATAATAATAATAATTTTATTGGTACTTAGGCTACAATGATCAAGATATGTACTTTTTCAAATTACTAAACTTAGCAGCATATGCTGGTATTCATTGAATATGGTCACAGATACATCATTGGGACTCTTTTCATATAAGGCACTTTGTGCCTAGGAATAAGTAACTTGTTTCCATTTCTAGTGCTATATGATAACCCCAGTTTAATGACCCAAATTCGATTCACATACATAAGCTACTTTGGGGAAAATATAAGGGATAAAGTTGGAATATTATTTTCAATAAAATATTTCCTACAGGATTCAGTGGGTTGGAGACAAAATAATAGCCTTATTATCCTCTTTTGCGCAATGAAAACTGTCTTCCAATCAGTTGAAATTCCCCATAATAGAATATTAAAGGATAGGTGTGTATGTATGATTGAATACTATACACCATACTAGTCCTCAACTGGAGAGAAGCATGGAAGCCTCTTCTGAGTTTTCGGCAAACATGGTCCACATGAGACTCCCATCTTAACTCCGAGTCAAGAAAACATCCCATATATTGGATCTCCTGGTTACTGGTATTCACCAACATATTAATAGGTAGCCTAGTATCATGAAACTCCATGCCTCTACATAGTCACATACGTTCTCAATTTTTACGACGACTTCAGTTGGGGACCTCCAGAATACAACTGTTATGTCATCTGAATGAACATATAAAATATATTCAGGCAAGTCGTTCATAAATTGAACAAACAATAGTGGCCCAAGTATCGACCCCTGCTGGACACCCATCTCGATAGTTGCAGTTACGTATATATTTCATATTTCATTTGATGAATAAAAAAGAATCACCTCGAATATATGTATGTACATGAAGTCTGAACAACAAAACGAATTTGGGGCTTACTTTCTTTTTGTGTTTGTTTATATCAGGAAAAGGCTCGTATACAAGAGAAATTTCGAAAATTGAACGGAATATATTCGGACAATCAAAATTTCTAAACTGAGTGGGTAAAATGTCAATATGTTGGCAAACCTTGGTAGACTGATGTCAGTCTTTTAGGCAGAAGTTGGTAACTTTAAAAATTTTGACGCTATAGATTGATTGACATTATTCCCTCCATTAACCTCTTCTCAGCCACAGAAAAACGGTATTTCCTGTCAGTTATTATGTGCTTAGAGGTTTAGATTGTCCTGTTTCGTATTGTTTCCATTGAGAGAATGCTACCAATGAATAGCAAAATATTCGAAGCCTCAAGTGTGATAAAATCATGAAAAATATATTCAAATCAAGTTTTCAATAAGGAAAAACATTCAAGTTTTCAACTAACCTGAGGTCTTCAGGGTTTTGAATATAACTACGAAATGACAATCCTTCAGCTCAACTTTAGAATTGACAGGTCAATCACTTTCGATCTACCAAACTAGTTAATATATGGAATCATTGATTATATCAGACTGATTTTAAACTACTGAAAGTGTTACATTTTTTAACCTATTGGTGTCCCCTAAGGCTCCACACTGGATAAAGAGTAAAAACAAATACTCTAGCTCAATAAGTAGAAAACGTCTTTGAAGATATTAGAAAATATACACGAGAAAAAATTACTATATAGGTACATAGCTAGCAAAACAAAAATCAGAGAATCAAAAGAACCCACTTCTAGTGTAACTTTCGAAAACACAGCAACCCCTCGAAACAATTGTCAAGAAATAATATGACTCATTGAAATTGAACAAAGTGATTCAATACGTCAACCTATCGATAATGAAATGAAAATCACATCAAAATTGATGCTTCTTCGATCGATATTTCATCGCAACATAGGCATTTCTTTCCTGTGTAATATTCTATGATATTTCATTGGATTGTGGGTTCTCCATCACTCTGAAAGAGTTAGTCACACTTTTACTCGCAATAATAATATATCGCAATTTGTACACGTGTACGTTCTTCTCGTAAAAGTTGAACTTCAACTGAGGTATCTACTGAGATGTTGAGTCTGACGTCAACAACAGCAGGAAATGTAAAGTGACACGTAAAAAATGGAATTTAACTTGAAGAGATGCTCGACTAAACGAACTGAAATTTCAAAGGTGTACAACGTGTTGGAAATGGGACGAGATTACGTTTTCCGGTGATGAAATGAAGCATTCACACTTTCTGACAACAGTGTTTTATTTTATATCTTGACGAAAACTTCTGAAATATTTTCAAATAGCGTTCCATTCAGTATAAGTATTTCTACACACACATATGTAAATAGTGAGAAAGTAGGTAACTTCATTCAAGCACAGGGAAAAATTTACAAAAGGAAGATTATACATACAAAAAGAAAACCTGCATTACCAACAAAAAAATTAGCAATTCCTGAAACCTGTCACATTTAGAATTGATGATGTAAAAAATTCGAGCCAGTTTGTTTGCTTTTCTTTTGAAAGTACGTAATAAGATGAATAAATTTATTTAGCACAGCTTATAACTCTACAAAATGAGTTATATATAAAAGCTCAAACCTGAATTGCCCATAAAAAACTCAACAAAAACAGAAACTTTATAAGTTCCATGAATTTTTAACACATTGAAAATTAGTGATGAATCTTCAAAAGAGTTTGTTTTGCTTTTGCTCATAAAGTGAGTTAGTGAAAAATGAGTAGATAACATAAAAAATCACTGTTAATAACTTATATTCAAATTATAATCATAAATATCAAACCCGAAAAACCTATGAAAAAATTAACAAAATTTGAAACTATATTTCACAAATTCTTAACACGTTGAATATGTATGATGAATGTTCAAGACAGTTTGTTCGCTTTTCTTCATGAAGTAAGTAAAAGAAGAACTTCATTTGGCACATCTGATAAATTTACAAAAAAAATATTATATATACAAATATCAAACGTCAATTGCTTTCAAAAAAGGACAACAAAGCCTGAAACTTTACATCACAAATTTTTAACACATTCATTCGATAGTGTTGGCGTTTACTTAATGTAAATCCATTATAATTGAATATAAACTTAAATTCAAACACTTGAACTTATGATTTACACTTTATTGACTACATGATTATTCTGTAAGCATCTGAAGAAGTCGTTTGTAACGACGAAACGCGTCATGCTATGTAGTCAATAAAGTGTAAATCATAAGTTCAAGTGTTTGAATTTAAGTTATATTCAATTTTTAACACATTAAAAATTATTGATAAATCTGCAAGACACGTTGTTTGCTTTTTTCCATGAACTAAGTAAGTGAAAAACTTTATTTAGCACATCTAATAAATTTTCAAAACAAATACTATATATACAAATATCAAACGTCAATTACCTTCAAAAAAACACAACGAAACCTGAAACTTCATATCACAAATTTTTCACACATTGAAAATAGAGTGGCTAAAGAAGTCTAAAAAGATCTACAACAGATCAATATAAAAATCTCGAAGATCGCACTGAGTGTCGCTATAAAATCGCACATGTGAAGTTTGAGCAAAAATCAAATCGCCAACCTGGAATAAAATGGACAGATGAAAGAAAAGCATTCAGAAAAAGATGAAGCAAAAGTCCTAATATTTGGAATTCAAGTTCAATCGCTCTCCGTATGGTAAGCAATCGTTATAATAATAATAATATATAAAAATATCAAACCTGAATTCCCTACAAAAAAACTCAACGAAACATGAAGCTATATATCACAAATTTTCAACAAATTAAAAATCAATGACAAATCTTCAAGGCAATTCGCTTTTCTTGTTCAAGTAAGTACGTAAGGCCGTAAGTAAATAACTCCATTCAGCACATCTGGTAACTATACGAAAAAAATCATGTTCACAAACAGAAAACAACAAATAGCATCCTTGAATATTATTTCTTCATATACATATACAGTAACTTATCAAAATCATTGCAATTCTCACCTAATTTTAGTTTCAGTTCTGGACTATTAAATAAAATATTTCCTTCCGAACATAATATATAAAGTATTGCGGTTATAAACATTTACTTTTTCATGTGTTCTACTCTGTCGAGGATAAAGCTTAGGTATATATCATGTGACTGGAAAAATTAAAACTTACTAGGAATTATATCCTGAATTCATAATAAACGATATTTCAAATAAAAATGTTTGTTTTTCATATTGTGCTTCTGATAATTCCCTCTCGAAAAAACAGCAGCTCTGCCACTTTAAACACAGTCTATTACCCCATGAAAATATACCTTTCATATTTTTTCAACAGCTTATCGAATTATCCCCCTTGAAGGAATATTCACTACAAATCCCTCTTTTATCGAATTCTTCCAGAAAAACCTGGTAAACCTCCTTTCTTCTCCTGCAAATCCTGCCCCTCAGTGCATTTTCCAAACAAAGGTTTTTCTTTTTAGAGCATTGTGCGAGAAAATCCATTTCGTCTCCACTCAATCAGGGCGTGAAAACTGACACATTTAATACAATCCCACAGTGCGGGACGATAACGCATAAAACAGTGGAAATGCCAGTCTCGTATGCCAAGAAGTGCACGCCGAATAATGCCTTGTTATATGTCTTCTCTTGTCGAATGCGATGCTGTGTCGCAGATGGAGCCAATATGGATGGTAGATAGAGGATTCGAATAAATATTTGGGGTGGAATGTATTGAAATTGTTTTAGTTTCATGCCTGTGAAAAGAAAACGAGGTCACAGCTGGCGCTTTTTTTCTTCACGCCGAGCTACTGCATAAAAGAACCAGGGATCACAAAAGAATTAACTGCGTTATAGGATTTAAATATATCTGGAGGTCTCCTTGAATCGCAGTCGATATGAGCACTAGGTGGAGATTTATTTAAGAAATGTATCCAACCGTAAATCGTTCTCCTATCTATAACTGGCAAAAGCAAATAATTTTTTGTCTCCATTTCTTGTTCATATTTCACTTTAAATTCTAAGCTCGACAAATTTTTTTGGAATAATACAAAACAATTTCCGTCAAACTCCAATAAAATATGTAATTTGAACTTCATATAATAAAAGCACTGTACTGAATTTCACAAAATTCTTTGATACATTCTGCAAAATTTTAAGTCAACTAATCCATAATCAGGTCGTTTCTCAACCTCAGTTCCTTCCTATTCAATACAGTTTGATACAACTCTTTCATAAAACTCCTAGGTTTAATATAACGAATATTCTAAAATTAGTTTTCTTGAACTAATTTAGTTTTATACAACTTTGTAGTGCACTTTCTGTTGATACAACACAGTTTATTTCAACTTCTCTCTGCAACTCATGAGTTATATACAACGACTATTGTAGGAACAGTTATCTAAAACTTATACAACTATGTTTGTACTAAACTTACTTTCTTCTGATAAAATTCAGTTTAATACAACTATTTTCCGAAACTGTTGAGTTTTAAACAACGAAAATTTTAAATCAGTTTCTCAAAACTCCTGAGCTATATACACTTTCTCTTGATGAAACACAGTTTAATTAAAATCTGTTCTGAAAATCAATACAACGACTATTGTGAAATCAGATCTCTAAAACACCCGAGTTTCATACCTACACTCATAATTATGTTGTACTAAACTCACTTTCTTCTGATACAATACATTTTAATGCAACTGAGTTTTTTATTATTGTTTTGTAGTAAACTCACATTCGTCTGATAAAATACAGTTTAATACATTTCTTTTCTGAAACGTTGTGTGTAATACAACGAATATTGTAAAATCAGTTTCCGAAAACTCCTGGATTCTATACAACCCTGTTGTGATAAACACACTTTCCTTTGATAAAACACATTTGAATTCAACTCTTTTTACATTTATTGAATGAATTAAATAAAAGTTTAATACAACTCTTTCCTGAAACTCCTGGGTTTAATTCAAGGAATATTATTAAATTAGTTTGCCAAAATTCCTGAGATTTATACAACTCTGTTGTATCAAACTAATTTTTTTGATACAACGCAGTTTAATTGAAGTCTTTCCTTAAACTGCTAAGTTCTATACAACTAATATTGTGAAAGTCGCTATATTGAATTAAGTGTATTCAATTGTACTTCACATTTTACAATTTCCCACTGAGAACTACAGATTATTAGGGCTACTAAAAGATGAACAAATTGAACTTTTCATTCCAGTACACATGTATTCCTCAAAACAGTTTCTGATTAAACAATAAGCTCAACATTCTCCAATTTTATGAATGAGAGAAAACGAAGTATTTGATGGATATATAAGTGAGTATATAGGCCTAGTACAATCAAGTTTATGTGTATTTCAATAAAATGAAAGTCTTTCAAAATTAATCACCGAATCAATAAATTTGTTTTCATGTTCAAATAATTTAAATTTCAAAGGCTTTTTCCGATTTTCCACTGTATATTTCCACTGAAATCACTAACATTATCAAAAATCGAAAATTATGTTGAGTGGCAATTATTTTCATTTATATTACTTTTTATAAATTCAATGAAATGGAGTTCGATTTTGAATTTTTAGCAGAAAACGCAATTATTATTCAGTAATTTGTTGGCAAGCTTGAATGATCTCGATTATGTTAGATCTTCAAATTAAAATGGAAACAAATTAATTGTATTTGTAAAAAAAATATTCATTTAATTTGTTTTTCCTCAGGAAATTTCAAATTCAATTTACATCACTTGAAAATATGTAAGAACAATTTAAAACGATCTCAAACGCATCAATTCCAGTTTATTCCGGAAAAATCATAAGAAGGAAAAGAAGCTCGGATTTTCTTTGGAGTAGTCGTTAAGGAAATCATCATAAATTGAAACCGTGAAATATATTCAACTCATTCGGAAAACCGATAAGTGGATATCGCTAGGTACACCGAAGGCGAAGTGGGATTTCCCGATAAATGTTTGAAACTTCTCCCTTATGACCGATTTCTCATACAGCTCTCAATTCTCCAACCGTAAACAATAAGAAAGTTCCAAGTGTCTTCTCGACGGAACGAAGTGAATTCAATATTCCGATATTTTTACCAGCTAATAATTCACGAAACGCTGCCGTATCTTCACACCAGACATTGTCAGATTATATTGTTTATTGTTCCACGTATTTTAGAATATATGAGAAGTGAATGATACTTTCGTCTCTTTTCGTCTTTAAGAAGCTCCCCAAATACCCCCGCAATTTGAAGAAATATATAAAACGTTTTAAACAATTGTTAAATTATTGAAACGTTATAAGAACTCATTATAAACTTGTTATATCCTCGCGGAGTTGAACTGACTCATGAATTGATCATTCTTCTTACTCTTTTAATTGTGCCATCTTCTATCGAAGGTCAGCGAACATACGGGCGATTTGCAGTTTTGGTTCTGCACCTGGAAGTAGTCATTTTGTGCTCCTGCCAAATCAGTGACTTGAATTCTTGAGCCAACATCTTCTTCTTCCACCGACACTGCTTTTTCTTTGGATCTTGCTCTGAATGATCAACTGCAGCCACTCATCCTTGTATTGCTGATTATAGGTCTGAAATACTTTGAGTTTCTCATTTTGTGCATTTGCATACCCCTGTTTTCATCTGTAATCTCTGTAGCCCTACTTGATCTTTCATTTTGTCTCTCCAGGATATCATAGACATTCTCCTGTACACCCAAATCTCAAAGGCTTCCACTTTCTCAGAATAAGCATCTGTAGGTCTACGTAGCAGTGCAACAGTAAGGTACGAAAGCTGATGCTAACATTTATTTTTCGAAGCAGTGAATTCTTTGTAGTTTTTGTAGAAGTCTTTCAAGAAAGCGTTCCCAGCTTGTCCTAGGCGGCACCTGATTTCTAGACGATTTGTTATCACTCTAATCCTCAAAAAAGCAACCGAGGTACTACTTGTACTTACTGAATCTCTGCGTGCTATTGCCATCGCAGGAAAAAACGCACAAAGATTGTTGGACTCCTCTCAAGGTTTCAACATCCCCAGTTAGTCCAATCTCTACTCGTACATTAACTTGTTCCCCTATGAGTTTTTCACGATCTTCATATCCGTTTCGAGAAGATCTATTGGAGATTTGTCACAATAGTTATGTGTATTAATATAATAAATACCTACTCGAATTATAAATTCTTTGCAGCTGTGGTGTGGTGGTCAATATAGTTTTGTAAACTGTCTCTTCATATAGGTCGATGTATGTGTTACTTTCTGTCATCTTGATGAAGATTGAACTTAATGAAGAGAAAATCCTGATTCTCTGTTTGTTGATAATTTAATAATCAAATATGAATTTTTCATGGCCTTCGTTTTCAATTTCATTGAGCTAAGTACAGAATATATTTAGTTTTCAAATGCTCATTATCAAACTCAACAGAACCAGAAACTATATACATATCAAATATTTACAAGATTCTTCGTTTCTTCGTGAAGGGAAATATCTCAACATAAATCGTAAGGAAAATATAATCTACCATTAAGGAATTATTATCGTCACGCTCATTTAGTATTATAAAGACATCCCTTCTCCATTATATGAAAAACGGCAATCTCATGTCACCCCTAAATACGTTTAGCCTAGCATCAGACCGTTGAGTGCCTGTGACAAGTCAAATTCAGCTTTTGTTATGCACATTCTTTTCTCAGGAGGGGTGAAAATAGATCGATACGGAAAAGGTATAAGTGGATGACACAGAAGAATCGAAAAAGACAGGTTGACAAGTCGATGATATGAAAGGGATATATAGTTATAAACTCAGCAGGGGGTTGTTATATTGCCATCAAATGATTTATATCGTTGTGTCTTGGTATACCTCCTCGCCTTGAAGACTGTGAAATATACACTAGGAAATAATAAATATTCATCTTAGAACACATATCTCCAGTCGAAAGAGATTGAACGAATACAACTATATCGAATTCGAACAGAACTTTTGAAACGTTGTATTCATCATTATTATTGAAAAAACTGGACAAACTTGGCTTTGAGGGAATAGTAAATTATTGGCTCAGACCTCACTTGGAGTCGCTAACACAAAAAGTTGAGTTTAATGGCATGCTGTCGAATAGCACGAAAGTGGATGTAGGCGTACCTCAAGGAACTGTCTTTGTTCCGTTGTAGTTCTCTTATATGAAAAAATATTGATTCTCGTGTGAAAAAATGCTCTATAACCTCATATCAACAATAGAACATTCTGGTATTATGTTAGACGAAAATTTGAGTCTCAATGATCATGTTGATTTCAATCATTTGAAATTTTCAAAATAATCGATTCTTTGAGAGAAGTTGGAGGAAATCTGTCGTCATGTGTGAATTTATTGTTGTTCAAATCAATAGTAACGCCCCCTTTTGAATATTGCATTTTGTTATCCGATTGTTCTAAGGAAAAAATTTAACAATTACAGAAGTTACAAAATAGGACTATGCGAACAATTTTGAAGTGCAACAGGTAAACAGTCTTCGAATAGTCGACATTTTCTTCATTATCGGTGTCAGATCCAGCATGTTCGCGTACTGAAGAATGCATTTTCTGCAAACATCTCTGTTTAAGTCCATAACGTGGTTATTTTTCATGCAGTGACAGAAAACCCTCAAACTATCCTGTTTTGTAATAGAGAAATTAACCTTGAACAGAGTTGAATATTAAGAATTGTAAAATATCAGACCTAATATTTCCTTCCGAACATAAGACGTAAAGGTCGTTTCATAGTCCAAGAATGATGAAAAATTATAATGAATGCATTATGCTGGTCTAATGCTCCTCAATTCTGTCATCACTGTCGCCACTGTCTACAAGATGTCGCTGATTGTTTTATCATTACTCGTGCTTACTACAGCGAAGAAGACAAAATTTTTTATAGGTTTTGGCGTATCGCTATAGCAGTATACTTAGCTTTGCTCTGAATTGATTTGAGCGGCTATGATGCTGTTCGAGAGAAACCTTTGTGATCTTTCATCCCGAATAGACCCTACAAGATCACCCTTAGAATGATTTTCATTCAGTTCTGAGTTTCTCAAGTTTTGGGGTTCACTCAGTATTTTTCTGTGATCACGACGTTTGGTAATGTTCAACATACCCTCTCGCTCACCCCCATCAGGTTCTATTTATTTTCATACATTTGTGAATTAAGATTCTTCCCAGTTGAAGATTATGTTTGGTGGTTTTGTGATATAAGACTCACATGCTTCATATCACACATGTAAAATGACTTGCGAATTGTGATTTCAATCTGACAGACGAAAGAAAATATAGCATATTGCTCAAAATCCATGTCGCGGAAAAAATTCCACTCAAACTTCGGTAATAATGATACTGTAATATATATTTCAAAGGAGAAAGTTTGAAAATATGTCGAAGTAACTGATCTGAATCTGTATTATTAAATTTTTCGACGCATTTTCTTCTCCAAAAAAAAATTGCTAATAATTCTAATATGCTAAAGTTGATGACAGGGTTGAAGGCGCCTCTATGTAGAAACCTACCCCTTTGACCTTCAAGTCACTGGAGCAAAACCGACCCAGAGAATTCCTTAGAAGTTTTCATATAAGAAGTTTTTCAAAGGGAAACAACCCTCTGAAAAATTCCCTGAATGGAGAACTTGCCAAATGCCGGAAAAGTTGATGTAATTGAGAATTCTCTGAAAAGAAGAGGAAATGCTATTGGAAATATTCAGATAAACTTTATCTACATGAGGAATGGGAACCTAATTTCTGTTGACTATGTTGAAAATTGAGAAGGGTCGATATATCATGTTTAGTATTTTCGAATAATAATTTGATTTGTTGTTGAAGAGAAGAATATTTCAGTTTGATGAACCCTCATTTGACACGACAAATTCAGAGGAATTTCATTATCAATCATCGATTTTTTTAAGAGTTTTAAGTTTTTTAAGTTTTTCAGGTTGACGTAATGGCATCCCAACGTCATCAGATGAAAAGTTTTCAGTACACTCTGCCATTTCATCATGGAAACACAAATAAGCAACGATTGCAAATTGTTGAAATTAACTATCAAAATTCGTGCTCTGTGAAAAATGTATATCGTTTGTTACGACCATATTATGGTCGTCATAATCGACCCGGTGAATCAACAATTCGTACTGTTAACACCAAATTTCGCACTAAGTTCACTTTGTTGGACATTAAACCATTGCCTCGCATGCGTACAGTGCGTACTGAAGAGAATATTGCAACCGTTGCGTACAGTGTTAATGAGGATCGTGAAATGTCAATTCGTCGCATTCTAAGCAATTGGACATGTGTTACTCAACCACATGGAAAATTTTACGTGTTGATTTTGGTTTGAATGCTTACAAAACTCAACTTCTGCAAGAATTGAAGCCGATTGACCTACTACAACGTCTAATTTTTGGTGAATGAGGCTCAATTCTGGCTTAACGGATACATAGTTTTTTTTTTCTTTTTCGACTTGTCCAATACATGAATGTTATGTCTGAATGGACTAATAAAGTTTATTATTATTATTATTATTATTATTATCATACATTCAATCTTTTTTAGGATAGTTCAGTGATATCCATTTTGTATTATTCTTTAACGATTATATTTTCTCCAATTTATTCTATCGCCTTTCGGTTTTTTGTAGTTAGTTTCAATGCTAAAACTTGAAAGAATTTTAATTTCTTGATGAGATAAAATTCCTTCGAAACCATCCTTCTATATGTATCAATTCTCATGTCAATTTCAAGACTTCATATTATTAAACGTAGGTATTCAATTCTCTTTCGATTCAGAAGAACAGGGTATTTGTTGAAACAATTGTTGAATATAAACAAGATGGTAAATTTGGAACATTTGGAGATATTTTGGACATTTCTTCAGTTTATGGGTGTCCCCCAAGGTGCCACACGGGGTAAAAATGAAAACACAAATAATGTAGCGCAAACATCACAACAAGTAAATTAAAATTAACACATTTGACTTAAGTTTCACTGAATATATTGAAAACTCTACATATGTTTCGGGTGGTCAAGCCATTACCAAGAGTATATAATATTCCTGGAGTAATACTTACAGTGATATTGTATACTCTTGATAATGGGTTAACCACCCGATACATACTTAAAGTTTTCAATATATTGAAACTTAACTCAAGTGTGTTGATTTTAATTTATTGTTTTTAACATAATGTTTCAGCAAGAGATGAGCGAAACCTCCGTGTCATTCATTACAACAAGTCTTTCAGATTTTCGAAAATATTCACGAGAAAAGATATATATATATTATGTAGTGTGCTGAATCCCGAGACATAATTATTGTCATAAAATTTATTCTAATTAATCATCATTCCAAATATATCATCAGATAATATGCCATGTAGTTTTCAATCTCGCAAGTTACAATTGAACTATTCCTCTTGAGTATCAATGCAAGGAATTCATCAAAAGGTATCTGACTGCTTCCTTCTCCATTCTAATTTGAACATCGTGTTCTGCAACCTCCCTTTCCATCACCAGAAGTTGTATAGGTACATAATTCTAGTTGCAGACCACAACCGCTTCAGCGCATTTCTATATGTCCCATCTAACCGACAATCTGTTCCCAAACTCAGTTATCGAAGTCCAGGGGCAACTACTGCCTTAACAACAGCCAGAATCGTAGATCACACCATGCGGATGTTCCCACTGATGGGATATATTTGGCTCGCCGACGACAAATAGAGATTTGAATATAATTTACAAGTTGTTAGCATGGCTCGTCTTCGGAGCGAAACTAATTTGGCATTAATTTATGCGAATCGAGATCTCCGACGTTTCGAATACTGGAGATTCGACTTCACGTTTAAGGGCGAACATGTCTTCCTGTTGGTAATAAGATATAAGAACAAGCCATTGGATTTGCTATAATTGACAGTGTTTCCATGCGATTTCAGTGAACAGGAATGTTGTAATCATATATCATTATTCTAATTAAATTTAGCGGCTGGTAGGTTTGCGATATTTTTCACACTAATTTAGTTGAGTGGGAAACACGTGTTGAAAGATTCCAGTATAATGACCTTACTTGAGGTGTTTGCTCTTTTTATTAACGAGCTTGTTGAGGTAACATTCAATCATAAGTACTCTGGATTTATCGACTGATGATTTTCGTTAATTATGAATAGTTCCAGTAAAAATATTTTGTTTCAAAAATAATAACGTAATATCCTTTTGAGTGAAACACTAATTTAAATTTTCTCATATATTGAATAATTTGCATGACGGCCATTTCGAAGTACAGCTTCTTCTTCAGATTCTAAATTACTTCAGTCTTGATTCAGCATTTAAAGAAGATGTACCTAATTCGAAACACGCGTCACGAGTATTTTTTAATAATAAGAACAGCTGAATTCAGTTTTGAGCCTGATTTCCAGTAAGTCCTTAAGCAAAAATATTTCTTCAATTTTATATCAAATTCAAAATATTGTACGAGGACATTCAGAAAAGTAAAATTACCTTGAAAATATCAATTCTTCAAGATAATTTTATATTGTGTTGGATAAGTCGAAGTTAGGAAAAATAAATATACACATGATAAAGAATTGATTCAAACATTAAATGACTACATTCGAACATCAAAGTAGCCTGCCGCACTATAGTATACCTTTGTTAAGAACAAAGAACTAAATCTTTTTTTCTTTAAATGAGTAGCTAGTTATTTCAAATTTCACATAATGGTTGAAGATTTTAATACTCTGATAATAAAGTGAGTGCTCAAATTTAGCTGTTTTATACTTGGTAATAAGTAGCATATCACTGTTCCTTTTTGGGTACTTAATATTACTATTCAATTAAATAGACTTATCTTGATTTCCTTCAACATATAATAAACATCTATAAATATATAAACAAAGCAAAGAAGGGGAGCTTATGTGTTATAAACACCCTATTTATTTCTGCAGAAGAGCCCACAGAAGAATTTTATAGTGCAGAGAACTATATAAAAGACTGTAATATCTACACATTCATAACAAAGTTTCTAGGTTAATGTTCTTGATTCCAGAGATTGCAAAATATTAGTTGAGTACCTAATTTTTCACAATAATTATTATCACTGGGGAACAATTTGTAACATAATATCTGTTGACTTCGATTTTAATGCTGCTAGAGGTAAATTGACATGCTGATTCCAAAACATTCATCAGTTTTTTTCTATCACGTCAATTTTTTTCTATAGTTGTTGCGCATACTATTACTCTTCGCGGAACTGAACTCGAATTACAGAAATCCCTACTGCACTCTTGTCGGCGGAACTTTTTCCAGTAACGACTGGAGGTGGTAATGACGCGTCGCAATAGGTTTGGATTCGTATTGTCTAAACTAATTTGGTGGTCATTGCACGAAGAATACGAAGACATGAAGAATATCATCGACTTGTTGCAATATAATTTACACCAATGGATTATATGTGTTGACATTAAAATGGTTTGTTTCCTGCTTGGCCAGCAACGCGGATATACCAAGTATCCCTGTTTTCTATGTATGTGGGACAGCAGAGCTCGTGAGGAGCTTTGGGTGCAGTCAAAGTGGCAGCTAAGATCTGACCTGGAACCTGCTGCTCCAAACATTCCAAATCAATCACTTGCCGACAGAAAAAACATTATAGTTCCGCTTTGCATATAAACTAGATCTCATGAAGCAATTTGTTAAAGCTTTGTTAACTGAAGCGGATTGTTCTAAGTATATAATTTCAGTATTTCCTAGTTTGTCATAAGAGAAGATAGAGGCTGGTGTCTTTGATGGACCACAGATTCGGCAAATTATTAAAGATGAACGTTTCATTGAAACAATGATCGAACTTGAAAGAATGCTAGGTTGGCATTCAAAATCATTGTTAAGGACTTTCTGGGAACACATGAGCTCAGAATTATGTGGAAATTGTTTAACAACTCTTAGAAAGCTTTAAAAAGCTTGGCTGTAACATGAGTATCAAACTGCATTTCTTACATAGCCATCTTGCTTACTTTCCAGAAAATCTTGGCGATGTTAGTGATGAACAGGGTGAGCGATTCTACCAAGATATGAAGGTCAAGGAGGCAAGGTATCAAGGTAGATGGGATGTCAGTATGATGACAGACTACTGTTGGAGCATCAAGCGAGAATATCCCCAGATTGATGAACATTCTAGGAAAAGTTGAAAGCGAAAATTTAATCCTAATAACTTTTTTATTTTTTATATAAACACTATGAAATTTTTATTTTATAAAAACCCTTGAATAAATAAAATATAATAATAATAATATCTTCATTAGTAATAGCTACCCAATAAAATAATATTCGTTACAACCACTATCTACTTACAATTGAAACTGTATTACTGAAAATATATGATGCTAATAGTTTCCTAAAAGTTTAATAATTTGTACAATATTTCAACTTTGGAGGTAATCCGTTAAATAACTTGAAACCTTGGCTAAACGTGGACTTATTCAATAAAGTTGTATGGAACGTATTTAAATAAAAATCGTTTCGATGACGCGTTTCTTGATTATGCACATCACAATTAAATTGTAGGTTTTCGTTTAAATACAGAGGCAGCATATCATTTTTAATTTTATAAATAATATCTAAGGTTTTATAAATAATACAAAAGATGGAAAAATTAATTTCGCTTCAGAGAATGATAAAAACAAAGATTGAATTTCCATATAAGCAATATTTTTCCAAATGAAATGCCTTGATGGACGTCCAAACCTTCCCGCATATTATTCACTCAATATCCGGGCTAACATGCAAATCCAGAATAAATATTTGTTCACTAAATTCATTAGGGCATTCAATGTACATTAATTATGATTCTCTACGAATATTAACAGGATGTAGAGCGGTATTCTCTCAGAATAACAAAAGGCTATTAGTGGGTGGAGAACCACACCGTCTGAAACGCCCCTGATTGTTTTCTTTGTGTATTTAATTTGAATTTGCTGTAAGTAGGTAGGTACATCATTTGTACTGTTCTGCTACCATAATTTACGGAGGAATAACAGAAGAGAACAGCTATTATTTAATTTGTTTGAAATGGTGGAACTCATTAGATTAATGAGCTCGAATTTCAGACGAAACGTACGGATCTTCCGAACATATTCTTCTGGAATTTCATGTTTTATTCACTTGGAAATTAATTACTATAAGTACACTAACACGAAGGCTTCGCTGAGAAATGAAGGGAGGTATTCCAGGTTACATATTAACTTCAGAGCATGCTCAATTCAGAGAAGAAACACGAAAAAATTGTAACTACATCACAAAATATTAAAACATTACTGAAATTACATGAAAGCTAAGGATAAAACTAAGAAATTCAGTGCATATTTAAATTATTCAAAATGAGGAATCAATCGACATCTTCAATGGAAGACAAATAGCTACACTTTGATGGAGAGTGTACTCTGAAAGATAAAGTACTTGTCATCTGGCGCGATAACCAACACAGGGTGGTACCGATAACATTATCCAATCAGAGATGTCAGTCGTCAGTTTATCGTAATTTTCAAACTCACACAAACCTTCACCTTCTCCAAAAGTCTCCCCTAGGTGGAAGCGAAGGTTGGAGGCAACGGAGCTCCAACGACCGGATCTATCAGACCAAAAATGTTAACACCGAGTTTCAATAGAGTTATGAAACCCTGCAATTAAATGGAGCTTCACACTTATAGCCTTGACGAACATAATTTGACGACCACGTGGTATATTCTTCAGATATTTCTTGAGATGCTCATTGTTGGAAAGTTCATTCCGAGTAGGCCTTCAATAATCCTTCTTTGGTACATAAAATAACGTAATGTGAATTTCAGAATAAAACTGACAGATTTCTTGACTTCCCTTTGATTTATTAAATTTCTGCCGTGTTTTCTATTGCTGATTCATAACTCAATTCTGTCAATATGACATCAAGTTTAATGAGCTAATATGGAAATCTATCAAAATGTGTAATGATCTGATTATGTCAGACCTTCATTATTTTAGTTGCTCGGGATTAACGCTAATAAATATCAGCATCCCTCATTATGTTATCAGTCACTAACAAGCCATAAATGCAACGCGGTGTTATACATATTCCAATGGTTATAAATAATACTTGCATCCAGATCCAATTATCTGTGAAACATCAGGGGCAGAGCTAGTTTAACGAATGATTTCTGCTATTTCATTGATTTCATGCGGAAATGATATTTGATTCGTTATAATCTTGCTTGTCGTATTTTTCAGAGAGATAATTCGATTTAGACATAGATCTAATATTAAGTATCCCACCCAAGCTATAAACTGTACGTAAAAGTTAATTAGAAGCTTCAATAATATTTTTTAAAATCGAATACTAGTACCGTATTTATTCATTAAAATTTCTCGATTAATTAACTCGAAATTCTTTAACATACTCATCATATGTTTAGGGCTATCTATTCATTATCGAGAGACCAATAAACCTACAAGAAAATGAAATGAACTGTTGAAGATGTGCTCAATAACTTGAAACGAATGCCAACTAGATCAAAAATTTCTATAGAAGTTTATATGAGTGTTTCAAATTGTATATTCCCCCAAGTTTTGTGTAAGAATTGGTTTAAATAATGAGTACTCATAAAGGTTGTTTCCTTACTTTTCATGACAGTATCAAACACAAAAATATCCCTCAAAACAAGGAAGAAAAAACGTGAAAATTCACCCAGAATAAAAGTTCGTACTCATTTTGATACATTCATCTCCAAGTGGTGAGCTGTCACAACTACCAAAAACATCAACCTCAAAAAGATATTAACTGGCTATATGTGTCCTTCATGTTTTCTGAAAGTGTTTTGAAACTGCTTTCTCATAGAAAAATGATTCTGAGGATTTAGTACACAAGTGGTTGAATTCTTATTAACATTCGCGATCTCAAAAAGTTAAATTCAATGGCGTTGTTTCGGACAGCATTGGAGATGATTTTGGTGTTCCTCAGGGTACAGTCTCAGGTCCACTGCTTTTCTCATTATACATTAATGATATTGTTTTGCATGTGAAAAAATGCTCTATACGATTGTTTGCAGATGATACAATTATTTATGTTAGTGGTAAATATATCCAGACTATGACAGAATGGATCAATAGAGACTTGGCAGCAATAAGTGAATGACTAAGCGATAACAGTTTATCGCTGAGTGTAACAAAGTCTGAATTTATAGTTTTTTATACAAGAAAAATTCTCAAGGTGAAAGTAACGAAAATATAAATATTAAAATTGAAAATCAGAACATTGAAAGGGTAAAACTTGTAAAATATTTAGGCGTTATGTTAGAGAGAAATTGAGTTTCAATAATCATGTCGGCTTCATATCGTCTAAAATCTCCAAGAAAATCAACTTTCTCAAAAGAATTGCAAAACATCTGACGACATATATGTGAAAATATTGCTCTTTAAGTCAATAAATTATGCCACACTTTGAATATTGTACCACTCTGTTATTTGGATTGAGTAGAGAAAAAACTCGATAGCTACAAAAAATACAGAATAGAGCTATACGAACAATTTTGAAATGTAATAGAAATACTCCAATCCAAAGCATGGTGAATTATTCAGAACTAATGTCAGTTAAAGAGAGAATACGTTTTGCTACATATATATTTATATTTAAAATTAAAAACAAATTTTTCCCATATACAGTGATAAAAAATTTAACATGTGGTAGTGATGTGCACAGTTATAATACAAGAAATGCTGACAATTTCTACATGCAAGTTTGTAAGCTTTCTAAATCTAGAAATACTATATTCAACGCATTTAATAAATTGCCGTTCGTTTTAAACATATAACTGTAAATAATATATTTGATCCTGAATGTATATATGATTTTGCAATAGCTATTGCTGAATAAATATTATTATTATTATGTGTATATGTAGAAATTGTTAAATTAGCGAGATGAATTGATGATGAAATAGTAAAATTTCCATTTCTCTCATTTTACTGTCACTCCTGACGGTGTTTCGAAAAAAACCGAAATATTTGTTGAGTAATTCTGGTTTTATTTCCTCAAACATGTCGATTCATTTCAGTGTTGTTTGTTGTTTACAGTTCGGATAGACAATGAATGATCACTCAGTAGCAGCCTATCTCAGTGGATATAAATTGAAACTTTGGCATCTTTATGTTAATTTGAGAAGATAGTGGCAATTGACAGGCGTTTTTCGATGCGATGATTCACATTGATTGATTTTCTTCGCTAATTCCACCCTATCATCCATCAAGTCTGATTAAACGAGCCAGAGACTGATGATGTGAAGGATTATCGACTAATATATAAGCTAATGTGTTTTTTATTCATTTCGTCGGTAGATTTTCGATGAATGTACGTACGCTCTAAGCCGAGTTGCCTCGGGGGATGATTAGTATCTCTGTTTATTTTTTGTTCAGAACCATAAAGGATTTAAAACTGATGGGGTAGGTCTATAATTCCAATCTCCTGAAGTAAGGTTAGAATGTTTATTTGACATAAGAGAAAAAATGTAAGGATTGTCATTATAGAATTTCGTTGCTACTGAGGAGTTCTTGTTTCAACCCCCTTTTCTCGTAAAAGAGTTGAAGATGTCATCACCTATATATTATATATATATATATATATATATATATATATATATATATATATATATAAATATATATATATATATATATATATATATATATATATATATATATACGTAATTTTCTTCAATTGGATTATCATGAGTCTGAAATTCTAGTTAAACTACGGTTTCTGAGGGATATTGCTTCAAATCTATCACATTGGCCCTAATGAATATTCTGTAATAATCACTCAACTCATTAGCATACACAAATATCCACTTCTTAAATAGTACCTTATCTGTATCTTCTTTTTGGTTGGCTCTAACTCCAGTCTCCACTATATAAGGACGACAACTACATAAGCCAAATTATCTACCCAAGATTACCCAGAAAAATATTCGAAACATGTTTTTTGGCGATGCATTCTGGAGATCAAACACATCAATGTTTGAATCTTATTATAGATATTTAATAAACATATTGAATCTATTTTTATCTTCGTGGATGAACAGTTAACGTCCATCCCACATGCTCACGTTTCTAAAATTGAAGTGAGAGTTTTTGAAAATAAATTGAAGCTTCGTTCCTAAGGGGTTGTTGATTGAAATTCTGCACGAATAGTTTGTGAATTATATCAGATGAAACACGTACAAATCGTGAAAAAAGTTCGAAATCCAATTGAATATTCAAACTGAAACAGAAAATTTCAGTACAAATTGAATAAACAACACCAAAAACAAAGGAAAAAACAACTAACTGTTAGATATTTCTAATAGGTTGTTATAATTCAATGATTTGCATTATTTTTGTACCTGCAAGTATGTGTGACTTGTAGGATGTCGAAAATATTTCAAGATATTTAGAATATGAATGTCGAAATAGTATATAAAAAACTTTTGGAACTTTTAAAAGGTTCCAAGATGTTAAATAGTTTTTTTTTTTTCATATGAAGCATTTTCATTTCAAAATTCAGATATTTCATTCAACTCACACTTCTTTGTAACAATGAAAACAGGTGCGTTTTCAAAACTTGCAGTTACAGTCTGTTTCCCCACATTTAAAACTATGCTATCAAGTGGGTGATAACTTTCGAATTAATTGTTTCAGCTTCGTTATATTGTTCGTTATATTACCTACGTATTGAATTCGTAAAAGTTTTCGATCTAAACTAATCTAGCAGAATCTCATTTAGGGGTTGACTAAATACTCGCCAAATTATCCACCCTAATGTCCAACTAAGACAAAAAGATTTTTTTCTTGTTTTGTTGGATATCCGATTTCAGTGTCTCCATTCAAATTAATTCTAAACATGGTCCTTCAATTGCTTCTATTCAGTTAGAACCTTTTTCGAACGAAATGCCACAGGATTTAGAGTCTACGATCCACATTCATTTCAAGTTAAATTGAAAAGCAATCTAGTAGATTTATTTGGGAACTTGTTTTTCTAATTTCGAGGGCCGAATATATGCTTTGATCCTCCAAAATAATTGAGTACTCCGTACTCTTATTTCTTTACATCTGTTGTATATATATATATATTAAACATATTTCGTTACTAAATGGTCAACTTCTGCTGGCCATACGTAACTTTGTGATAGACAATATTTTATTTTGTTTTTAGTTATCTGGTTATTGTTCAATACTATTTCAATTCATTTTGAATTAATTTTTTCGTTGAATATATTCGCTTATACTCTATATTTTTGTTTTTTCTCGTTCATTTTTTCCTTATTTATTATTATTTGTGTACAATTTAGCAATTTTTTCTAAATTGTAATTTTTTTGTAATTTTTCTCTGTAATTGGATGTATATCTGTTGGGAATAAATGTCTATTACTATTATTATCCTTCGAAGGATCAATTATACAGAATGTTGAAATTGATGCTTACATGTTATTGGAAGAGCTTAAGACAGTTCACTGTTATCGTACTACAAGGTAGATACTCTTCAGTTATGCCACGTCTAACGCCACGTCTCGTACTTCGACAGATCTTCCTCAGCCGGCTTTGACGCAAATGACTCTGATCTGCAAATGTTTCTGCACAAAATGAAGCAATTAAGCGAAAACTCAAAAACGAAAGGCAACGACTTCAACCCTTAAACACCATCCTATCGATCATAAGACCGAAATATACTGTTAAGTCGTATGCATATATATAATGAATAGATTACTCTACATCACAAATCTTATAAATCAATGAAAAGCACATGAATACATCTAACATTGAGAGTTTTACTCGTCCTTAACAATTGAGATACTACATAATGAAATAATGAAACAATATTACAGAAAAAAATTTTCAATTTCATTGCAAAATTGTACACAAATAATATTAAATAAGAAAACATATGTGGACAACAGAAGTTCAGGAAAATATCACGACATCCCAATGCGCTGTTCTGAGTGGCATGCCAAGATAACTGCTAGCCGATCAAAATAGATATCACATCGACCGCAACAAACATCATAAAGATTACATATAAAATTGATAGGAGAACGTGACATAACATTTGATCTGCTGTAAGTGACATAAAATGTATTATTCCGCCTCAGACCAGGCCTTGGTACGCGAATATTTATTTTGCTGAGAAGAAATGGTGAGTCAATCGAATTCTGCAAAATTTTGAAGAGAAATGTTAGGCCGAACCGTTCACGCCTCAACTTCAATAATTCAATTCCCAAACTATCGGTTAGGATAGAATGGTCGAAGCCTCTAGAAGGATATTGTCCATAACATCTGAAGTACATATACTTCAAACATTTCCTCTGAACTGCCTCCAAGTCGACAATAGAATTAATGTACATAGGAGACCATTATAGACGCATATTCCAGTTTACTGCGAATAATTTAATACAAATACGCATGACGATGTTTCGTTGTACTACTTCATTATCAAATGCTTTAATAATACTGAATTAATACTAATGCTGGATTAATACTAAAGCTAAAACTAGTTTTTTAAGATACTACATTTCACAATTTTAGTTGTTGAGCAATTTCATCTAATTTGATAAGATAACGCCATCTGGGCGCAGTTGTAGAAACGCTCGCTTTTCATTATCAAAGTTATTCTGAAGTCTTAAGTATGCATAGTATAAAGGAATAATATACAACGGAGAATACTTCTTATATTATTTGATTCTTTTCATATATAGTGAATTTGAAGTGAAGCTATATTCTCAACGTCTATTATTTGAGATAATTGCTTCTTTCATTGATAATCATTTTTTAAACTATTGCATTATATAGTTATGTGTAAACTGTATATATTGTCATGAATATTTCCTGTAACTGGGTATTTTTACCTGTTGGAAAATCAAGACTTATTATTATTCCATTATTTATACGAAGTATAAATAATATACAAAATATCAAGAATTACAGAATTTTATTTTTGTAGTCAATTTCTTTTATATCATACATTTTTCATTGTTGAAGTTGTAAACTTTCCATTTATTCTTTCAAACATTTCAGTTTTAAATAAGTGAAACCAAATGAATTAGAGAGATAAAGAAATAGAAGAAAAGTTCAATTTTAATGTTCATTTTTAGTTGTGAGAAAATTGATTGGTGTAATGATCACTTTATTCATTTAGATATAAATTGCTATTCGTTGACTTAAAATTGATTACCCTGAGGAAGAAACGCAATGTTTCAAAAGCTTGGCTTTTTAGCGGAGAATATATTATACAAGATACATCATACAAAATATGAAAATTTCGATATCGGACACAGGATTTGAATCCGCAAATCTAGAGTCAAATTCTCACCACTCCAGAGAAACAATGTGAAATATTCATTCTGAAATATAGAATTCAGTTGTCAGTTGAATTAACGTAATAGCAGAGCTGGTTCCATAAGTGTGTAACATAATGTGTAATAATTACCCAATTCATTCCTCCAAAGTGGATATAAGAATATAAAAACTTATATAAGCGAATAAAACTTAGCTGAAACTACACATATTATTTGGTATCTTTGTTCAAGGCGGATCGCGTTTTGTTAATCCCCTGTAGTTTCGTTCTGCTGTGTTCCTAGGGGTGAAATGTGTTATTGCCTTGCAGTGGCTATAAGACCGAACGGCTGCTCGTGTATTTTGTGGGGAAGTCCATTTTCTCCAGCGAATCCTGGAAATGATATCGAGTTTATAATGTGCACGGTCAGTTCACTGGACGCTTTATTAGACATTAGGGAGAAGGGGCTAACTCCAAACTCACCTCTATCCTGAACAATGGTGCTCTTCCGCATTATACGAAGGGTAACGGCCGAGGATTACAAGATCTGCCAGAGCTCTATCGGATTTATCTGCCAATTAACTCCTAAGAATTTAGTTTTATACATTTATCTAGCGAACCATATATAATGAAAAAAAACTTCAAAAATAATAATTTGAACATATCTTTTTCAAATCACGGTAGATTGGATAGAATGGTTTTTAATAACAAGTTGTTCAAACTCGACCCAAGGAAGAAGTCTGGAATGTATAGTATAGACTCTGAAGAATGTAAGTCATCATATATAGGCCAGACCGGAAGATGTTTTGAAACTAGGCTAAAAAAACATTAAAAAACGGACAATCAGCTTTTTGAGAACATCCACAGACGGCAGGACATAACATCTCATCCTGTTTGAAACCAAGAATTCTCCATTACTGGAAAAAGGTATGAACATGAACTACCTGAAAGCCATGGAAGTAAGTAAACTCCAAAAACCTAATAATTACAATCTTCTCAATGACCAGTTAGACCTAAACAACTATCCACTGCTAAATCTCTGGAAGTTTGGAAATACCCCCTCTACTACCACCATTCTATGTTCTATGGATACAGAACATGGAACAGAGTTGATATAAATGTTCTACCACTTCTAGGGGCCGAACCACAAAACATACCAAATTTAGGGTATATTCTGTGGGCCGAACTGGTCTGCAAATATTTGAAGGATGTCTTTGTAATATGTATTCATTCTTGAGAATGCCGAAAAAAGCAAAACTAGTCGAATAAACAATTGTTCCGTTAGTGATTCTTAGAGCAGTATATTACCTCTCATTCTGTATATTACGTATGAAGTATATGGAAGTTTATATCTTTCATTCAATGTATCATTGAAATATTGTGTTTGCTTGTAGGATTTTGAACACCATAGATCTATTGGTGTTCAATTCTTCAGCATATGGATGAAGTCCTGACGAACTGAAAAAAAATTCGAATACTGAGTGATTACTGCCATTTAACAACCATTTGTAGTTCATTTTCTTTGTATTAAGCATCGCATAAACAAAAGAGTCAAGGTATAATGTAAATGAGAATCAAACATGCGTTTCTTGAATTAAAGTTAACTGAAGCAAAAAAGATTTCAACGTATTTTGTTTTTCCTCTTTCACTTCAATATCCGCACTGAAGGATCTAGAGAATGACGATAGGGAAATATACTAAAGTTTATTTACGCTTCCTTTGATAGCTTATCTAAAGGCTTTTCTATGTGGATATAAGCTTTTACATTTTCAGATTAATACTAGCTACTGGTAAATCTATATACGTATCAGTTTCAGTGTTAATTACTAGATCTAAAGCTGGCTCGTTTGCAATAAAGTGCATCCATTAACAGATTGCATCAGCGGTTCTCAAACTCTTCATCCGAGCACATTGCTTATTGTTAATTGATGATTTTCGAAGACCGACCTTAACAATTAATGTGTTGAATGAGTGGAATACATCTATTTCTATCGGTTAGAAGTTTCATTATATCCAAAGAGAGATCTACAAGTTAATAGCAGAACAATTCGACCAGTATATTGAAATAGAAAAGAATAAAGTGTAATATGGAAAACACTTGTTAAAATCTCAAAGAAATATATCAATTTGTGAAACTTAGCTGCGTGTTTTGAATTTATTCATTGAGAATATCAACTACATTCAAGGAAAAGTTAAAATGAATTTTCAATGGAGTACAATTCTCAGTGGTAATGAGGATCATGAAATGTCAATTCGTCGCCGTTCTCAGCAATTGTTGATTTGGGTTTGAAAGCCTATAAAATTCAACTTCTATGAGAATTGAAGCCGAATGGACCTACCACACGTCCAATTTTTGGTGAATGGGCCTTAGAACAGCATAATGAAAAATCGCTGTATTATCGAAAAATTGTGTTCAGCGATGAGGCTCATTTCTGACTTAACAGATATATAAATGAACAAAACTGTCGCATCTGGAGTGATGAACAGCCGCATGCCATACAAGAATTACCGATGCATCCCGAAAAAACGACAGTTTGGTATCGTGTATGGGCTGGTGGCATCATCGGTCCATTTTTCTTCAAAGACAACCGTGGAAGAAACGTTACCGCCAAGGCGAACGATATCGAGCCATGATACGCAACTTTTTTTTTGTCCCAGTTGGCCGAGTTGAACTTGGTTGACATGTGGTTTCATCAAGACGGTGCCACATGTCACAAAGCTCGTGAAACAATGGACATGTTTAAGGATGAATTTGATGAGCAGCTATTCTCTCGCAATGGCCCTGTGAATTGGCTGCCAAGATCATGCGATTTGACGCCTCTGGATTATTTCTTGTGGTGTTATGTAAAGTCTTTAGTGTATGTAGACAAGCCGAACACGATTGAAGCCTTACAGATAATATTACACGCGTAATTCGTGGGATACCGGCCGAAATGCTCGAAAAAGTGACGCAAAATTGGACCTTTTGAATTGACCATTTGATACGGAGCCTCGGACAACATTGACATGAAGATATCTTCAAAATGTAAATGGCAAAGGCCAAGTTATTAATTTCGCTGAAAATTTTGAATCTATGATGCAAATAGAGTGTTTTATTCGATTTATGAAAAACTACGCTTAAAAAATCACCCATTACAATACAACTAGTTTCTCCTATTACGTCATTATCAAATGATGAACAGCCGAAACAACACTAGGAGCCTCCACACCAAGAGCAGTTTGAATGGATTGAAATTTTTATTCAATTTGATCAATGATGATCTTGACTATCTTGAGCTTCTGGGTAAATTTAATTTCTTTGTTTCCCATATTTTACTAGAATAAACAAGACAGTTTACTCAAAAACCCACGAAATCAAACTTCTCGAGTGATTTGCTTTCTTGATTAGTTATTATTCACTGTTTAGAGATTCAGTTGAGTAATTGAATATTTAGATATTGATATTATAGATTTAGATTATTATGATTGCTAATGTTTTTTATCATTATAATTATTATTCAATATTTTATATCTATGTTGTTACTGATATTTTTAGTCACCATATTTTGTATTTCATTATTCATAAGTTATTTTCCTGTAATTGGGTAGTTAATTGCTGGAAATATATGCTTATTATTATTATTATTAGTAAAACAAAGCTTGTCCATGCCAATTTCGATTCGTATTAATGTGAATTTGTCAAAATTTTCGAACTCAATTTCAATTTATTGAATGAATTTCATTGGTGCATAATGCAAGATCAATTCCCATGAAATCTTTCAAGCTTCACACTATTATCTACAGCTTTCTTTCTCAACTTGGCTACACCATAACTAACGCATTCTCGTTCGGAAGATCCAACCACTTCATCCACAGTTTCAGACCGTTCAATTCACTCCAGCGTTAATGCCACATAATGGCGTTCGAATCCAGTTTCGATGATGACGCTTATAACAAGAAGTTTGATAGAATGCAGAGATTCTCCTCTTAAGTACAGCGTAATCATTCAACACAAAATCATATGTATGGGCTATAATATGCATATAATTAGAAGTGCCTAGCGAGTAGTTGATTATAGGAATAGAATCTTGTATCCAGGCACGTTTCGAAAAGGTAGGTGATGAAGGGTACAACATTTATTAGGCAGGTAGGTTTTATACGAGCAAGGCGGCTCTTATCAAAAACGAATTATTGGAATATAATTTTGTTTTTATAAGGACCCGATTTATAAAACGTCGATCTTTCGTTTTGTTCTCTGAAATAGTCAGCTTTGAAAAATTATCCGTAACATTCTAATATATGGTTGATATATAAACGGAATTGCATTTAATTCTGTATATAATATCGATAGAAGAGTCGTAATAAGACTTTGAATCATCAACCTGAACGAAACGTAAATTATTTTCACAACTTAGTTCATCTACCTCAAAAAATATCAATATTTCAACGGGTGATTTTTTAAGAGTTAAGTGGCAGGACTGGTTGTTAATGGCATCTAGACGTCATCTGTCAAAGTGAAAAGTTTTCAGTATACTCTGCCATTTCATCGTGGAAAGATTTAGAAACAAACAACTATTGCAGATTCTTGAAATTTACTATCAAAATTCGTACTTTGTGAAAAATGTGTATCGTTTGTTACGACCATATTATGGTCATCATAATCGACCTGGTGAATCAACAATTCAAACTGTTATCACCAAATTTCGCACCAAGTTTCCTTTGTTGGACATTGAACCATTGTCTCGCATGCGTACAGTGCGTACTGAAGAGAATATTGCAGCCGTAGCGGACGTGAAATGTCAATTCGTCGCCGTTTTCCGCAATTGGGCATGTGTTACTTAACCACATGGGAAATTTTACGTGTTGATTCGGGTTTGAAAGACTATAAAATTCAACTTCTGCAAGAAGTGAAGCCGAATGACCTACCACAACGTCTAATTTTTGATGAATGGGCCTTAGAAAAGCTTAATGAAAATCCTGTTTTGTATCGAAACATTCTGTTCAGCGATGATGCTCATTTTTGGCTTAACGGATATGTAAATAAACAAAACTATCGCATCTGGAGTGATGAACAGCCACATGCCATGCAAGAATGTTTTATTCGATTTTAAAAAAACTACGTTTGAAAAATCAGCCATTATAAGCCATGGCAAATATTCTCTTCAAAATTTATAAGACAATCTGATGTCCTGATCCGTAGCAAGTTGGAGTATAGCAGTATGATCTGGCATTCTGTTTATACGTGTCATCCTAGTTTGGAGTTACAAATTCCTAGTTTGGAGGGAGGATGAAGTTTATCCACAGAGAGATTTCAATCATGATGAATTATTGAGTCTATTCAGTTTAATCTCTTTGAGGAGCAGGAGAGAAACTTCATCACTCAAATTCTTGTAGAAATTACTGCATAACAGCATTCCGTAAAATTCCCGTACCACAGAATTATTTTACCTAGAGACTCCAAGAACCAACTCGTTAATACAATCCCCCATTCGGTTTATGGACTCACCATTGGATGAAGTGGCTAATAAATGTGAAATTCACTTTGAGTCCATTGCAGTTATCATCAGGACTTATGTGAACAAGAGAAATTGACGAAAGTAGGGCTCATTCAGATTAAGTTCAGATTTTTTAGTGAAGGGGAGGACTCAATATTAACATTCCTTTTCGGATCAATAATAATGATAGAGAAAAGAAATGAAAAGTGAAAATGAAAAGTGAGGGGTGTACAAAATTAAAAGTGCTAACTAAAATAACTTTTATATCATATAAACTTTATGGACCAATAAAACTCAAAATGTAGTGTCGATATGACTAGGTAGAACTTCTGATTTTTTCCACTTGAAGAATAGATACAGTTCAAAATGTCTGGGAGAATTCTCAACAATATAGCTTAGATTGTTCAGAGGTGTTTATGAATCTTGCAGATCTTCTTGAAAAGCTGAAAAGAGGTTGAAATTTGTGGAATCTTTTTGAACTTCGAATCATTTTGTTCTGTTAACTCTCCAATAATCGAAACTAGAGCGCTACCCAATTTGTAGAGAAACATGCAATAAAAATTCAATTAAAACACGGTGTCTGGCGCGCTTATTATTTTTTGATGATCGCTTACAGCCTACCACGCAAGTTTACATTCCGTAATCATATTTACTCAAAAAGTAGACGGAGAACTCCGCAAATTTGCACTTAAAATGCACGTAGTTGGGCCTTTCATTAAGTACGGCGGATGGAATTCATTTAGGTTATTTACAATCGAGATTTACATAGTAATGGGCACTAGCGGTTAGCTTATATACAAAGGTTCGATTGTTCTTGTTTGGACGGTTGAAAAATCTTCACCATGCGTGCTTTAGTGAAAGCCGACAAGGCGTTCTTTTACGACGAAGTAGACGGCTAAATGTAATTAGTCTTCTTGTGAATTGAGCACTTGATTTCCATACCAAACACTGAATAAATAAAATAAAAGCGTATGTCGGTGAATTTAACTCAATAAGTCGATGCGTTTTGAAAAACTGGAAGAAATTGAAAGGCTGGGAGAAAAAAGGAGCCAACTTTGAGAATATCATTGGTAGTCACTAATTGAAACATATTAAATGCGTAATTTATTGTGTTAAACTGAAAAAATAGCAGTGTTAGGAAACTGGCAAATTATAGAATGATCGAGCCAAATTCAAGGGACATATTGAAGGGATTAACTACTAATAATGGGATGAATGTTCAGCAAATTTTGTACTGGATATTTAATTACCTATTTCATTTCTATTTTCATCGTTTTGATTTTTCTAATTTCAACTCCTTATGTACATATTAATAAAAATTTAACAAATGACAAGGAGGTTTCGCTTATCTCTTGGTGAAAGATTATGTTAATAATTGATGAGGCCGATACTTGATGTAAATCGATGAACATAATAAACTAATTGTTAAACTGATTTACACGTGAAGTCTGCACGTAACATTTGAAAAAGGTGAATCTCATCGAAACGTACGTCATGCAGTATTCTTTTTAATGTATGTGTAAATCAGTTTAACAATTAGTTTATTATGAAAGATTATGTCAAAAACTATAAAATTCAAAAAATAACACACTTGACTTAAGTTTCACTGAATATATTAAAAACATATTAAATTGAATTAAACTCTTGGCTTAATGTTTCACGATTATATTTAACAACATGAATTAGTCGACATATTTCGAGCGTGAGCTCATTTTAAAGACTAAACTAGAGTAAGGAACAAACAACAAATTTATATCTATACAATGGATGTAAGGAGGGAGGTAAAAAGGTCGATTTTGTACAATGTTAATAAAACCGGGTTCTGAGAATATTGTACTAACTCCAATCACTTCATAGACTTTGCGAAAAGCAAGTGCTTCCACCCAAGTAATAAAGGAAACGTTTAGACCTTTTAGAAGCAATTTAAAAATGCAGTTCTTGAAAAAAAAAAAGACATCGTAAATGAACGGGTGGATTCTCAATTATCCTCCCTCCTCACATCCATTGTATAGATATAAATTTGTTTTGTTCGTTCCTTACTGTAGTTTAGTCTTGAAAATGAGCTCATGCTCGAAACATGTCGACTAATTCATGTTGTTAAATATAATCTTGAAACATTAAGCCAATAATTTGATTTAATATTTAATTATATTTCACCAAGAGTTAATCGAGAACTCAATCTCAGTTATATTAAAAACTCTACATATGTTTCGGGTGGTTTACCCAATTTCAAGAGTATACAATATTACTGAATTTCAAAATGTACAGCTTTCACTTATATATCCTAATTCACAGAATTTAACACTGGTTTCACGGAAAAATCCACCTGGTCATTACAAGGGGTAAATAGGTAAATTTTTCTTTTTAGCTATCGAAATTTCCAAGACTTCAAGGGTATCTATCTTTTGACCTTACTACCTGAGTGTACTATATCAGTCTTTTTGGGATACAAGAAATGATTATGTTTAATGCAGTGTTCAGAAAAATCCGTATTAGGTTTATTCAACAGTATTGATCTTTCAGTTCATCGATTCTTTTTTGTATAGAACGTCCAGTTTGACCTAATATGTAAAAACTATCACTGCAAAATATTCCATAAACGCCACTTCTCGAAAATGAGTCACGTTTGTCCTTGTCATTTTCCAACAATGAACCCAAATTTTTTTTGTTGGTACATATTGTATTCACGTTATTTTTATGTGACATTCTACAAATTTTTTTCTCAATTTGGGTATATAATTAATTGAATGGAATATTTTTTGTTGTTTTTCTGAGTGAATAAGAAAAATTCTTCATAATAGTATCTTTCTGTGTTTATTTTTGATCAATTTATCAATAAAGAAGGGTTTATAACCATTGTTAAGAGCAATTGTTTTTATTATACAAGTTTCTTTTCTAAAATTATCAGCAGACAATGGAAGCGGAGGCAATCTATGAACTAATGAATGAAAAACACTCATCAGGTAATGATCAGGTCGATTTTTATGTGAAACCAGTGTTAAATTCTGTGGTTTAGGATATAAGCATCAATTTTTTTAAATGTAGGAATTAGAATTGCTTCAATAAATCCCCTATTTCACGAATTTACGCAAACTTTCAACCCTAGGAACAATTAAACGCCGGGATGAACAATATATTTTCCAGTTGTATCAATAATTCTTATATATCACGTCGTTGTTGATTAAGAAAACAACATCAGTATAAAAGAATGAAGAAGCTTTTTGGCTAACAACACGGAATCTCCCTTTTACAAGCCGGTCTGAAAATAAATAAAGAACGAACAGTTTCATAAAAACTTTCTTGAGCTCGGATTAATAATAAATTTCCATCATAAGCAGGATGGATTCTACCACTCGCTGGCTGCATCGAAATTCCCCGAGATTGTGTCTCTATGAAAAATTCAAGGGATGAATTATTAACCAATAGAAGATGGAAGCAACGACAGGACATAGTGGATGTAAGTTCCGGTTTCAAGATGATCTGCTGCTGCTATGAATTTCCTTTACTTTTCTTGTGTACACTAAGTAAATATCAGAACATTTTCCTGAGATATGCACATTTTGAACATCTAGTAGAGATAAAATGGGAATCAATATCTCACTACAGTGGCGCATAAAGGGCGGGTCCAGGTGGCTGACGCCCCCCTGAAATCAGAAAGTGTAACATAAAATTAACTTATGTGAAAACGATAAGTCCAAGATAATGTGGAATTTTGATGAATAAAGAAAGGTGAAAGAGTGGAAGGAATCTTTTTTTTTTCATAATATAACTTATGTGAGTTGTTGAAATGCGTTATTTGAAAGATCTAGTATATGATGGGTTACAAGAGAGCGGTAAGCGGTTCTTGTGATGCAGTAAGCGTTAAATAAATCTTCTCTTATCACAAAACATAGTGAAATTCTGCTTGTCGGATGTTTTAAATACCTCGAGAAGTTATACAGTCCTCAGGTTTGAACCAAATCGCTAATGAACAAAGAATTTCCAAGCTCCAAAGGGTCTACAAGGGTGTACTATAACAAAAAGTGCTTTTCGAGAGGTGCCAAATTGAGGCATTATAACACAACTATTCTTCCAGAAGCAATCTACACAGCTGAAACAATGGTTATTGACGGTCATTCAAGAATTAGAGGAATAGAGAAACAAGAACGGAAAATTATCAGAAAGATTTACGGGACAATCATTTGAAACATCATTTGGATGAAAAGGCCTCAGAATGAACTTCATCAAAAGACAAATACGATAACGGAAGAAATCAGAAAACGACAAGCAAAGTTCTATGCACATGTCTACAGAATGAAACAGTTAAACAGGAACAGAGTGCCTAAAAGAGGCCCAGAAAGATCGTTATGGACCTCTTGTCACTATAAAATCGCATATGTGAAGTTTGAGCAGAACCCAAATCGACAATCTGCAATGAAATGGACAGATGAACGCAAAATAGAGCCTTTAGAGAGGATGAAGCGTTTTTGGGAGGCCAAAAAAGGAAGCGAAAGTCCTAAGAATTGCAAATTCAAGCTCAATCGCTCTCGATCAATAAAGATAGCCATTGAATTATATATGTTTATATATTGATATATATATATATATATATATATATATATATATATATATATATATATATATATATATATATATATATATGAAATTGATTTATTGACTGTTTAAAATAGTTTATCTTCAATGTTTTTAGCAATAACAGGCTTATTTGAATGTGAAAATCTTTATTCTCGTTGATGTTTCGTTGTATACCACAACTTTGTCAAAACTTCTGAAGAAAACTTGTGATATAAACACAACTTGTCAAATATTGTGTATAAGTAAAAATAAACTTGTGTATAAGTAAATATCACAACTTGTGACAAAGTTGTGATATATAACTAAACGTCCACGAGAATAAAGTTTTTCACATTATAATAAGCCTGTTATTGCTAAAAACATTTAAAAAAATATATATATATATATATATATATTTATATATATATATATATATATATATATATATATATATATATATATATATATATATATAAAAACATATATATATATATATATATATATATATATATATATATTATTTATGTGTATATATAACTAATTAAATACTAATACTACGTTTTGTATAATACACAATTTTTCATTTGGATTTCATTGCTCCATTTTTAAAATCTGGACAAAGAGACGGATTTTCTGCAATTCCATTTATTCAATTTAAAAATTAATATCTGCGAACATTTCGGAATAAAACCTCTGTTACCTACCGCAAACAAAACATCCGCGTTTGTCCGTCTGTTTGTTCAAAATGTCATTGTCGGTCTTTTCAGTTCCCCGATGGAAACAACCGGAAAACGGGGTAGTTTTGCCATCCGCAGTTCAGCATGTGCCGTGCACTTTTCAGCAGCAGGCAGCGACTGTCGGTGACATCGCAGACGCCGCCAATTTTAGCGTGACAATGACAAAACATCATCAGGGGTGTTGCAGGAATCGTGGGCTGGAAACGGGATATCACGCTTGGTTTACTCGTTTTGGCCCGGCGGCAACAAGGCATCGGGGTTGTCGGGGATTATGAAATGACATATTTTAATCACTGGTATTCTATGCAGAAATATAACATTTGATTCTCTCATTTGAAAATGAATAATGTTCAAAAACTTGCAGAGGGTTGATTTGGGCGTTTCTCTTTGGATAATGAAACAAATTAATACCAAAATGGTTAATTTTTGTTTGAAATACTGCAAGAATTTACAAAAATTAACTCAAGAACTACATTTCCTATTGCGTTCCACTATTTTTTAGTGAATTTGCTTTAGCAAGCACCTTTCTTTGCTTCTGGAGTCAAAAATTTCGGTTTCATGTAGAGGATAAATATTCGGCAGTAAAATCATAGCTTAAGCGTACTGTTATTAGTTTTAAGAACCAACTGTTATTAGTTTTGAAATCAAGGTGTATTACATGATAAATTAATAATAATAATTAGCATATATTTCCAACAGGTATCTAGCCAATTACAAGAAAATACATCATGAATAAATATGGTTACTTAAAATATCAATAACAACATAGATATACAATATTGAAAAATAATTATAAAAATGAGAAACATTATCAAAAAGTGAGTCTAATTGCAAGTCAAAGCAGCTTGATACTTGGTTTGCACTGCTAACTTTGCAGTAGAACATGCAAAGCTTAGCGGCGATTGCGAGAGAAATTGATTCTGTGGGTTTTTGAGTAAAATGTCTGGCTTATTCTAGTACACCTCAGAGGAACGAATAAATTAAGTTTACTCAGAAGCTCAGGACAGTCGAGATTATAATGAGTAAATTGAATAAAAATTTCAATGCATTCAAACTTCTGCTGATGTGGAGGTTCCTCGTGTCAAACCTCGACAGCAAACGACTTCTTCAAATGCACAGCCTGACGATACGCGTCATGCTATATTGTCGATAAAGTGTAAATTGAAAGTACAAGTGTTTGAATTTAAGTTTATATTTAATTGTAATAGATTTACATCAAGTAAACACCAACACTATTAAATATTATCAAACAGTTCTCCACAATAGGCCTAACCTTATTCTGGTCGACGAAATAACCACGAAAACTACATTTATCGAGGAAGCCTTTCTAAATGCATATAAACCTGAGAAAAATGCCGATAAAATCTCTGAATATCGAGAACTAGAAGTGCGAGTACAGAAACGATGGCATATATGTACATTTCGGCAAAATTGTTCCAATCATCTGAGGTTTCACTGGTATAATCCCTGAAAATCTCGTGTCAAACATCAGAAAACTAGGACTCGGATATCTCTATGAGAACTGCAGAAATTGGAGCTAATTTCCATTGCAAAAACTATCAGGAAATGTCTGAGACATACCGAATCAACAGCACGAAGGCCGCCACTGTGGAGATCACCGCCATGGGGACGTGGCGGTGACCTCACAGAGCTAAATCGATCTCATATATAATATCTGGGATAAGTGAAAATTCTCCAGTCAAAATTATGAAAATATTAGTCTTGAAAATGAGGCTTTATTCACCTTTTTGTACAGATAGTGTTAAAATAGCGAGAAAAATCCTCTACTCTAGCCAGAAAATACTCTACTTGAACCTCACTCAACCCCTAAAAATAAAAAAAACACACCAAAACAACAATAATAGTGTACTATAACGAAAAATAAATGTCAGATCGAACACAAAACAGAAATCTCTTCTTTAATGAGCATTCTCCTTAGTTGTAATCAATGTATTGATTGAAATGAATGTGATAAAAAAGTAAGGATTGTTTCACAATAAATATTATTGATATTTGTGTCTGATATTTGCAAAAAGTTGGGAAAATTATTGAACACCAAATCCCACTAATGAGAAGTTGTTTCCCTAAATATGTACGATCAAATTATCGTCATGTTCAATTCTGGTAGATAAAGTGTGAACCATCAATCATCGGGATGATTTCTGTCTGACAGAGGCTGCCATTTCTCCTCCTTCTCATTAATCAAGCCCAATTCGGAGTATTCGCAAGGAAGGCCGGATTATATGTCGGTAAAACCTGGAACCCTCGGAATTATCTCCGAACTGTTACGGAACTCCACGACAAATTATCCGAAATTGTTTTGTCCATGGCCCTCTACACTCTTGCTGAGAAGACCCTCGAACGTTTATGTAAATTCACCGAAATGACGTTTTTCTTGACACTGCACGCTTCATTTCTTTTTCTTACTCAGGGACGTAACCACAGATTTACATAAAAACTGTTTTTACTGTTGTAAGTAAGTTTCGCATTCTGTGGTTATCTATGAGTTTAATTTCAGATCTGACGCATTAAAAACTACTCTATGTTTTATTTCGAAGAAGTTGAAGATCCTTCAAACAGGAATAATATCAACAGTTTTAATAACTTCATTCAATAATAAATTTTAAGAGATGAAATATGTTGTGTTGGTAGTCAACTGCCCGCACATATATGAATACGAATAAATGGGGGGGGGCTATATGAACGTGTACCATGTGACGTCTCTATTATCCTTCAATGGATAATGTTAGAGAATGTTAAAATCGATGTCACATATGATGGAAACACAAGACAAATTGTTCTGTTCCACGAGGACGATATTTGCTTTCAAGAATAACAGAATTTGCGTTCTGCTGCAAATTTCAGCCTGATCAAAACAACAAATTGATCATTGACAGTTTGGCTTCCTAGTCTTTTCATATTTCTTCTAATACATCTCAAGAAAAATGACAAATGACAAATAGTCTTTGTGAGAAAATGTATTATCTTTGTTTAGGCAACATAATTGACAAGATAGATCTCAAAATTAGAATAGTTACTATTTTTTTACCTATATAATTGTATTATGAGGACCTTGAATAAAGATTATTATTATATTATTATTATTATATTCTAACTTCCGTTTTAAATGTACCTACTAGTCACAAATAAACGAAGAAATTAATTCCTTTACTTTAGAATATTTTGCTCGAAGATGAGTAACACGACTCTATTTTTCATTGG
This sequence comes from Henosepilachna vigintioctopunctata, assembly GCA_030704895.1. NCBI lineage: Eukaryota > Metazoa > Arthropoda > Insecta > Coleoptera > Coccinellidae > Henosepilachna > Henosepilachna vigintioctopunctata. Next base: position 3,933,394 of record JARQZJ010000032.1, read on the forward strand.
ATCTATATTTTTCTGACAATAGAAAGAAAAATGCTGAGAAATTCGCAAAAAACTACTAGAGATCAAAAAATCAGGTTGAAAATTAAAGATTATAGAATTTATACCATACTACGTTCATCAATGGAAGGCATTTTCACTTTGACCATCTCCATTTGAGATTTGAAAAATTGATAGGAGATTTATAGAAGCCACAGCACTAAAGAGAGTTTTATAAGATATTAAACTCTATAATTCATCTATATCTTACCAATTATACCAGGTATAAGTACATAATTATTTAATATTTAATATTTTTCATATGAAAAATAACTCCTGAAATCCCCAGATCAGGTTTCTGGGCAATTTTGCAATGAGATTCTGCTTATATATCTTATATATTTCCTTCTTTCTTACAACTCTCTTCTTGATGTAGCCTAAGTTTTCAAAAACAAAATGTTGTACATGATCCTCTATCTTGAAATAGAACAACTGTCTAGAAGCCACATTCAATACTGCAGACTGAAGGATTGCTCGAAGAACTTGCGATAGATGTGCAGTTTCTTGGCATTGTAATTGAACAAGCATTAGAGATTCTGAACGCATCAGAAACCTCCCCAGTCTTCAGCCGCCAGTCTTAAGAAAGACATTGGCTTGGTCCTCAGCCTTTTTTTCAACGAAAACTGTTATTTATATATCTTGCCACCTATTTCACTATCAGAGGCAGACAAAATCTCATAAGTTTTACAGAATTTTGTTATTTCTTATCATTGATATCAAACAAGCTAAGTATTTTCTCATTCAGCTCGGTTTTTTCAATGAACTTCATATTTATTACGAAGACTTACTTCGCTACCTCATGCACATCATGAGTTGTGGAAATAAATACGCAGAGAAGAGGAAGTACCTCTGTTTGTAACCTAAACAGACACGATTAGTTTTCATGATGACAACACCAAGCTAACTATTTAAGTGAAATAATGCTACTATATTCTTGGTACTAATATCGGTGGTTTCGTAGTCGTTTATGTGAAATATCAACCTTCAGGTTGCAAGCCACTTTTCAAACATGTTACCCCCATACATTCCTGTGTGACCTTAAAGACATTTCATGTCAAACTCTAAATAATTGACAGATTTGCTAGAATATTTTAAAATAATAAAATTGAGGTTCAATAATTATGTACGAACACCTACTTTCAAAAGTATCGATTGAAAGTCCCAGTTATCTGTTATAAACGACAAACCATGTGGCGTTTTATACCGTAGCGAGTTCGGATGTCCCTCAGTTTGCGGTGAGCATGGCCACATATTGGCCGAAACAAAAAAACTGTTGTCGGATGTTGAAAACGGACCGTCGTCTCTCCGTTCAAAGCAAAGGACGCACAGAAGAGCTGTTCTTTGTACTCTTGTCCCAGCCATAGATCACAGGCGCACTTTTTTTCGAGGTAACGCTTATGCCCTGGAGGATTATGAGCAGCTTTTCAGTGCAATTGTTTTCAGCCACTGATCGAAATTGATGTTGAATATTCATGATTTTACTTTGTGGAAACGCACGCTGAGTTATATCAGCTATTTCTGGTATTATATCGTACTTGAAGGGTTAGATGTCTTCGAATTTATACGATAACTATCAGTTTGTACATTAAACTTGAAAATGAATAATAATCGTAATAATATTTATTGTGAAACATTTTTGAAACCTTGTGCATATTACATTTAAATTAAATTAATTACCCTCAGTTCGTCGCCATGTTTTCTTCTTCATCCTCAATTTTGTAATTGAACTTAATTCACTTCTTCTTTTTCCTGAATACGGACATGTTTCTTTCTTTCGAAGACATCGATTCGTACAACTTTAATCGCCTTCAGTGATATTTTCTTTCCAACTATGTGTCTATAGCAAGTACAGATGTGTATATACAAGTATAAAAATGTTGTTAGGGAAAACAAGTGTTCAGTTTACTTTTTGAAAATCGGGTTCAATTGAAAACGGAATCCTGAAACAAGTCACCAGCAATTAATATAATTTTGAGAAACTAAGCCAAAGGTTTCTTATTCATTATATTAAACAATGCTTCACCGAAAGATGAAAGAACATTCAATCGACTTTTAAGCTATAGTAACAACATATGTAAATTTAAACTAGAAACAGAACATAGTAATGACATAACCCTTTGGTCCACTCAAAATTGAAAAGAACAATCAAAAACAAACTTATTTATGTGAAACAATTCTATTGAACAATCTTTTGTGTTCATATAAATTCAGTTACAAGTTAGACAAATGTGTTGTTTCATTTTCTATCGAATTGATAGAACTACTGCAATTTTTTCCCTCTAAATCAACAAAATATTACTCTCCCTCTAAAAAAACACTTCATAAGATTTTAACATATTCAGAGATATGTCCTTGAGGTTTATTGAGAGCTACCTGAGCAATCGCCGCTAGAAAGTTGTTCTGAATTTGGATGGTTCAGTTCACTTTTCTGAAGAACTACACCTTACTATAGGCGTTCCTCAGGGATGTGTCCTGAAACGTTCACTTTTTATTGTATTCAATTCTTTATACTGATGACAGCAATTTCTTGGTTATATTAAGGAGTATCTCGTCCTGTTTCCAGGCAGGTAAAGACACGGTTTCGGCTGTAGATAAGTGGTGTAACGGCAATGGCCTGATTTTAAATCATAGCAAGACTCAGGGTATCTTCTTCTGTGGCAGCCAGTCGGTGGAAGACTGTCCTTTTTGTGCCTTGGTAGCAGTTTGATCGCCGTTGATGACTCCGTTAATTTCTTGGGTGTTACTTCGGACAAACGTCTACGCTGGCATCATCATGTTGCTAAGTTGAGGAAGACTCTGAACTCTGCTGCTTATATGTTTATCATGATCAGAAGTGAGGTGGAGGCTGAAGTTATGAGATCTCTCTACTTTGCCAGTTGTCAATCTGATATTAACGTTACAATAATCTTTTGGGGCAGCTCGTCTAGTGCCGACGAAATTTTTCTCTTTCAAAAAACGGTCTTGAGAATAATATGCAGATTTGGCTTTCGAGAATCCTGCAGTGGAGTTTTTAGATCCAGCAGAATACCAACAGTATTCGGTCTATTTAATCATGTTCTTTTTGTCTTCCTTAAGTTGCAAAGAGGTTATTTTCTGCCATATGTCAATGAAAATAATACTGGGCAAGTACATCTTTTCCTCTTTCTTATCTATGGTACCGGGAGATCTGAAAGGAGACCACTTTATATAGCCATGCGTTTATTCAATTTGCTTCCTAAGCATTTGAAAGTTATTGAAGATATTATGTTATTTAGAAAGCGCATTTACAGTTTCACCTATTGATCTGCGAGCCTTATTCATTAAATGAATTTGTCTTTTGTGAAAAATAGTTTCTTTCCTTTTGACTTATCCCTATTTTATTCAGTGCAATATTGTTTTGTAATGTGGAAGATTGTTGAGATTAATGAATATCATCATTTTCATTATAAGAGTACAGTAAGTACTTAAAATTATGGTAAAATGGTTTGTTTATTGGAATGTTATTTAAATGAATATTATTCATGTAATCAGTACAGTAATAATTCACAAATTCTCATTGTAGCTCTGTAATATCAAGATTAATTAATCATGTTTTTCGTGACCTTCATATGGCCTTCAATGAATGAATTGTACCATATGTCTTCCACACCCATAATTGACGTGAATTTCAGCCAATTTCAAGAGTATTGATCGATCGCAAAATTAATGAATTTTTCATTACTCAATGGGATGGTGCAATGGTGAAGATGAATATATTTGATGAACCTTTTATTTCTCAAGAAGAACCTGTTATGTGTTATGTCCACCTTATAAGTATGATTTGAGACCAATACATTATTGATTTATTATATCAATATTATTTTTGAAGTACTTCATTAATTTCGTTTCATTATAATGAAGATGTCAAGTTTCAACAGTATTATAAAATATATTTGTGAACGCTCGTCAATTTCAACTTTATTATTTCAGCTGAAGATGATTACAAACCTACCCTCTCATTCCTCCGGTTTCTTGATAGTTTTGGCAGCCGTAATAACTCCTTCTTACAATATGAAATTCTCATAATGTTCACTTAATTGGGATCTTTTCTTTACATCACGAAGTTTGTTCAATACATCCACTTAATTGAGTTATAAGCTGTATCTCGTTCCTATATAAGTCCTGCTTTAATTAATCTCCAAATTCGTACTTGCATATTATTCCCTTGTGCATACACTGCCGTATAAAGGACTTAGCAACCTCTGTTTCAGAGGGCACATCAACTTAGTTCAATGAATTTGGATGTTTTAATTTTCAAAATTGAAACTTGTTAGTGCAAACTGAACAATCGAGGAACTTCTAAGAGAAATGTGAACTTTAGCAATTGGAAACATTGGAACCATCACTTCCTGAAGTTCCATTTCAGTAGAACTATACTATGAATTATAATAAAAATAAACCACAAATACAGTATTATTAAACCTACCTTAGAAGATCGAACACTTACAAAAGTGAAATAATTTTTGAACAAAATATTCTTCAATTTTTTCTGTGTTCAGTTACATTTTCAAAGTATCAATTGTTTAAAACAAACTGGTAATACTGTTGACGTTCTACTCTTACTCAACTCAGTGCCATCTGCTGTCATAGTTTTTTTCTGAGGTAGCAATTCACTTTGTGGATTCTTTCATAATCATTTGTTTCAGTGTTTTTCAAACTGTTTTAGTGCTCCAGGTTAATTCTCTGGATATTCACCTATATCCTGTTTGAAATTAACAGTCCAGGTACTGAGTTGTTTCAACAACTTTTACGATGAAAAAAGTGAAAGACAGTTCACAAAAAAAGCGATGAAAACTTGAATAATGAGCACTAGTTACTTTACAAGAAGGAGAGTATTCGTGGTTGAAATTTTCAGAGCAACAATAGACAGCATAGACTCCACAATGCAAATGTCAATATGGTTCAAAAACTCGCCAATAAAACTGGTGAGCAAAAATAGGCTATAGTGTTTTTTAGAACAGAAAAAAATTTTGCAGGATTCTTACCAATGACAAATAACAGCTGTCGTTGAATGAAGATCGAAGAATCTCCAGTTGATCTCCTCGAGATTACTAGAAATTGTAAGAAACAAGAGTCACTGGTAGTCTCGGAGGGTGACTACTAGGTGTAAGACATTTTAGATATATTAGACATGACATAGATTCGAGTATTTTCTAGTCAATGCAAGATTTTGTTTCAGTGTATTGATCAATTCTCTGGATATTCATTTATATTCTTGTCAGAAATTAACAGTCTAGCTTCTGGGTCGGTTCAAAAATTTTCATGGAAAATTTAGAACAAGGCTCTCAAAAAAAAATAATATCTTCAATAATGAGCAGTTATTACATTACAAGAAGGAGAGTATCCATGCTTGATTTTCAGAGTGATAATAGACAGCATAGACTCCACAATTCGAAGGACTATTGGTTCAAAAAACTCGCCGATGCAAGTGGTAAAAAAAAAATAGGCTATAATGTATTGTAGAACATGAAGAAACTTGCACGATTGTTAGCAATATACAAATAACAGCTGTCGCTGAATGAAGATCGAAGAATCGAATTATTAGCATTTTGACCAATCAATCATCACAAGATTTGATGAGTGGATGACTGTACTCAGGTCATCTATAATTATGTCTCATTTATAACATTATGATGGCTAGTGTTTTTGCAGCTATGGATATAGCTAAATTTGTGAAACACCGCTTTAGTATCATGGTATGTGTAAATCGTTAGAGGAAGGGTGATACAGGACCAGTATTTGAGGGTGCTAAAATTTATGCGATTGACATATTTGGAAATCCATCAGACCCCAAATAATCGGAAATCTTTTGATGAAAAAAAATTTAACAAAATCGTAACAAACAAGCGTTAGTAGATTTGAATCCCTGTTTAGCTCAAAAACGAAGCAATGAAAGGAAAAGGCTTGAAATACCGAAAAAACATGATGACAAGGTGCCAGGCAGTTATAGACGCCTGGCAGTCTCAGAGGGTGACTACTAAGTATAAGACGTTCTGGATATATTAGACATGAGATAGATTCGAGTATTTTCTTGTCAATGCAAGATTTTGTCTTCAATGTATTGGTATATGTTCCAGCTTGGTTTAGTGCTCTAAGTCAATTCTTTGGATATTCATGTTTATTTTTGTGAGAAATTAACAATCTAGCTTCTGAGTTGTTAAAGAATTTTCATAAAAAATTTAAAACACAGCTCTCAAAAAAAGATGAAAACTTCAATAATTAACACTTATCACTTTACAAGAAGAAGAGTATCCTTGCTTGAAGTTTTCAGAGCGACAATAGACAGCATAGACTCCACAATGCAGAGGAAAATATGGAGACAAACATACGCCATATTGCTTTGCAGAACAGAAAAAATCTCGCAGCATCCTTAGCAATGACGATCTGATAAAATCTGTGGGCGAATTGAGACTGAAGAATCTTAGTATTTTGACCTTCGATCAAACCTCTGCTGATATCAACGATAGAAAAAAGTACTGCAATGAGTCAATCATCACAAGTATTGAAAATTGGATGACTGTTCTCAGGTCAACACACATAACATTTGACGGCTCTGGTTTTCGGAACTATGGATTCAGTTGAATTTGTCTGGATATTATAAAATGAGAAACCTGGACAAGGTCAGTAAAGTACCATCTCAGTTTCATGGTATGTATATCGTTGAAGGAAGGGTATATTTGAAGGAAATGGGCGGATTTAGAAATTCATCAGTTTTCAAACCAATCTTTGGATGAAAAAAGAGACAACTAACAGAATTTTAACAAACAGGTGTCAGTTGATCGAAACCTCAGTAGATTTGAAACCCTTTTTGGCTCAAAAACGAAGTAATTGAAGTAAAAGACCTGAAATACATAAAGACATGATGAAGATGCCAGGCAATTATAGACGCCTGGCAGTATTAGAGGGTCGAATCTCTCTGTTGAATTATGTAGGAACTGTAGGCATTTTTTGTACTATAATCGTGCACATCAATGACATTTTTTACATTTTTTAATACTCTATATGGAAACAATTCGTTTTCAGTTTTAAATTTAAATATATATGTAGCATTAAGTTTTCTCTGTTCAACTCACTTAAATTCCGCTGCCGATTTGAGTTTATGAATTACATTTCAAAATTCTTTTTGTTTTTTCTTTGCCAATCCCAATAACACAGTGGAACAATATTACAAGTTTGGAATTATTTTTGACTCAAGGAACATTAACTTTACATATGTCGTCTGTTCTTTTCCAATTGTTCTGAGAAAGTTGATTTTTTTGGGGATTTTAGACGATATGAAGTCGACATTATCAGTGAAACTCAATTTCTCAGACAACAAAATGACTAAATATTTAACAACTTTCTGGGTTTCAATTTCAATAGTTTTATTCTCGTTACTACTCACTTTCAGAATTTTACTTGTACCGAAATCTACAAAATTGGACTTTTTTACATTCAGAGGTAAACTGTTATCTCTTAGCCATTCCAATATAATGGATTTTACTTTAATTTAAACATTTTTTCATCAACAACACATTTCTTCAATAATTTCTATGTGAAGATTTTTATTTTGAACAAGAAATTTAAAGTTATTTGTAGAACAAACTAACCATTGTCCTTTTAAAAAACACCAATGCAAATTTTGCCTAGACAGATTTAAAAGAAAACTTGATCAAATTCAAAGCAGACATTGCGTATTTGACAGATTTGTTTAAAAAATTTAATGATATTAACTTGTAGTTACAAGGGGACAGCCTGAATTTAATAAAAACAAAGGGGATAATCGGCTTTTCTTGGGAAATTGAAATTTATGAAGCAAAACATTAGTCGGCTCGAATTCTCTCAATTTCCAAACTTGTCGCAGGTAGAATGTATTGATGAGGATATCCATACCTACAGTCAACATTTAAGTGCCCTGCATGATGACTTCAAAACCAGGTTCGAAGATATGCTGACGATGGATATACCACCATGGATCATAAATCCATTTGATGAAACGGAAGTGGCCAATGTTGTATTACAAGAGGAGCTGCTCGAGCTAAGCACTAATGAGGAGCTGAAGGTGAAATTTAGAAAAGGCTACCAAACATTTTGGCTGCAAGCAGAAATACCCAAAACATATCCTGGACTATGGGAAATCGCAAGGAAATTGGTGTAACAATATGCTCACCTGATGTTTATACTTCGGAAAATAAACAGTTGAGAATTACTGAGGGTAACTTGATCGAAATATCTGAAAAAAACCATCTCATCAGTGGAAAAAATTGCCCTGATATAAAATAGCAAATAACAGGTCGTCGGTAAACGATCGAATGCAAATAAGTCTATTTGTGGCGCACTATTTATCTTTGCAATGGAAACAAAACAATCATTCTCGATGAATTATTTGAATCTGGGTTGATAAAGCGACAGCAACCAATTTTCATTTCGACATTTTATCAATAGAACACAATACATCGTTGACCACAGAGGTTATTTCGAACTGTGAAATGTGTACCTATGTACATACATTTATTTTTGTTATCGTTTTTCATTTTGCACACACTAATGATAGTGTTGTAGGCGGTTTGAAACACCGCCAATTCAAATCAATACATTTCGGTTGCCAGACATGTGTAACATTTCTGCTGCAAATTTCTATAGCTTTCTCTGTATTGATCACCCAGCTTTTCAAATACTACCTAACTGAGTACTGACTTTGTAATAGATAATATTGTATTAAATTAAATTAAACTCTTGACTTAAAGTTTCACGATTATATTTAACAATATCAAATAGTCAACGTGTTTCGAGCGTGAGCTCATTTTAAGACTAAAGGTTAGTCTCATTATTATTATTTTTATTATTGCTCATTTTTCTCCAGTTATTCTCAGCTCCGGCACTGGTTTCAAAGTTGAATTGCGGGGCTAAACCTGAGCAACTCAACAATCTGTCGGTTAATTTATCCTTGCAGGAATTTCCTGAGTATGTGGCATGTGTTCAGCACCACAGCTTTTTGCATCTTTATATACAGCCTCGGGTCTAAGTTCAGCTTCGTAAGGTGTAGCACTTTCGGAACTACACCGGTTGTTAATATTACAAGTGGACTTAGGTACGCCACATTTATATCCCATATATTAAGTATCTCACACTTCAAGTTCGTATATTTCCTGATTTTTTCTTGAATGGTGTTCATCAAGTTGTGAGTATTAGGTACCGCTATGTCTATCAGGTGGGCTTTCTTGTTGATTTTGTCCAAAACAACTATGTCTGGTCTTTTATCATAATATATTTTGAAATTGCTAATCAAGCAGCGGCTGTAGTTTGTATTTATAGTAAGGTGTTATATGTTTTGTCAACAGTTTCTATTCAGTTTTTTCCTATTCTATTTACTTTCACTTGTGCAGTCGCTATTGCCATCACTTCTGTTTAATTTTTTAAAATTTTGTTCTCCCTATGATAATAATTAACATTTCTCAATATTCCATTTTTATAAATGTTTCCACTTTCCAAAACTCATTTTTCATTAATTGTACCAACACTTCTTGCACCTTTTATCTTTGTAACTTGAATATTTCATTTCTACATCGCAATTTCGTACATATTCAGTTTTGACATAATATTTTCTTTAGTTAATAAATTATCTTCTTTTCTCATATTTTCAACATACGTTTCAAGTACAGAAGGTTACAAACTGGTTGTCTTTATTTTCACTTCATTCTGATAGTGCCTTCAAATAGTCGTTTTTACCATTTCCTGTTCCATTTTTCGAAGATTTGATTCCAGTTTTAGTTAATGTTTTAAAAATTTCAAACCTTTTTATACATGATATGATTAGCTTCTGTTATTTTATTTTTGCCTAAATTATATAATTTGATGCTTCTGAATATTCGCATTCACTCTAATGTCCACACGATGACACAGTTTGTTGTAAAAATAATTCATGAAACGGTCATATAAATATAACTTGATTTCTTTTATTCGTGTCTTGGCTTCATGTGCCCTAATAAAAAATATTAACGAATAGAGGACTAAACAGTAACATCAATAATAATGTAATCTGTAGGCTTTTTTCATGTCCCAAATTGTATAAATACTTTTTTAGAATAATTTTTAGACAAATTTACCCTTAATTCTAACTCAGCGTCAAGTCGATTCATTCATCCACCATCGAATCTTGTTGCAAAACCTCTTCATTCCGATTTGTGAAATGCACTTCAAGAAACCTCGATATATAGCAAGTAGATACCAAACTTATCGATTTGTTCGGTAGTTCAATCATGTGTTCACAGATGGCGCTGTTCATATTGAATATATAGAAGATCTAAACATTGTGAAGTTGTTGGGGATGAAAGAAATCCCACCCGCAGCCAACTTGTTCATATTTTAAAAGAAGTTTCCGGTATAAATAAAATTTATTCGTACTAGACGTTCCATCTGGTATTATCATCTTCTGGTGAAAGTTTCAACAAACCGAGCAGCCGCAGTTATTTAAGTACGAGATTTTTCCTCAAATAAGATAACGAAATTTTATTGGGTTGAAAAGTTGGTGTCGTTTGTAATACTTGTCTGCCTGAAAGATACAAAATATTACTAAACGACCCAGAAAAGTTTCCTGGAGAAAACGCCCATGTATATTTCACGACGAACTCTTAGCAGGAATTTAGCCATTGTAAAGAACTTTTCGTGCCATTTAATTTGAAACGAATTCTTCTGAGCAATGCATCACTGTGAAAAATTCGCAGAACATATTTCAAACGGTAATGGTTTTTAATTTTCTTCTTTCGTCTCTTTCTCTGGACGGAGACTCAATATCATTATTAATTTCTCTTCGCCTTTTTTCGCTTCGGTCTGAAACTGTCATTCATTCTTCTTGCTCTTTCACTGATATCAGTAATTCTCTTGTGAAATGAAACTGGAAATTATTGTATTCTTGGTTTGTTCTAAGTTTCCTGAAAAAATTGATGAATATTTTTTCAATTCAACGTTTTCCAGTTGTTTTCGAGATTTGTAAAATGAGAACAGAGAAATACAGGAATCAGAACAATGAAAATAAGAGCATAATTAAAGATATACCACAATGCGATACTCAATTGTAGAAAAAACAATTTTTGAAAACGAAAAAACTCAATTTACTTCGAAAAAATAATAATAATAATAATAATTTCAATGTATTTATTTAGCAGAATTGCTACATCATGTTACAAAATATAGTAATAACAAGTTGATTACAAAAATTAAAATAATGAAAAATAAAATACTGTGAGTTGAGTAAAGTGCCAATATAAAAAACATAATATAGTAGAACAACAAAAACATTCTACTTAGCACCTAACTAACATTACATGATAAACATCAATTAGAGTACTAGCAGAAACAAAGCCCAATTGAAGTCGAATGACTTTAAACTCTATTGCATTTGGTCAAGATGAACGTTTTCGAAAGTCTTTTAAATAACTTTCAAACTTTCACAGTTCTTTATATGTGCAGGAAGTCCATTAAATTCAATTAAACCTTTGTACAAAGTAGTTTTTAGCTTTTGTGTAATGTTACATTTTCCAGGGATAAAGTCTGTTTTGAATCTCGTATTATAATTATGTACATCGTCAAATAATCGAACTCTATCATCAATGTAGGTTGGTAACATATTTCTGTTCAGTTTAAAAATTAACATTTGTACATTAAACAAAACTCTTTGGCTAAGAGATAATATATTTAACACGTTAAGCATGGATTTGACAGGTGTATATTTATTACATTTCGATATGTATTTATAGCTCTATTTTGTATTTTTTCTAATCGACTTATTTGATACTGAGGACAATTAAATAATGAGGAACAACAGAATGGTAAATGAGGAAGTGCAATGGCTTTATAGAGTGACAACTTTGTACTCATAGACAAAGATTTGCCGAATCGTGATAAGAATTCGACTTTTTTCGAAAATTTTGTCGTTAAATAATCTGCGTGTGCGTGAAAGTTTAAATTCGAATCCAAAATTGTACCCAAGTATTTGATATGTTCATCGTGAACAATGGCTTCTCCGTTCACAGCATATATATATATATATATATATATATATATATATATATATATATATATATATATATATATATATATATATATATATATATATTATCAACCTGCACATTTATCATTCGTGATTCCTTGGCGGATACACTAAATTTTGATTTTCCTGCATTCAAACTTAATCTATTATCACACAGCCACGCGAATAACTTGTTCATTTCAATGTTCATATCCGATACCATTTAATGTAAATCTTCCCCCACTTCATCATCGTATCAGCAGCATACAAAGTTATATTAGATTTTGTGGCTATCTGTACTATGTCATTAATATATATAAAAATAGTGACGGACCCCAAACGGTTCCCTGTGGTACACCGTCATTTACACTTAATATCTCAGACACACAGTTTTTAAACATTACTCTCTCAATTTTTCACAATTTAAATTTTTCAATTTAAACCCTTCTTTTTCTCTCCGACCAAGTGTCTATAGCATGTATAGATGTGAAAATATATAAATATGTTACACCAGATAAGGGATGTTCAGTGTTGCTCTTAAAAATGGGGTAACGCCCGAAACAATTGTAACAAGGAATCATTAAAATTCTTGTGGAATCAAGGCAAGTATTATTTATTCAATATAATTAAAAATTAAATAAAAGATCCATTTACAATCTATATGAATAATTGAATGGTTAAAGCATCACCTCTTAACTACAAATATAGACAAAACGAAATACATTCCTTTTGCTGTAGATAAGCGCTTACTTTCATTCAGTGAAGCACTGATAATTAAAATAGCAGAAAATACGTTTAGCATTTCGTGCACATACGAATGTAAATACTTAGGAATTATACTGGATTCGCACCTTAAATGGGATTCCCACCTCAGAAGCTTTGAGGATTAATTTGAGAAGATTTTTAAGCTTAGAGGATTAATATTCAAATTCAAAGAACTCTCAAGTATACTCGACCTAAAACATCTAATAATAATTTACAAAGCTCTGGCAGAGTCTCTGATACGATATGTTATTGTTGCGTGGGGTGGTGCCAATGATACAGTTATAAAAAAGCTCGAAATTCAACAAAAATGGCTGCTGAAAATCCTTCATAAAAAAGATATCGGATATCCTACTGACTTGCTGTATAAGGATGCAGACATACTGAATATACGCCAGCTGTTTGTTCAATTGCTGCTAAACTTCACGAAAAAAAAGATAGACAATTGTTACTTCATTGAACATAGCGTGAATACCAGATATAACAGTAACTCTATCAATTCCGCAATACAGTAAACCCATATGTCTCCGTAGCTATTCCTATTTGGCACGAAGAATTTATAATGAATTACCATTTGAATTAAAAACTATGGTTAACATTAATAAATTCAAGTCTGCCATAAAAAACTGAATGAAAACAAAGGACAGATATATGATTCATCAACTAGTGAACATTTGAAAGCTAAAATGGTAGTAAAACAAAATATGATAGTGTTACACATTTTTATAATATTTTTATTCGCTTCTTAACGATATTTTATAAACTTTTCATATTGATAAGTTTTTTCTGTGATTGTTGAAATAGATACCTTGTTATGTATGTATGTTAAGTATTTAAATATTGCAGAATATAAATAGACTTACTTCGTACTAGATACAGGCTACGGTCTTCGTCAGAAAATGTCAAATGACAAATTATCTTTGTTCAGGCAATAAAATTGACTTGATTTCAAAATTCGAATATTATTGTTTCACCTATATAATTGTATCACGAGAACTGAGATAAAGATTATTATAATCATTTTTATTATATTATTAAATATAAGATAAAATTCAAACACTTGAACTTTGATTTACACTTTTATTGAAAACATAACTTACGCGTTTCTTCGTTATAAACGACTTCTTCAGATGCTAATAGAATACTGGCTTGACTATGCTACGAGTTGTTTTCGAAAAAAGTGTAAATCAAAAGTTCAAGTGTTTGAATTTCATCTTATATTTAATTATAATGGATTTACATCAAGTAAAGGCCAATAATATTCAATATAAATAAAAATGTTTCATCACGAGATCAGCGAACATTGAATCAACTTTCGAAAGTCATTTATAAAAAAATGAAACGCTGAGTGGTTTTCTGAATACAGTTACATAACTCAACCTTCTTCAACCCAAACTTTCTCATCAACAACGAATTATGTAAATTCTCATCTTATATAAACCACATCCAATCAAAGTATTCCAGCCTTTTCTTCTAATTCTCTTTCTCGTATCGTTTTACGATAAGATAAGCACTTTCCGATGTAACTCGTAGTAAAATAATTACATCTAGTCAGACTTAATGTGTCTTGTGCCCATCCTTCCTATTCGAAGAACCATTATTTCAAGTTTATCCATATTCAATTCGACAATCAGCTATTTTATCTAACTTGTTCGAGTGAGATGGGTATCGGGATACATAAAAAATACATTAGCCTAGATATTAGTCGATAATCTTGCAACATAGTCGGCTGCCGACCGGTTTAATCAATCCTGATGGATTAGGGGTGGCGTCCCTGGAGAAATCAATCACTCTGCACGACCGAAAAACTGCTGCCAATTGGCGCTTCTTCGGTCTCTAACAATAAACACGATAGGAGGAGGCTGGGGAGATCTGAGAGGAGTATTTTCATGTGGAGAATGATTTCAGATTTTCTTATTTTCTCAAGCAATCCATTAATTTATATAAGAGTATATTCTTATCAATAAAGCTGATTGATATTGGTTCATTTTTAGTCGATAATATAGAGAAACAGGCTACAAAAGAAAAACTAAATGTCTGTTCTTGTAGGATTTCTACAATAAAAAGAAAGGTACCTACTCCGAGTGAATTTATACATGGCAACATGTGTAAACTTGAAAATTAAAGGTCAAACATGCAAGACGCTCACAGTTTTTTGTATAGCTGAATCATCAACAGTTTCAATCAAAATTTGGAGGTGATATTTCGTGAGGAGCTTTCTTGATTTTCCATTATTTTTTCTTCCTCAAGACGCTCAAGACAGAAGTGAATTGCTAAGTAGGGTGTAGTCTTCGACCAGAAGCTTTCATTTGTCCCACACATCACCCAACTCATTTCACCTGCGAAAATATATGAATTCGTTATCAACATTCGAAATTATTAAGACTATTTAATACCCTAATCCGTTTAATCAGCAGATCTGCATCCCATTTACACTTGCCATCAAGCCATCTTGAGGCTATTCAGAGAAGGTTCTTGAAACTTAATTTGGAGGGAGGATAAAGTTTATCCACAGAGAGGAGTCAATCATAACGAATTATTGAGTCGATTTTGTTTAATCTCATTACAGAGCAGAAGTGAAACTTTATCACTCAAATTTTTGTACAAATTACTGCACAGTAGTATTGATTGTCCTCCTCTCTTGTCCGCTTTGAAATTCCGTGTTCCTAGGCAAAATTCTCGTAACACAGAATTATTCCACCTAGAGACTCCGAGGACCAACTCCCTAATACAATCCCCCATTTGGTTTATGGAGTCAACATTCAATAGAGTTGCCAATAATTGTAACATTCTCTTTTGCCTCCATAGAATTTATTATCAGGAGTTATGTGAACAAAAAAATTGACTAAAATGAATTGATTTAAATTGAATTCTTTGTTTATAAATGATTTATAATTTATAAGGAAGGAAGCGACGACGACATTCGACTACCGAACACGTAGAATGCAGTAATATTCCAACCCAATTCATTTGGGAACACTTGTACTTATTTTCAAAATTCAAAAAACTAATGTACTTTCGGACTAACTTCACAGTAATTTTAAGAAAAAACGTTTTATAGTGCCTTGCCATATAAACTGGTAATTTTTGTACTATTTTAGCTCTGAAGAAGAAAATAAACATTTTCGAAAGCTTGGAAAATACTAAAGAGGTAACTGATTTTCCTGTCCTTGACTGCAATCCCAATTAAACACTGAAAATACATATCTACAGTCGTTAAACATTCAACTATATATATATATATATATATATATATATATATATATATATATATATATATATATATATACTCCTCTACAAAAATGAATTAATCTCACATAAATCAGTTATATGGTAGTTTATTTCCGTTTTTCTCCATGACTGTTATAAGTTGGCTTGGCACAAAACAAAAGACTGGAGATTCTGTAGCCGCAAACAATTTCTCTGTTCTTCGCGAAGGAGTGATCTATTACATGGTCCGTAATGATATAACTTCTCATTTTGGTAACAAAGACTCATAAATATCCCTGTCGATAACCTACAAATGGGAGTAGGAAGAAGAGGAAACTCGCCGTAAAAGATTTATTTCGTGACTTCAGAGTTTTCGGTTTTGACGAATAAAAGGGAACATATATTATTGGTTTTATGTTTATTTACTACCGACTTAGTCTGAAGTTGTCGCCGATGAATAAATCAAAACAAACCAACCCGAAGGTCGGAAGCTGTAAACTTTGTTATACTTCCTAGGGTGCTGTCACTCTGTTTTGAAGATGCCGAAATAAATATAGGAGGCGAGGTGAAGTTAACGCCTTTGCTTGTTAAATTCACGCATTGTAGTTAGGTTAAATTAAATCTTATATACTGTATGTGTATAAGAACGGTATCAACTGATATTTTCAGTGTGCTTTTCAGAATTTTTTAATTCATTATTCCATGAAGTAAATTCGTAATAATAATAGTTCTTCATTATATAAAATATTCATACAAAAGGCTATTGACCTTAGGTCCTTCAGCCTATTTAATATATCGTGTCATTTCAATTTCAATTAATTAGTTTATAACATTAGGCCAAGCAACAGGGAATTTGTAGTGGCATTATTTATTTCAGCAATCCGACTGTGCCATTAGAAAAAAGGTACTTCATAGTTTATTTTCGTTATAATTTGGACAAGCAAATACCAATAATAATTTTTTTATTGACGATTTATACCAAAAAATTTCTTTTTTTTCAGTTTTTTATTTATAACATTGAAAATAATTATGCAAACTCAATGATATCAATATAATATTGTAGACGATTCAATAAAGAACAAAATGAGCCGTCACTAGATAGACCCCTTTGAAATATTAGTAGCGGAGAAACTTTAAATAAACTCCTAAATTTTTTGTTTAATTAACTAATTCCTTCGTTAATTTTTATCTTACCTGGCTGCGACTTGGTGGAAAAGTAACAATCTTGGCACTCTTCAAGTTGGAAGAAATGGACAATGATAATAATTTTTTGCGTAATTGGCGGTTCCAATAAATTGGCTTAATTGCAAAACGTCTGGATGCCACATGAATCGTCCATTTCGATTTGTTAAAACGCATTTCGAAAATATAATTAAATTACAACAAAATGCATATCTTGCATACTTGAAAAAGTCCAAGACAAGTCCTACTGTCCAAGTACCCCCTCCACTGCGCCCTTTAAGAGCGCTTGGCCGTTCGGAGTCATGGTTGCACCTTGTTTTCCTATATTTTGCAATATTTTTTCAAGTATTAAAGAGATGCATTTTGTTGTAATTTACTTATATTTTCGAAATCCGTTTTAACAAATCAAATTGGACGATCGTGTGGCATCCAGACATTTTTCCATTAACCGCATTGATTTGTTAGAACCGCCAATTACGCAAAAAATTATTTTGTCACCATTGTGAAGACGATTTTTCGTTAGTTCCATGTTTGTTCTTAAAACACAGGCTCTTAGAGGGGTTGTGTAGTCTGTTCAGTGGATGTTTTCATTCTTATAAAGGTACGCAGAGCTGATCTTTCTGCTACCTTCATATTCTTATGCGACGAGATTTTGAAGTTTACATAGATTGTGTGCTTATTTGAATAAAGGTTTGATTTGAAAGATTCTTTAGGGATGCTGCGATAATTCCACATAGTAAGTATTCAGTAGTTTTTCCGAATGAGTACCTGTAAGCTGTAGAAGGGGTGGGGTATTCCCGTCCTAGGCTTATTACGTTATAATTTTGTTCAGCTTCATATCCTTTCGTCAGAAAGGGTGAGAGGAGTGAGTTTAGTTTTGATAGGTTAGGTGTACTGTGTCGGTCTAATGTTGAGTAAGTCTGATTGTCACGTTGTGTTGCGTATAAGATGACGGAAAGTTAACCTGACTGTGGAAAAAAGTTGGCTTTTTTTTGAAAAATGATCAGAAATTAATTATCATTAAGATGAGTGACGTTTGAGACCTTCATCAAATTATATACTTTTTTTATGGAATTTTGCTTTGTTGAAATTTGTATTGGGATAAATTGATGGTCGTTAAATTCTTATGGCGTTTGTTAGTTATTTGGAAATTATGAACAGAAGAAGTACCTTACAGGGAGCAAAGAACGTGTTCTTGATAAAGAAAACCGCACACTACATCTTTGCGGTTTTCATTTTTGTTTTCACTGTTACGTTTCCTTCTTTTGAAGTTCGCAGTTTTTTCAGTTTTTTTCATTGGAAACATTGAGAATCACAATTTTAAGCAGGTTTGGCAAAATAGATGTTTGGGCCTAAAGCTGGAAGTTTGAGTAGGTATGCTAGGTGTGGTGAGAGTATTCCAGTACATTGTTTGAAGAGACAATTGTTATTTGAGTTTATTTTCATTTTATTAACCTTGAGTTTACTATAATTTCATAACTGTTCAATTTACATGCTGAAGATTCCTTTTTATTTAAACATTCATCATAAATTTTTTTGTTGTGGCGATTAAGTCCTCTTAGCTAAGAGAGAATTAATTTATCTTTTATTTATTTCAATTTTTTTGCGTTTCACATTATTAATTTTCTTTTATATTCAATAAATATCTATATAAAAAATCATATTATTTATTGAACCCAGTGGATATTACTGTTAGAGAGAACTAAGATTAAGAACTGTTAGATCTGGTGGAGTTGTTGTTTGATCCACCAGAACCAATTGAATTGTATTGAGAACTTTCAAACGTCTGGTGTCTGGCATTTAGTTTTCTTTACTCTATTAACTCACCCCATCTTCACTGTAGGTAACTGTGGTGTGGTACAATTCACTAGCTTTCAGTTCTCACTTAGCAGTCACTCAGGTTTTGAACCAGAGGTTAATCGCAGGTATACATCTAGTCTAGGTGTGAGATTGTAGATGTATACAAATCTATAACAAGATAACAAAAGTAGGTTATAGGCTGCTACGACTGAAGACATCGAAATGGATAAATATAGGAGTGTATTCGTTGAGAATTGCAACTTCATGCTTCGACACTTTTTTTTTTAATATATAACAAAACTTGTTTGCGCAACGAAGACTGCTTCTATTTGGCAAGTTAAACGTTTTCATTTGCAGAGCGAGCTAGAGTCTTTCAAAACAATTCCTCTGTGTTTAATTAAAAAAAAAATTGAGGAACCGAATATTGAATTTTATATTGCCATGCTCCCATTGATGTTCTCATAATCACCTAATTTTGCGTGATGTGAGCAACATCCATTGAACGTTATAATCATGTAGTTCCACAAAAACAGGCTTGCGAGGAGAACCGGCAGCAAAATCCAGAACAATGAACCCCTCCTCGGGCATTAGATAACATTGTCATGTCCCAGAAAATCTTCCCGGGATTGATGATAAAGTAAAGCCCGCACAAATGAACAGGAGCATCATTATTCTGTGTGTATGCTCTCTTCGATAAAATAGCTACGCGAAAAGAACAAAACTGACTCGCCTTGTAATTCCCTTTGATTTTTCTTTGACGACTATAATTCTTAAACAAATGAGATCTCTTTCGAGTTTCGAAGTTGGCGTTACGCTAAAGGGGATGGAATTCTATTATTGAACATCAAAAGAACGAACGAAAAAGTTCCAAACAATAATTCTTTCAGATTGGATTACAAGAAGCGGAGTTGCTCTGATACTTGTCTGAAGTTCAGCGGAATGGAATGCAATTGAAATTCTGAAGAAGTCATCGATATAGTTTCGTGTGTTCTTTTTTGGGTCGAGAATTTGCTGTTTTTGAAGAACGGAAAGTGCCCTGAATATATGATCGAAAAGTTTCAGCTGGAATAATTTTTCAAAGAAGGTTGAAAAAAATGGATCGTGTTTTCATTATTACAAACTTTTATGTGAAGGGTGTAACACTAACGCATTATTTGAATTGTATAGAAAACACAGTTTTCAGTCTTTTCATTATAGTATTTTCATTGAAAAATTAAGTACATTGGATAGGGTTATTTATCAATAATTATGGTTATTATAGGTAATTTATTGGTGAAAAATTGAGATATTCGTCCAAAGATTTCACACATATATTGAAAAATTCCCAGCATGTTTCATTTAAAGAGCACATTATCAAGTGTAATGTTCAATGTTTAATAATTACTTAGCGATATTAATTTGTGAAACATTAAGACATTCGTCCCGAGGTTTCACACATATATTGAAAATTTCTCAACATGTTTCAGGTGAACAGGACATTATCAAGTGTAATGTTCAATGTTTAATAATTACTTAGCGATATTAATTTGTGAAACATTAAGACATTCGTCCCGAGGTTTCACACATATATTGAAAATTTCTCAACATGTTTCAAGTGAACAAGACATTATCAAATGTAATGTTCAATGTTTAATAATTACTTAGCGATATTAATTTGTGAAACATTAAGACATTCGTACCGAGGTTTCACACATTGAAAAATCCTCAACATGTTTCAGGCAAAGAAGATATATCAAGTGTAATGTTCGATGTTCAATAATTAGTTAGCAAAATTAATTTGTTAACATTAACATTAAGTAACGAACGTTTCACACATATATTGAAAAATTCTCAACATTTTTGGGGCAAAGAGGATATAATCAAGTGTAATGTTCGATGTTCAATAATTACTTTGCAAAATTAGTTTGTGAAACATTAAGACATTACTCCCAAGGTTTCTCACATATATTGAAAAATTCTCAACATGTTTCAGGAAAAGAGGATATTATCAAGCGTAATGTTCGATGTTCAATAATTACATAGCAAAATTCGTTTGTGAAACATTAAGACATTGGTCCCAAGGTTTGACACATATATTGAAAGCTTCTCAACATGTTTCAGTCAAAGAGGATATTATCAAGTCTAATTTCAATGTTCAATAAATACTGAGTTAAATCAATTTCTGAAACATTCAAGACACCCGTATTAATGTCTCACATACCTATATATTATGAATTGGTCAACATGTTTCGAGTAGTGTGCCCGTTATCTAATATAATGATCAATATTTACTGATTACTAGGCAATACTAATTTGTGAAACACCAAGTCATTCGTCCCAATGTTTCAGAAATATTTTGAAAAATGCTCAACATGTTTCAGGTAAAGAGTTTTTATCAAGTCTAATATTCAATGTTTAATAATGATTTAGCAAAGTAAATTATTGAAATACTAAGACTTGTCTTTATATTTTACATGTATAAGAAGAGTTTGTCAACATGTTTCGTGATGTGAGTCCATTATTAAACCTGATGTTGAGATGTTTATTAATGACTGATCAAAGTCTTTATGTTTCACAAATATTTTGAAAAATTGTCAACATGTTTCGAGTATTGTACCTACCCGAAAATTCAAAATGTTTCACAAGTGAAATAAAAAATTGTCAACATATTACGTGTAATATCCATCATCAAGACTTATGTTGTATGTTTAATAATTATTGATCAGAGATAATTTGAAAAACATTGCAAAGACAATATTTTCAATGTTTCACAAATATATCAAAAATTTCTCAACTTTTTTGGGTATTTATTCAATTATCAAGACTAACGTTCAATGTTTATTGATGACTGAATGAAATTAGTGTTTTGATTAGTAATGATACTCAGTGCCCTTGCTGAAAATGAAACATGTTGACAATTTTCAGTACATTTGTGAAAGATCAACGAGTGTTTGGTTCAAATTGAAACTCTTTAATATAGTTTATGACACCATTTGCCTTCTTATTCAGCTTTAATATTTCGGTATTGAAATGGATAGAATTAGTCTTCTGAATAACTAAGTAATTACTCTACGATGTGTTCTTTATGAAATATTCAATTTTGCTCTGAATTTTTGTATGTAGACATGAGAACAAAATTCAACGTTTTCATTCGTAGCAGATTTGCTAGAAATTTCCGCGGATAGAGCGAATATATTGGACTAGCTGACAGGATAAAATGTTCGGAGGAAAAACATTCCCACTGTAATATTCATTTCATATTCTGCACACGATTCCGTCTGAGAGAAGTTTCGACTTAGGAGTTTCTGTTCTGAATACTCTCAGATATATCCGGCTTTTCCACGAGAAACCTTGCGAATTTTGGACTTATTTCACTTCTTTCCTTTGTGCATATCAGAGCTAGTAGTGGTGTGTCATACAAAATATCAATTGCAAAGCATTTGCAACTTTTACTTTTCGTGGCACCAATAAGATACTTCACATTATATTCAGAAGGGATCTCTGAAAAAATTTTGCATTCTTTTTAGAGAACAAAATTTTATTCTAAATCAATTCGATATGTTTGTGCTGATTTAAATTTTCCTGGTAGGTATTCCTTGCCTAGAAGACATAGATACATAATTTGATATATTTCCAATACAGTTCAACTAACGGTGTTACTTACTAATATTGTCAACTCATAGATATATAACACTTGGTTCAAATCAAATAAAACATAATATTTGATTTGAAATTTGAAACCTGTAGACATATATTTCGAGTTGTTCAACCATTTTCAAGAGTTTTTTGTAACTGATTTGACACAGATAACAAACCAGACAGAAACTAGAAAACCTAAAGTCGTTACTTATTTCTTTTGACTTTATTAAATGACTGTTTTAAGTCTATCTTTATCTGAATCTAAACTTTGTATTATATTTCGTGTTATATACATATATAATAAAATAGACTTTAATAATGCTATAAATGCAATAGTTCTCCTCAGCAATATAAATATTCGCGTGCCAAGGCCTGGTCTGAGGCGGAATAATACATTTTATGTCAATTACAGCTGATCAATTGTTATGTCACGCTGTTCTTACAACTGTATATGTATTCTTTATGATGGGTCTTGCAGTCGATGTCGTGATATTTTCATGAATTTCTGTTGTCTACATATGACTTTGTAATACATAATATTCTGATTTTAATTTTGTTTCATTTGGTTACTTCATATTACTATTGCAATTGATTTTATTTTTATTTTCGTCAACTTCATCAACTACATTTCATCAACTTCTGTTGACTATGTTGGACTTTGTAATAGATAATATTTTATTTTTAGTTTGTTTTAGTCCATTTAGTTTTTATTTATTACTATCTCAATTTATTTTAATTTTAATTTTTTGTATATATTCGCTTACACTCTTCTTTTACTATTATTATTGTGAAATTTGCTATTTTTTCTTGTAATTGGATGTATATCTCTTGGGAATAAATGTATTATTCAAATTATTATTATTATTAAACAGGGTGATAGATGTTTACTCAATTGAGCAAGAATTGTTATTATTCTTTTTGTTGTCCAAGCCTTCGCAGAAATTTTCTGGATCTTCAGGGCTTCTACAACAATAAAATATGTTACACAAGATATTTCGAAATGTTAAACGTTTTAGACATTATACTGGTGACAATATGTGGAAGAAATATGTATAATACAAATAAAAGAAGAAATAAGTCAATTATCTTGAATTTTTCTCAATATAAAATATATTAGGCAGATATCATTTGGTAATTTGTTGCGTAATTAGCTCCGTTGTTGTACTCCTTATATATTACGATATTTTCTCTCATGTGAAAAAGTGTTCTATACGTTTATTAATACATAATGAATGGTTATGAGACAAAAGCTTATCAACTAAATGTGCAAAAATATAACTTCTTAGTTTTGGGTAAAAGTAAAACCCTTGAAATTAATAAAAATGAGGATATAATTATAAAGATTAATAAACAAAAAATTAGAAAAGCAGAAACAGTAAAATATTTAGGCATTATGTCAGACAAAAAATTTAGTTTCGATGATCATGTGGATTTAATATCATCTAAAATCTCTGAAAAAAATCAATTTTTTGAGAAGAATAGGAAAAAATCCGTTAAAAATTGTGAAATTGTTGTTGGAATCAAATATAGTGCCACATTTTGAATATTGCTCCACATTGTTATTTAGTTTGACTAAAGAAAAATTCACAATTGAAAAAGTTACAGAATAGAGCCAAGAGAACAATTTTAAAGCGCAATAGGTATACAACTGTTAAAATTAGGCTGAAATCTTTGAAACTAATGTCTGTTAAACAAAGAATAATCTTTTCTTCATATAAATTCATATTTAAAATAAGAAACCAGTTGCTTCCATGTAATGTAATAAAAAATGTAACATATTTCAGTGATGTGCATGGGTATAATACTAGAAATACTGATAGATTTTATATCCAAATTTTAGCTCTCTAATCCAAAAATAGCATACACTATGACGGAGTTATGTCTTTCAATAATTTACCAAGTATATTGAAAACTAGTATCTACTAATATTAGAATATTTAAGCGTGATCTATGAATGTGTATTTTAAATAATGAGATAGATGTGTAATTTGAATATTGACAGTTCAAAATATGTAGATTTTTTTGTATAGTTTCAGCTAAATAAATATTATTATAATGAAACAATATTTAGAATTTTCTCATAATTCAATACGAATACGCATGACGACGTTTCGAAGTACTACTTCTTCATCAAATGCTATATTATTACTAGGTGTAATTTTACAAACTCAATTCTTATAGCTATTCTCACAGAACATGCCAGGTATGTTCTACGACTAACTTGGAATGAGGACCATAGAATAAAACTAATATTTAACAAAAGAAAGAATCGTATACCTGGAAATGAACACAGAAAATTAATTTCTTAAGTCAGGTATACCAACTACATGTAGGAAAAGATACAAATAATATAGAACTAAGATTTCTAAGACAAATAAAGGAAATTAAAAATTTTTGAACATGAAAAACATAAAATTGAAAGTAAATTAACTAAAATTAGGTAATCCATCTGATCTGCTACCTGGAATATTCTTATTGAACATATTAAGTAGAGGGCTAGTGTTAACCTCTAACTGGCTATTGAGTAAAAGTCCCGATTTTTTAAATTTATAAATATGTAACGATTCTAGAAGATTTAGCTTGGAACCTTTATTCTCTCTATTCAATGGATATTAACTTTTCCAAAGTATCGGCCTCAACAATCATCAAATATTATTATTAATTTGGTCTTTTTTGTTTCATTTTCTTTTTTATCACTTTTTTAGGATAATAACTTTCGGAAGCATCTAAGTTTCATAACTTATATCCACAGCATAAATATGAACTCGAGGAAACCAAATTTTTCAAAAATACTCTAATTTACTACGAGTAGAGGAAAAGATTTGGGTATTGTAGCCACAGCAGCTTCCGGAAGCTTAAGATTGCCACTACTCAACTGACCATGTGGGCAGTTATGTACTATCCCGACTTTACATTACAGATACGAATCGACGAACATAACCTCACGCACTAGAATGTACGACGGTCAAGTAAGCCTTGCTGGGATTGATGGATACTCCGATTGAACTGTCTTAGTGAACGTTCTTAGATTAGTCGGCCCGGATGAGACCAGATAGCGACGACGTCGTCGTATATTCTTCGGGGGATGGCGTGCCTCCTCCTTATCTGGACTATATGAGACGCCGTTTCTGAGACGCGGTCACTCTTGTCCAGATGTTGAATGGACGGTAATAAATTGCGGAATTTTGTGCGGAGAGAATTGTGTGGAAGGTATTAGATTCGATTTTTCATCTGCTATGTCCAGACGTGTCCAGTGAACTTCCCAAATTGAAGCAATTCAGAAATCTCGTGAGTTGAAATCAGCTGCTACACTCTGCGAGATTTTGTACATAAATATCAGGATTTTGTTCGGATTTTCAATCACTGAATCCTACTTAGTTATAGTTATAGTTAAAGCTTAGCTCAGCTAGCTTAGTAATAGTTATTACACATTATTATTGAGAAAGAAGACTTCGTCCTCTTATCACTATAGTTATTAGTTTGCTTCTGCACTTTCGTAGTATTTATTTAATTATTTATTCAATATACACTATTTTACAGGACAGGTCCTAATCACAAAACATTAAAAACAACAGATACTAAAAACAAAATTACAAAATGTTTAAAAGTTTCAATTTTGAAAGAAAAGTTTGTGATATGAATCACAACTGATAAAATGAAATATAATTATAGGAATAAAAAAACTTTAATGCTGACCAAACTTATACATACATATAAAGATAAACACACACTTACATATGCATTCACATATTAAGACCATTAAAATTTTTGACCATTCAGCCCTCGAACAAAAATATTGGTTCAATTTTTATTTACATTGATATTTCAATAAGAGGGAAAACAATTACCTCAGAAATATTAAACATTTCTCATGGTGAGGTACATTCGTGGTAAAATAATAAACAAATATATGTTACCAAAATTTGATTCATACATTATTGCCTTCATTCGTATCATCAAAGTATTCTGCCACACTATAATAGGTATGCCTTTGTTAACATCAACACTTAACTCTCTTCTTAAACAAATGAGCATTCCGTTTTTATTCATTTCAAATATGACAGTAAATGTTTGAAGATTTAAATACTCTGATAATAGTGCTCGAATTTAGCTGTTTTATGTGTAGGAATAACTAGCAGATCACTGTTTCTTGTTGAATACTGATGTCTACTATTCAATTTAATAAACCTATCTTAATTTTCTTTAACATATAGTGAACTTTCCATAAATATATAAACAAGGTAGGGTGATTATGTAATTATTAATGAAGATAGGTTTACAAGAAGTTCGTTGATTAATATTGAATATTAATCGAAGTATTTGCTTCTGTGTAATAAACACCCTATTTATTTCTGTAGAGCTGCCCCACAGCAAAATATAATAATTCAGATGACTATATACAAGACTGCAATACACATTCAACACACAGTTGTTAGGTAAAATGTTCTTAATTCTAGAGATTACAAAACATGAGTTTTGTAATCAATATTTTAAATAAAACACCAAAATGTTTTGTCCACTTCAAATTTCTGACAACATATATTCCAAGAAACCCTGTTCATTGGGGTGATGAAATAGTGTTGTCTTCATATTTAAAATGCAAGGTACTGATTTCATTGCCCTACAGACAAAAATGAACTCATACAGTTTTGTCAACATTCACCATCAGATTGTTCATTCGACACCAACTCACAAACTCCCTCGCAATGCATTCACATGCCTCCAGAATTTATTCAGGAGTCCTGCCAGAAGCAATCACCGATGAATCATCAGGCAAATAGTGTCACCAAAAATCGGAACAACTTCGCAGGCAGGCCGTTTATACATAATATGAAAAGAAGATGTCCGAGTACATAGCCTTGCGGCACCCTAAGAGCAAAATCATCTCTGTGAAAATAAGTCTTGCCTATTCTCACTACCATTGTTCTTTCTTCAAAGTAACTTTATGTGTGTCATATATGTGGAAAGTTGCATTCGACTAACATTGTTACTTTTTTTTCATAATAAAACAATTGTTGAGTCAAGATTTACACATATATTAAAAAGAATACTGCATGACGCGCGTTTCGATGAGAATCACCTTTTTCAAATGCTACGTGTAGACTGATGACATTTCTCGAATACATACAATAGGTAAACTCAAATTATGAATACAGAAAAAACAGGTAGATAACGGGTAGAAGGGATCAATTCATATATATGTATTCGAGAAATGTCATCAGTCTACACGTAGCATTTGAAAAAGTTGAATCTCATCGAAACGTGCGTCATGCAGTATTCTTTTTAATATATGTGTAAATCGTGACTTAACAATTGTTTTATTATGTTTATCGATTTACATCAAGTATCGACCTCATCAATTATTATTTTTTTTTTCAGTTTATGACAATAAATTAGTCATTTGTCAACATAAAGACAAGGTAAAGAAGTACGTCATATCTTATGTGTGACTCTATTAACTTGGATACGCTGTTCTCAAAACAAAGAGCACCTCCTATCCAGATAAATTGCGAACAACTAATAAACACTTCAGGACTATGTCGGAAAATTGACTTTCATGTGTCTAACTTCCCTATACAAGTTTTCAATTTGATTCGGTCTTTCAGCATAAAACTGCCTACCCACAATACTGTAACTGGATCTGGAAAGTCTATTAAAAGGGTTCACTAGAATAATTAGTTTCAATTAACTAGCGCTATTTTATGTAGGAAGCCTCCGATATTTCGCCTTTGTCTAGCAGACATTTAATCCAACAAAGTTAGAACAATCTCGCTGATGGATAGTCCAGATATAGATCATGTTATGCAAAACAGACACGAAGATCTCAGACTTAGAGCTGTATTTATTGCACTACAATAAAAATTCTTCTATTTTCTCTTGATGAACGTTCCTGGAAACATACTCAATTTGTCGACCTCATATATTCGAGATTCTCCAATTTATAAAGATGCCAGATAATGTTACTCAACAGAAATACATGCCTTTTTCAGCATTGCGGAATTTCCTGGGTGTTATCAGAAGCACTTAAAGATATATAGCTCGAAGTACGGGAAAAGAAACAAACATATTGTGGAATTATGTGGATTAAGGTCGCCAAAGCAGACATCTGTAATTAATGGCAAGTGATAGTAGCTTGATATAGAATTTTTCGAGAAATACTTTCAGGTGTCGCATTGATGAACGCACTGAATAGTATTCGAATTCTTCCTAGAAAACCTCAGTTAAATAATTGTTGAAAGTAAAATTCAAAAACTAAAAATTTGTGTTCAGTTCTCAGTGATACTATTTAATAAATGACACGGAGGTTTCGCTTATCTCTTGATGAAACATTATGTTAAAGACAGTAAATTAAAATTAACACACTTGGCTTAAGTTTCACTAAATATATTAAAAACTCTACATATGTTTCGAGTGGTTAACCCATTATCAAGAGTAGTAATATTGAATACTGTGTCGAGGATATTTCAGAAGGAATGACATTTTAACAGTTTATGGATTGTACATCTATAGAATCTTGATATTCATGCGTAAAAACAAGCATTATTTCGGTAAATATTCAAATATAAATAACACTAGAAGAATGCATCCATTTATTTTTCCGATTCATTCTCTGTCTCTAACTGAAAAAGGCCAGATGTATATGGGCATTAAACTGTTCAACAGTTTACCAGTAAACATACAGAAGTTGTATTGTCATTCATCTTTCGGGAAGTCTATTTATCGTTTTCTTGTAGAGCTTGAGCCATACAATATTGAAGAATTTTATGGTTCATTTAGTGACCGTGTAGTCAATATTTGAAATTTTTTTTCCTTTTCTTGTTTCGTTTTGGAATTAACTGTTTTCCTTTCTACTCTGTATATTTGGAAAATCAATGAATTATTATTATTATTATTATTATAATGGGTTAACCACCCGAAACATATGTAGAGTTTTTAATTCTAAAACTTATTAGTGGAGTTACCCCAGGGAATAATATTATAAGACATGTGACAATAAACATAACTACAGTACACAGTTAAGAAAGATTCTAGTGTCATGGAATCCCTTATGCGTGACGAAGCATATCTCATTTGTTCAGTATTTTGCTCACATAATCAACATGGTCAGACCAGCGCAGGCACCATAGTAATTGTGGTGTTTTTGGTATACATATATTATCGATTTTTTGCCTTTTGAATATTTTTAGCGAAATATGTTAAGATTTTATCCTTAAAATCTTTATTACAAGTTTTTTCAAATTGTTATATTACAAGATAATTCGCTTCATATAATGCTCACAATTTTTAGTAAGGGGCATAACGTCAATTACTGAAACAAATTTTTTCAATCCTCGTATTGCTGTTCCATTTCTTTAGGCCTTCAAGAATCGATTTTTAGCAGCATTTTTAATATAGCAAATTTGACTTTGCGGATTATACGAGGTTGGAGTGAAAAATTTCCGGCCTGACCAAGAGATGGCGCTTCTAAGTCTACTTTTAGTGCGGCGTCCTAGAGTACCGTTCCTACTGAGCTTGCATGTAAAGTTTCAGCCCAATCGCCACGTTAGTTTTCGTTTGACCGCACATTGCGCGAGACGCTTCCGTTTCTTTCGTGAAAATGGAAAAATTGGAGAAACGTGTTGTCACCAAATACTTCTATTTTAAAGGTTTTACACCAAAACAAATGAAAGAAGAGATGGATTCAACACTAGGACAATACTTCCCATCATATTCAATTATTAAGCAGTGGGTTTCTGAATTCAAATTAGGTCGTATGACGACCTCTGACACGCCTCGCTCAGGACAGCCCGTTGAGGTCACAAATCTAGAAATGATTGAGAAAATCCATCAAATAGTATTTGAAGACCGCAAATTGAGAGTGCATGAGATAGTTGAGACCTGTAGGATGTCAGCTGAACGTGTGCGAATAATTTTGCACAACCTTTTGAGCATGGAAAAGCTGTGTGCAAAATGGGATCACCACTGCACTCCTGAAAATAATGAACAGTCAAAACAGTTGATTGGAAATGGAGAACCAACTCCGAAAAAGGCAAAAACAATTTTATTGGCAAACAAAATTATGGCTACTATTTTTAGGGATGCGATAGGAATTGTATACATTGATTATCTTGAAAAGGTTAAGACTATCACCGGTCAATACTGCGTAGACTTATTGCAACGTTTGAAGGACGAGGTGCCAACTAAACGACCTCATTTGGCGAAGAAAAACCTGCACATTCGGCGAAGGTTGACATGTCCAAAATCCACGAATTGAAGTTTGAATTGAAGCCGCATCCCTCCTACTCTCCAGACTTAGCCCCCAGCGACTATCACCTGTTCCTCACCACAAAAAATGGCTTCACGGTAAATGATTCGAGAGCTACGAAGAAGTTATCGAAAATGTAAATCAGTATTTTGAAGAGCTTGATGAATCTAGGTTTGAAACTTGTATAACGAAATGAAAACACCGTTATGAGAAACTTATTAGTTTTGATGGAATTATGTTGAAAAATAAAGCAAAAAAATTTTGAACATCGTTTTTCTTGGTCAGGTCGGAAACTTTTCACCCCACCCTCGTAGTTCAAGGTTTTTATGGATTATCAGCAGTATTATCACATGTTCTTGAATAAAATCGATATAATTAAGACATTTAAAGAAAATACGAGAAAAAGAAATTTGTGAAATGAATACACATAATGAACAACATTTTTTTAACCTTATTTTCTTGAATGTTGAAGATATTTTCCAGCAAATGCCACACAAGAAAGTTGTTATTCCAGTTTATGCGATTTTGTTCGAAAAATACTTCATCATGTAACTGCATTTCCGTATAATCTATGTAATGCATGTGCATAAACCCAGTCAAGTGAGTTCGTGCATGCTTTTAGCAATTTGAGTTTGAATTTTCCACGGTTGACGTTAGAACTTTTACACTAAAGATGAATATTCAACTGGAGAAATGCCTTCAGAAATGGGTTCAGTTTTTGCGTAGTTCTAAGAGGATCATTTGTTTAGCTGAACATTTCCACTTCAGCAGGAGTGTAAGGTTCTTTTTTCGGTAGTTTCTGGTTGAATATTTTAAAGAATATGAAACGGCTTCCCTAGCTTTCAAATCATGCAAAAATTTTGAGATACAAAGAAAAGACTGAAAAAAGACCTATATGCATGGGGGTAAAGATCAAAATTTTCAATACTAGACATCTGAAAATCATTATAGTAGGCTTATTAATTAAGATTAAGACTTTCCTTTCAAGCATGAAGTCTGCAATTTCCCTACCATGATTTTTTAGAATTTCAATCTTAGTAATACAAAAAATGAATATTCACTAAGAATAAAAATTAGAAAATATCAACAAAATAGTCAAATTTCACGAATTAGGAATGTTATTATTTGACTCATTAGAGGATTGAGACGTTATTAACTGCAATTATTTTGTGTAAAAAAAAAAATTTTCAATCAAAAATAAATAATGGTATTCCATGATTTTCAATTTTCAAAATATCAAAAACTTTCATTTCAAATTCGCAAAGAAATTTTTTTGGATATTTTACGCTGGGGAACAGCAATTTTTTGTCTTAGATCTGTGACTTGTTTTAACTAAATTTTGGTCTCTGATTTCAAAAATGTTATGAATTTTTCTCTATCGTGTCAAGTTTTGAACTACAGGATACCCTCTCTTTAGCCTAAAAGTCATACAAAATGGGCATACAGAGAAAATAAAGTGAGTACTAACCAAACATATTAGAATATATTAATCATACAAAGGTTATTATAATATTAAGAGTTAAATTGTGTTTATACAAAAAATTAAAAAAGATATAAGAAGATATCAAAAGACAACTTTTCTAGAATGATCAATCTGGGGACATTCTCGCTTGATGCTCCAACGGTGATCAGCCATCATACTGACATCTCATCTACTTTGATACTTTGCCTCCTGACCTTCAAATCTTGGTGGAATCGCTAACCCTGTTCATCACTAACAGCGCCAAGATTTTCTGGAAATTTAGCAAGATAGTTATGTAACAAATGCAGTTTGATACTCATGTTGCAGCCAAGCTTTTTAAAGCTTTCTATGAGTTTTTGATCAAATTCTACGTAACTCTGGGCGAGTGTGTTTCCAAGAAAGTCTTGACAATGACAATACTTTTGAATGCCAACCAAGCATTCTTTTCAATTTTGGTCTTTGTTTCAAAGTTGCCGAATCTGTGGCCCATCAAAGACACCAGCCTTCATCTTCCCATAAGACAATCTAGCAAATGCCGAAATGATATACTTAGAACAGTGGTCCATGACAAAGAGAAATAGCTTCATGAGCCCTAGTTTTATATGCAAAGGCAGTTTTTTCTGTCGACAAGTGGCTGATTTGGAATATTTGGATCACCAGGTCTCAGGTCAGATCTTGGCGGTCACTTTGACTGCACCCAATGCTTCTCACATGCTCTGCTGTCCCACATACATAGAAATCCTCCAGTCGTTACTGAAAAAAGTTCGGCCAACAGGAGTGCAGTAGGGCTTTCTGTAATTCGCGTTCAGTTGCGCGAAGCATGTTAGTATGCGCAACATATTTAGAAAAAACTTGCCGCGATAGCAAAAATTTGGAATCAGCATGTCAATTTACCTCCAAAACAGCCTAAAAATCGAAATCAACAGAAATTATGTTACAAATTGTTCCCCAGTATTATTCGTCATCTATGGATCATTTTTTGAAGAAATATTAAAACTTCAGCGTTGAAAACTCAACTCAAGAAAGTTAAAAAGCTTTCAATAATGAACAAATCACAATGCGACCAGCCAAAAACACACTTTTCATATCCGGCTACAAAAAACAACTGTAAATTTATATTCATTAATTATCAAATGTGAATAGCTATCACTTTGTTAATTATTTCATGTCTAGTTTCAATATAAAGTTCTATGTTTCCGTATCAACTTCATGCAAGAAATAATTCGTGAAGTAAAACAATTAAAATTCCTTTTTTTAAAGTTGTCTGCATGACATGATAATGGCAAACCAGTTTATATATGAGAAGTTCATTGAATACTTGACGTGTAATTATTTAATTCGGTAATTATTAACGTTCATTAATCTTACTCACTCGAAGTTCTAGGTTAAAGAGCATAGGAGAATATGTGTACACAAGATATATTCTAACTGTTACGTCAGAGTGTCTTCGCATATAAAATTCAGATGGAAAATTTGTGAGTTGAAAACTGAGGAATTATTTCAAAAATGTTTGATAATACTGCCAACTTTACAACCTTAGTATCTTCATAACAACGTAACAACAATTTTAGTATATTCATATAATATTATAACCTTTGCTACTTTTTTGTTGCGAATTGTTATTGTTATATTGTTCTTTTTATATGTATGATGAATACGACCATGGGGTGAAAAGTATCTGGCCTGATCGAAAAACGATGTTTTAAATTTTTTTTTGCTTTATTTTTCAACATAAACTCCATCAACACTGATACATTTCTCATAATGGTGTGCTAATTCAGTTATACCAGTTTTAAACGTAGATTCGTCAAGCTCCTCAAAATACTGATTTATAGTTTCGATAACTTCTTCATTGCTCTCAAATCTTTTACCGTCAAGCCATTTTTTGAGGTTAGGCAACAGGTAATAGTCACTGGGGGCTAAGTTTGGAGAGTAGGGAGGTGCAGCATCAATTCAAACTTCAATTCGTCGATTTTGGAAATGGCAACAATCGACAAATGCGCTGGTGCATTATCGTGATGAAACAAAATATTTTTCTCCGCCCAATGAGGTCCTTTAATTTGAACCTCGTCCTTCAAACGTTGCAATAAGTCTGCGTAGCATTGACCAGTGATAGTCTTACCCTTTTCAAAATAATCAATGTATATAATTCCTCTCGCATCCCAAAAAACAGTAGCCATAACCTTGTTTGCCGATAAAATTGTTTATGCCTCTTTGCAGTTGGTTCCCCCTTTCCAGTCCACAGTTTTGACAGTCGGTAGGATTCTTCATTTTCAGGAGTGTAGTGGTGAACCCAAGTCTTGTAATCCAAAATTTGTTTGGATTACGCCTATACGACGACAAATTTTAGGTAGAAATGTTTTTTCGAATCAATTTTCGGTCGGGCGTTGGTAAACGCAGCACCCATCTTACACAGAGCCTTTTCATGCTCAAATGCTTGTGCAAAATATTTCGCACACGTTTAGCTGTCGCCCTACA
This sequence comes from Henosepilachna vigintioctopunctata, assembly GCA_030704895.1. Taxonomy (NCBI): domain Eukaryota; kingdom Metazoa; phylum Arthropoda; class Insecta; order Coleoptera; family Coccinellidae; genus Henosepilachna; species Henosepilachna vigintioctopunctata. Next base: position 3,968,212 of record JARQZJ010000032.1, read on the forward strand.
GGTCTCAGCTATCTCATGCACTTTCAATCTACGGTCTTTGAATACTATTTGATGGATTTTATCAATCATTTCTGAAGTTGTGACCTCAACGGTCCGTTCTGAACGAGGATCGTCAGAGGTGCTCACACGACCCATTTTCAATTCAGAAACCCACTGCTTAATAGTTGAATATGATGGAAAGCAGTCTCCTAGTGTTGAATCCATCTCTTCTTCTATTTGTTTTGTGTAAAACCTTTCAAATAGAAGTATTTGATGACAGCACGTTTCTCCAATTTTTCCATTCTCAAATGCAAACTAACATAGCTATTGGGCTGAAACTTTACATACAAGCTCATTAGGAGTGCTACTGTAGGACGCTGCTTTAAACGTACGCCTAGTGACGCCATCTCTTGGTCAGATCGGTAACTTTTCACCCATCCCTCGTACACAAGAAGTATTTTGCACTGGTAACAACTACGTATGAAAAATGATTTTCTGAGTAAGTGTAACATTCTAAATTACTCCTTATATTCAGTTTTACTCTCCAGCCACAAGTTGGAAAAGTCATGTTCTAGAGTTACAGAATACTTCATTACCTACCACTGAACAATGATTTATGAACGAATATATTCCAAATGAATGGCATTTTTCATGAAATCTCATAATTTTTTTCTATTTGTTATTCGAGTTGAACTGTTTTCATGACTTTAATTATTGTAAATCGAAGAAATTAACAGAAAACAATTCTAGAAAACTTTATTTTCGGTGCTATTTTATTAATAAGGGGTTTAAAAAGCTAATTTCAAATTACAAAACAATAGTAGAGACATCTATTGATTCCCCTAATCATCATTACTTACTTTATCTTCTTCAGTAATAGCGTAGTCACAAATTCCCCACATTAAGGGGGTTTACTGGGGGTTTTGTACCCCCTCGTTGTGGAGCTGGAATACCCAGAGGAACGGGAGAACCAGAGAATATTCAGCTTATATTTTTTTCACTGCCATTAATATTATTTTGTATATATGAATATATTTTATTGTTACACATATTTTCCTATTATTAGTACAACACCAAATATTTTCGTTGGGTTCAATGAGAACGGGTCCTTTTTCGGGGTATTTGTCATTGATTTGAGGGGGAAAGGTTAACCCATAAAACTCCCAGTGTCTACACTACTGATCTTCAATTTTCAGTAAATATATTTCAATTCCTCTAAATGCTTAGTTGATAATTTTTTCTTACTTCTTCATCCGTTATTAAACGATTATTTATTGCTATTCCAATAATTTTCATGAAGAAATACTACGCACATTAATTCCGAAATATACTCTGAGTCATTAAACTTATACGAGTTATTACTGAAGTAATTCATTCGAAAGTTTAAGTTAATAAAACGCATAAAGAATAAAAATCGTGCCTATGCCTCAGCCTCTCGGTCAGTAAGAAATATATCTTGATAAAGAACATGAAAAAGTTTCAGAAGGGTCACTCGGATACTCTCTTTGTTAGGCAGTAAATTTGGCTTAGATGATTCAAACCAGGTGATCCGACAGAGCATACATCAAAGAAAAAATGAAAAACGACCACCCGGAAAACTCCGGAACTTACTGAACATATTTTATAACAGAAAAATAATGCCATCAGTCCTAAGAAATGTGTAATACATCTCTTGTAGGAATGTTTTTATATTTCTTAGAAATTAACTACTACTTCTCGTGTTACCTTTGATTTATGAATAATTATTTCGTGGTTTATTCTTCTCATGTTACGTTTTTATCACTATCTTTCTTGTACTATTTAGGGTGGATAGCACAGATGAAGATATTCGAGAAGACGTAAAACGAACCCTAATAAAAATTTCGTTCTGGAAAATATAATATTGTTATCTCAAAGTAGCTATTTTATTGACTTTTATAGCTTAGGTGTTTGCATTCAGAACATCACAGTAGAGATATTTACGTACTGTTTTATATAAAGATTACTCTTTATCCATTTACTTGTGTAGTGCTTGTATGGTACATGAAGTTTTAAACAGAAAATACCCTGTTTATATTCTCAAACTTGGAAATATTATTCAAAGAAAGCTTCTTTAGTTTTCGCCTCTTTTATTTCGATAAATGAAGGGTGTTTCCTTATTTCTCTGAGAAAAGAAAGCGGGAGCGATCTCACTTAGACAAAATTGTAACGTGTTTCACATCATTTTGGTGGAGAATTATGTTCTCGCGATATTTAATACATAATAAGAGATTGGTGTTTTACTATGTGTTTAATTGAAATTTTTCTGATCGTTTATTATTCGCAGATTCGAGTAATGAACAAATTAACTAAACTAAATGATGAGAATCTGTTAAAAATTGAGTTTCTTCATTTTATCGAATAGAAAAACTCAATTCAAATAAATCTGATGTCTTGCATCTTTAAGGATTTTGAATAATAATAAATAAAACGTAATTTATTCTGAAATTTTTTGTTATTACCTGATATCACCTAATTAGTCCTTATGACTGAATTACCTAATATTACTCAATTGCTTATTCTCATCAAATTACCTAGTAGTTCACATACCTATTATCAAAAAATAATATTCAACTTTGGCAAATATAAAATGAGTAAAAACATTAAATGCTGAACATAACACTATTATTCCTTTTATTTATCGTAAACGATAACTGAAATTTGGTCTCGAATTAGGTAACATTTCTTCTGTAGGTCATATCGAAGAGCATATGACACACTCAATGAACTGTCTTTCAACAAACGGTCGTTTTTTGTTTTCCTTATATATACTATGATACTATGCTCTATATATTTGGCAAAAATATTGAGAATATGACAGAGGAGATTAATAGAAACCTTTCTGCAATTAACAAATGGCAATATGACTCAATAGCTCATCTCTAAATATGCGAAATCTAACTTCATAATTTTGGGTACGAAGTAAAACCCTTAAAATTAATACAAATGAGGATATAACTGAAAAGATTGATGAACAAAAAATTAGAAGAGTAGAAACAGTAGAATGTTTACTATTCACCAAGTATATTGAAAACTGGTACTTGTAAGATATGTAAGCAATATCTGAAAAAGTATATTTTGAATAATGAGATAGGTATGTAATTCAAAATTGACAGTTCAAAATATGTAGATTTTTTGTATAGCTCCAGCCAAATTAATAATATTATTATTATAACTCTATATATATTTGGATGATAATGTTTCTGAAAATGGATTTATATTGATCAAAAAAAAGACAAATTAATATTAAATAAGTTTATTCAATACAGTTCGAGAGTAAGCATAATTTAATTATTCTATATACATTCAAGGATAAGTGCTTTGGGATTTCTGATCAAAATATACTTTAAAGAATATGTACAGAATATTTACAGGCATTTTATATGACTTATTTTTTGGTAGGACTCAGTTATGATAGTAATTAGCGCCAACAAAAATATGTACAAATAAACACCAAATATGAATCAGTTTCCTGGAATGAATTTTGCTGTTAAATAATACCAACAAAAGTGTAAATTATGTAACAATTTTGAATAAATATAATCTGAATTAGTGGCGCTATATGTATCATGTATTATAATATTTCTCAAATAATTATCGTTGCATTTTAGTAATATTCACAAACCTCACTGAAATTAAGTGAGTCAAATGATTAACGACAGATTCAACATCCAAAACGACCTGAAATTAGTTTAATCAACAATAAATAGCATTTCATATCATAGTTTCAGCCCAAGAGTCACCAATTTTTTGGTAGGTATTTGAGGCAAGCTTAAAACACGCCACATACCTCTCCTATTATACCCCAATACCTAATTGCAGACCTGGCTGGTGATTAGAGGGACTAAGTCCCACCAAAATGATCTGTCTTTTTGGGGATCTTATCTTTTAGTTATAAAAAATAGTCCATTAAAATTTTAAGCTGCCGCAAATACATTTTTGCAAAATATTTTTGCACGCGTCTGGCAATGTTGATACAATGTCACGTTCTCCTATCAACTGTATATGTAATAGTAGGAGAGCAGGCAACAATTTTTGGGTAGGTATTTGAGGCAAACTGAAAACTTGTCACATACCTCTCCTGATATACCCCAATATAGCTATTTTAAGGGGTTGACAGCTGGAACGCCTCACCAAGTCATCTGTCTTTTTGGGAATTTTATCTTTTAGTTATAAATAACACTCCATTAAAATTTTAAGCTGCCTCAAATACGTTTTTCAAAATTTTTTGCAAAATATTTTTGCACGCGTCTGGCAATGTTGAAACCCTGATTAAATCGTCTGGCTTATTTTTTTTTCGTATTCATTAAGTGTTACACTGCCACATAAAGAAATTGCGTTGCGCCTCAAATATATTTTTGGGAAAAAAATAATATTTTCAAAAATTCAGGTGTTGATTTAGCCCCGCTATTCACCAGCCACGTCTGCAATTCCGTAATGGGGTGTAATAGGAGAGATATATAACAAGTTTTCAGCTTTCCTCAAATACTTTCACAAAAATTGGTGCCAACTCTCCTACTATTTCTTATTTCAAATAGAATAATATGTATGAATTATATTTTCAAAACTACTCTTTCATGTTCACTGATTTGAATATTTATGCACTGATATTTATGACACTGATATAATACTTTTGTGAACTTGATGCTTGCGAATCTATTTCTGAAAATTATCTTCTATGGAACCCTAAAAATGTGATCGTGATATACTCAATACTCGCCAATTGAAAATTTTTAAGTAGGAAAATTTATTCAAAAATGAATTCATCGAGTGATAGAACAACTGAATAATCCCTACTGGAACCTTGATGTAAAAAAAAATTTCAGATGTACATACAGGGTATTATTTGAGTACGTTGCCAAACTTCACAAATGATTATCTGAAAGATTTTCTGACGAAAACTTCAAATGAACAGAAGTACTTCAATCCTTCGTATTCGATATACGGAATATCAAACTATTTGAAAACATCGAAATCATTTTTCATCTAATATCTCAATAATTCATCAGCCGTTTTATGATGAAAGCGAAGTGTTATTAGAGGGTAGTAAAGGCCTAATTTCTAGTATTGTTATTGTTTCTTGCTTCATTTTCAATAAGAAACTATGGTACTTAAATTGCAAGAAATTAAAAAAACTAGTGAAGTGATTGAAGTGATTTTTGTGTTTCCTTCTCAAAAACGAAAGTAGAAACGAAAAACGTGAAAGTTTCACTTTCTGTTTCAAAATGCAAAAAAGAGAAATTCCAACCAAATAGTGGCATACATTGTTTGTTGCAAGGATTGGTTAACATGCCCTTATGAACGCCACTGGGTTTCAAAATTTAAATTTAGTCAGAGACAAATCTGCTCCTTATTACCTGAATAACACTGCGTATTTTCAACTGAAAAAGTTTGCGGATTTCCCATAATAAGACCACTCTGGGAAATCCGTTAAGTCCTCTTTTAGCTGAGATATTAATGGATAAGTTGGAAAATAGTATTCAAAACAACCCGAATTTCAAACACTTAGTATTCTGGTATCGATATGTAGATGATATAATCACTTGTTTTACTGGTACAGATCGTTCATCAAAAAAGTTAGGTAATTATTGGAATATTTGAGAAAAAATGATCATTCCCGAAAAACGTAATATTACTGAACATTTTTCATCTGAATTTTTCGCATTAAAATTGGGCAAAGAAGAACCATTCACAGTTTGGTAGTGTACTATAATAACACCCTGTATTAGGTATAGGATATATTTTTCCTATGCAACCATATTAAATTATATTGAATCTATCGTTAAAATATATAAAAAGTACAAAAAAATAAATTGACACATTTTTCACATCTATATTATTAAGCTCTTTAAGCAACATTATAAAGAACATTGATATATTCAAATCTGAAAATTCATAAAATTTATTTAAATTCGCCTAAAAATTAGTCAGTCCATTTGGTATGAAATTAACAACAATATTTAGCAGAACATTAAACCCGCGAAACAGGCTTGATAATATTAATCTATTCTTTTTAGAATTCATATTTCTACAAATATCACATTCACCTCGAAGTAACTATTGTTGTCTTCGACGACTTGAATCCTTCCATTACCAGTCTCACACTCTAGAAAACGTCACTGAAACAAAAAAATCAATGAGTAAATGAATTAACGAAAATTATAAATAAATTATCAAATTTTTCTCGTTGTTCTAATTTTACGGGAACTTCAAAATATATGTAACGGGTGTTTTTTTCTGAGGTATAGAACTTTAAGTTGGCATTACTGTTGAAGATGGTGACCGATTTAACAGCTGAGAAGTGATTTATTCTCAGTTTGGTTTGGCAATTTATCATGAATAGACTCACGCCTGAACAACGCTAGCAAATAGTGCAATTTTATTTCGAAAATAATGGTTCTGTGCGGAATACGTATCGCTCACTACGTCCATTTTATCGTCGACAAAATAGTCCATCAGATCATTTAATTCGATTAACCATGGAGCGTTTTCGCACCACGTTTACTCTTATCGATAACTCGCATCCCCAGAGACGCCGTACGGTGCGTACAGAAGAAGCTATTGCTATTGCAGAAGAGCGTAGCATTGAGGAAGGCCCGAATGAGTCCATCCGCCATCGAGCACAGGAATTGGATCTGTGTCCATCCACTCAATGGAAGATTTTGCGGAAAGATCTTGGTTCGCGTGCTTACAAAATTCGACTCGTGCAAGAATTGAAGCCAAACGAGCATCAAGCAAGGCGTAGATTTGTCGAATGGGCCCAAAACGAGATTGCCGTTGTTTCCGATTTTCATAAGCGAATTTTGTTTAGCGATGAAGCGCACTTCTGGTTGAATGGCTACGACAACAAACAAAACTGCCGCATTTGGACTGAAGATAATCCTCAAGTGTATGTCAAAACACCGTTACATCCAGAAAAACTGACTGTTTGGTGCACTTTATGGGCTGGTGGAATCATTGGTCCGTACTTCTTCAAAAACGATGATGACCAAAACGTTACAGTCAATGGTGATCGGTATAGAGCCATGACTACTTACTTTTTCATTCTTGAATTGAACAACCATGATGTCCAGGAGCTGTGGTTTCAGCAAGACGGCGCAAAATGCACACAGTTCGTGCCACAATCGATTTATTGGAAGAGACGTTGGGTTACCGCCTAATTTCACGTTTTGGACCTGTTAATTGGCCTCCAAGATCTTGTGATTTAACACCGCTAGACTGTTTCCTGTGAGGCTATGTAAAGTCATTGGTCTATGCGGATAAGCCACAAACGCTTGACCATTTGGAAGACAATATTCGCCGTGTTATTGCCGATATACGCCCACAAATGTTGGAAAAAGTCATCGAAAATTGGACGTCCAGATTGGACTACATTCGAGCCTGCCGTGGCGGTCATATGCCAGAAATCATGTCCAAAATGTAATGCCACAAGATTATCTTTCGAATAAAAAAAAATATTGTCAATCGAAGGATCCATCGTTGTTTTATTGCAATTTCAAAGTTCTATACATCTAAAAAAACACCCATTATATCCATCAATGCGGTGATTCAGATATGAACAGGGGGGTCATTCAATTGAATTTGAATTGATGAACTGATTCAATTGAAAAGACAATTTTTTTCATGAAATAAGTTCAAATCAAAAATTCAATAACTTGAATCTCCATAGAAGATTCAAGACGTTGCCTCATTTTGCCATGCACGTGGCACTGATGAGTTCCTTGTAGAACGAAACACTCTGTCTTATCTCTCAATCAAGTGTGGTATCTGGTTTAATACTCTAATAATTATTTCCTGAAGGACGATGAAGCATAAGATCTCAAATTCACATACTAAATGTAACTGTATTATGTCATTATTTGATTGATTCAAATTGTTTTAAGAATGTGCTAGTATTTTAGCACACCTAACTGATATCTGCGTGATTAGAGTACAATAGTTGTACGTTTCGACATGTTATATTTCATCCTCACTATCTCACAATGTGATCAAAAATATTTTAAGATTTGATTTCGATCTCTTGATGAAACCTATTTGGAAAGATTCAATGAAAAATATTTGGCTCAGCTCAAAGAAATATATTGTTGCTTTAAAATTGGCCAGACAATTGTTCGAACATTTTTTGGAGTTAAACTCTAAATGTTCAATTTTTGTGAAAAGTTTAACGCAGTATTGAATAATTTTTGTAACAATATTTCTATACATTTCCTTACTAGCTTCAGAATTGTACAATTCCTAGGTTTCATACATTTCCGGTAACAGAGATAATACGAACAAGAAAAGATTACCGCTCTCATCCTAAAACGACTGTTAGTGAAGGATCATCACCCCACTTCCATCAATTCCAGAAGTTCCAAAGCGATAACAGGATTTTTTTAATAGAGAACCTTCATTTCAGTTTACGTTTCGTTGAGATTCGCGAACTTTCAAAACTCATGAATAATTAACAATAACACTATCCAGAAAAAAAATTATTTATATAGAGACACGTAATTATGTTCACATTATACATCTAATACGTTTGAACCACAATCTCTTTATCCAAATCAATTAAGGTGTGATCATTTAATGAATTCAATGACGCCAACGGAACCGCCCAGATTCTAATTAACCGCAATTTTGAATTTTAATTAAACTACTAACGATTCGGATTGGAAGAGCTAAGAAGGAGTATGCGCTCGGTTAATTCCATGAGAAAATTCACAATGGCGGCACCTCGACAGCTTTGTCATTGCAGACATAATTCGAGAAATCATCATCGTTTCGGATCTCTCGCGAATTGCCAGGTTCAGCACCGGGATTCGCAAAAGTGGAATTAGCCGTTTCAATTATCTAACGATGCGAGCGAACTGCTTTCCAGTGAATCCCTTAGATGATATTGAAGCAAGAAGACTTCGTTTAAGGAACATGTTCTATTAATATGGACTCATTTTAAGTTAATATGTGGTTGTTTTGATATTTCAGAACATGGAGGCCTTGATATAATCAATATAAGCGTTCATATACACTCGGCATACGTTTCGGGTGCCTTAGACATCATCAAAATTTGATGTAGCTATTTAGAAAACTAACAATATTTTTTCAAGAATATTCACATAAAATTTCAATGTGAAATTCATGATCTCGAATGTTAGGTTGAACTTAGGATCCATTATTTGATAGTAATTGAAAACTTCATTATTTTATATTATTGCATACATTTCAAGTTAAATTGTGGTTTTTTTGCTAATTGAAAGTGGGCCTTGATATAAGCAAGATGTGTGATCAAATACATTCGACATACGTTTCGGATGGAATAGCCATCATCAGGAGTCGATATGACCCTTCTGAAAACTAACGATATTCACTTTGAAATTCTATTATATAAGTCAGGGATGTAAATGCACTTCATTATTTTAATTTATGAATTATTTTCGAATTGATTGCTGATTGTTTTGCAAACTCAAAGTGGGCTTCGATGTCGGCCCTAATCCTTATATCAATATATGCCTTAATAGCAATAATAATAACTTTATTGTTAATACAGTTATTTAACAATTATTTCATTTAATTTCAATTATTCTATGACAAAAAAAACTATAAGGTGCACCCAATATGAAAACAATTATAGTATTCAACAAAACAACACAATACGATTAAATCGAGCTAAATATATCATAAATTTGACAGTTTCCCAATATAAATGCATCGAAACCACAAAGCAGCGGCTGTCTGTGGTCAAATCAATATATGCTTTCAAATAATCGACATACGTTTCGATTGGCTTAGCCATCATCAAGAGTTGATAAACTTATTCTGAAAACTAACAATATTTTCTACTTTTCTGGAATTTATCAATATTTCTAATTTAGTTTGTGAAAGATTTATTTTAAAAATTTGTTTGTAAAACTCTGGAGGTTCTTGAATGCTAACTTAAATTTGAGATCTATTATTTATTAGAACCTTAACCTGCACCATTTGCATTTAGTGCATTCATTTGAAATTAACAGGTGATTTTTCCGATTAAGTGGGCCTTAATATCACCAATAAATGGTCTTGAATCGTATGTCAAACTCGAGGACCATAATTATACGTTTCGTCTGAAACCTCTATCATTCATAAATATTCATATGACATGAATAACAAGATTGTACTACGAGGAATTGATTGTGAGTAACAATATACCTTAGCATTCTGGATTTAAGCATGAAATTTCAAGGATGGCACTATTAATATATATATTTTCACTTACAACAACTAGTTCTATAAAAGTTTCATGAGAAATTATTACAAGTACCTATTTATTAACACCATTTGGTGATGAGATTCATGGAAATGTGACATGATTTTCTAACAAAAGCAAATTGTCAGGAACATATATGTGTATGACAATTCAATGTATAATTTAATAAACTCAACTATATTCTGTACACTGTACAAAAATTGTTTGATACACTATATAAAAGTTTTGAGCTACTTACTCACCATTGAGAATCCAATACAACTAAGTTGTAGAAAACGTTGGTGATTATCACGAGGTTAACACAACTGAGTTGTATTGAAATCTTGATGATATGCTGTATCAAATATTTTTATAGAATTGGATCAACTGTTTCGAATTTCACGATAAATTCAACAATTCTTTGCCAAATATTTCGCTGGGAAAAACCTATCACTAAGAAATTATATAGTTTGTTTGTTACCGTTCCTTGTACTCGTATATTCTTAATCGAATCATTGGTAAGGGAAATATTGGGACTTCAAACAATGATTAGAAAACAGCATCGAATAGAATGTTCCAAAACTTTCCAATCAATTGTACTCAATTAACAGTTACACTTGAATGAGACCCTGCAAATATTTTTGAACCATTGACAGGTGTTTCAAACCTTTCGAGAAATTTAAGTAGCATGGTATTTGATATCTAGATTGATATCACTTGAAAAGAGTGCTGGTATGCAACTGTTTTCTTTCTTCTAAAACAAGTTAACACCTACTAAAATTACTCCAGAATACATCGAAATAACACCTGAGATTATTCACGAAATGAGCGACACCATGTCGATATAAAGTAATAGTTTTCAATACATCCGCACATCCAATATATAAAAGCGTAAAACTGGCAAAACATGACCATAAAACCCATCACCAGACATCTCTTTAGCAAATTAAACCACCATTTTATAGATATAGTGGCCCAATACCCAACCTGGGACTACTTGGATCGCAATAAGGCCACGGATAAAATTTAACGACCTAATAAACCGTATGACAGCCGGACATTTACGAAATACATGTGCTGTCCCATATTTTCATCGAAGTTATCTATTAACGATCTCAGAATAGTGGAAAGTAGCAGTAGAAAAAGCTATAGGGATAGTTTGCCGTAAAACATTTCATTGCTTCAAGTTTCACAACCAGTTGCCAATATTATAGAAAATAACGTTCATTCATTTGATGCAGTAACAAAAATAGTGACCTGGTTTGATAAACTTAAGTTTATGAGGTACTTAAGTCGTTTTGCTATACAGTTTCAAGATCAATAAAAATGGTAACAGTATGAGAATAAAGCATTCAATGTTGATGATGTTAATTTTATTCAATATCAGTTCTACTCGTATCGTGGCTATAAACCGATGTCTCTATAGTCTATACTTTCCATCTTTTACCATCGGTTACCTTCTTTCATGTTGTCCAGTGCAAGTAGGTTTCCTCAAATGTACTTTCCTCAAATGGTCGCGGTCATTCCCAACATCAGCAATGAACGATTGAAAAGATTCTATCTCGGTCACTAGATGCGAACGATATCAATGCGACACATATCAAAAGTCTGGAATCCATGAGAAACATAACATATTTGTGAGGTGTGAACTAATCAATCAACTAGCGTCGATCGGTAATGTAGTTGTCGACAATAACTTCATTTTCACTTCGTGCCTGCTCTCTAAAAGAGAGAACTTGCCGCTAGAGAGATGCAATTTTTATTCGGTCATATCAGGTACCTCTGAATCGTTCAAAATGATTGAGATATTGTGTATACGTAGTCATTTAGGGTTGGTTATTTTCACTAACAATTCATATAAGTAGTGATCTGTTTGTGATAATGAAGGTAACACCTTATATAACACCTACGATATACGACACCTTAGAAACACAGTGTTTTATTGGTAGCAGTGTTAATATTTCATAGAAGCTTTTGAAAGCTATGTTAGCAGAAGAACTGAAAGAGATTGACAAGGTTCACATTTCAATATCTTCAACAGTTGATGGTTCACATTTTAATATCTGTATTTTAAAGTTAGCGATTTGAATAGATAAAATGTCCAATAAAGCTAAAGACTTGCTCATTTTAAAGTGTAGATATCTACGAACAAAGTTCAATATTATTTCTTGAAATACGACAAAATTCTTCAAAGCTTATTGACGCAACAATGCTTTGTGAGTTCACTGTCTAACGTCGAGAGAACCGATTCAGTTTCAGAAAGAGAAATACTTGGGGAAAAAAGAATATTTTATCATTCAATCGATCATTAAATGAGTGCATATTAATCTCAATTTCGTAATTCGTAGTTTTGTAAATATGATTCTCGTACAACACTCTGTGAAAGAAGTCATGCGCTAATATTGTTGATTGTTAATCAAATCCAAACTGTGTCAATTCTGAATTGACGAAAAATTGGGCCTTACGATATTCTTCACATAACTAGCTACAAAAGTGGTTGGAAGTGTGTGGCCTAACTGAACACTGTTAAGATAAAAACTTGACAGTGCTTTCAAATTAACTTCTTCGACATGCTTCGATGAATGGAAAAATATAGCCAGTTAATTACTTCAAGATTCAGTCTTATTATCACCAACCAGTATAAGAATAAGGAAAGAACCTTACATCGTGAAAAACAGGATTTATCAGAATCATGATCACTGATGGTCACCAGCCATGTCATTCCGAAACCAGTAGCAATATTTATAATTGGATCACGTTTGATTATATAATGGACTCGGTTTCTGAACGAGATGTTATTTATAGTCGGTTGATCGGTCTTTGGATGGTTAATTAAACAGTTTCCGATACTTTTGATCTATAAAGTGTCAAAAATACCACACTGAAGATGGAAAATGTTTGACATAAAAAATAACTAACAGAAAGATGATAACAAATAAATGACATATAACAAAATTTTATGACATTTTAAATACTTGTGGTGTTAAATGAACACAGTTATTTTCTTATGTAGTCTTTTCGTAAAATTATGGAATACCCCAATGATATATTGTTGAATTTTTTTAATTTGTTAGTTAAACCTTGTTAGTTAAACCAAATAACAAGGTGGAGCAATATACAAAATGTGGCATTTTATAGATTTGAACATAAATAATTTCACATATGCGAACACATTTTTTTTATTTTTTTCAAAAATTTATGTTTTCAGAGATTTTAGATGATATGAAATCGACATGATCATCGAAACTCAATTTTTTGTATCACATAATGCCAAAATATTTTACTGTTTCCACTCTTCTAATTCCTTGTTCATTAATCTTCATAAATTTATTCTCATTTTTGATAACTTTAGGTGTTTTACTTGTACCCAAAACGATGAAGTTAAATGTTTGCACATTTAGGAATTAGTTTTTGTCACATAACCATTCAATTGCAGAAAGGTCTCTATTGGTCCCCTCTGTCATATTATTCATTATTCATAATATGAACGACAAAAAAGTACTAGTAACCATATGGTTCAACGTTCTGGACTTAAACATAAAAGTTCAAGGACTACACTATCAATATTTATATTTTCACTTTCTACAACTAGTACGATTCAAGTTCAATTATTATAGGTGCCTACTTTTGACACCATCTGGTGATGAGATTCATGGAAATGTGACGTTTCTGTAGCATGAACAGACTGTCAGAAATGTATATGTAAATGACCATTCAGTGTATCTTTAAATCTTATCTTTATTCTGTACACTGTACAAAAATTATTTGATACACTATATATAAGTTTTGAGCTACAAACTCCCCACGAGGAGTTGAATACAATTGAGTTGTTTCAAACATTTGTGATAATCATGAGTTCAATATTAGTTATAAATTTGAGTTGTATCAAAATCTTGATAATATGCTAAGAGTCAGAAGCATATTTATCAAAAGTTTAATACAACTGAGTTGTATCAAAATCTTGATAATATGCTAACAGTCCGAAGCATATTCATCAAGAGTTCAATACAACTGAGTTGTTTTAAACATTTGTGATAATCATGAGTTCAATACAACTGAGTTGTATCAAAATCTTGATAATATGCTAAGAGTCAGAAGCATATTTATCAAAAGTTCAATACAACTGAGTTGTATCAAAATCTTGATAATATGCTAACAGTTCGAAGCATATTCTACCTTCCGAAGACGGTTCTTAGTACTTACACTTCATTATAATCAATTTTCAAAAACTCTCAAAGATGTTCAAAGATGTGTATTCTAATCGTGGAGCTTTTAGTATCCAATTTTTCTTCTATGGCTTTATTACACGGAATTCCCGACCTTTCATCGACCTGACCGCGCCGCCTATGACCCCATATTCATCGATTCAAGGAAACAACTAGGGAATCCCCCAAACTTAACGATGGGGATTGTTCAACGTTATAGAAATCCCTGAGGGTAGAGATCTGCTCTCGTTTCGAAATCACGATCTCTAATAAAATAAAGACTCTAATTAATACAGCTGCGCATACAAAACTCGAGTCCGTACCGAATTTTGATTAACTTCAGTCCACCCTGTACCTACTTATGACGGTGTTATATTCTTGCACATTGTCCCTTTGTAAACTTTGCAATTGATTATATTCACTGTCGGACTATTGTTATTAGTCGTAGTGTGCCATGTTCGAATTTGTGCGAGAAACAAGAGACATCTAATTGGTATTCAACTGTTTCAAGCGACGAGAGACCAGTGCTTCATGAAATATATGTAATTTAGCGTATTAATACTATTAGAGCCAGCACCTCCGATTCACTCATCTAAATGTGAAGATTCTTCATTAGTTAATACGATTGAGATACAAGTAGGATAATTAGTGCACAGACGTGCCTTAATTTTGCAGCATCAAGTCAATATTTCACTTTCTAAAATCTATATATATTTGGGTGTAATAAATTCGTAATAGGAGGATATATTATAGCAAAGAACAGAAAAAGACCTTCCAGTTTCGAAGAAAAGAAGCCAAAACAATCATTTGCAGAAATGATGTGTCCTCATGTAAAGTTGTTCATACATAATCTGAAAATTACTGAAAGGCATTGAATGTAGTTTGATCGATGTGTTGCTAAAGGTTGAGATCAATAAATAACATTTATTTCATTTCAGCAAAGTAATCTATTTATAATTTTTTTAATGCAAAATTGTCCGAAACTCAATTTCTGTATAAACCAGAATCCATCATCTGAAAACCTAACTAGATTTCGAAAGGAAATAGAGTTTAATTTTAATTAGTAACAGCAAAGTGATTGAGAAGATGGGAAATATGAAGTACCTCATTAAAAGTTTGTCCATTGTTTTGTTATAAAGCATATATTATAGATAAAAAATGCACAATTTTTCCCCACTATATTTATTAATTCTTTATTAATTTTTCATTCTTACCTTATTGACATACGTCAATTCGTACAGCTGGAGGGTAAACAGTCGTCCGAGCTCATACCTACTTCTGGAATACCTCAAGGGTCTAATCTTGGACCACTGTTATTTATTCTGTTCGTAAATGATCTGAAGATAATATTCACTCTCTACATTTTATGTTCGCAAACGATTTGGAACTATATAATGAAATTAGATCTCAGGACAACTGTGTTCAACTTCAGCTCGCGCTGGACCATGTTGCTAGTTGGTGTGAGGACAATTATTTGAGTTTGAATGTGTCAATGTGTAATGTTGTCTCTTTCACAAGGAAAATAGATAGAATTGAGTGTGATTATAAATAGCGTCAGTGGTTAGGTTCTTTCTCGTTCTGATAAGGTGAGAGATCTTGGTGTAGTCTTTGATCAGAAGCTTTCATTTGTTCCCCACATCAGCCAACCTATTTCATCTGCTTCAAAAATAACATTCATAGGACTATTTAATACGCTAATCCGTAGCAAGATGGAGCATGACAGCATGATCTGGCATCCTATTTACACTTCACATCAACGCCATCTTGAGGCTTGATGTCAAGATGGCGTTCAAGAGAATGTTCTTGAAATTCTAAGTTTGGAGGGAGGATATAGTTTATCCACAGAGATGAGTCAATCATAACGAATTATTGAGTCGATTTAGTTTAATCTCATTGCAGAGCAGGAGAGAAAGTTTATCACTCAAATTTTTGTGCAAATTACTGCACAATAGTACTGATTGTCCTCCTCTCTTGTCCGCTTTGAAATTTCGTGTTCTTAGGCAAAATTCTCGTATTACAGAATAATTCCACCTAGATCCTCCGAGGACCAACTCCCTAATACATTCACCCATTTGGTTCATGGAGTCTACTTTCAATAGAGTTGACAATAATTGTGACATTTAATTTGACTCCATAGAAGTTATTATTAGGAGTTATGTGAACAAAAGGATTTGACTAAATTGAATTGATTTAGATTGAGTTCTTTGTGATATTTCATTGAATGCTATTATTGAGTTTTCAGTTATTATTTTAGTTTTTTTAAATTAGATTGAGCTCTTTGTTATATCTCTTTCATTATTTAGTTAATATTCAATATTATGTTATTATTTTCTGTAATTGAGTATTATACCTGTTGAGTATAAAGAATTCAATATTAATTCATTTAGGACTGCAGTTTCCCTCTATTACCACATCTTCAAGCAGATGAAGCGTTTCCAAGCAAATGAAAACATGCTTGAAAATGTAGTAAATGTAGTACGAAACTGCAGTCGCAAATATAATAGTGAACATATTGATAAAAAGTCAAAGTATATTTTTATAATTATTGACATTAGTTTCATATTCAATTTTTTTCTATCTCTAGTTTAGTAAGTGAAGTAATATTAAGTTGATTTTTTTGCAGCTGTATTTACTTTTTCGTACTGATAAAAATTCAAGATCATTCAATTCTTCAGTATTTTTCAGAATAAAATGAAATCAGAACACATCTGGAGAGGAAATAACAGCTGGTGAAATTTTTTTCAAAATTTAGATTTCGAAGAAAATAAATATTAATTCAATTTCTGCAGTGGATAATTCATTTGTTATTATACCAGTTATCATCAAGAACTCCCAATCAATACATAATTCATACAAAAATATCCACAATTGGATGTACAATACGTAATGAACGCCTACAAACTTGTTATATAATCCAAATAACATACCAATTATATATGTCTTCGACAATGTTGACGAAGAAGCGTTCATTTCCTTGCTTCATTTTTCGGAAATTAGAGCAAACTCGCCTGCCAGAGATAAGAGTGTTGTCAGTTAAGCAGAGCAAGCCCCGCTAAACACACGAATCTATTTTCAGAGTTCGAAAAAAGATGGAGCAACCTGTCTGATCGATACTCACGATGTTTGTAGCATATGATGAATGATCTAGTTGCATACTTGTACGTTTTTGAGTTATGTGGTAATTACACGTCAAAAACGTGTAAAACGAACATAGATTTTTCGCTCAAACGAGGTACGAAATAATTCCTTCACTTTATTATAGAAATAGATGGAATTTTCACTTACGCCGCGGATATTTTCGAAAGTTGTTCAAAGTCATAATTATCAATTTGTGCGGTTGCGATGGTCGTTATTTTATGAGTTATTCTCGAAGCTTCAGAATGCGCTGATGTGTTTTTAACGTACCGTGAAGTATGGCATAATCATGAAGGACGGACGTTAGAGGGAAATAACTAAATTAGGCAAGGAATATCACGAAAATTACTCTCGTCCCTGAAGTCTATTTACGCAAACTTTTTGTCGTTGCGAATAGGAATAGAAGAAATGGGAAAAAAGTAATTTGACATTTGGAAGATTGAGAAGAAAGAGAGGGGAACCAGAGAAATTGATTAAGTTGGGTTACCAGACGAAAGTAATCATAAAAATACTAATAATGAACATTCCAGGCAGTAATGGTGGGCAAGCTTTCACATCACTTGCTAATTTATTTAATTTATTTACAATAATACGCTGAAATGTTTAATTATCATGGCGGATAAATAGAAATCTGCAACTATGAGGAAATTCAAGTAATTTATCCATATAATAACCATTTAAAAATCCTCTGTAAACTATTACTCATAATTCCTTTTCATTATTTTTCTCTTTATTCAACACCACTCTAATGAAATCTACCCATTCCTTCAGAAGAAAACTGAGCTTGTGCGAAAGTTGGACCTGTTTAACGATTTCCAATGGCCCAAAAACACGCTGGGAATCGAACGTACCAGTAAGCCGAAAACGCTATAAGGCCACTATATCGCACTATAGTTTAGAACAGTGCTAGAACGGTCTGCCAGAAGACCATTCAGCTGCCCAGAAGACCCTCCAAGTGTAAGCATTCCCGAACGAAAAATAATATAATTGTCAGCATTCATTATGAAAATTCATAAAAATAACATCAAATTCAAAGTCTAATTTTAATGACAGAGTGCATCTTCTCAGAGTTGAATTGAAATAGTGTCCGATATGAATTGACGTACTAGATCTTGTTAGAATTGACTTTTTCAAAGAGAAACTACGCATGAAACACATTGTTGTACAGATGTACCTACTTGTCGCTCTGAAAGAGTGAAGCCGGTTTCCGATATGTAGTGCTAGATTTTGTATTTACATAAGATTAGCAATATTTCGTTCTCATTTATATATAAAATAAAAAATTTCTTTATATCTACCGCTGGTAGTTCGCGTCGTAAGTGGTTAAACAGCCCCAATTCGTTTTGTTATATATGTGGCAGTTTTTCAATTCCCAGTTAACGGACAGGCATCAGTACTTTTGTCAAGCAAGCCTATTTTTTTATTCTAACTTAAAAATTAGCGACTAAGATGAATCAATGACTCCTCACAAAGTCTGCAAACAGTGTGTGGAATCTTTGAGAATGTGGAAAAACACGTGGTGAACTTCCGAAACCAATGATTTGGCGAGAACCAAAAGACACAAGACAATGATTGTTACTTTTGTATAGTAAAAACTGCAGGATTCAACAAAAAAAATAGATTTTCCTATTTGTGAGAAGCATTGGGTGCAGTCAAAGTGACCGCCAAGATCTGACCTGAAACCTGGTGATCCAAACATTCTAAATCAACCACTTGTCTGACATAAAAACATTATGTCGACAAGCCACGAAACACTACCATTTCGGCATTTACTAGCTTGTCATAAGGGAAGATAAAGGCTGGTGTCTTTGGTGGGCCACAGATTCGGCAACTCATTAAAGATGAAGATTGAAACAATGACCGAACTTGAAGAGAATGCTTGGCTGGCATTCAAAAGTATTGTCAAGGACTTTCTGGGAAATACACGAGCCCAGAGTTACGTCAAAATTGTTCAACAACTCTTATAAAGCTTTGAAAATCTTGTCTGTAACACGAGTATCAAACTGCATTTCTTAAGTAGTCATCTAGCTAATTTTCCAGAAAGTCTTGGCGCTGTTAGTGATGAACAGGGTAAGCGATTCCACCACGGTTTGAAGGTCATGCAGGCAAGGTATTAAGGTAGATGGTATGTCTGTATGATGGATGACTACGGTTTGAACATACTAGGAAAGGTTATGATCGAAAATTTTTTGACTAATATCTGTTTTTATTTTTTGTATAAACACAATTTAACTTTTAATATTTTAATAACCTTTATGTTAACCTTTGTATGAATAAAATATTCTAATATGTTTGGTTAGTACCCACTCTATTTTCCTATATGTGCCCATTTTGTATGACTTTTAGGGCAAAGAGAGGTTGTCCTATAGTTTGAATACTTAACGCGATAGAGAGAGAAACATTGATAACATTTTTGAATTCAGGTACCAAAATTTAGTGAAAAACAAGTCACAGATCTAAGAAAACAAAATTGTTGTTCCCCAGTGTTATATGAGAAATCCTAGAGACTATAATTTCACTGAAATTTTGAATATCTTTCCTTATCAAAAACTAAATTCAGATAGATTTTTCGTTGTCATAATGTCATACTTGATCCTCACAAAATTTTGATGCATCCATCAATTTTGGCATTCTGTAATTGATAAAAAACATAACACGGCGTTCTTAACATCTGAAGGACATCAACAATTTATTTCAAAATTGAATCAGAACTTCCTCAATTTCTGAAATAATTTTGATATTTCAGAAAGCATAATTTCTACTTGAAATCAGAAATTTCCAAATAGAAATGATGCATTTTGATATTTCGTCAATTTCAGAATTGATTTAGAAATTATTACTCTCAATAATGAGTTAATTATTAGTTATTACTTTTAATAATGGAATAAACACCCGGAACATACTCGTAAGTAGAGTTGTTATGTTTCACTCAGTGAAACTCAATCCAAATGTTTTAATTCATTAGTTTATTATACAATATATTATATCATTAGGTAGCTCTTCGCACATTTGATTGACTCCCACGACATAAGTCAGGTCGTCTTCTCCTCGGCATCGTAAATTATAATTGATCAAAGTGAGAAAAGTTGTCTCGCACTTAGAGGTAAATTGTCACTATCACAAAAGGTAAAAAAAAAAAGAACACATAACTTGAAATATCACTATCACAAAGGATCACCGAAGTCAAGAAAGTTCTCGCGGACGTAGCGGTAATCTCCACTAACTAAGATAGAAGGATGCACTCTTTGTATGAGGTATCGATCGACATAGACTCTATGTCATAGAGGATAGATCGATACATTAGTTGATTGTCAAATGTCAAATATTATGGTAGCTTTCAGAAATTTAATTTGTGACAAACCTTAGGATTTATCAATCTACATAATAATAATCTGATAGAAAGTTAACAGCTGTAGTTAGCTAAAATTTAGTTCATTTTTTACTTCCTAAGAATAAATATGTAGTAAGAAAGATTTGATTTCTAAACGACGAGGGACACATATTTAATTCCGAGCATTTTCATATGTATTCACCTTCTAAACTTTCTCTGGACTTTCACAAATAATTCAAGACCAAAATTAGCCAAATCGGTCCAGCCGTTCTCGAGTTTCAGCGAGACTAACGAACAGCAATTCATTTTTATATATATAGAGATATTCCGGCTATTTATCTTTATTTTCGTAGATATGGATGATTCGTTTATCGATTTCTACTCAAACCTTCAGTTTCATTCAAACGCCAGTTAAAACCGAACAATTCAGTAGCTCTATCATAGAAATACATCTAACGAGCAATTCATTGTCATTCGAAATAAATAGGTCCATAATTTCCCATATGGCACTTCCTTCGTAATAAATGCAAGTCTTATCATTCGAAAATCACAAGTTGCCATTGTGCCAGTCAATGATACGAATCGCCGAGCCTGCATTTACTATTATTCCCCTGCCTGCTGGCCTTGCCAGGCATAATAGATGTGGTCAGAATGTATTGTAGGTAAAATTCGTACGAGCACCGGGTTTTGGACCCTTCTAAGCCCTTCGTGCGCGCCCTGACAGCCGTTTTAGGAACATTATTAAGATCCGCATAGACCCAAAGTCATTAATGACGAATATGGAGGAAAAACGGTGATAATAACTTCAGAATTTAACCCCTGTTTAATGTTTTACTATATTTCACTGAAATTTTGGAGTTTATATGCCAGGAACTGATGTTTTTAGTAGACGCCGAATTATTTTCGCCAGTAAATCAGTTTTGAACATTTCGTGTTAATACGAGAGAAAACTACATTAACTACATTGTAAAATTACTCCTATATTAAAAATATGGTACCCATATCGAACACTAAATTAACAATGTGCTAGTTACAAACATAAACAGGGAATTTAGGTATCCTAATGACAGATTACTAATTGGTTGCGCCCTCTCTCGTGTGAATTTAGAATTTGTGTCCACAGCACACTATGATTAAGCTTCAAACCAGATGATAACTGATATCATGGTCAGAAATTACACTCTGTAGCACAATATACCAATTCAAATAGATTTTTATTTAGCACGCTTTTTTATACTTTGTGGCCTCATATTCTCAACTTTAAATGAAAGGAATAACTTCTTTTGAACTATATTTGAATTCATTTGCTACCGCACTTTGGCAGAAAGATCGATACCATATTCTTTGGAATTATCATAGATTTATTTTACCAGTATGTGTTCTACGTTTTTTTAATAATTCACTTTCTGAAAGAGGTTATTTTCTAAAATAAAGTTTTCAAAGAATCCGAAAAGTCTATTATTTTCGAAAATACAAGTCTTAGAAGTGCTGGTTCAAAATTCAATGGAAGGCAATAAATTAAAATTAACACACTTGACTCGAGTTTCACTGAATATAATAAAAACTCTACATATATTTCGAGTGGTTAACCCATTATCAAGAGTATACATTATTACATGTAAGTAATGTTGCATTGTATATACAATATTACATGTCAGTAATATTGTATACTATTTATAATGGGTTAGCCACCCGAAACAAATGTAGAGTGTTCAATATATCAGTGAAACTTAACTTTTCAACATAATGTTTCAGAAATAAGCGAAACCTTTGTGTCATTCAATAAAAAACGTTTTGTAACGCTTTCTGATGAGAGCCAGGTTCTAAACATATATAACATTAGTTTTTTTACGAGCTATACCAATAAGCTTTATAGATAATCAGTTACGATTCTCGATCAAAACTAGATGAAACTTGCCAACTAATTGTTTTACGTTTGTATTTCTCGAAGTAATGTGAAAATGTACAAGAATTTTCAAATATATCATGCAATAAACTGATGACTACTTCATTGTGTCTTGTCAGGAGTAGAAATAAGTCTTTGAAATTCACTAGAATTTAATTTTCACTAGCAATCAGTAGAAGTACAATCTTTACATCCATAAAATCTCTTGACGACACAACATTCAGCAAAAAAATAGATCACAATCTCTCACATCATAAACCGATTAATTCTTCCTTGAAACCTTCACGTGCACACACAGCCTTATGACACTCTTTCGAATTCCACGTTCCCTTTCATGAAGTTCGTGTATCAACTCTACATATATTTAATTTCACGCAGATCCGGTACGACAAGAACTTTAAATTATTTACTTTGTTAAATGTTCTGGTTGAGAGGGGTGGAACACGTATTCATCAAAGGACTACAATTCAACCACCGATCCCGGTAGAACTGGATATTCGAATCAAGATGTTTGTGTTCGAAAGGGCTGTATACGTCTTTGTTGTCAGTGAAAACAGGTAATTGCCAGAGCTTAGGAATTAACATATGAAGATTACTATGCTTATAGGATTTGAATTAACAAGAGCACAGCGTCCTTGTTAACTCCGACTGTCTGTCTGAAGGGATTTTATTATTTTTTTGAAGATTAGTAGCTGACTTTTGCTACCTTAACAACTAAGAGATTAATCTGTCATTTTTGCAATTGAAATGTAAGGAAGGGTTGTTGTATTATGACACTGGGGAGGTTTCTACGATTGGAATATCCTTGAATTGGTCTACGAATTGCTACATCATCAAGCATATTCTTCAGATTTAACCCTCTAGAGACTAATTTTTGTTGTCTGAATTGAACAAGTACTTAGGAAATGAGATAGAGTTTGAATACAGAGATCATCACTGAAATCATCAAAATTTTGAAGGATTTCCGAAAAACTTATCATTTGGAAGGTATGACATGTTGAAAATCTGAATTGGGCGACTTCTCCAGTCTCATTCTCCCTTGCCTTCTATTTCTTTTAGTGTTATAGTTGCTTCATTACAGAAGACTTATTTTGAAAAAACATTTTTTAACACAAATTGTAACGAAGACTGTAACCTTTGAAAAACGATGTTGGAAATGGGTTGACGTTTCTAGACAAATTTTCTGTTGTCTCCTATTTACTTCAACATCAAAATCTTCTACTATTGTGAAGGCAGTTTGACACAATTTTCATTGCACAATTTGGAAAGAATATTTCGTAACATCACCAAATGAACCAGTGTTGAATTGAGCTAATATTTCAAGTCCCATTTTCTTTTGCCTGCTATTTCTTTCATAATTATAATTGTTTTACTACAGAAGACGCCAGTTGAAACAATATGTATAACACAAACCGGAAGAATTGGTGTGATAGATATCAAATTCGAGCAATAAAAATTGAAGATTCGTTTCGCATTGTTAAGAATTTTAATTTCAGATAATCCATAATTATCTATGTCGAATAAGAAGCCCAGGAAGTGAATGAAGATTATCCTCGATATACTATTTTGTATTCAACTGTCAATGTAAGGTATCGAATTATATTTGGTTGTACGTGGAATGAAGAATGACAGGCTGTCAAACAATTTTAAAACTCTCAAGTTACCTAGACACACCGATACTGTCAGTTTCAAGCAACAACAAAAAGAATTTCTGATGAATCACCTTTAATATCCCTCATGATTATTGAAGCGTATCTGATAAATACCTGATCCACGATTTCTCTTCATCATAACCATTATTTTATATATACCTGCTGGTCCGGAACAGCCACGGACTTCTCGACTAACAAATTCCAATTGTCGAAACCAATGAAAAAACGGAACTGCGATATGGTTATAATACTTCTATTAACACTCGAAAAAAGCGTGAAAATCGAAATTCAATACGGCAGAATCGAAGTATTTAATTTCCTTCGTTCCGACTCTTTTGACGAACTCGAGTGTTGTATTTCTCCTGGGTATCGAGTGTCAGAAAGGAACGGTTCCCTGGAAGTTGATTGAGTCAGTTTTCGATTTTCACACCTGAAGAAATATGAGAATCTCGTCGAGGCGTCTCTCGTTCGTAATCCTACGACGCAAGACTTTCTTCCCAATGCGATGTTGAAGAATGGATGCTGATTGAAATTGTATATGAAGTGTGTGACTTGGGTATTCTTCGACCATTTACCATATAACTGGACACCGTAGATAATATCTACGGTCTTCTAAAGTGTGTGTGGTCGTGAACTTGACACCTTCGATGCAATTATAATCGTCTGCTCATTCGTTAAGGTTGTAGTAGCTATTTTGCAGGTTCTGAAGTGCATCTCTTGAAACTTAAAATCCCTATTTGCTACATTAACAAAAAATTTATATGAAAGTTGTTTTCCTGACTTATGAACAGTGATTTCTGAATAGCACTAACAGCTGACGTTTCACATGCTGCGTAAACATCTGCTGAAGATCTTCCACAGTCAGCCAATCTCATTTTTTCAACATAACATTATCAACAACAGCATTGGCATTACAGCTAGAGCGAAAGCTGAATTCTTCTGTATAGCATTCTCTATTGGTCTTCCCTCTAGCGACTCTCCATCTTATCACCTTGTGAGTATCCTTGTCTGCCCCAACAATATCAATTTTCCTTATTCTAGATAATCTTCTTGGCCTATGTCCAACTGCTACGAACAATCTCCTACCAACATCCAACTATTGTCTTCTACAGATGTTATGTCCCATCCATCTCATCTGTTTACCTTTATGAAACTCATATTAGGTTCTTTGAATATTGTGGAGTCTTTAGTTATAACAGTTACCCCACATTGACATCTTTCTGTCAGAGTCGAAGTATGTTAATAAAGTCCTAAAATGAGTTTTGTAAATATTTAATATTTACTGCATCTTCTATGGGTAGTTATGTTGATATGTGCTGAAAACGCTAAGTATAGTTAGATTTATTTTCTAAAAATTTCTTTCACTGAATTCTTTCACTATTGTCCTTGTTTCATCAACTTAATTATTCTGTCGATTCATTATTTCATTTCATTTCACTATTTCTTATCAGTTTTGCAGTCTTATGGTATTCCTTCATTTCAACTTAACATACTTGGACTTCCTCTACATTCGAAGGTTCTGCTAACTGTTAAATATCAGTTCCGACCTTCGTATTTGAGAGTTACATTGTTGTATTAGCTTTTGCTGTAGCATAAATATTCCTGATATATTTCTTCATTTTGAGTTCTTCTACTTGAACATCTTGTACATCTTAAGAACCTTCTTACAGATCAATGTAAGTTCAAACTTTCTCATTTGATAATTGCTTTGCCAGATGTATCTATTCATATTCTCAAAGTTTGCGGAAATTGAAGTCAATTCATTCATCCATCACGCTGAAAAGCGTGATCATTTAGACCACGTTTGTTATATATTCTGTGATGTAGATTTTTATTTGCTGATACTTGGCTCCCTAGACTTCAAAGATGATTTGGGTAGCTGTTTCATCCTCCTCTTTCTCAAAAAACTTCATTTGAAAGTTTCTACTTGTAAAGTGACAAATTTCGTTTCATTTAACTGTGAGTCTATTTATACTTTGCCTATTTTTCAGATTATCCGTTTTGCAAAACAACTGCAACTCTTTCATTCTGTTCATGAATGTCTCAATGTAGAGAAGCTACATTTTGAATACCTCTACAATTGAATTGATTCATTGGCAATTCACTTCGAAAATGTGCTGCTTTTGCAGCTTATACAGGCCTTAGTATTTGATGTAAATCTATGAATGTATTCACGAATTCCTTCATAGTTATTTTTTATCCTGCCAACTTTCAGCCTTATTTTCGACGTTTGAAACTACTTCGGAAAATTGTGCTCTATCTGCTCTAATATTACTTACTCAAATTTCCATCGAGTATCCAAAACATAGCTTCACATCGTTTATTGAATGTTCTAGAGCAAGATCTAGATATTTCGTGCTCATTAATATTTTGGATTCGAATTTGAACTTTCACGCACATGCAGATTATATAACGAGAAAATTTTCGAAAAAAGTAGAATTCTTATCACGAATCGGCAAATCTTTGTATATGAGTACAAAGTTGTCCTTCTATAAAGCCATTACACTTCTTCATTTACAATTCTGTTGTTCCTTATTGTTTAATTGTCCCCAATATCAAATAAGTCGATTAGAAAGAATACAAAATAGAGCTATGAGATTTATATTAAAATGTAATAATATACATCTATCAAATCCATGCTTAATGTGTTAAATATGTTATCTGCTAGCCAAACAGTTTTGTTTAATGTGCAAGTGTTCATTTTCAAACTGAAAAGAAATATGTTACCAACCTACATTAGTGATAGAGTTCGATTATTTAAAGATGTACAAAATTATAATACGAGATTCAAAACAGACTTTATCCTTGGAAAATGTAACACTACACAAAAGCTAAAATCTATTTTGTATGAAGGTTTAATTGAATTTAATGGACTTACCTGCACATATAAAAACAGTGAAAGTTTGAAAGTATTTAAAAGACTTTTGAAAACGTTCATCTTGACCAAATGCAATACAGTTTGAAGTCAATCTAATTCAGTTGGGCCAATTCATTTCTGCTAGTACTCTAATTGATGTTTATCATGTAATATTAGTTAGGTGTTAAGTATAACGATTTTATTGTTCTACTATATTATGTTATTTATATTGGTACTTCACTTAATTCACAGTATTTTACTTTTCATTATTTTAATTTTTTTGGAATTAACTTGTTATTACTATATATTGTAATATGATGTAGCAATTCTGCGAAATAAATACATTATTATAATTCAAGACTTTATAACTTGCGAAGTAATACATAGTTCATTTATTTATTGCCAACTATTACCAATTCAATAGTGGTGAGAAATGTGGTTCCAAAACATACCACTTTAAAAAACAAAACATACTTCATCATATGTGTATACGTCAAAAATACAGAAGATCTGAAAGACTTCTAGTTAATAAAACCATGCTGCACAAAGCCAATATGCAAATTAATCCAGACGTACCTATTTTAAAATAGTCAAAAATCCGTTCGATTCCCACTGACGTGTTCCTTTGTCAATCCCACGTAACTAGGTTAAAAACTCCCCTTGCGTAGTACGTTTCGCAACCCTAATCAACAAAAGGATAATCTCGTTACATAGCATAAATAGCTGTTACAAAACACGAATGCAAACAATCAAATCTACAGCTGACGTGATGCAAGCGCATGGAAATGCCCAGCCACCTCGATTCTTTTTTCGCACCCTCAGTTCATGAAACCGACATAATGCGGGTATTTATGAAATTGATATTAATCTTCCTCCACGTTGCTGGCTTCACTTGAATTATTGGCTGCGTCATAATAAAGACTTGAGAATGTGTCCTTGTTTATTTTTGGACGATTTATATCAATAGAAAGCAAATATTACCTTTAAAAGAGGTAATTCGTTAGTTTTATTTATTGTGGTTAACCAGCTGCAAATGGCAGCTATATTTTATGTCTTTGGTTGTCACACGCTCTGTCATTTGTATAAGTTTATAAAAAGTTTGTCTTCAGTCACACACAAAATATAATATATTAGAAAGTTGATTCAAAATTCAGATTCTGTAGATAAGTAATGTAAATTCTGTAACAGTATCTCTGTAAATGTAACAGTAGGTTATTCAAACAATCCCATAATTGACAAAATTCTCCTAAAAACAGTTAATGTCAATATCATATATAAAAAAATAAATTGAAGTTCTTTATTCTCAACAGGTATAATACTCAATTACAGAAAATAATAACATAACGCTGAATAATAACTAAATAACTAAATATTAAAATAAATTAAACTCTTGGCTTAATGTTACACGATTTATTTAACAATATGTATAGTCAACATGTTTCGAGCGTTAGCTCATTTTCAAGACATCACCAAGAGTTAAGCGAGAATTCAATCTCATTAAATAACTAAATGACTAAAATGAAGATAAATACAACAAAGAGCTCAATTTAATCTGAAAAAACTGAAAAAGTAAGCTGAAACTAAATAATAAAATTAAATGAAATATTGCAAAGAACTAAATCTAATTCAATTCTGTAGTACGAGATTTTGCCTAGGAAGAAGAAATTTCAAAGAGGACAAGAGAGGAGGACAATAAATAATGTTTGAAAAACTTGAGTCACTTTCTGTGCATAACCTCCCTTCAGAGAATGGGTGATTTTTTATGCGTTATTTTTTTTTAATCGAATAGAACAGTCAATTTGTATCATATATTTGAAATTTCCATTCAGATTGACAACTTGTCCTTTGCCATTCATAATTTAAAGATAACTTCATGTAAATGTTGTCCGCGGCTCTGTATCAAATGGTCCATTCGGAGGGTCCAATTTTGCGTAACCTTTTCGGGTATTTCGACCTGTATCCCATGAATTACGCGTGTTTTGTTGTCATTCAATCGTGTTCGGCTTGTCCACATAAACTAGCGACTTTACATAACCCCACAAAAAATAATCCAGAGACGTCAAATCGCATGATTTTGGCGGCTTATTCTCAGGGTCATTTCGAGAGATAAGCTGCTCACCAAATTCATCCTTCAACATGTCCATTGTTTCACCAGCTGTGTGGCATGTGGCACTGTCTTGATGAAACCACATGTCAACCAAGTTCAACTCGGCCAACTGGGGCAAAAACAAGTTGCGTATCATTGCTCGATATCGTTCGCCGTTGACAGTAACGTTTCTTTGAAGAAAAATGGACCGATTATGCCACCAGCTCATAAACCACAACAAACTGTCGTTTTTTCGGGATGTATCAGTAATTCTTGTATGGCATGTTGCTGTTAATCACTCCAGATGCGACAGTTCTGTTTATTAACATATCTGTTAAGCCTGAAATGAGCCTCATATCTGAACACAATTTTTTGATAAAACAGCGGATTTTTATTAAGCTGTTTTAAGGCCCATTCACCAAAAATTGGACGTTGTGGTAGGTCATTTGGCTTCAATTATTGCAGAAGTTGATTTTATAGGCTTTCAAACCCAAATCAACACGTTAAATTTCCCATGTGTCTTCAGTACGCACTGTACACATGCGAGACAATGTTTTAATGTCCAACAAAGTAAATAATCACCAAAATGGTGATAACAGCACGAATTGTTGATTCACCAGGTCGATTATGACGACCATTATATGGTCGCAACAAACGATACACATTTTTCACAGAGCACCAATTTTGATAGTATATTTCAACAATTTGCAATCGTTGCTCGTTTGTAAGTATTTCCATGATGAAATGGCATAGTATACTGAAAACTTTTCACTTTGACAGAAGACGTTCGGATGCCATTACCGACCAGTGCCGCCAACCTGAAAAACTTAGCTCTTGTCTTATATTTTCCTTCCATTAAATTATTAACTGTGTTTAATAGAAATGAACAAACGACATTTTCCAAGTTATAAACTCACCAAATCCAATTACAGAAAAGTTACAAGGTAATTTCTTTGAACTGATGAATACAAGAGTCATATTTAAGAATCAATTTGGTCATTTACGATTGGTTAATCATTTTTGATGGATGTACTAATTCCTATAAACTCCAAAATAAAAAGACTCTAGATACAGTCTCAATAAACTTAAATCTTCAAAAATAACCGGATTATGGTCGAATTTTGACAACTGGTGTTCCAGTAGTATACAAAAATAATGATAAAGGTATTATAATTCTTGAACGAAAGACGAAAATTGGGCCTAATCGATTCTATTGGAACCAAGTTAGTCTTGAAGAAGGTATTCAAATGGGCAATGAAATATCTGTTTCAGGATTTAGGGTAATATTAATAATTTGATATCAGGAAGATGGTTTCATCTTTAATAAATTATGCATCTTCACTTGAATCATAGAATTCAAACTTTTGAGTTTGACCATAGAATTTGAGTAACTGACAGATATATTGTTACTATTTCGTAGTAGTTGAATAGAACTCGCGATAAAAGGTTTGTAAGAAAGTTTTGTAGAATTTAGAATTATAGTAGCATTTAAAGTAAGTCGATGTAATAACCAAAGTTTTCTGTAAATTATCGCTTCGATTCTCTCACATGACTCAATGAACTCAATTAACGAGTATACAATGTTCAGTAATTACAAATTCTTCAGTCTTACTTTGTTGCAGTCATTTCTATTTTTGGATATTAGTGAATTGATCCATTTTCTACAAACACTCAAGTGTTTATTGTTCGTCTCGCCTTAAAGCAAATTGAAGTTCCCAATTACTCTTGCTCGCTAATGGCCTATCTCGTTGTTTATGGCGAATAAACAAGTGTTTTATGTATATAAACCCAGCAGGTTTCGAATAATTTACTAATTGATCAGCATGTTTAAATTGCTTATAATTAATTTGGTTCGAAGTACTTGAAATCGAACTCGCCTGTTTGCATTGAATTTAAATTGACAGTGTTATACACAAGATTGTGTTGAGTGGGTGTGTATATTCAACAAAACCTTCAGAATATCGAAGTATTTCTCCTTGAACTGGTTTAAAATAGGTACTTGAAGTAATTGAAAAGGTTTTTCGATCGTAAATTCCAAACAAAAATAGCAATTCACGATTAAAAAACGGAAATAGTTGAATTCTTTTCTGTCGCGGTTGGTTTGTTCGATAACCTGAAGTTGATGCCACAAAATGAAATTGAAAAGCTCAAATTACGCCC
This sequence comes from Henosepilachna vigintioctopunctata, assembly GCA_030704895.1. Taxonomy (NCBI): domain Eukaryota; kingdom Metazoa; phylum Arthropoda; class Insecta; order Coleoptera; family Coccinellidae; genus Henosepilachna; species Henosepilachna vigintioctopunctata. Next base: position 3,999,742 of record JARQZJ010000032.1, read on the forward strand.
ATAAACTTCTCCTTCTTCTTGGAAGTATGTCTCTTAGACGTTTCCTTTAAAAAATGACAAGAAATCAGCTACGAAAGAAACAAATGAATTTATATGATGTTATTGCCTGTAGGTTGTGTATAGATTGTTCCATACTTTTACAAAAACAGGCTTTTTCAATTGAAAAATCTTTATTTCAATTAACGTTTCAGTAGTTAATATTCACAACGAACCGTCAACTGAAATATAGATTTCTCAATTGAAAAAGCCTGTTATTGATGGACACATTAAAAAAATCTATTGTTGAATTTGTTGAGGCAATTTAAATTGAAATATATATATATAGGTACATCTTGTTGAATGATAATAGGATACAATTGTTTCATTATTATTGTGAATCTCACAGTCCGTATTCAATCAATCAATCAAGAATCGACGACTTTCAAAACGCCCACAGGTCCTATGTCCGAATGAGGTGAAAACAACACTTTGTGATAATTCACGTTGAGCTCCCTCCATCGGAGAAAAAAGAATAAACTCTCCCTAACGTTCTAGATCCCTATTCATGACAATATTAGTGCATCAAATCAAAGACGTTTATTGAGATTAAGTCAATTACATTTCATGGTATTTTATAAACAATTACAAATGGGAAGTTATAAGGTCTCGCGACCTTCTTCAACCCTGTATTTTTTAATATAATGTGATACAAAAAAAAAAAAAACAAAAATTTATTTTCACATACAAAAGAAAAAAAAATATTTTTCATATACTCATTTCGAGTTCACATGAATTATTTTACGTCTGTAGCCGGCTTATTCATTACGTGCCATTTGGTCAAATTAATAGAGCGAGTAATTGAGGCTTCGTGGACATTTCATTCGTGGTTCATTTCATCGAACACCACATAAGATTCTCATGTCTAATCATATATTCCGTGAATTTGAAATCTATCATTTTAATTTATATTATATCATATATTCCATTTGTCATTTAGTTTCAATTCGTCATTATGATGACTATAAGATTCATAAAGATCTCTATCGTACATCGTACAAGGGCAGAAAAGTTCGTATAAATACGATTCAAATCGAACGGTTGGCAACACTGATGCTTATTCCTACCTAGCTTCGTATCAGGGTTCATTAAAATCGAAGAGTTATGAGGGTGAATCTGTCCTACTTCCAAGAAACATCGTTAAAATAAATTCGGTGTTTAATAAATGTGTCAGTCTGGTCTAAATATTTTTAAATTAGGTGATGGTCGTTGTAGGATATTTATGTTCTCCAAACTGACAAAGCGGACAGGGAAGAGGCATTTTAAACTTTAAATTCTCTGATAATGAGAGTTAGGGTCACTAATAAGTCGGATTTTGTTTGAAGAGTGGTACGTTTTACCTCGAATTCAGCCAATTAAAATGTAGATTTATCTATAGAGATGTTTAATCTAAAATCGACTTTCTAAACGACATGTTGCTAATTGAAAAAATTGTACTTGTGTGATCGTTAAAAATAACTTCCTTCTTGAAATAATTAGTAGGTAACTTTTTCTATAGTCCAAACTTTTTAGCAGAAATGAGATTATTTATTTTCTGGGAATATAGTCGTAGCATATCCCTTGAAAAATTGTGAAATATGGAGGAATTAATCCATGAAAATCCATGAAGGTGTCTGGAAATACACTCAACTAGAACACATTATCTTGCCTTTTATACTTATTTTCAGGTGATTCTGAATTCAGAATCTACTTTTTTATCCTCAATTCATTGTGATATATACTTTACTCTATTTTTAAAATTCGAAGGGATGAAAGATTTCAATATGTAAAAATTCATAACTGTTTACTATAATAATAATAATAAAATTTATAGAGAATCATTCCTTAGATAGTGAAATTAGATTCATTCAATTGATACAATAATTAAAACTAAGAAGAATGCTCACAAAAAAACTTGATTCAGTTTTGAGTCTGATCTTCCATTCGGCCCTCAAACAAAAATATTACTTTAGTTTATATTCAGAATAAGATACAACTATATTTGAAAATAAAAGAGAAAAATTACCTTAGAAATATTAAACATTTGAGACAATTCCGAATGATGAGGGACATTCGTGCTAAAAAAGTACTGTGCTACTAAAAGTACTATAGTATGCCTTTGTTATCATCAATGACTATCTTCTTAAACGAATGAGTTTTCAGTAATTTCAAATTTGATGGTGAATGATAAAAGATTTCATTACTCTGATAATAGAGTGATTACCAGATTTAGCTGTTTCGTGCTTAGGTATAAGTTCCTTGTTGAATACTCATGATTACTATTCAGTTTAATAAACCTATCTTCATTTTCTTTAACATATAGTCAACATATATAAATATATAAACTAGGTAGGGTGAGTATGTAATTATTATTAATGAATATAGGTTTACAAGATGTTCGTTGATGAATATTGAATATTAATCGAAGTATTCGATTCTGTGTAATAAACACCCTATTTATTTCTGTAGAGCAGCCCCACAGCAGAATATTATAATTTAGATGACTGTATACAAGACTAGTACACAATCATAACACAGTTTCTAAATACAATATTTTCAATTCTAGAGATTGCAAAAAATGAGTTACTCAACTTTTTAGATAAGACATCAATGTGTTTTGTCCATCTCAAATTTATGTCTACATATATTCCAAGAAACTTTGTTGATACAGATGATGATGATATAGTGTTATCCCCATATTTAACATTCAAGGTACTGATTCCATTGCCCTTCAGACGAAAATTAAGACATACAGTTCTGTCGACGTTCTTTATCAAATTGTTCATTCAACACCAATTTACAAAATTCGCCACGATGCATTCACATGCCTCCAGAAGTTCTTCAGGAGTCCTTCCAGAAACAACCACCGATGGAATCATCAGCAAATAGTGTCACCAAAAATCGGGACAACTTCGCAGGCAGATCGTTTATAAATAAAATGAATAAAAGAGGTCCATCTACTAAAGAGGCATTCCTACCAAAACTTGATATCCTGTAGACATAATACTTAGCTCGAAATATGTTTGTAATATAAAGGAAATAAAGGCTGTAAATCAATCATGCAAAAAGAATATCAAAGTATCAAAGTTTTATCACTAAATCGAAGGTTTGACTGACAGTCACGATCTACAGTTATCTACATACCAAATGAAACTCGATCGTTTACTTTATGACATTATACTTTCATAAAAGTAAAGAATTGAAGTTTATCGCATTATTTTTATTGATAATATCAATTACATTATTCTCTTGGGTTTAGAGAACTAGCCCCTGTAACGGACCGAAAAAGCAACCTGATATTTCAAGAACGTAAAGCATGAAATATGATATTTGAGATGAAATGTTGACTTTGTGGTCAACTGAAGGAGTTTCAAGACATTGTAGCCGTCGTGCTTCAGACTTTGGGTTCTTTCATCTGTGCATGAGTGTCACCGAAGCGTGAGGTTCACTCAGGTACCTACTATGTCTACAGTTTCTTCTACAAATACGCCTGATTCTATATAATTTCCAACAAATTTTATTTACGTTTTCCATTGGGTTTGATTCGTGAATATATCCTGAAATTATAGAAGAATGAATGTATGTTTAATGCTATGTGGATTTAAATTGAAATAAAAACGTGAACACGTTTTTGAAGGTTTCCCACTTTTACTAAACGACTGGAATGTAAGTTTCACCAGCATGATAGCTGATCATGCTGGTCGAGCTGATCAATAAACAGTTGTTCTGTTGTTATTTACAAATGCTGAAGACCTTACGAAATCAAACAAAATCAATTGTCTTTACTAGTTTCATATATTTTTTCAGTCGGCTGAAGTTTCATTGCTTTCAATATTTTCAATAAAATTATTGCTTATCAATATGTGTTGACATTCAAGTCGTTATTTTCCAAATTAGTTGAAAATAATGTGTCAATTGTTGATTCTAGAAATTGCTTTAGGTCTTTATATGAAACCAAAAATCAGCAACAATGTTTTACTAAATGAAAAGATCCTAAAATAAATCTAAAGATCCTAAAAGTTCCTTGATTTGCATAATCTCTGCTAGAACAATCATTTATGTGTATTCGCGTACATGTTTCATATTCACTCATATACTTGTATATGTGTCTAAGTGTTAATATGTGAATGTAGATGTATGTGTGTGTTTATTTTTATATGAATGTGTAAGTTTGTTCAGCTTTCAAGTTTTTTTTTATTCCTATAATTATATTTCATTTTATCAGTTGGGATTTTATATCACAAACTCTTCATTTTAAAATTGAACTTCAAAGTTTGAAAGTACAGTATCTAAGCTTTTGATCTTTTGTACTTTTTTGTACAAATTTCGTTTTTAGTACATATTGTCTTATTTGTCTTTCCTGTTTTGTAATTAGGAACTGTCATGTAAAACAGTGAATTTTAAAATAAAATAAATAAATGCTTCGAGAAATCTTCAGTATTAGCAAGACGGGTTACCATAATTGTCTTTTGAATTGATACACTGAATGTCACATGTATTCAATGATTGACATAATACGTAATAATTACTTATGACCACTCGTCTACATACACCGTATTCGCCAATTCTTTTTCGATATATACCGCAACAAAGTCTCAGTACACAAGATATCAGGAATATTCCCACAAATAGAACAAAAACACACTTTCTGCCCCTAACCTCTATTTTCGAACGAGTCATTGTAATACTCCAACAATGACAGATTCCGTAGATATAATAGATTGCGCAAAGGGTCCAAGTTGGCGTGGCAAACAACAGACAAAAGAGAATCCAGCCGTTCGTAATGGGAAAGAACTTTTGAAAGAAATCATAATCGCCCTGTTAGCTTACTCTTTCTCTTCAAGATTATGTGCCGGAGGGATGATAACCTTATTTTTCGTATTAATATCGAACCATTGAATTGGTCTCTATTCATCTGAAATCAAACTGAAAACAATAAATGGTTTTAATATATTTTTCCGTATAGAACTGAATTAACTGGAATTTCAGAAACCCACACAAATTGGCAAGGGATCTTGTTTGATAGTTATTCTCAAAATGTGTCTTCAGAAAGTTGTGTTAGCGATTTCTGAAGAGGTTTTTTCTAACTGGTTATTCGTATTTAAATTAAATAAACCTTGTAGAGAAAATGCATTATCAGCGTATACTTCATAGATCTCAAAATGCCTTTTAAAATGTTTATTTATTTATTCACAAATACACCACTCAACAGCTTGGGCACATTACTGAGTGGAAAAGATAGAATATAGTTTACAACTTATGTAAAATAAAACTAGAAGTAATACCAATAATATACAAACAATACACATGAACGATAACTCTGTGTTCAAGCTTACATTGAAGCTCACCCACAAGATACAGGAAAAACTAATATCTAAAAACATGTAACTAAAAATTAGTCAGGCGCGAGATCGTCTGATATCACCAGTACGCATGCAAATATGTCGATGACGTCATGAAATGGCTCAAAGTCACCACTAATTTTATGAAGTGATGAAAACGCCAGAAAGGTCAGAAAAGCCAGAAACAGGTTTTGATGCGGTTTTTTTTAAATAGATAGCGTGATTGAAGAGGAACCTTTATATGTATAATAACTCCAATAATTAGTGGAGAAATACTATTATTTTTGAGGTTTCTATCTCAGGTTTCTATCTTTGAAGTTTCTCCTACGAGATTTATCAAAATGATGTAATAAGTATTGTACACATTGAAAAGATCTACAGAAAACTCCGCTATGATATTTGTCTATCTCTTGGATATCCCACAATAACATTTTTTTGTCATTTACTTTTCACGACAAATGATAGCCAATTTTTGAAGCGATTTTAACCAATACAGCATCAACCCTTATCCAATTGAATACATCAAATGCATTGTTGATTTAATATAGATCTATATGGCCCTTTACAGCGTATGATTTAAATGAATATTTTCGAAGATATTACAGAGAAAACGACTTCGTTTTATACTATGAAGTGATATATATATATATATATATATATATATATATATATATATATATATATATATATATATATATATATATATAGATAGATATATAATAATTTATGTAGCAAATCAACGTTGACCGGGTCAGCTAGTAATCGATAATAATTACAAGGTATTACGTGTTTATTTGAGAATAACGAAGCCTTGATAATGTGTTATTTAGCTCAAAACATTAGAAAAAATTCAAGCGAAATTCAAGAAATTCCATCTACCTACAATTTTTATGGAGAACTTGAACTTTTACTTCAATCATTTCAAAAATTCAACGAAATAGTCAAATTTTCCGAACCAACACAATCGAAAATAATTCAGAAATTTCCACGTTCTCTAAAACGAACAGAAATGTTATAAATGATGAGAATATTACATGATTCATCGAGTGAAATTGACATAAATCCATATAGAGTAACGTGAATAGAGTACCGATTTTAAAAGTTCCATACATCTCTATTAAGTAGAATACCATTTTGAAAAAGTTGATAGCTAGGCACATTCAATCGATGAATATTGATAGGTACTCGAATCAAAAGTAATGAGCACCGCACAATAACCATTAATTCAAACATTTTTCACGGTACATAAAATGTATGATTCATGTTTTATACCGTGATGCATTTGCTTTGCTCTAGGAATAAAAGCGCTCTAATGATACTATCGGAGTACAGAAGTGTATTTCAGTGTTCGAATTTATGATTGATTTGAAAAAATATAATCACCTTCACTCAGTGACTTCAATCAGTTATTATTCGCCTATTCAAGAATAATATTACTCGTGATAAAATTATTCCGTCAAGCCTTTCAGTGTGTTAACTTTAAACATGCATTTTGTTTGTTTGCTGTTTTTATTTCATTATAATTAACGAAAATTATTTTATGCTAACGATGACAAAATATTTCCAAGTGAGATATTCTTCATAAACTGGATTCTGAAATAACGAACCGAATGAAATTCTTCAAATTTATTTTTTGTATTGATAATCTGCAAAATTTATGAAAAAATTGCAGGAGACGTAAAAGTTTCTGACAAAATCTGTCTCTGAATTCAAAAATGTCCTCTATCGCGGCAAGTTTTTGAACTACAATACAGCCTCTTTTCAACCTAAAAGTCATACAAAATAAGCATACAGAGGAAAAAAATGGGTACTAAAAAAACTTACTACAATATTTTATTCATACAAAGGTTATTATAATTTTAAAAGTTAAATCGTCTTTATAAAAAAAATAAAAAAAGATATTAGGGTAAAAATTTTTGCTTATAACTTTTCCTAGAATGTTCAATTTGGGGACATTCTCGCTTGATGCTTCAATAGTAGTCAGCCATCATACTGACATACCATCTACCTTGATACCTTGCCTCCATGACCTTCAAATCTCTGTGGAATCGCTCACCCTGTTCATCACTAACAGCCCCAAGATTTTATGGAAATTTAGCAAGATGGCTATGTAAGAAATGCTGTTTGATACTCATCTTACTGCCAACCTTTTAAAGCTTTCTAAGAGTTGTTGTACAGTTTCGACGTAATTCTGGGCTCGTGTATTTCCAATAAAGTCCTTTACAATACTTTTGAATGCCAACCAAGCATTCTTTTCCAGTTCTTCATTGTTTCAATGAAACCTTCATCTTGAATAAATTACCGAACCTGTGGCCCATCAAAGACACCAGCCTTTATCTTCTCATATGACAAGCTAGGAAATACCGAAATGATATATTTAAAACAGTCACCATCGTTGACAAAAGCTTAAAAATTGCTTCATGAGACCTAGTTTTATATACAAATTCGGAAATACAATGTTTTTTCTGTCGACAAGTGGCTGATTTAGAATGTTTGGATCACCTGGTTTCAGGACAGATCTTGGCGGCCACTTTGACTGCACCCAATATTTCTCACGAGCTCTGCTGCCCACATACATAGAAATACTCCAATTTCTGGAAAAAGTTCCGGCGACAGGAGTGCAGAAGGGCTATCTGTAATTCGCGCAACAACTGTAGGAAAAAAACTTGTCGTAAAAGAAAAAAACTGATTAAACTTTTGGAATCAGTAGTCAATTTACCTCTAAAACAGCTTAAAAATCGAAGTCAACAGTAATTATGTTACAAATTGTTCCCCAGTGTTAGTCCTTTTCATGATATTGCGTGAGGTTTTCTTTCAAAGCTGATTGAGAAGAATTATAGGAGTAGCCTAATTCCATCCTGTCCACTTATTTTGGGAAATTAAACAAATATGCAGGGTTTTGAGAAAGTAACACCTCTGTAGTATTTTATTGTCCTATTTTTTTCGTTTCCAAAATTTCTAAGATGTGTTAAAGTTTTAAATAAAAAAAAATCTTAAAGGATGCATAAAGAGATGGAAATTCATCAGATGGAAAAAACAAGAAGGTTGCTAGGGTGTTTCTGTTTCATTTTTTCATTTCCGATGTCATTGCGTAGTTTTTCTTCGAATCTAATTGCAAAGAATGACAGTGGAAGTACAATTCGGCCCAGTTTACTTATTTCAAAGATACAAAATATGCAAAAAATGTGTTTCAACGTAAACGTTTCAATTTCCGTAATGTTTCATTGTTCAATTTTTTTTAGACAGATAATGAAAATTTTTTTCGTCATATTTTAGCGCGACATGTTCCTAATGTGTAACTGTCGTCCCAAGGTTTATATAACAAACTACCCTCTATGTTGAGCAGACAATCTCTCCTTGAGTTTCACGCATTTTCGTCCGAAATAGCAGCATGGCCTCCATTTTATCATCAATTTATCTATCATTGGTAAAAATCAATTATCTATTTATTTTTATTCATTATTGTTATTTATTATTGCATCTTCAAATATGTGTTTCAAACATGAGGAGTGATTTAAATTAGAATGCTTTCAATTATTATGATTACGTTCTCTGACAAATTCTTTTATCGACGAAACTACAATTTACAAAATATGAATCAAAAATCAGAGTCTAAACTCAATCAAATTTCAAACTTCCATATATTTATTCGTCCTTTTTTCAGCATAGAGTAAATTCAATCGGTTACAAAGTTATAAAATGTCCCACACAAAATTCCCGGAACCTCTGACAAAAACCCGGCGTTCCCTAATTCAAAGCTCCGGGAGAGCAAAATAACACCTATGCCGTAAAAAATTCGAATGGGATCTCCCAACGAATCTCCTCCAACGAGCCAACTCTTTTCCCGTTATCAGATTCAAACTGTCGGTAGCAATTAACCACAGAAACAACGTGCTTGCCACAATTTGAACTATGTTCATGAAATTGGTCATATATTAAACGGTTTATCGAAGATCTCGGATAGTGGGATTCTCCCGACAGAACAATGGGGACAAAGGGACCAATATGCTCCGTTTCTCACTTTATGGACCTTTCTATATGCGTATATATTGATAGGGAGGTTTTTCAGATCTGCAATACCTCATTTCTCGGTGTCTGTTTTGATAGAAAATAATTTCATTAACAAGATTATAATTTTTCTTAAAAAAAATTGGTCATTCGACAGAATACGTATTTGTGCCACTACATCGGTATACAGTCTGTTTATAAACGAACAGTTTGTGTAAACATGGAGAGAATTGGAACACTATTGGATATAATCCTTGAGAAGGGTGTTTCAGGATTGGCTTGGACTGTTATACCTCATTTCTGGTATCAGATACGATAGGCAGTAAACCCGTTAGCAAAATTTTAATATCTCTTAAGAACTATTGTACCTTCGACAAATTATGTATTTGTGCCATTTCATCGTATGTTCATGAACGAAATGTTGTGATCAGTGATGAAATGATGCTTCAGTGATGAAATTGACACAGTTCTCATACTAATTTAAATTGACATTACAGCTCGAATACACACAAGATACACACACATACATACAAAAATTACTTCATAGCCGTTTCTTCGTAGTTTCGTCATTCAATAAGCCCCAAAGTAATATAATCATTAAAGTATTCAAACAAATATTAACCTACAGTTGGGTTAATATTTGTTTGACCTTGGGGCTTATTGAATGACGATGTAAAGAAAGAACGAAACTTTGAAATAAATTACATGTATTCAAAATTTATGAAATACATGTTGCTAAATCATAAAAGAAACTATAAAAGAAGAAGTACTTTACTGAATTAATTTACTCTCTGCCAAATACGTACAAAATTTTGAATATTCTTTGGATTTGGATACTATAATGAATTAATTTTTTTCATAAAAGTCCTGAACTGATTTCAGAAAGTATATTACAATTCATCATACTTGGCCCAATTAAAGAATACAATTCATACCCTCTGTACATTTTTCGGGCTATTACCACATTATGAAGAGTTTATTCAACTTGTTTCGAAACAAATTCTCCATCATGTTAACAAATTGAGATTTTTTGAAGAAGCTCCAATTGATGTAAATTCAATGTTGTTTATTATATAATAATGGGTGATTTTTTAAGCGTAGTTTTTTTATTCGAATAAAACATTCAATTTGCATCATACTTTTAAAATCTTCTTTGAAATTGATAACTTGGTATTTGCCATTAACATTTTAACGATAACTTCATGTAAATGTTGTCCGCGGCTCCGTTTCAAATAGTCCATCCGAAAGGTCCAATTTTGCTGCACTTTTTCGAGCATTTCGGCCTGTATCCCACGAATTACACGTGTTATGTCATCCTGTGAGGCTTCAATCGTGTTCGGCTTGTCCACATACATTAACGACTTTACATAACCCCACAAGAAATAATCCAGAGGTGTCAAATCGCATGACTTTAGCGGCCAATTCACAGGGCCATTTCGTGAGATAAGCTGCTCACCAAATTCATCCTTCAACATGTCCATTGTTTCACGAGCTGTGTGGCATGTGGCACCGTCTCGATGTAACCACATGTCAACCGAGTTCAACTCGGCCAACTGGGGCGAAAAAAGTTGCGTATCATGACTCGATATCATTCGGCGTTGACGGTAACGTTTCTTCCACGGTCGTCTTCGAAGAAAAATGGACCGATGATGCCACCAGCCCATAAACCACACCAAACTGTCGTCTTTTCGGGATGCAACGGTAATTCTTGTATGACATGTGGCTGTTCATCACTCCAGATGCGACAGTTTTATTCATTTACATATCCGTTAAGCTAGAAAACCAGACGACCATAATAAGGTCGTAACAAACGCTACACATTTTTTACAGAGCACAAATTTCAACAATTTGCAATCGTTGCTCGTTTGTAAGTCTTTTCATGATGAAATGTCAGAGTATACCGAAAACTTTTCACTTAGACAGATGACGTTTGAATGCCATTACCAACCAGTGCCGCCAACCTGAAAAACTTGACTCTCAAAGCATCACACGTGATAATAGTTGAATTATTCTCATTTTAAAGTGATATTTGATTTGAATGAAAGGAACGAACTTATGTGGATCAAGTAGGTAAAATCAAGGCTATACTTTGTTGCAAAGAGTTTCCATATAAAACAAAGATGAGATGTCAGTTTCCATTGAAACAATCTGAGCCAGAAACTTTCAGGGTAACAGAAAATACAAAGTCCATTGAAGTATTACATCTATAAAGGAAGTTTCCCGCTTCACATTACCGAAGCTATTTCTGTAGGTGTAGTCGAAAAATAACTAATACTTCTTAAAGACTTCAGTAATTATGAACTAGTCAATGTGTCCATTGTAAATGACAGTTTCCCAAACACAAAATTAAATTTGATATCAACGTACTTAATTTGTTTAGAAAACTTCGGATTTATCACAAACTTTAAGGGAAGTTATCCGTCGACGAACAATGTTGCTCTAATGCACTTCCGAAGTTTCGGGGAAAGAGCTTCTGTATTGAATGAAATCTTTTGTCCTTTCCACTGGGGATAATTCGTTGAGATGATAGAAACGTATGTTGTTACTTATAGATTTCCTACAAAATTCTTAACAGCTTCGTTTCCAGGAAAAATGATCACAACTGTCGTTTCACTTATACGTTTTGTGCTTCCTGTCATCACTTTATTGATTTCTTATTTTCGATACTTCTTTGTTCGGTTTTTATCTGGACAATGGTGTTTTCAGTTTCGAATACTGATGAAAGCATAGAATTTATGACTCCTAGTTCAAAGCAAGAATATAAATCGTGTTTTAATCAGATATAATAAAAATCTTGATTCATATAGACACATTACTTATTCTTATTCATATAGATCATTATTCCCAAATTCAATCCTTAGGGATCCCTTCACACTCTCTCACAGAGAGGTTATCCCAGATATAGTCAATCAGAGGTATTAATCTAATTATCGGGCCTGTGGCGGCGGTCCCCATGGCAGTGATCGTCGCCCTAGTGATGTTGTTTTCTGTTATGTCCCAGAAACTTCCTGAAAAATCTTGTTTTGGCAAAAAGCACCGATTTCTGTTACTCCTCATAGAAATGTTTGCCGAGTCCTAGTTCTATGATGTTTGTAAGAGATTATTTGGGATTACATGAGTGAACCCTAAAATGATGAAAGACTTGATGCCGTTTTGCACATCAAGTTTAGGAAATCGAGGTGCACCGTTTTTTAAACCTTAAAAACTAATTGTCCACTTCCCGACCTCAGATCGCCCGTAAATTAGTTTTCTTTAATTTTTGTTATATTTTCGTCATTTTTTAACGGGTTTCATCCAACTATTATTTCTTTTGGTTTCAAGAATTATCGACCCTGGTCTAGTTGTCTCTGCATTCGTCTTTCTATTTTTCGATAAAAGTTTATCGCTGAATATGAAAAATTCTAAATTTATAATTTTGGGTACGAGTAGAATTCTGAAGGTAAATAGTAACAAAAAAATAACTATTAGATTTGAAAACCAGTATATTAAAAGGGCAAAAATTGTTAAAAATTTAATAGTGATGATAAATGAAAAACTGAGTTCTAATAACCACGTTGATACCGTCTAAAACCGACCGTCTATGCCGACCATATCGTCTAAAACAAATATACCAACTCCAAAAGAAAAAATGTTGAAATGCTTAAAACTAATGTTAATTAAACATAGGATACTCTATGCAACATATATATTTATATACAAAATTGAAAACAAATTTTTCCATATAGTAATAAAAAATGTAACATGTGTCAGTGATGTGCACGCAAATAATACAAGAAATATCAAAAATTCTACACGCAAGTTCGTTAGCTTTCTAAATCTAGAAAAAGTTTATTTTATGAAGGATTTAGAGCTTTTTATGAATTGCCTAGCTCCATAGACAACAATTAGTGACCGTAAGGTATTTACACTTAAATAAGCTAAGCTCGTTTCAAACAAATAATTGTTAATAAAAAATGTGGAACGTAAATGTGTATATGATGTGGGTTATAGCTATTGGTGATAAATATTATTATTATTATTCAGAGATTTTATGGGCCTTTTTCCGAACTAGGTTTTTTGGATTAGGAATAGTTCCCTCGATTAAAAGTTATTTCATTCACTTCAACAAATAGACACTCAAAAACTATCAAATAGATTGTTATTTCTCTGAACTATTCTATGGAACTCTTGACAATAGTCAGTTGCTCGAAACATATGAGTCTATCAAACAATTTTTGTGAACAAAAGCCAATTGTATCAAATTCAACTATACTTTTCAGTGCACCGTCTTTGAAAATTCCCAATTTTTCCCTATGACTCTAAAAATTTTTCACTTGTTTCTGATTCATAATGAAATTAAATTTGTGCTTGCAAGTAACTCTCTGTTTTCGTGAAAATAAAAAGACTTTTAAAAATAGTTTAAATGTGAAATTTGTTTGTACTAGACATGGTTTTCATTTTGCAGCGAACAAGAGCAAACCACTCAGTTTCGGCCTTTCTGTTGTTCCTTATGTTTACTCAGTCATTTTATTCTCCAGCTTTCTACCTTCCTTCTCATTTTCAAGTATATCATTCAGAGAAGGCTATTGTATGAGCTTTACAGTTAGTGCACTTTGTTCCTAACGATGTTTTCCACTGAAGTCTCTGGTTTTCATTTTTTATCTAGCTGATGGATACCGTTGCACCAGATCCGTCTTCCACCCCTTTTCGAATTTCTAATTTCCAAATGGGGTAACAGTAATATTATTGAATGAGATCCTCTTATATAAAAGAAGTTCTCAATGATAGTTGGAACAAATAAATAAATGATTTTCACATTATAATATCTCAAACGATATCGAATTGTCCTCATAATGAGTGGTAGAAACGCGCTGATGACATTGTTTCGATCTTGTTGGTACTCATCAGTATACTGTAGCAAATTTGAGTATCCCAAAGTTCGAAATACAACGAACCACCAAATGTATCTGTAAATGTATCTAATCATGGCTACGATAATCTGATGACAAGCAACAGGCTCGAAACACATGTGTACATCATTATCTGAGGTATTTCAACTGAAAATTGATACTGAATTTAGCAATATTGATAGACTCTAAAAATGGACAAACTTTCTTATCGATTTGTGTGAAAAGAAAAGTATTCCATTGAAATTCAAAGATATCACAATTTCTTCATCAAAATTTCAATGTAATAATAATAAGAATATTCATTTAGCTGAAGCTATACAAAAAATCTACATATTTTGAACTGTCAATTTTCAATTACATACCTATTTCATTATTTAAAATATAATTTCTTACATCACGCTTAAATATCTCAATACTAGTACCAGTTTTCAGTATAATTGGTAAATTATTGAAAGCCTTAAATCCGTTATATTACGAGTATATGCTACTTTCAGATTTAAAAAGCTTACAATTTTGGATACAAAAACTATGGGTATTTCTAGTATTACATTTTTATTACATTATATGAAGCAAATGATTTTTCATTTTTACATTTTATATATATATATATATATATATATATATATATATATATATATATATATATATATATATATAGCAAGGAGTATTCTTTGTTTAACAGACATTAGTTACAAAGAGTTACAAATTTAAACAGGGGTATACCTATTGCACTTTAAAATTGTTCGCATGGTTCTACTCTGTAACTTTTGTAATTGTTGAATTTTTTCTTTAGTCCAACCAAATACTTAACAATGTGGAGCAATATTCAAAAAGTGACATTATTATTGATTTGAACAACAATAATTTCACATATGTCGACAGATTTTTCCCCATTCTTTTCAAAAAATTGATTTTTTTAGAGATTTTAGATGATATGAAATCAACATGTTCATTCAATTTTTCGTCTAAAATTAAATTTTTTACTGTTTCTACCATTCTAATTTTTGTTCATCAATCTTTATAGTTATATCCTCATTCTTATTAATTCTAAGGGTTTTCTTGTATCCAAAACTATGAAGTTAGATTTTTGCACATTTAGGGATGAACTATTGTCGCATAACCATTCATTAATTGCGTAAAGATCTCTATTGATACCCTCTGTCATATTCTTAAAATCTATTCACGCAATATCTTCCCAAATTTGGTTTCTCAATATTTTCACTTATAATATAAGGTTTTGTATTTGTGTGTCAAACTTACATGAACGAATTTGTTTAAATTAATATTTACATGCTATTTCTCATTTTATCTTATGGATCTTCCTCAAAAAAATATAATTCACCAAAAAAATTATATTTTATAGCGCTCAATTATTTCTCAAAATGCCCTTGGCAACAATTCATTTCAATGGGCTTCTTTTAATTTGAGGATTATTTTTCTATAGCAATCTGCGGCTTCACAATATTTCCAGAAGCAAGTATGTAAATCCGAAATGTTATTATAGGTAATAGCGCTAGTAACGCCTCAAGCATGGGTGGAAAGGAAAAAACATGGTATATACATTATACTCAAGACTCTTATGCTTTATTAAGAGAAGGTGTTGTGTGCACGGCCAATTTTCTCGTTAGCATTTTAAAAAGTATCTCCTCATTAAAACAACGACTAATGCGATTCGGAGGCGAACTGGGCACTTAAAATTCATTCCTGAATAGTTTATCATTTTAAACAACCTGTTAAGATAGACTTGTACTAATTTAGATCGTCAGGTAGTTGACGCCTTCTTGAATATCTACTTCTGAAAATAATAACGACGCCATATCAGATTGAAAAAATCAGTAGCAGTTCAGGTGAATACCATCGATATAAGAAACACTACAATTCCTGAAATCTTCTAATGAATATCCTCTGATGGATGTTTCTGTTAACATTCTCCATTTTCTCATTTTACATCGTTTCTCATTTCATGAGAGTGTCTCTTTCAGTAGAACTTTGTGCTTATGTAAAAGTTTCAGCTACAGTTCAATCGATTATGAACGGACCAAAAACGTGGTCCAAAAATATGAGGCCATCTACAGCCCTCTATGATGACCAGAACGTTACAGTCAATGGTGATCGGTATAGAGCCATCATTACTAACTTTTTCATTCCTGAATTAAACAACCATGATCTCCAGGAGCTGTGGTTTCAACAAGACGGCGCAACATATCACACAGCTCGTGCCGCAATCGATTTATTGAAAGAAACGTTCGGTGACCGCCTAATTTCACGTTTTGGACCTGTGAATTCCTCCAAAATCTTGTGACTTAACACCGCTAGACTACTTTCTTGAAAAAAAAACGCTTGACCATTTGTAAGACAATATATGGTGTGTTATTGCCGATATACGGCCACAAATGTTGGAAAAAGTCATCGAAAATTGGACGTCCAGATTGGACTACATTCGAGCCAGCTGTGGCGGACATATGCCAGAAATCATATTTAAAATGTAATGCCACAAGATTATCTTTCGAATAAAAAAAAATTCTTGTCAATCGAATGATCCATCGTTGTTTTATTGCAATTTAAAGTTCTTTACCTCTAAAAAAAAACACCCTTCATGATGCATGGTTCTCGAAAAGGTATATGCCCAAATATTGCTCCAGTCTAATATCGTTTTTATTTACATTGTGATTCGAAATCGACCTAATGCTTTCCGTTAACATATTTGTCAAAGGATGTCTAGAAATTGAACAGAACAAGGGGGGTAGAAAGCATCATTTGAGCATTAAGAAGATAATTCTTCCCTCAAAAAACTGTTAATGGAAAGGCCAACAGATACATCTTTTGTGCCAGTTGGTGGGTGTTTGGATGCATCAAAGAAAAGACTTGTTCTGTGGGCTCTAGATACAAAATTATTTTTCTGTTGCAAAGGAGTTTCACAAGTAATTTATTTTTTTTTTTTCATATTTGACCATTGTTTCTGAAGATTTTCAGAGGAGTTTAGGTTGAACAATGATAGATTTATAGGGGTAACTTTTCCATTCTTAATTTTTATATAGATTTTGTTACTGGAAATATAGTATACCTATAATTCACAAATGCAAAACATGGCTGTTACTGCGTAAAACACAACTTAGGGTTCTTTCTGAACGTAATATTTTTAGTAATGGATTACCCATTTGACTTTTGGGCCTTTCCGTTATTTTTTGACAGAGTTTGGCAAAAGTTGGTTCTTGTGAGAAGCAGGCCTATCATGCTCACAATTTTTTTTATTTATGCCTGAAAACAAAACGGTTTTTCATATTTAGTTACTCTCTACTACGAATTCAAAGAAGTTAAGTAGATATATGTACCTGAACCCTTGGATATTGCTGTGGGTGTTCCACATGGCTCTATTCTGGAAACACTTCTTTTCATTCTGTACACGCATAATTTCAAAAACGCCCTACACAATTGCAATGTTCATTTTTATGCAGACAACACCCAGTTGTATCATAGTTTTCATTCTGAAGACATCGATGACGGTATCACAAAGATAAATGAAGACCTCGATAGGGTCGTGGAGATGTCGCTCATGCACAACTAAAGGATTAACGCAAGCAAATCTCAAGCCATTTTTTTCGGTGATGATAGGATCTGTAATAGTTTACGAGAAACTGCCAGGATTTCTATTAAATCGGAAGATATACCAATTGTGTTATCTGTTCGCAATCTGGGACTTAAAATGGACAATGCTTTTCGATTTCGGACTCGTATATCTGGCTGTACCCAGAAAGCTAGCGGTTTGCGTTTACTATATTCACATAGAGGTTGTTTTTCACAGGAACTCAAAATTTCACTCTGCAACGCCTTAGTTCTATCGTCTTTTACTTAATGTTCGCAGGTATTTTTTCCATGTTTGGATCAAAGTTCACTACACAGAATACAGAAAGTTCGAAATAGTTGTTTGCGTTTTATTTATGGGTTGAGAAAATTCGATAGAATAAGTCACAAATTAAAGGATGCGATATGGGTGAATATGCACAATAGATTCAAGTTGGCTGCTTTGGTTTTATATCACAATATAGAGAAAACTAGACAGCCACCATATCTCATACAAGTACAAGTGCATACTTTGAATACAAGAAACAAGGCCTCCTCCACATCGGTTGGCCATCTTTGAGAGATCTTTTTCATATTCTATCTACAGATATTATAATCAGTAGAATACAACATCCTTCTAAGTTTTGACTGCGTCTGTATTTAAAAGAAAAATTTTGGAGTATCTTTTTGAAAATCAATAACATTATCTTACTACGACAACTGTATCTTCATTTGTATTTTGTTATACTTTTGAATTTCTCTCACATAACAAGAAAACTGTACCTCAATTAATCAATTGAGGTACAGTTGATTAATCACCTCACTTGTCAATTAATATACGTTTGAAGATCAATAACACTATTTAACACTGGGACAACTGTACCTCAATTTGAAATTCGTTGTTTTTTTTGTAGGTAATCTGTAAACTGTTATCTGCTTATGAATGGTTATATTTAGTTTTTTATAACTGAATTGTCTATGTTTAATACGGTTATGTCTTTGATTTTTTCAGTTTTTTTCTTATTTTCGAATATATCAATTGTTTTTGAAAAAAAAATTGTTTTCAGGGTTTGAGCGACAGAACAGATGTATCGTGGAATAACATCTGAACTCCGCCCTGAGATTGTTTTTACGTTGTTTCGTGATTCTTTAAGAATTGATCAATTTGTCTTATTTTTGATACATATTTGATGTTATTAAATGATTGTATATTTCAATAAAGCTCTATTATTTTTAATATATGGTAGATATCAACAGGATGTCTCGTTTATATCAACTTAACTTGTTGCAAAAACATTCTCACGGTCATAAATGTTGATCCTCCGAGCGGCAATTTTCCATAAAATATATCGCATCGAAAAATAACAGAATCGCCCGACACAACAATATCTACATACATAATCACCTACGTGACGTCTAGAAAACCGAGTAGGCTTTACGTATTATCTAATCATCGAGATCGTTAAAACCCAAACATTCGCACACGTTCTGCGGTTACTTAACGTCATCTTGGCAATTTCAAATGCATTATTCACGCTTGCGAATCGTCTAGAGATACAATTTTCGCCCGACGCGAACATG
This sequence comes from Henosepilachna vigintioctopunctata, assembly GCA_030704895.1. NCBI lineage: Eukaryota > Metazoa > Arthropoda > Insecta > Coleoptera > Coccinellidae > Henosepilachna > Henosepilachna vigintioctopunctata. Next base: position 4,019,138 of record JARQZJ010000032.1, read on the forward strand.
ATGGCCGCCAGTGACGAGTTGGAGTGTGTTATTTGGCTACGATTCCGATGATACCCTACCCAATTCTAGACACGAAGTGGAAATGCATGTACGTTGTTATTGATGTGTGGCTTGATAGTAGTTTACAAGGCTTACATATCCGAGTTTACCACTCACAGACTAGTCCTTTATTTACTCATCGTAATTTCTACTTGGCTGCGGTGCAGGGGGGCGTTTTAAAATTCTAATTCGAGGGTGATAGTCGTGTTTCTGGGGCTATAAAACAGTGGCGGCGACGCCGACCTATCTGGCTAGAATGTTGCACTATAGATCTAGTAATAGCTTGCTTGCATAATAATAAAAATAAAAGGTTTTTTTTAGAGGTAGAGAACTTTAAATTGCAATAAAACAACGATGGATAATTCGATTGACAAGAATTTTTCTTATTCGAAAGATAAGCTTGTGGCATTACATTTTAAATATGATTTCTGGCATATAACCGCCACGGCTGGCTCGGATGTAGTCCAATCTCGACGTCCAATTTTCGATGACTTTTTCCAACATTTGTGGCCGTATATCGGCAATAACACGGCGAATATTGTCTTCCAAATGGTCAAGCGTTTATGGCTTATCCGCATAGACCCAATGACTTTACATAGCCCCACAGAAAGTAGTCTAGCGGTGTTAAATCACAAGATCTTGGAGGCCAAATCACAGGTCCAAAACGTGAAATTAGGCGGTCACCAAACGTGTTTTTGGTGACCTCGTGAAAAAAAGATTTTAGTCTGGGAATAGAGCAGGTTATGCGTTTAACCCTTCTCGACCAATATAGCAATATTAATTTCACTGAGCAATAAAAACATGACTTCCGAATTGAAAAACCTGATGAAGGTTCACAGATGGCCAATGTGCCTTTGGTATTTCAAAAAATTGACTTTTATTGAACAGAATTCCTACCTTCCGAAAGGAAAATTCTTCATGCAACTGTTGAATACCATCAACAAATACCTTTAAGAAGAGACAAAAGGATTGAATTATCCAATTTCTTCTATAAAAAGCGCCATTAATAGCTATAACAATAGTTATTGAGTTGACTTCATTTTGAATAGTTCATTCATTCAGAAAACATGCAAAAATGACAGAGATGTCAATATTCCTCGATCTTTCAATAAATTTAATATTCTCACTTCGATCAGCTACTTTGAAATAAGTAGTCCTTTCATCAAATTTCTCTATTTACAATAGCTCATCATTTTCAAACTAATTTCGCCTTTTGAATATCATCGATAAGTGGCCAATTCTTTTCGAGCAATGAGCTGAAGTTATTGCAATTTATAACGCCGCCTATGACTTTAAAATGTTTGGTTCGTAAAATTTATATACCCTTGATTCCACATATTAAGTGGATTTGGGACTTATTCTCTTTCATGTTATATTTGGATATTAAGTCCAAGTTAGCTATTTCGTAACATTGTATTATACGATCGACCCTTATGTAATTCGAGAGTACAGTAAACAATTTACAATACCATTTGCTTAGCAGTTAATGGCATAGTAAAATATCTTATTGTTTTTCGTTGTTATTATCCATAAAAATTGTTATTATCTATTTGAAAGGTAAGGATCATAAATATTTCGATGTTTTATCGTTTCGAAGTTTTCGTTTCTTGCTTATATAATGAAAATAATTTGATAAAGCTATCATCGGTAATTGGAGTAATATGTTCGTAATTTATATCGAGCTGAGTCTTTTACATCAGTGATAAATGAATTATATACATAATTATTGATAGTAGTGAATTATTTTCGAGAAGATGAACCAATGAGCAAGATAAAACATCATTCAGTGTCCGCAAAAATCTCAAGATATTTCAGCTCGGAAAATGGAACGTTTGGGGTGGAAAAATATCTCAAAATGTATTAAATTTCAGTTTACAAAATGGAAAAAGACCGACGAAAAATCCCCGAATGAAAAAGCTGATTAGAAAATCTCACTGGATCCAAATTTCGGATTATTTAGACAGTAAAATTGCGCCTCGCAAAACGTCAAAGTACAAACTTCCCTTCGGCAAGTCGTGTAAAATTGAGACAAAAAGGAGAGCGATAAAGTGTAGCCCCATCTAAATTGCATCCTGGCAACATTACATGGCTATCACTTTCAAATTAGAATTTTAAAACGCTCTCGGAGTCACTTTGAGATGCTTCAGGAAAATTACGAAGAAAAAAGCATCTTGAGAATAAAAGTGATGAAAAATAGTTTATGCAAATAAGAGGAGTCATGAATCTTTGAGAAGCTTACCTGAGGTGATGAATTTATATGTGTTTTTTATGTAACCATTATTTGCGAAAATTCATAGGGGTCATTTAATAATTTCATGAAATTTAGCCAAGTGTTTCTTCAATTTTAAGGTACAGATTACGTTTAACTTGGATTTAAGCATTCATTATTGTTGATGTTGACAATCAAATCCCTTCAAATACACCAGGAGTAAAATTATTCGATTTGATGAGTAGTTTATATGATCTACTGTAATAATCCATGAGCGTCAAGTCTCAAGTTCAAGCAGGCCACAAAAGTGTTTCACCACGACTAGAACAGAAATTTCCTTGTCTTCCTTTGAAATCTTACGAGTGACGAAGATAAAATGAATTTCAGTTGTAAATAGATATTGTGTAGAGTGTCTCTCTCCTGGTTTAATTAATCAATTCATTCAACATATATATTCAACATATTTGACTGTTGCTTTTATCTAGAAGTCATTGATTATTATATAATAAATTCGATTTTAAAGCAACAACGGACAACTCGAGGAATCATACAGCTGAGTAATACTGAAATATTTTGTTATTCATAATTTTCCGATACCTTATTTTGATTATGTCTTAGTAGAATTGGTTTCCTAGAATTCAATATATACAATACGGGTTTTCAATCTCAAGAAGATGCCTGTGGAGGAGATAACCAAATAAATACATATAATATCAATTATTTTTCAGTTAAAGATGCTTTGGTGAATATAAAGGGGTTTTTTTTAGAGGTATAGAATTTAAATTGCAATGAAACCAACGATGAATCATTCGATTGACAAGAATTTTTTTATTCGAAAGATAATCTTGTGGCATTACATCTAAAATATGATTTCTGGCACACGACCACCATGGCTGGCTGGGATGTAGTCCAATCTGGACGTCCAATTTTCGATGACTTTTTCCAACATTTGTGACCGTATATCCGCAATAACACGACGAATATTGTCTCCCAACTGGTCAAGCGTTTGTGGCTTATCCGCATAGACCAATGACTTTACATAGCCCCACAGAAAGTAGTCTAGCGGTGTTAAATCACAAGATCTTGGAGGCCAATTCACAGGTCCAAAACGTGAAATTAGGCGGCCACCAAACGTGTCTATCAATATATCGATCATGGCACGAGCTGTGTGACATGTTGCGCCGTCTTGTTGAAACCACAGCTCCTGGACATCATGGTTGTTCAATTCAGGAATGAAAAAGTTAGTAATCATGGCTCTATACCGATCACCATTGACTGTAACGTTCTGGCCATCATCGTTTTTGAAGAAGTACGGACCAATGATTCCACCAGCCCATAAAGCGCACCAAACAGTCAGTTTTTCTAGATGTAACGGTGTTTTGGCATACACTTGAGGATTATCTTCACTCCAAATGCGGCAGTTTTGTTTGTTGACGTAGCCATTCAAGCAGAAGTGCGCTTCATCGCTAAACAAAATTCGCGCGATACGTATTCTGCACAAAACCATTATTTTCGAAATAAAATTGCACTATTGGCAAGCGTTGTTCAGGCGTGAGTCTATTCATGATGAATTGCCAAACCAAACTGAGAATAAATCACTTCTAAGCTGTTAAATCGGTCGTCATCTTCAACACAAATGCCAACTTAAAGTTCTATACCTCTAAAAAAAACACCCGTTATATCAAAAATTGGACTAATGGTTTTGGTATCAAAACAAAATTACCTAACATGTGTCAGAAAATACTCTTGTTCTGGTACCTAAGTATTAAGTTGTCCAAATTAACGTGTCTAACAATATTCAATTCGTTTGAGACAGATTGATTGTATTTTTCCGGTACTATTATATATCGGTTCAAATCTTGTTACCAGTGTTTGACAGCTAAGTAGATGTTGCAATGGTTTACTTCCTGTAACTACAACAATATATTTTATAAAAGACCTGGCGGTTTGAACTTTTCAATGGGACATTAATCCTGACGAATTTAACGGAAAAAAATAATCTTAAATTAAATCTGGTTAATTCTTTCATATTTACAATAGTACTAGTAAAATTGAGTGTCGTTTACATGATTTTTCGAACAATAATCTTCAAGAATTGTTACCTGATGTTCCAAATGAAGAATTGTAAGTGTATCTTTATTGGAAAGTGCGTAGGCTATCATTGAAAGTCTAAAATGTGAAATAGCCTGAAAACATTTTCCCAGACGTTTGCCTCTACAACTGATGACGTTCCTATTTTTGTGGAATCATGCTGTTTCTTTTATATTTCAACACTAAATACTGTTTCAATAAACATTCAAATAGTACCAGTCTCGTGATATTTGATTATATGTTTACTACATAAAAAATTTCATTTTTAACATATGAATTACGAGACTCATTGAATCAAGTCTTTGTGCAATTGAACTGAATAAGACTGAATTGAATTACTGTTCACATCTACCGATTCAATTCTAGAAAAATGAGTCAGTAGTTTTAGCGATAAAATATCAAAAAATTATAAAATATACTTCAGTTTCAGGGTCATGGAGTCTCTCAAAACTGTGAGTTCTTTGTTCTTTTTAAATGTTCATAAAACTTAAAGATTGAAACAGGTCAATAGTGTAATTAACACATAATGCCTTCTGATTCATTCAAACCGACATTTCTGTAATCGAACTTGATTTTAATTATAATTTCAATGAATTCCGCAATGAAATTGATAACTTCATAGCGATATTTCGAGATGTAGATAAATATTCCAATGGAGTAATGTTTCATGGATTTTTAATCAAAATTGAGTAATTTTGGAAAAATTTGAGCTTAAAATCGAATTTTCTGAATGCATAGATTGAAAGTTGATTGAAGTTGACTGAACATTTCGACAGTTTTTATAAGAGGAGAAAACAATTTTCAAATATCGAAATTGGTTCATGGTAAATCCAAACCTAATTAATAAAACTTGTTAAAAAAATTGATATAATGAAAAATACCCTGTGAGTTTCCACAAAAACACGGGTGATATATTTCGGGGATACTGAAAACCTCTTTATTAGTATTCAACTTTATTTTGTATCTCTAGAAGATTCAGAAAAATTTTCGAAAGTCTCTGGAACTATAAAATTTCTTGATAGAGATTGTCAGGTAATTTTTGTTCTTTAAGGAAGTATAACAAATCAGCAAAGAACCAGAATGACACACTAAAATCTTGTGATTTCTCAACAGAAGATTTTCGTTTCAGATTGAACGAAAAGAAGGAATTTGTAAATATAAAACGCATAATTAGTTCTGAGATTTTTTCTTGCTAGCTTGCTAAAACATTCCAAATATTCACTTCAACGTTAGTTGTCATAAAATATGTCGTTTCGAGCGCAGAAACGCATATTTCGATGTATTTCAAACTGTCTATCTAATTTTAAATAGAAATTTGATTTTTCAGCTAACGGGAAAGCAGTATATTGAAATAAAATTCTTTTCGTTTTTATCGTTAAAGCCAGTTGATGAAATCCACTTCTGCTTCCTGTCAAGATACCGAAAGACTTTATTACTATCCCAAGAATTTCAAGCAAATCCATAAATTCAAACCGAGAGCTATTTTGAACATAGCAATCAGACATCGATTAGTATAACTAAATTTCAAAGGAAAGCCGCGGACTTGGAGAATTTTATCCGTTTTAAATCTGGAAAAAATAAGCGAGGTGGAAGAGTGAAACATGAAAACATGAATTGAGTAAGACGCAATCTAGATTAGCCAGACTGGTCTGGCAATTTCCGAAAGTTATAAAAGTAAATTACAGCCAACAAGTACATTCCCATGTTATACTTCGTACCTTGAAATATCACTAACAAGAAGCGGATGTTTTACATTAGCCCCATATAATTTTTTAGCTGAAAAACACCTTGTCGACTTGCTTTCACTTTTTTGACTGACAGCTGAACACAATCAATTATTTACACTTGTTCTTATCCCCCAAACGTGAAAACAGATACTCGTCAAGAAACGATATTCTTTTATTTTTGGTTCATGAATGGGTTACTGTACTAAATTTGTTTGGTTAGATAGCGAGTGAAAGGATTTTGGAAATATATTGTTGCTGGCTAATGACAAGGTTCAAGGCCAAAAAGGATGGTGTCCTAATTTATTGATACCTTCCGTCCGAGAAAAAAAAACGATATTCTTTAATTTTTTTCAAGATGTTGAATCCTTTTTAAAAGGGTTCCATCTTGATCCATCCTTAAAAAAACATCAGATAATAATGAAAAAAAATAAGTTCTTTATTCTCAACATGTATAACACCCAATTAGGGACCAATCAAGTATTAAGTGAGCAGATTTATTACAATTATTATCTTTTCTAAAAAAACTAAAATAATATCTAATAACTAAATAACAACATTCAATGAAAAATTACCAAGAATTCAATCTAAATCAATTCATTTCAGTCAATTTCCTTGGTTCACATAACCCCTAATAATAACTTCTATGCAGTCAAATGTGAATGTCACATTTATTAGCCACTGTATTGAATGTAGACTTCATAAACCAAATGGGGGATTGTATTAGCGAGTTGGTCCTTGGAGTCTCTTGGTGAAATAATTCACCAGGTTCAAATTCATATTCAAATTCATAATGGAACAAGAAATTTCAAAGCGGACAAGAGAGTAGAACAATGAATTCTATTGTGCAGTAATTTGTACAAAAATTTGAGTGATGAAGTTTCTCTCCTGCTCTGCAATGAGATTAAACTAAATTGATTCAATAATTCGTTATGATTAACTCCTCTCTGTGGATAAACTTTATCCTCCCTCCAAACTAAGAATTTCAAGAACCTTTTCTGAATAGCCTCAAGATGGCGTTGATGGCAAGTGTTGTAAATGGGATGCCAGATCATGCTGCCATACTCCAACTTGCTACGGATTAGGACATTAAATAGTCCTATGAATGTTGAGGAATTATTAAAATATTTGCCATTACGTATAACGAATCCATATATTTTCGCAGCAGATGAAATAAGTTGGGTAATGTGTGGGACAAAGGAAAGCTTCTGGTCGAAGACTACACCAAGATCTCTCACCTTATTAGAACGAGAAAGAACGTAACCACCGACGCTATAATCACAGTCAATTCGGTCTCTTTTCCTCGTGAAAGAAACAACATTACACTTTGACACATTCAAACTCAAATAATTGTCCTCACATTTGGGATATAATAAACAAACTGAAAAATCAAAAAACACTTCCATAATTCTATAATCTAATCACTAATTCAACAATTATCTCGTTATATTTGTTACAAATGGAATAATTTGAACCTAAATCCTAGACTTATTATTTTCTCGTATAATATTTTTAGATGTTAATAAATAATTTATAAGTTCAATGTATTTATATGAACTACACCCTTATTTAAAAATATTTTGTCATTTCGTCACAAGACATAAATCATATTTATTTATATTTCGAAAAAATACGTCTCCTACTATCAAGAGATGTGATATTTTCATGAACTTCTATTGAATACATATAACTTATTAACAGATAATATTTTGATTTCAGTTTGTTTCCTTTCGTTACTGTATATTACTATTGCAATTTATTTCAATTTCTTAATGAGATTGAATTCTCGCTTAACTCTTGGTGAAACATAATTGAATATTAAAATAAATTAAACTCTTGGCTTAATGTTTCACGATTTATTTAACAATATGTATAGTCAACATGTTTCGAGCGTTAGCTCATTTTCAAGACTGAAAATGAGCTGAACGTTGAAAATGAGCTGAATGATGAAAACAGTCTTGAAAATGAGCTAACGCTCGAAACATGTTGACTATACATATACATATACATATATTGTTAAATAAATCGTGAAACATTAAGCCAAGAGTTTAATTTATTTTAATATTTCAATTTCATTTTCATTGACTTCACGACTATATTTCATTAACTTCTGTTAACGTCATGTGATAATATTTTATTTTCAGTTCGTTCCATTTGGTTTCTGTAATATACAATCAATATTTCATTTAGTTTCAATTCTAGTTTCTTTGTAGATATTGGTTTATATATATATTTTTTCAAGTTTCTCCTATCTTTTATAATTTATATTCAATTTGTTATTTTTCCCTTGTAATTGGATTTATATATGTTGGGAATAAATGTATTAGTATCATTATTTCAATTATTTCACAGCATAAAAAACATAAAAGTAAACTATGTAACGAGTCTCGGTATATGTCACGAAATATAATTTGCGTCACGAAATATAGATGTCAATACATGGTGATCTACACTAGAAGATATAATGTAATGGAAGTTAAACAGTCAATATTAAAATTTATAACAGTTGCACGAACTTCACAATTTTCAGCTCTTTTTTTCATTTTGTTATTGGTCAGAATAGGATCCTTATTCAGTTCTTCTGTCTAAGACTCTCCTTTCTTCATGATTCTCTTTATAATTTCAAGAAAGTTATATTTCACTAATTATGAATAACTATCCAAATGAAATATTTCAAAGGCTTTTATTTTCATTGAAATTAAATGAGGCCACATACAATTTAAGTATTAGAGACTGTACACATAAATTGTACTACAATTTAACTCTAGAGTAAGTATAAGCAGTAGTATATGTAGAGTATATATTTTAATTAATTTTATATATTTCTTGTGCATTGTATGTCTGTAAAATAGACTTCTTAGTATAAACGTGGACACTATTAAATTTCATAACCATTCTAAAACGTAAGTTTCTGAAATAGGAGTAGGCTTTACTTATAGATAATAAAGTATTTCAGAAAAATTAGCTACCCATATAAATGAATATATTTACGAAACTCTCCCAGCAATAAATTTTTCATTACGTTCAACAAATTGCTGTTGAATTAGTGATGGAAGACATTTGACGTTACCATAAAAAAGGATTCGTCAATTTTTCTCTGTCTGACTACAAAGAATGTTATGACGAAGCTTTATTTTCTCATTTCTCTTGATTAGTTACGCTGTAAAGAATCCAAACAGGAAATATGCAATATTAGATCTGAAACAATAAATTCACCATTCGAAAAATCCAATTAGTGGTAATGAAGACTCGGAAGGCAAGTCGCATCTGATTGAGGAACTGTGAAGTGATACAGCTCAAAATAATTGATTGTTAACAGCAATTGTCTTTACTACTTAATGTATGGGAGGTTACGCCAATAATGAACAATATGAATGCTATAATAACCAAGTAGAGTAAAAATAAAATTCCAATTGCTTCAAGTTCTCTTTTTATTTCTGTGGTTAGAAAGCGTTCTCAATATTAAGAAAGAAATACCTTGGGTTTCCATCAAACAAGGGTGCAAGTTATATTATTTGATGCAGAGGTTCCCAACATATTAACCTTTGCGACCCCTGAAGTTTACGCTAAAATACTACGCCTCCTTTTCTCATTTCAACTACGATGGAAACAAAACAAAGAATGAAAACTTTAAAGGGCTTGAATGTCCATTTGATGAACAATGAATATCTAAGCCGCTTGTCGGGTACCCCCTCGATTCCCTACGCCCCCCAAGTGGGGCAGTTCCCTTTGGTTGGTAACCCCTGCTTTAATGCATGCATCTTACCTATCTTACTGTAATAACAATACCTAAACATAATAGGTACCCTAAAGTTTAAGGCATTATTTTCATATTTGGTCTCTAAATATTTAAACCAACTGAATAACGAATACAAAATGATGAAATCATTAAATTTCAAGAAACAAATGAAAAATTTATTGTTAGATAAACAGAAATGTATATTTAATGTATATTTCGTTATTATCTTTACTTCAGATATCTATAGTAGTATTATTTATTCATTTATTTACAAATACACACCACTCAACACCTTGGGCCAATTACTGAGTGGGAAAATACAAAAGAAAAAAAATAAACTCATACATAAATTCAAAACAAAAATAAACTCAAACATAAAAATATAAAATTATAGAGTATTGTTTATTTCATTATTATTCCCTCCTTTTTTTATTAGATTTCTTTATTAAAGTTTCTCTTTCTTGATCTAAATATCGTTTATCGTTTTATATAAAATATAAGTTGTGCATCTGTAAATGATAATATAAAATATTTCTTGTAATTTATTAATCAATATTAACTAATATTATTGTAATACTTATATTCATCAAGTTCTAGTTGAATTTAGTATAAACATGAAGGAAAGTCTTAAACCCGAAAATTCGAATGTGTTCGTATCGATTTGAAAAAAGAAACATAAAATATATAATTGAATTTGAATCTGTTTAGAAAGTAAAAACTGTATCTTATCATTATTTTCATACATGCAGAATTAAAAAACGATGAAACATTATATTTGGTTTGGTTTTTCGGTCAGTAGATTTTCAACAACGTACATCTATCACACAAAATTCAGATTAAATTGAAAATGCATTTGCACATTCATCCAGAGCCAACTGAACGAGAAGCAATTAAACAATTCATCACACGCATTATTTTACATGATTTGTAACAGTAGGCTGTGTGACATTCCAACGAGAGAGCATTTCTATGTAATGAAACATTTCGAACAATTATCCGACATTTCCAATTGAATATCAATAGACAGTGATGTTTAATGTTATTGATGTTTTGTCATAAAGCTCGCACACCACTCTTGTATAGTATTACATCGAAATCAACATTAGTTGCAACAGTTTAACTATTTTATTTGGTTACACATTCTATTTTTCGTTGAGGTTTCGACATAGGTACTTGAAAGTTTTCCCAAAAATTCAAATATATCGTCAATCTCCACAGAAAAAACAACGTATAAAACTAGTTAAGTTGAAGAAAGAAACACTAGACTATTGTGTCTTTTATTATTACATTGAAAAGTTAAAAACCTAAACGAAACGCAAAAATCATAAAAATCTGACATTTGCAGTGTGGGTGAAATTCCATACGTCCGTCAGTTAGCGGTTCTCAAACTAGGGGTGCGTGGTAAAACTGAAGAGGGCCAAGAAAACCCAAGGGTCCAAGAATATCATCGAAAAAAATTGAGAAAACATTAGTGAAAAAAATTCACTGAAAGAAAAAAACATTCTGATGAAATAAAAAACAAATACGGGATTTGCCCTGAGATATAATGCAATTACGGATAAAAATATTGACTACAAAAAGAAGGAAATACACACTGATATAATAAAAAACGCACTTGGTTTACATTTCACTAAATATATTAAAAACTCTACTTATGTTTCTGGTGGATAACCCATTATCAAGAGTATACAATGCTTTCTAAATTTCAACGGATGTTGAAACAGGTTGCCGCAAATTGAAACCGGTGTTAAATGCTGTGGTGGTCTAAGATATATAAGTGAAAATGAGAGGTAATAATAAATACTTGTCTAAAAATCACTGACTGAACAATTGTAAAATTGTATACATTATTGATAATGCTGTAAAAGGCGAAACTAGTCGAATAAAGAATTGTTCAATCAGTGATTCATCTTCCATTGAATTTATTATATAAGTGAAAGTTGTACATTTTGAAATTAAGCAAAATTGTATACTCTTGATAATGGGTTAACCACCCGAAACATATGTAGAGTTTTTAATATATTTAGTGAAATTTAAAGTGTGTTAATTTTAATTTATCGTTTTTACACAGATGCAATTATGCAATTATAAATACAATATATTACTCGATTAACTCACCAATTTAAAATTAAAACCAAGAAAAATAATTAGGTATCGAGGACTTATTTGTTGAATACATTCCAGTGAAATAAGCCATTTTCAATGACCTTACAATTTGTTCGATATCAATATTTTCAGTTTTGTTTTTCTTCTTGTAGGGTCCTGAGGAAAACACTCAATATTTGGAAACGTTGACATGAAGTCGAATGAATATACCAACTTATACAATTATCAAATATTGATTTTGCTTTTACGATTTCAAGTTGATAGAAATAGAATTACTATAAATTTTTTAGTCACAAGTTGGTATCTCAAGCAAGAAAAAACAGGAGACAGATGTGAATAAATAAGAAAATTTTATGTTCACGAGTGTATGGTAAGCGGCTGATGAAGAAGAAAAAGAATGAAAAAAAAACAAAAAAAAACCTAAGAGAAGAATGAAAAAGTTACTAATGCCTATAAATTTCTGGTGGAGTTCTTGATGGAATATTTCAAGTGTATCTAGATCTATCTCTTTCCTAGATATTTCGGGCTACAAAAGCATTATCAGGTGTTCAACAAAACCTATCTATACTAATATATCTGATGAAAGATAGTATTTCAAACCTAGAACTTTATTATTGGACTCATGATTAAATTCGTTGAATTTTCAGGACAATATTCCGATATGTCTGCAAAATACCTCCCAGCTGAAAATATTTGTTGAATTAACGAACCAATATGTCGAATATTCCTTGAACTCTTCATCAATCCACAGAACTGATTATTCAACAATAACACGCTCTGGAAACTTGATTTTTTTGCGAATTCCAACCACCGTATTCGTTTTTCGAGAGAATGAGCCTCGCAAACAATTTCCTCATGCGTACAAAATAAATGTTTTCCTGGGATAACGATTTCCATTTTCCAATCGAAAATATCCCGCGGTCTACCTAAACGATAAATTTACAGTCGAATTTGTCCTCCATTTCGTGGTAAAACCCGATGCATATTCAACTTGGATTAGAACACGAATTCATTTCACTTACTTTGGCGACGATGTTGATACAGCACAGGAAAAGGAAGGTGCCAGTTAAATCTTTATGATTTAAAGTGGCTGGAATCGGTTCAAGTTCGTCGCAAGGGCCTCGGCGGCACGTCACAGACTCTCCAACTCATAAATATGTATTAAAATTTATATAGCGAAATTATTACCTGCCCCATCTTATAACGAGGGACGCGTCTAGGTGTTTCTAGAGGGGATTCTTTCGCAGTGAGAACCCTGAGTGGTGATTACTTCCGAGCGGATCTCTCCACCTGGAGGATGATGAATGGGGTGCCCCAGGGGGGAGCCCGTGGCGCCGTCTTCTTTGTAGTTTTGATATTGGCAATATGAGTTTAATATACGCAAGTCTCAAATCTTAAATTAATGAAAAGACATTTAAAAATGAGGAAAATCGTATAATTTCAAACAAAACTCAAAGAATCAAATTTAAGTTGATATGAATAGTCGAAATTTTCGATTTTAACTTTGGAAAACAACGAATTCTTCATTACCAAAATGGAATTAATTGATAGAAGAATATAGGGGAACTAAAAACAGTTTTCACACTGTTTCAAGCGATGTTAGTTTCTAATGAAAGAGAGTTTTCTCAATCAGTAGGTAGGTATAAGTCAAAATAGCCACTGTAGAGTACAGAATATTAAAAAAATCGAACATCGAAAAATTTTTTTTTATTTCGACCAGATATATAATATCTGGTCAAATGTTTTCATGTTGTTTTGAATACATCTAAACAAAATGAAATGATCTCAAAAAATTCAACTTGAAAATTTCCATATGTTACTATTTTTCAAAATGATATTCAAAACACGAAATAAACTGTCAGTTGTCAGACCAGACGTCAACAGAAAACTTCTCAGAATCACAGAACCACAAAATACTATAAAAAATTATAAGTAACTTTGAATTTGACAGAAATTTATCACACACATCACCTGTTTTCAATTCTATATATTTTATTCAACAAGAATCAATATATTGATTGCGAACCTATTTGAGATGACATAGTAGGTGCTATATAATTCTATGTACACGATAAATTAAAATTAACAAACTTGACTTAAGTTTCACTGGATATATTAAAAACTCTATAAATATGTTTCGGGTGGTTAACCCATTATCAAGAGTATACAATGTAAGCCCGATTTGCATTTCAGATACCTATTGTCCTATTCAATACAAAAATTTATACCATCACAAAATTCATTCTATTCTTTGTTTCATAACCTCCTTCACTTTATGTGCTGCTTACAAAAAAACAACGAAACTTCCGCTCCTAAATTGTGCGTGATGATACTAGCGTGATGGTTACGTCACCGTTGGAACGAATTTATTCTCATACGTTTGAACCCTCTAGTCTTTCTACAGAAGTGTTGGCTCTATTTAATATCTATGAAAAATTGATATACAGTTTTATATAATCTTTCAAAATTGTTGAATTCATTTCACAATTACCACACTGAATGCTTTACATGCTAAAAATAGTTATGTAGATCTTTTAACGTTGTTGTATAGCTAGGATGTAAAAGTGAACAACTGTAACTAACTGAGTTATTCAACAAGTTGTCCGAGTGCCTACTTCTTTGTATATATTTGAAAATTCAAAGCGATTCAGCATTGTGAAGTAGGTACTATGCTATTCTATGAAACCTATAATCAGATAAATCAAAATCATTGCTAAAAATAGTCGAAACAACTAATTTAATTAGGTGATAGTTTATCTATAAAAATATTGACGTGAATTATACCGTTTTTGAAGAATTGACTAAATGGTCTTTAGTTATACTGTAAGTTAATTTTTTATTTTTTAATAGATGCTCAAAATTTTCTGAAACTCAAATATAAAATTTGCACTAATTACTTCAATGCATTCGTTCATTTCATTGAGAAAAGTAGTGTGTTATTTTCGTTATGAAAAATCATCTAAACTACTAAAATTAAAACAAAATGTGTGTTCATATATTAGGTTTATTTACAATATGTACATGACCAGTCTATACAAATCAGTCTCACAGCTTAACAGAGTTAGTCAAAATAAATAAATTAAAAATTAATAACTTCGATATTAATCAGTATTCTGTCCTGATGATATTTTTCCATTCAAATTTTGGCCTTTTATTTAAAAATATATATACACCTATATTTATGACTTAATAATAATAGTTTATCACAATTTTTGTTTTAAAAGTTCCTATTTCTTTGTGATGTACGATTGGGATTTATTTCAATGCACTTGAGATGAGAAATACTTCTGGGAATAATTTTTTTATTTCAGCAGGAAATATCATCCCGGATCATTTCAATATTTTTCAGTAAGAGCTGCGTGTTGTTTCTTAAGTAACTGCTATTTTTCTTCAAAAATTTTCCTTGTTGCGAAATATTCTTCCTTTATGAGAATCGGCCTTTCTTCAACTCAATACTTTCAGAAACTACTTGTTTCCTGGGCAACCCGGTATCTAGAAAAAATAATAAAAACTCGTAAAAATAAAATAAAAGAACTGAATGTTTAAAAATGAAAATAATAATATATTTGTATGCAGCAAGAATGATTTGGAACTGTTCATATAAATGCCATTTCTACAGATATTTCCTTATAGTTTTCATGTGATAAAACAAATTTCACGTTAAGTAGTTCAAACCAAAACATTCAATATTTGTACAGTTAACATATTTATTGAAATGAATGAAGACGTAACACATAAGCCAATGTGATTTGAAGAAGCTCTTATAGTTCCATACTTAAAACTCGAACTGGGCATCGTGTGCACCAGATTTTAACACTCTTGGCTGTTTTCCGGAGTGTATATGAAAGTGAAGCAAATGCACAAAATTTTCTTTGATTTCCTGTTAGAACAATTTATGTAACATAGGGACTTTAAATAGGTGAAACTACCTCTCGAAACTTTATAATGAATATTTATACACGCATCTTTTTTCTTTTTTTTTTTCTTTTTTTCAGCAAAAAATATTTCTTTCGTTTCTTCAATTGAAGATCGAAACGTATTGATTTTGATTGTAATATCTCACCTCTGAAATATGTATACTGTCACTGGTCTAAATTGAAGAATAAGTGAAATAAAAATTATCTAACCTAACCTAACTTTAAAAAACTGATTCTCTTACATGCATTGATGCCATGAAAACATTTTGGTTGAAAGTTGTTCATTTACTGATTGTTATATTTCTACTGTTTCAAGAATCATTAATAAAAAAGAAGCTATATCGTATTTCTTTCACTAATGTTCATTATCTTTTAGGCTTTTACTTCCGGTGCTCTGAAATCGAGTCGGTCGTTCCCGGTCCTGGAAGACACTAGGGCGATGTTCTTTTGTTCACCCGGAGGATTAATGAATGCCCGGAGTTACGCCGAATTTCAATCCCCTCAATTGACGGAACCAGGAATCATTCCAATGGATTCCTCTAAATTTCAATTTTATTTGACAGTCCGCGTCTCTTCTCCGATGGATAATTGAATTTCTGCATTACCGACTAGGTTCGTCATCGTCAGAATGAAAGCGGTCCAATCTCTCGCTCTAGCTCCGTAATCAATTATCTCCTTTTTGTTTTCATTACTCATTGCGATGAGTCTTGCATGAAGAGCTATCGAGAATATTTCAATTTAACATCGATGGTTTGTTTCACGGTATTATTTTCGGCTAATTAAATGAAACGGGGTACATTTACAAAAAGATTAACGACAGGCTTGGTTTCAATGACAACAATTACGACTTCCTCAATATATTAAATGCATTAAATTGTGATTATTCAATTAAAAATAAAAACCTTCTCATTTACAGAAGAAAATCCTTTTTAATTAACTTCAATCTTTGCTCTCTCTCTCTGTCACTTTCGATAAGACAAACTAATGACATTTGAGTGTTGATAAAATCACATTAAAATGAAAAGTGCGATGTTGCCAGATGATCATCATCTCTGAGTTATTGTACAATATGGCATCGATGTATAATCTTCTTCAAAATATTTAATTTTACATAACTATTTCTCGATTTCTTGATTTTGTTCGAAAGATATCGAAGCAACTTAGTGATATTCAATGGTACAGCATCAAAATATAATAAATATATTTGGTATTTAGTATCAATTGAAAATTCTTTACTCTATAACCATTTCTATAATATTAATTTCCATTTAATATCCAATTGGAATGTATATAACAATTCAATTTAAAAAAAAATTATTTAGTGTTTTCTGTACCTTCTCCAACTTGAAAAATATAATTTCAAATACGTTTTTGTGAAGAGAAGCAATTTTTAATCAAGGTAATAATCAATAGTTGTATAAATATTCATCCATAAATCCTTGATTAATAAATTTTCAAACCACGTGAAGGTATATCAAAATATTAAGTAGTATTCACACAACTAAGAAAAACGAACACTGTTCAAAAGCCGTTCGAGGAAAAACCAAGACATCCTGCCAACCAGCCTACTCTACGAGAAAGTCAAATATTTGTCTTCAATTCTAAGGGATGTTTACTAGCTACTAAAAAGTATATCATTTTACCTGCTCAAAAGTGAAGACTACTTGAATAAATTCAAACCTATGGGCCCCACTTGGGACGAAGAATTGTCAATATAACGTGGGTAGAAAATATTATGTGGATAAATTAATAACGAGAATATGAAAAATTTATTTGAATGAGTATTTATTCCGAATGAAAAACTTTAAGCACTTCATTAAATTCCTCAAAATTGTATATGTTTATAGAGAAAAATATCAAGTGAATTGAAGAATTTTTGTGGAATTTATGAGTGTTCTTAATTGAGGATTTTTTCAACAATGAGGGATTAAACAAAGCTGAAAGGGAGGAGAGGGCTTAGTCCCTACATAAATAAAAATTCGCATTTTCTCAGTTAGATTGTGAAAATAAATTTTTAAGGCGATTATTATAATATACCCTCCAGAAATTTTTGTCTAGAGCTGCCAATGATTATAACAACTACTTCATCAAACTCCTTTCAATTGCATGTGCTTCCATCATCGGACAGATGGACTTCTCAATTTCAGGGAGTATAATATGTGTTTGACGACAGAATCCCCTTCCAAAATTCTGGATAAATATTTGTCTAGTCACGGGGTCCAAGAAATGTAATACATTAAAAGGGGATATTCGCCCCAAAGACTGAAAGTGTGTTCAAACAGTCAGTGAATGCAATTTTTGGTAGTGCCTCAAACGAAAACACGTTCGGCTTTTGTCCTTTTTGTTTTTAAATTATACAGGGTGTTCATTGGAATGCCTCAAAACTCCGAGTCTGAAACTCAAATATGTGCACTCCGAGGATTTATGAATACGTCCTCTATTAAATACAACACAAAATTTGAAATTACCACACTCTGTTCATTTTCAAGAAGTAACTAAGAAATAAAGAACAACGTGATTTTAAAAATATCTAGAATCGAACTAGTTTAAGAATATTTGACAGGACATATATATTTGTATGACCATGAAATAAGAGGGTTTATAAAAACAAAACTACTCAAAACGTCAATGTATACCACCACATTTCATGTTCAAAGATGAATACTTGTCTTTCATCAGTATTATTTTCGGAGAGAAGATGAAGTTTATCCACATAGAGGAGACAATCATAACGAATTATTGAGTCGATTTAATTTATTCTCATTGCAGAGCAGAGGAGAAACTTTATTACTCAAATTTTTGTACAAATTACTCCACAACAGTATTGATTGTCCTCCTCTCTTGTCCGCTTTGAAATTTCGTGTTCCAAGGCAAAATTCTCGTTCTACAGAATTATTCCACATAGAGACTCCAATGAAAAACTCACTAATACAATCTCCCATTTGGTTTATGAAATCTACATTCAATAGAGTTGCCAATAATTATTACGTTCATTTTTACTCCATAGAAGTTATTATTAGGAGTAATATGAACAAAGGAAATTGACTAAAATGAATTGATTTAGATTGAGATCTTTGTAATCTTTCATTAAATGCTATTATTTAGTTATTAGTTACTGTTAAAGTTTTTTTTTATATTACATTGGGCTATTTGTATTATCTCTTTCATTTTAATTATTCAGTTATTATTCACCATTATGTTATTATTATCTGTATTATACCTGTTGGGAATGAATAACTTATTATCATTATAAATTCTAGACAGTTGAAACTACATCTAGGTACTGATAAATGAGAAATGAGAGACATATCTCGTTGAGATGACGTTCACATGTTTGTTGTGACGTGTGGCCTCTTGGAGTTGAATATAATTGAGTATTACATCTTCTCCGAAGACAAACATTCGAGTTTTTGGAGGATATGCTGTTGTCAAGTGTTTGAGACATTGTGTGAATCCATACCAAGAAGTAAGTACTAAGAAATATTAAATTATTGAAGAAATTTTTTGTGAAACCAAGCCAAGTGTTTTCGTTCAATGTATTTAAGGAAGAGGACATCGGACATTGACTCAACTTCACAGGAATAATATTTCAATCAATGAAAGGTTGCCAATCTCACATCTTTTTCTCTGAAAATATATTAGGAACAGAGAAGATTGCATCCTCAAAAATCGAAGGTTTTATAGATAATGATTGTTATCCATCATGCACATCCACAATCAGTACGTACTCATTTATATAAATAAGTCAATATATTATAGGCTTTTTCGAAACGCAATGAATTTTGAATTCATTCATCAAATTTTTGATAATTTTCGATGGAAAAATTGAAAGACTAAAGTATTTCTAATTACATCTCTAAGTACATCGCAATTATTTCAACTTTATAGTTTGATGAGACCGCAGTGTTTGAATTTTATTCATGCAAATATTTCGTTTAAAGATGATTTTTCGTAAATTTCAATATTTTAACCTTATCCAGTTGCTGATTTCTATATTAGAAAGCATTTTTCTGTTTATACTGATTGAAAAATGCGAGATACATAATTGTTTATAATGAGAATTGATAATTACAAGATATTCTTTCCTTTATTGTAGAACTTCCAGAAAGGAAAAATTAGTTGCCTTTGGTATGTAATTCCTCGTAAGTAATATTACTTTCCTCTACTAAAAGCTTCGAAAGGCACAAAAAAATTCAAACTTAATCAAAGTGAGTTTTAACTTTTCAAAAAATCTCAGCCGTGTATACCAAACTGAATAATAAACCATATCATAACTGTCAGCAAAATCAACAAATAATATCTCCAAACCGATCAAATATGCTCTTCTCGTAAAACTGTCTTAATCACAGTTCTCTCGAGATGTCACAAGACATACGATACCTCCTTGTCAATACATCGTAATGGACAAAAGCGAAGATCAATAGTTGTCCCCAGTAGAGAATTCTAGACTAATTCATTTTATTACGTCCTTTGAAGTTACGTGAATAGAAAAACGAACCGTACCAAATTTCTGTCTGTGGGGGTACGTACCCCGACCATCTAGCTGGTCTTTTGATCTACAAGAGTGGCCAGAAAATCGAATTCGACTGCCTGACAAACGGCAGACTTTGACATTCTCGAATGGCACAAGGATTTTTTCCGTCTCCGTCTAGGGAAAAAGGTCTCAAATAAATTAGATAATCGATGGGTGTCTCTCTTCAACCATCAAACTTGACAGGTCCTTGTTCGGCGCAAAGTTCGGAGACAAATGTTTGTATAACAAAGCAGACCACATCGTCCTTTGTACCCTTAGAAGCTCCTTACAAAAGACAGTTCTGCCAAACCGGCATACTTATGCGACCTTTATAAGGACCAAGTGAGTTCACCTGGGCATAAAATCGCAAATTGTGTATTTGTTAAAGCTAGAAAGACGGTCGTACTATGTCGGATACGTTTGGAGACAACTATTTACCTGAATTGTTAATCGTTTCTCTGCGAAGCAGGAGCAGATGCGATTACGTCCTGGCCATTGTTGGATCGATAATGTCTCAGCTACTTTTCAACAATACACGACAAAGAAATCCGCTGAAAGCTTCTATTTTCATTTCATTATTTTCAAACGAGTTTAAAGTTATCTATAAGCTCCTTCTGAGCTTTAAGTAAACCAATAAAGTAATGTTAAAATGTGATTCATTTTGCTTTAGACCTTATTCAGAGTTGATTTAGTTCAGATTTAAACACAGTTCTAATTTTCGGTAGTATTCGAAATATTTAGAACATATATATCATTTGAAATGAGGTGTAAAAACTTTGACTTAATTTTGAATTTTCTCTAAATAAATACATTCAACAGAAGAAAAGAAATCACAAAATTTCTTCTTAGTTTCTAAGGTATTAAGATACGTGAAGTCTTTAAAATTTTTCTCCATTTTTCGACTCTAAGTATGTTAGTCAATATTCTGTAGAAAATTCGAAGATTCATTGAAAACTCATCGGAAAGAATGGTGTTCATATGCATATTGATATGAAACACTGAACACCAAATACTGAAATATACAATTTTCAGAGACATTTCACCACAATCTCTGCTGAAAATCTTCAGATTTTAAACAGATTTTGAGTTCTCAATGCCCTGAATTTTCCTTAATTTATATGATAACTATTATATATATACCAATATATACATATAATTTCAATGAAATTCTAAAAATGGATTTTCAGTCACAATTTTATGTCTTTACATATAAAATTTTTCAACATACAACTATAATGAAATTGTTTCCAGAATTTCAAAAAATACAAAATGATGAAAAATACCAAAATACAATATCGTAAATTTTCAGGCTTCATTATCGAATACAAAATAATGAAATTATTGAATTTCAAATACAGATGAAAAAAATTATAGTTAGATAAACGAAAAAAAGGGAAAGCAAAACATTCGTAGGAATAATATAACCGGGGTTAATAGTAAGACTGGCGGAAGACAATATTAATCACCAATCGAATGGTTTTCCGTTACTTGTGATTCTACCTGTTGGTTATTATTTAAGAAACCACTGGAATAAGTTGCTATTCAATAAGGTGTGTTAAAATTAACACACTTGACTTAAGTTTCAATAAATATATTAAAAACTCTACATATGTTTCGGGTTGTTAACCCATTATCAAGAGTATAAAAAATGAGTTTCAATGATGTGTTTCAAGAGTACCTTATACGAAACCACCCGTAACATAAGTAAAGTTTTTAATATTTTTAAAAAACTTAAGGCAATGTGTTAATTTTAATTTATTGTTTTTAACATAATTATTCACAGCAAGAGATAAGTGAAACCTCCGTGTCATTTATTATCTTTGTTATCAACTATATACTTTTTGTTCTTTTATACACATTCGTACTGATAGTTGCCTTCATTCATGAAGTTTGTGTCCAAATAACCATTCTTCAAAAACGTTTTAGCTGTCTGTCTTTACAGAAACTAATAAATAAATATATAGAGAACAACACAGGATGTTAGTTCATCTCAGATTGAAGTATTTTCTGAACACAAACTTTCATGAAAAGAGAATGAAAATTCACACTGTTTTTGAGTAGATTTTTATACTTTTTTATAACTATATATTCTTAAGATGATGTGTATTTTCTGAACGCAAACTTTCATGAAAAGAGAATGAAAATTTACACTGTTTTTGAGTAGATTTGTATACTTTTATATAGCTATATATTCTTAAGATGATGTGTATTTTCTGAACACAAACTTTCATAAAAAGAGAATGAAAATTTACACTGTTTTTGAGTAGATTTTTATACTTTTATATAGCTATATATTCTTAAGATGATGTAACATACATGTGTTTTGTGTTGAGTAGTAATTCGTTTCTGAATTGAGGAAACAAAGAATGCTTGTGATTCATGTTATCTGATGAATACTAATTTGGTCGAAACGTACAAACTGAATTATTGGATGTAAATGAGGATCAGTGGGAGTGTTATATAGAAGAACCTTTCAAACCCAAAGAGAGTTAGTTATCCCCATATTTAGCGGTGTGCTAGACAAAATCAATCAATATGTAATTTTCATTCAGCAACAGTCTACCTCATGATACACACCAATTCGAAATGAATCAATTCGTGATTTACGAGCACTGAATCTTTTACATCGGTTCACCCTCTGTATAATAATTTATATATTCGGCCATTTTGGGAATAGAATTTCTCGAAATCCAATTTACACGAACATTCCAATTTTCAATTCGACGAGAAAACACGAAACCTGGCATTAAATGTTCTTATTTTTTCATGGCGTTCTTGTACACCTGAGAGAACTTGTGCACCTTTAGAAATATCCAACAGAATGGATTCTTGCCAGAAGCGTGTAATCGAAAAGATGGCTGTGAATTATGTACGCCATAGATTATCTCTGCGGAGGAATCAGAACTTGCCTTATTAGATCGCAGGCCTTTTTTCGTCCTTTGTCTGACTCACTCTTTTTAATGCTTTCTTTCGTGTTGATAATAATACGGTAGCTTTGAAGTTTGGATGAGAACATCAGTGACGATTCATTGCTTATCGAAAGTGTAGTGGCCTTCGTCCCTTACAAAGGGAATTCGTCTCAAAACGTTGATCAAGTCGTCTAAGGGCGATTATTCAACTTGAGAGGATTTATAAACTCATCTCAGATCTCTCTAGATTAACAAATACTCCGTTAATAAAATAATATTTAGAATTTTCTCATAATTTACTAAATACGCATGACGCGTTTCGAAGAACTACGTCTTCATTAAATGCTGAATTAACAATAGATGTAATTTTACAAACTCAATATCTATAGCTACTCTCACAAAACAACCCAGGTAGGTTCTATGACTAACCTGGATGAGGACCATAGAATACAACTGATGTTTAACTAGAAAGAATGCAATCTGAAATTGAATACAAAAAATCAATTTTTCTAGTCAGAATGTTGGAAAAAATACAAATAATTATACAAAATAAGATTTCTAAGAACAGATAAAAGAAAAATAAAATTTTTTGAACATTGAAAAACATAAAATCAAAATTAAATTAACTAAAAATAGGTAATCAATCTGATCTGCTACCTGGAATATTATTATTGAACATATTAAGTAGAGTACTAGTATTAACCTCTAATTGGCTATTGAGTAAACGTCCCGAATTTTTTAATTTATTGATATGTAAAGATTCTAGAAGGTAGTTGGAACCTTAATTCTCTCTATTTAATATTTGAAATTCTTAACTAAATATGTGACTCTCCTCTAATAAGTGATTGACATAATGGGAATCTGCTTTTTTGTTTTACGAAACTACGTTTACGTTCAGATAATTAATCTAATTTGGAAATTTCTGAAAGTTCTCCCTATATAAAATTTTTCACAAGTACCACACTTGATTTTGTATACCTACCCCACACATTTGATTTTTGTTAATTTTTAATTTATTATTTTTGATTTAATTACCAATATTATTAGTGGTCCCAAAAGAACTATTAATAGCTTGTCAAGTGATTTTAATTTTAAACTGGGTGTCCACATATATGTTAAAAAACTGAATTCTGACTTTTCTTTGATAAGAGGATGAACTTCTGTAACCGCTCTTTTGAAAAGCTTTTTGTTGATTAAATTGTTTATTATTTCTGGTTTGTATTCATTGTTTGAAGCTATTTGCATAATCAAGCTCTTTTGTTTGTTAATAGTTTAGAATTGAAATTCAATAAAGAATTAAACTTTATAAAACAGATTGCAATTGATAATTATCATATAGATTTAGTATTTAGAAGTCTTTATAGAAACCTTCATTGAATAACCTTTCTATCGGTTTTTCCAAATCAGTCAGAAGATGATCGGAAATACAAGTAGTAATAATTAATAACTAATTAAACATCGTATATATTCAAAAGCAAGTACCTATATTACGAGCAAAGGAAATATATGTTGAATAAAATGAACAAAATAAACAATTAAACTCAATACGTTCTAAAACAATTGTTTAACAAAGATTTACACATATATCAAAAAGAATACTGCATGACGTACGTTTCGATGAGATTCACCTTTTTCAAATGCTTTTTGTGAGATGTGAATCTCATCGAAACGTACGTAATGTAGTATTCTTTTTAATATATGTGTAAATCTTTGTTTAACAATTGTTTTATTATGTTTATCGATTTACATCAAGTATCGGCCTCATCAATTATCAATACGTTTTTCCACATTTGTTCACAACTACAACGCATTCATATTCAGCTAAAAAAAATGAAACAATGTTTCCCAAGTATTTTCTTCTATTTTATGTGTAATAATTCCAATGTTTGAGGAGTCCTCAAAAATACCTACACTTTTATTCCAAAAAATTCAATATTTCTCTCTCGAATCAAAAGTTTTCAGGGATTTTTGTAGATTACTGAAGCACGATTTTCACTAAAAATGACAAAATGCTCAATGGAATAAAATTCTCAGTATTTGTCTTTCTGCTCGCAGTTTATATGAGGAAATTTTATTAGTCTCTATTCATCAGTGATCAAAAAACGCACAAAACTAGACTGGAACTAATATTCATCAGAAATGGCACCAAATTTCGATAAAAAACGCGGTTTTTAGAACCGGAACAGGCGCCACAGTGTCTATTTCCGTCCACAGAAATATGTATCCTCAAATGACGATCAGTCCGCTAACGATCGACATTGTAGTGTTCATATTGGGACTCGCTTACAGTGGCTTCGTTTAAACAAGGAAAAAATGCCCCTTCTTAAACGCCCGATCGAACATCCCCGAATCTATACACCAGTTTAATTTTATAGCCCTACCCTACGGCGTCTGTAGGGAGAAAGAGTCAATAACTGTTCTTTATAATATATTAGATTGCTGGGGACATGTCAAATAAATTACATTCTCTAAATATCTTCGAACTGGAAGACAGGGCATTGTACACAGTCTCAGACGTTACCAAAAGTAATTTTCTGGGATCTGTATCGATATAAAAAACAAAGATTGCCTTGAGATCTGTTTGGAATTGTGGAGTTAAAATCGCACAGATGATCACCGACGTACTACCGATGAATCGCACAGATCATACATACATAGTTGCCAAATGTCGATATTTTATCCGATTTGAAGAAAAATACTAGTTAGTATTAAAAAAAGTTATAATAAAATCGAGTATACATGCAAAATAAATTTGAAAGGATACGATATTTGATATTGAAAACCCATATTAGTATGGTAGAAGGAGAAAAAGACATCGAAAACTAGGTTTCAAATTGGATCACTATTGCATTTCCAGACGCACATAACCTAGAAGGTGTTAATCGTTCTCATCTTATCAGGACGTCTCATTTTAGTGCCACTTTTTGCTTTCCAAGAGAAATCGAATATTAAATCCTTCCTAATCTCATAAAATATCTATTCTGTATTGTATTTCTGTGTTTAACATTTTGTTTAGCAAACAAATATATATTTGTTGAATATTTATTATAGAAAATACGTATTTTTAACCAGATTTAACATGAAACTTTTCACACTTCAGATGCAATGTGCAGGCTCACCAATCGTAGAGAAAATTGAGATTTAATTCTCGCTTACCTCTTGATGAAACATAATTACATAAAAAATTTAATCAAACTCTTGACTGAATGTATCACAAAAATATTGAATAATGAAATAATATTACAACGTTGCCTCAACATGTTTCGAGCGGTCAGCTCATCATCAAGACTCCGTCTTGATGTCCAAAACAGTCAATTCACTCTCCAACAAGATGTTCATAATCTTCAAGAAAAATGATGTATTATGGATTCATAACGTTCAGTTTGCGAATTATATCACAGAAATACGTTTATTTCAACAAACGTTATGAGAAAGTCTCTATAAGTTCAGAATTATGTAGAAATTTTGGTGGTTTTCCTACCGTGTTAAATCAATACAGAACGTACAAAATCTACAGTTGAAAGTTCTGTGTGCGTCAAGCGTGAAAAGGAAGTCGGCCATTTTATTTGAGACTACGGATGTAAGGACCTATCAAAATCGAACAAAACCGCATTTAATCATGGTTCGTTGAAATCTCACCAGTTTTAAAGAAGGAAACTTGATACCTCACATAAAATATGAACCCTTTAGTTTCATGCCTATGGTAATTGAATGAACTATACTTTCGATCTAAGAAGTAGAATAGAAGTACAATATTCATACAACGATGGCTCAGTTCTAAGAATGAAGTTAGTAGCACAATTAATTCATTTATTGGAAACAATAATAAATTTCATATGACCCCCTCCAATAGTCATTGTTAGATTCAGAGTTTCAATTAGAGTTATGAATTGATGTCTTTCATTTATTACTGCCAGAAAACAATACCTATATACTTTTTTAAGTATTCAAGAGCTTCAGATTCAATTAAATGAATATTTGAAACAAGCTTCATAAAATTCCACTGAATTATATTTCTATGATCATTAAATAAGAGCCACAGATATTTCAAAATATCTACATCATTAAAAGTGAAATTTTTCTATCATTCAATCAAAATTTTATTCTGAAAATATGTCTTGAATGAGTTTCGAACGAAACATTATAAGTCATTGTAATTTTCATTATAAAAGCGAGACTTCCAACTGAAAGTTTTGTATATATTCCAAAGCAATATCCTGCAGGGTTCGAATATATGAATAAAAATATTTGAGAAGCGGAACTTGATCCCAGGTAGCGAATATTTTGAATGAAGTCAGAAGTTTGTGACTTTAATCATGCTATTGAGAGTACTCGTTTCGAACATTTTTCACATTTTCAGTATAAATTTTTATATGATCATCAAAGAAATTCCAGCACCCAATTGATGAGAACTTATTTCTTTGCTAAATTTCTTCATGAAAACGAATGTTAATTATGTTTTTGCTTTGATGTTTCAAAAATAATTTGTCTCTATATATCTACTTATGACATTGAAGGACATCTTCAGTGTGATTTATCAGAATACTATAAATACAAGTAAACAGATAACTATTTATGAATTTATTTCTTGTTTATGTTTCGCAAATTGTAGGTTTGTCTAAATTTAGATAAAAAAAGAATGAAATAAATTTTTAGTTACGGATCTACAATTTTTAGCGAAACGTCAACAAGTAAAAATTTTTTTAATTTTAACTGTCTCATTTGTCAAAACTTATAGAACAAATTTTAGTTCATGATATTCTTCAATAGTCTAACAATTTTTTTCGTATGTTTAGTTGTTTTATTTTCTGTTCTTATCCTTGCGAATTGTAACAGAAATTAAGATGTTTACCTACCGAAAAATGCTATCGGAAATACTTCTTTTCGAATTTACACATATTTATTTGGAAATTATATGTTACTTCTCACAATTTCGATATCTTCTTCCTACTCGGAAGATGGTATCATAACAATAAATAGTGTTAATACTCGAAACAAGTGGACGACCCTATAAAATAATGTTTTTGGCTTTTTATTGTTGTAATTTTATTTAATTAATTGTATTCACATCAAGTAAATCCATTCAATTCAAGATTTATTTTATTGCAAACGTTTCTTATTAAGTTTGTAATTGTAAAAAATTTTATAAAATAAGTTTTGGTACTAAGTAGATTTCAAAATACATATTTCTTTGAAATTTATTTTGAAAAATTAAATTAACAAAAGAAACTCTTAATATTTAATATCTGATTATTGTTTCATAGCCAACTTCATAAAAATATCTAAATTTCAATGTTAGAATATTCAAATTACCTCTTCGTCTATTATTTCACGGTTCGTTAAAACATCCGCGTTGAAAATTTATCGAGATATAAATACGATTTCGAAGAATACTACGTAACCTAACTTTACACGCTAATACAAATTTTATATCCGAAGATAAGGCATCGAATATTTTCCCAAACTATCTATTTACATTTTATCTTGCCGGCACGCGGTACAGAATTACAGACAACGTAAGTATATCGAGAGCGATTTGAATTTGATTAACTACGTTATGTGAATATAATTATGGGGTAAAGACATATTTGTGGGCCACAGTAATTTCCGCTCCATACTCATAAGTATTCGTAGATATATCCCCTGAATATAAAACATATTTCAAAGTAATAATCCCCATTATAAGCATGTAGACGAACGAAATTTCATGACATGCTAGATCTTGTAACATCTGCAAAAGGCGCGTGTTTCGGATAAATAGGGGGTGTTAAAATTATAAAATTATTTATAATATTCTCACCTGCTCCAGAGCATCCGCTATGCCCATAAGGGATGTGGTAAATTCCTATTGTCCCGTGGTAAACTCGAGGGATGGTGCAGAAAGGGCGGGTACTTCCCGGGCGGCGGTGGAGGCGGCAAGTCTGGACTCCTAGACCTTTCTAAATGCATCGGCGTAGCTGACGAATAAATATTCAACGTAGATCTTTGATGTACACACGTTCTTCTCACATCCGGCATCGCGAATTGTAGTTTTTGCCAGAACTGTCTATCCCCCCACTCGATCACAGTGTTAGTTTTTAAGTAGAGACGTAAATCGGGGTCTAGGTCCCCTTGAATGTCTCCGGTTATAATGAAAATCAATCTACGTCTTCTATCTTTCAAAACTTCGTGTAACGCTGATTTGAATTCGAATCGACACCACTCGTTTTGAAGGAAATTTTTACTCAAAACTATTATAGTCCTTCGCGACGATTCGACCGCTTCTATTATTGTATCGACTACGTAAGCCGATGCGTTGAAGTCTCTGTAATGTAAACAAAGTCGGTAGTTCGGATCTCCGGATTCAAGACCGGGGGCGACAACTTGACTCACAAACGCTTCGTCTTTGACACTGTAACTTACATAAGCGTCGAAAAGTCTGTCTTTATCTTGTTGTTCTTCGAAGGCGGTTGTTTTATAGCACATACGTAATCCGCATCTTGAGTAAATCCACACGCGTAGTTCCCGGCGATAGTAGAAGGCGCCACACACTAGAATTACGCTGAAGAGAAAAGCACACATTGTTCCTAGCATTAGAGGGAGATAATCGTTCATCACCTGAGTTTCTACGATGGCTCTACTACCCCCCGTGTAGGGTTGACACATACTAACGTTAAAATCGGCCATATGAAACCCAACTTCCTTAGTTACGTTGTTGAAAAGACAAACAATTTTATTAGCGTCTAAAACTTTACCGTAATTCACACTGAGCCAGTTCTTATATTTCTGTACGTAAAAACAATCACATGACCACTGATTATCCGATAAACCAATTTCTACCAAATACGGATTCAAAGAAAATTGCCAAACTTCGAACATACTGAGCCTGTTTCCTTCTAACCTCAACACTTCCAGCTGTTTCAGTGACAGAAAAGTCCTGTTGTCGATATAACGTAGTTCGTTATCTTGTAGATATAACTCTCGTACATTTTCTAAAGAAGCAAACTCAAATCCTAACAATTGTTTAATGTGATTATTTTCTAAATGTAAAATCGTCAGTCTTCTTAATCCACTAAATGTGTGATTATAAACTGCAGCTATGTTAGAATTGTTTGCATACAAAACTTTCAAGTTTTTTCTACCGATGAAAGAATGACTTGACAACTCACCAAAATTGTTTCCGTCCAAATAAACCTCAGTAGCATCCATCGGTATACTGCTTGGCATTTCTGTATATCCAGCTGCAGAACATTCAACAACATTTGCAGACCACGATTGATCGTGATAACAAGTACAATTATTGGGACAAGTCATTTCACAATCACAAGCGTCGAAATCGCAACAATGGCACAAAGCGAAACAGTGGGTTTTATAGGTACACAAGAATTGAGAGGATTCTGCATCAATTAATGGCAAATAGTTACTATCTCTGTTGTAAAGTAATTTGCAGTATATACTTTCCAAATCCATTACACGTGGATGCTGGCGCAAGTGATCCAATTTGTTTATTCTCTGCAACCATTCCATTGTACAATCGCATTGAAAAGGGTTACCACCGATATAGAATTCCGGTAGCGGCTTCTCCGGATCCACAGGTGTCAAACGTAAAGCATTCAAATCCATACTAACTATTTGATTAGCGTATAAATCAACCCTTGTCAAGTTAGTCTTTTTCAGAAACGTATGAGGTTCGACAACAGATATCAAATTATCATTGAGGAATACTAACTCTGTGCTACTTGGTATAGCAGCGGCATTAATCTTTGTTAATTTATTAAAACTTGCATCAATAGTTTGTAGATGAAGATCAATATCTAAATTGTAATGGTTACCTAAGTCTCTTACGTTATTCTTGTGGATATCTAACCATTGTAACCCCCGGGGAATCAGAGCATAATCGAACCATTCTATCTGATTATCAGAGACGTTTAACCACAGCAAACTGGGGATATCGGAAAATAACCCACTGATATCGGTAAGTTCGTTGGAATCTATCCTGATTGCTTGTAAAGTGGAGCTTGAGTCGAAGGTACCATGCTCGACCCTACTAATTTTATTGCGAGCGAGATTTAATATTTGCAAGGCTGGAAGATCGGAGAACGCTCGCTTACTTACATTCTGTATTAAGTTTCCTATGAGCCTCAGGCCGTACAAGGAACTCATGCCCCTAAATCCAGGCTCTTCGATCGAAACGATCGAGTTTTCTCCCAGATCGACGGTTCGCAATAAACGCATATCTTTCAGAGCTAAAGGAACGGCTTTCAGTTTGTTCCCGTTCAAATTCAAGTCTTGCAAACTGGAGCAATTTCTGAAAGCCTCCGGATGAATTCCCTCGAGAAGGTTATTATCGAGAGCCAGCAGAGATAAAACGTACAATCCGTTAAGAGAATAAGCGTCGAGGTACGTGAGTTTATTATAGGATATAATTAGGGTGTGCAGATTATTCATAGGAGCGAATGTGTCTGCTGGAATCGTCTCCAATAAATTGTGCTCCAGGTTCAGAATCTGAAGGGTGTATAAATCTTTGAAGAATGATGGATCGAGCTTTGTGATTCGATTATAGGATAAGTTCAGTAATACCAATCGAATCAGCCCTGAAAACGTGTTTGAATTAATCCAGGAACTGCTCAGTAAATTCCTTGATAAATGTAATGCCAACAGCTGCTCGAGATTGGCGAATAATCCAGGAGCCAACACGCTTAATGAGTTATTCTGTAGATTTATTTCTTTAATAGAACTGGCGCAATCTTTGAACAATTCTGCAGGCAAGGCTACGACTTTATTATTAGAAAGATCGAATATTTGCAAGGATTTCAACCCAGCTAACCCTTTGTCTGCCACCATAGAAATTTCATTATTATGGATATACAGCTCTTTCAGATGCTTCAAAAGACTAAATCCTTTGGAAGGAACAAGAACAAAATGATTGTAAGAAACATCAAGTACTTGAATATCTAAACTACATGGGAATGGAAGTGGACGAGCTGTTTCTGAATGTTGCTCTGTATCGTCATCTGCGACGCTGATTAAGGGTTGAGGCAACCCCGACGTTTTTTCTCGAAAACCAAGATCACTCACATCTTGTAATCTATTCTCACTTAAATTTAAGTAGATCAAATTTGTTAAGGGACAGAAAATATGTTCAGGAAATGACCAAATATTATTACAACTCACATCTAGTCGCTCCAGCTGTCTTACAGGCAAAAAGCTATCCCTCGCAAATTCCAAATTCATGTCAGGCCAGTCTGTATTGTGGGTCTTCACCGAGAAATTTCTAAGGTCTCTTAGACCAAGTAATGTACCTGCAGGCCATCTGCCAAGTTTGCAGTTCTCTAGTTCAAGTTCCCTTAATTTAGTTAAATGTATGAAACTTTTATCATCCAAACTGCTTTTCGATCTTATATCAGGGTTACATTCTATACGTAAAGAAGTGGTATGTTCCGAAGGAATCACACTGAAGTTAGTAGTATCAAATTCGCTATTGATGGTTCTTAGGTTGCATGTTAGTGCTACCTCATCTTGTCCACCGTTCTGAGATGATTCTCTGATCCACCACTGGCAGTCATCAGGAGCTTCATAACGTAAAGGCTGAGAAGGATTTTCTGTTGATAAATTTTCAGCAACGACACTTTGACACAACGATACAATCAAAAATGTTATCCCGCACAAAATTCTTGCCATTTTGATCAGTTCTTCGTGTTATGAGTCAAATGACATCGTTGTCATGGAACGGGGTAGAAAAACGTAAACAAACACAGAGAAAACTACCAAACTCGAAGTATATATGACGCAGCGTTCAATTTATCGTGAAAATTAGATACATTCCGCACACTTTTCGAAATTTTTCATTAATGTCAATTTTAACAATTAATGCACAGTTCAAACGTTTCAATTCGCGTATATGTTGATGTATATAAGACTCGAATTTAGTGTAATTTATGACTAGACATCAAACCTCCCAAAAGTTTGTGTGTAAGTTAGAAACTACGACAAGGGATGGTCAAATAGATCGATCACGAGAAACTCGGCAAGTTCCGAAAGAACCGTACGCGACCTATTCCTACAACGATTGACAAGCAACTAAACTTCGGGATGCTGGGTAGTCCTGCAAGAGAAGAGTAACGAAGCCGGTGCGTGTTGTAATAGTACGAGAGCGGCCGAAGGCGGACGGAAGTAGCCGAGCGGGCGTGTGCTCGCAGTGATCCTACATCGTACAGAGGCGCTACAACTCCACGTTCATCCAGCCCACTTGGCGAATGTTTTTCTATGATGCATTGTAGTGGCAAAGCAGGAAGCTTTCAAAGATCGCGTAGCCTGATGGGACAGTGGAATGTGTTAATTGGAATATTGCTTCGAGCGAGAAAAATTCTTGAAAAAATAGTTTAACTTCGAAAATGATTAGATTCCTCATTTAAAAACTAGTTTTTGAGAAAGTTTCATTACGGCTAACGAAGATAAGTTAGAGGATGATTTAATTCAATAAACTGGAAATATCACACTTTTTATTATACAGAATTCAATCTTCTTACTAGATAATTGTATATATGAACTACAAGAAAACTTATCCGTATCTATTTAGAGACCTTTTAATAATTAAGGTACAAAAATTAATGAATTTGATATTTTATATCATTAATCATTAAATATTTTTTTAAAATTTTGAATGGAAACGAAACGAAATATTATGGATACATTACCTTTGAAACGAAAATAATAACGAATGAGAGGTAATAATAAAAACTTGTCTAAAAATCACTGACTGAACAATTCTTTATTCGACTAGTTTCGCCTTTTACAGCATTATCAAGAATGTTCTTGATATTTTTTTTTATTAGAAAAAATTTTAATTTGAATATATATATATATATATATATATATATATATATATATATATAGGTGGAATAAAACTAAAGAAATATTTTTCTTTACATCTCCCCCTTCATGGTGAGAATTATACAAGTAATTCTCAAAATGTTTAGGATAAACTATTCATAATACTCTTCACCCAAGCTTTCACTATTTATTCCTTCTTCCATTCGTATAAGTTTTGTTATATGGTATATTCCTGTTTCCTTTCTTGTTCTTCCTGTATTTATTTTGTATATTGTATTGGATATTTTTCCTGTTATTTCAAACGGGCCGATTCTTAAGTTGTCCATCTTGTTTCTATTCATTTTGTTTCCGTTTTCAATATAAACCAGTTCTCCTATATTAAATTCTATGTGTTTTCTTCCTTTATCAAATATTTTTTTATTATAAGTATGGGATCTTATTGTTCTCTCCAGTGCTTCTTCTCTATCTTTAATCCATCTATCTATATTTGTTGGTTGTCGTAGTTCTTGTGGTAAGATACTGGTGTCTTTTCCTTCTAATAAATATTCTGGTGCAAAGCCTGTCACCGAGTGTTCGGTTTCATTATATTTATCTATACATTCTCTTGCAACTGATGTCCAGGATTTCTTCTCCTTCTTTTCATTGATTTTGCATCTCATTTTATTTACTAGTGTCTGGTTCAATCGTTCATTAAGTCCATTTGAAAATGGAGTATCTACTGCAGTAAAAATTAGTTGTACATCATTATCTGTCAGAAATTCTTTAAATTCTTTCGAATTTAATCCTGAATATTGGTCTGCTAGTAAAATATCAATTTTTTCTGTCTCTAGAACCTTATTCACTAACTTAATGAAATCCGCAGCACTCTGTGTTTTAGATGTTAGAATGAACGCAAATCTTGTGAAATGATCAACCAACAAATGTAGGTATTTCTTTGTAGATCGTTGTCCTCCAAAGCCACCAATAGTATCTATCGACATTATTTGAAATGGTTTTGTCGCTGGTCCCAGATGCGACATCAATCCGTATTTATTTTGGCCTCTAGACTTATTCTTGATACAGGTGTCACAAGTCTTACATATATTTTTTATATTTTTTGTTAGACTCTTGGCTGTATAATATGGGCTTATCTTATTTATCATTTGCTGGATTCCTAAATGGCACCATTTGGTATGTACTTCTTTTATTAGTGTTATACTTGATTCTTCAGTTAATATAATTTTCTCCCTATTTCTTATTTTTTTGTAGAGTATTCCATTTCTTTCAATCAATTTGTGTTTTTCTTTTTCTATTTTCTGTTGATCTGCCTTAATATCTTCTAATTTTATATGATTTACCATCTTTAATACTTCTTCTTCATTATCATTCTCTTCCAATACTGGATTTCTGCTGAGACTATCTGCTTCTGTGTTATTTTTTCCAGGTATATATTTAACATTAAAGTCGTATTGAGACAAATAAAATGTCAATTCACCGAGTTCTTCATCTGTTCTTGCTTTTATGTTGAGATTTTCTAGTGGTTTGTGATCCGAGAAAACTGTGAATTTTCTTCCAATTAGCCAGTATTGCCAGTATTTAATTGCTTCTTTGATTGCTAAACATTCAAGGTATATTGCCTTCTTCCTTTTTTGTGTGTCATTAAGTTTCTTTGAGAAATATCCAACTGGTTTTTCTTTTCCATCTTTTGTATCTGTTTCAATATTGCACCTATACCATTCAGTGAAGCATCTGTGTAAATTCTTATAGGTAAATCTTTATCGAATATTTCCAGTACTGGTTGTGAGCATAATATCTTTTTATATCTGAGAATGATTTCTCACATTCTTCTGACCATGTAAATTGTATATTTTTCTTCAGTAATCTATGCAGTGGATCTAGTATTATTGAATTGTTAGGTATGTATTCACGGTAGAAGTTGATCTTGCCTAAAAATTGTCTAACGTTCTTTTGAGTCTTCGGTGTTGGAAAATTTCTTATTGAAATAATGTTATCTTTGATAGGCTGCATTGTGTTGTTTCCTATTATATGTCCTAAGTATTTTACGGATGTTGCTGCAAATGTGCATTTTTTAAATTTTAGTCTGAATCCTTCATTTATTATTGCTTGTAGTACTTGTTCTATGTGTTCTATATGTTTTTCAAATGATTGTGAAAATATTAAGATGTCATCAATGTAATTTTCTGTAAATTCTTTTAAGTTATACTTTCTCAATATATTCGATAAGATTCTCTGGAAAATTGCAGGTGATGTTTTCAATCCAAATGGCAGGCATGTCCATTGGTAGTGTCCTTCTTGTGTAACAAATCCTGTTTTCTGTCTGTCTTCAATGCGTAGTGGTATAGACCAGAACGCGGAATTTATGTCCAGTGTGGTAAAATATTTACAATTTCTTGCTTTTATTATCAAGTCACTTATCAATGGAAATGGTTGTGCTTGTGGTACGATTATCTTATTTAATTCTCGGAAATCAATGCAGAGTCTTGATTTGGTGTTTTCATCTCTCTTAAAGGCCAATGTAACTGGTGCTGAAAATGGACTATATGATTCTTCGATTAAGTTGTTTTTTAGTAAATTTGCTATCTGATTTTCTATTTCTATTTTGTCCTCTATTGTACAACGGTATGGCCTTTTGCTGCAGTATCTATCTACGAGTAAGTCTATCCGGGCTTCATATTCTTTTACTGTCCCTACATCATATTTATCTTTGGCGAATACATTATCATATTTATCTATTAATCTTTGTATTTGTGTCTTCTTGTTATAGTCTAAATGATGTAAGTTTGTAATAAATTCATTTTTATTCACATGCTCATTAAAATTTATTCGAATTTCTTCTTCTGCTTTTTCTTCTAATCTATTCATAGTTTCTGTCTCTATTCTCTCTTTCTTTTGTATTATTCTTAAATCTTCATCTTGGGTTAGGTTAAATTTTTTTATCATGTCCAGTCCTATAATGAAATCTTCAAAATCAACATTGTCTACAATAAACACATCAACATTTTCTTCTACATCAAAAATCTTTACTTTTATGTTTATTAAACCTTTCGTGTATGTCACACCATTGACAGTTTTTAATTTTATTCTATTTGCATCTTCTGAAACACTCTGTATTTTTACTAATCTTTTGTTGATTAGAGAGACCTGGGAACCTGAATCATATGTTCCATTTACTAGTATTTTGTCTTCTAATAACATTTTTATTTTTATCAATGGTGTGATTACTCGTTTTTTGTTTCTTCGTTTAGATTAACTTCTAATACCGAATTACTTCCAATGATTTTACTTTCCTTTCCTTCTTTTTTAAACCAACATGACTGTTCTGGGTGATATCGGGTACCTTTATTCAAATTTTCGCAGATTTTACATGGCTTCTTATTTATAATGTGTTTCTTGTTATCTTGTTTATCTTCTCTCTTTTTAATAAAGTTACTGTTGACCAATCCTTCGCACTTCTTTATTTCATGAAGCAATCCTGTTGAATTTTCGCACTTTTCTGGATCAATTCTGTTTCTTATATATTCAGGTAAGCCAGCTGCTATCAGCATCACTAGAGTTTTCCCCCAATATCTTCATCCATTTCTAATAACAGTTTTTCTTTTCTTATTGCATATTCCATCAGAGATCCTTCTTTATGTCTGTAATATATAGCATACATTCCTGTACTCCATCCTTTATCAGCAAATGTTTCCAAAAATTTTTCTTTCCATTCCGACCATTCTGCTTCTATTTTCAGGGTTTTCAGTGTAGCCGAGTGCCAGTCTGCACATGATTTGTCCAGAAATAATCTTAATATTTCTATCTTTGTTATATCTTCATTAATTTCATGTCGTTTGCATTCTTTTCAAATGTATCCATCCATTGTTTTGCATTTGTGAATTTACAAACAAATTTTTCAATCATAAATCTTTCTGATATATTTTTTAAATTCAATTTGTTTTCTTTTTTTGGAGTAGTATCTTCTGATTTTGTTTGTTTTATTTCGTTGAGGTACATATCGTTGAACATTAGGTTTTCATCTTCGTCAAAATAGGTATTTATCATTTCTTTTTCACTACAAGTTATCCATATTGTTCTCACTGCACCTCTTTGATTCAAGCTCCTTTTTAATCGTTTAAAGCTGTCCGTTTTGCTGAGAGCGACATGTTTACTTGCAATTTTATCATCTTCTTCCAAGGTATACTTCTTGTTATCTTCTGTTGATATTGAGGTTATAATGATAACATTTGACTTTTTGTCTGTTTTTGATGCTACGTATGTGAAGGTAAATTGTAGTTTTGGTGCCATCATGAACAAGTATTGTAGTTTTATAAGATATTTCTCTCCCAAGGTGGAATAAAACTGATTGGTTTCTCTGTAAACAAAGTAATTTTATTTAGCGTAAGTCCCGCATGGCATGTTTCACAAAAACCTTACTTATCTAACACAGTCTTACCTGTAAACAAAGAAACTACAATAAATGTTTCTTCTTCCCCTCTTAATGTACGGAACTTATAAATTATAAATTTTATTTAGTTTGAACAATAAAATATCAGTCAATCTATCTCAACAGCACATTTCGTGTTTTGACAGTGACAGACCACATATATATATATATATATATATATATATATATATATATATATATATATATATATATATATATATTGAATGTTTTCAGCAATAACAGGCTTCGTTTAATATGAAAAACTTTATTTTCGTTGACGTTTTGTTGACAACTGACTAATTAATTTTATAAATATAATTAATTAGTTTTGACAAAGTTGTGATATACAACAAAACGTCAACGAGAATAAAGTTTTTCATATTTTTCATATATTTATCCTATTATTAAAATATTTGCCATTACGTATAACGAATCCATAAATTTTCGCAGCAGATGAAATAAGTTGGGTGATGTGTGGGACAAAGGAAAGCTTCTGGTCGAAGACTTCACCAAGATCTCTCACCTTATCAAAACGAGAAAGAACCTGACCACCGACGCTGTAATCACAGTCAATTCGGCCTCTTTTCCTTGTGAAAGAAACAACGTTCATATTGTTCATGAAAACGTGTTCAGGAGGGAATCATTTTCCAATGGAAAAATTACAATCGGAAGACAGAAGACTGTGTTTTCTAATGAAGTTGATTGGATGTTAAAAGGTTAAACAGTTTAACTTTCGAAAACGGGGAAACAATTGTAAAGTATTTATTATAAATTTCGTGAAACCAACCAAATGATTTATTTAATATACTGTGTTATCTATTCAATTCGAAACTGCGTCATTTTTTGAACAGCCTGTATAATATCTCTAATACCGAAAACCTAAGGCGATAATGAACCTTACACACTGACTTCACGATGCCATTCTCAGCCTTTTCAGGAAAACCGGAGGGTACCCACTCGCCGGAAAATATCGATGCCTGTAAGTTATTCAAGATATAAAATATGTTCAATGTAGCGGACAATTGGCAGGCATCAATAATAATGCGAGATCGGTTTCCGATACATGTGACGGGCCTTCGAAAAACCTAATCCAATTATTTAGAAGGGAACTCCTCCCAGCTCTCCCGATAATAAATACGAATGCTCCAAAGAAGCAAGCTCGAAACGCGTTTTGTAAAGGGGATTAAAATTATTTGCGCTTGACTCGGAGCTCCAACAGCCGATCGCCTGCTTGATCCATCGGTCGGTCAGCGTTTTTTACGGCTCAATGAGACCGAATGGATTATATATTAGGAGGAAAACCTGCTTGAAATAACTACAGCTCGATGTATTTGTTGACACAAATGAAGTAGAAATTATTCCTTCGAATATTTTCGAAAATTTACTCATAAGAGTTAAAATAAAATAGTGATAAATTAATGGGCCGTCCATTAAATCATGTGATATATTTTTTGGCATATTAACACCCCCCCTTACCCATGGTGATACATGGAGAGGTTCAAGAATACCCCCTGCCCTATAAAGCGTGTATTTTTGGTGCCTACAAAGAATCTCGATTTTTTAAAAATATTTATTATAAAATACGGGTTTAAGAATCATCAGATTTCATTATAGAAAATAAAGAAAAACTACAATAATAACCTTAAGAGATAGACAGAACGGTAGCAAGTTGTTTTGGACTGACATAAAAATGATGAAAGAAATGTGAAAACCTTTTTTGTAGTTACACATGAACATAATTTAATTTACAATGTCTTCAGACCATAGATTAGCAAGACTTTCTTCAACATCAATAACTGGATAAGCATCTTGCAAGTTAGTTGTACGCACAGTGCTTTGTTGAAGATCACTATCGGTTTCATCAAGTCACTCACAAAAATAAATACACGCCGCTTTTCGGTTAAAAAATAAATACTCGTGATATATTACTACCCCCCTCGCCTTTTGATATTTCGTGGTTTATTATGGACCCCCCTTTCGAGCCTCGCATGATTAATGGACGGCCCCTTATGTCAACATATAGCAATAAGATCATAACAAACAACTGAATTTTTCACTATCAATCAAATTAAATTGTTTCACGCAAATCAACCATATGAAGTCTTTATAGGTATCACCGTGACATTTGTAACCTCATGGATATATTTATCTTGATCACGATTCCCATCTCCGATGTCATGATCTAAAATTGAAAAAAGAGAATTGTAGGTACATATAAAGCCAAAATGTCATTACTAATAGAATGTTCTGTGTCTGGAACTGTTTGAAAAAACAGTTTTGACATTGTCAGTAACCATATTCAAAAAACAGATTGATAAGGAATTGTTCTTTCAGATTTTATATTATTAGATTAGATTACATTATATTTTAGATAAGATTGAACAATATACACTATTGTACACCAACATACTTATATCTACAGCCAAAGGATTATTTTGTAATTAGGCTATTATAGGTTATATCCTCATCCTTCATTGTCATGTAATAATAATGAAGATAATAATGAGAATGTTTTTTCAAGTTGAACCAGGTCTTTTCATATTCCCTTAATTTCCTTGTGTACCTTACCGAAAGATAAATTAAACGTGTAGAAACAATTAAAATTAACACACTCGATTTTCGCTCAATAAAAAAATTACTCTTTTGTCTTTGTCAAAACAAAATCGGTGATGTTTTTCATTCAAGGATGAAATTTAAATTCAGAGGAAGATGTGGTTTCATTATTGGATGATACAAAGAACTTACTTTCTTTATTTCTGATTAGGTTGTTTATCTTGTTACGTTGTCTTTCATATTGCTTGTGGCAAAAAATTGCAAAATCTTCCCTAACTTGGAGGTCCGAGATGTCGATTTCTAACGGCTCAAGACGAAGAACAAGTTCAGAGTTCATTATTTTCAAATGTACACTCAAATTGTCTCTCATGCTGTAGCATTTTAGTCTAATGCTGACTGGGCTTGTGCGGATCGATTTTTACATTTGATCTTCATGTATTTCGGGGTAACTTTGTGTTTCAGACACGCTTTATTGAACCAAAGATGGTTCCTACACATTTTGAACTTCATTAACATTCTTCGAAAGGTAACAGCGAGATTAGCATTGCTTGCATTTTTAATAAATGGTTGGTGAAATATTATGTTGAAAACAATAAATTGAAATTAACACATTTGACTTAAGTTTCACTGAATATATTAAAAACTCCACATATATTTCGGGTGGTCAACCCATTATCAAGAGTATACGATGTTACTGAAGTATCTGAGGTACAGAGTAACATTGTATACTCTTGATAATGGGTTAACTACCCGAAATATATGTGGAGTTTTTAATATATTTACTGAAACTTGAACCAAGTGTGTTAATTTTAATTTATTGTATATTTTGTATATATGGATAAAATATTAATAATTATTTTCATTTCTTTCCACTGATAATGAGCAAATGTGACTTTGCAAGATAGTTTTTTCTATAGTTCCCACAAAATAAAAATTAATACTTACGAGGACCACACTGAAAAATGAATAATCTTCATCCTGAAATTAGCAGGTTGCTTTCAATCAATTAGTATTTCTCTTCAATCATTAATTACCTTCATTTTGGAATAATTCACCTGTTAAAAGATCAATGTAAAACTAAATTCGATTTTTATTCAGAATAGTCCAATATTATCTGTAGATCTTTTAAGAATTAGGCGATAAATAACCCATTTAGAGGATATTCATCTATGTGAACCTAGAATGAAATATAATAACATCAATTATTTCTTAAAAAGATTTCTGAAAAGCGATAAGAATTCAGCTTATTCCAAACTATGTATTTATTCAAATTAACTGTTATAATTAATGATTTATTTGAACTATGTTGAAAGTTTGTATCTTACGGTTTCAATTTGAAGGATTTTTTTTGTAATTTTATATTCTCCATAGATTCGTGTAGCCTGGGTTATTCAAATTGAGCCAATTAGACATAAAATGTTATTCAAAAATTCAAAATTATAAGGAAATTAATACGGTTTTGGTGAAGAAATCGGAACAATAGTTTATAACAAATATGGGATTCTTTAACCTTTTTATGTTATCGGTATATTAATTATTATTGATTTTCTCAATTCTGAGATTGTTTCATCAGAAATGTTATTCGTCAGTTATTTGAAGATTTGGAGATAATAATAATAAAATTTATTGAGAAACATTCCTTACATTGTAAAATTACATTAATTCAATTAATTCACAAGAAAACTCACAACTATATTTGAAAAGAAAAGAAAAAATAAAATTATCAGAAATATAGAACATTTGAGATAATTTCACATGATGTGGGACAATCGTGGTAAAAAAATAAATATACCTTATATGATACAAAAAATTGATTCATACTTTATTGCCTACATTCGAATCATCGAAGTATTCTGCCACACTGGAGTATGCCTTTGTTAACATCAATGAGTTAACACTTTTTTCAAACAAATGAGCTTTCAGTAATTTCAAATTTGATGGTAAATGGTTGCAGATTTTAATACTCTGGTAAGAGACTGAATGCTCAAGTTTAGCTGTTTTATGCTTAGAAATAAGTAGCACATCACTGTTCCTTGTTGAATACTCATGATTACTATTCAATTTAATAAACCTATCTTCATTTTCTATAACATATAGTAAACATGTATAAATATATAAACAAGGTAGGGTAAGTATGTAATTATTAATGGAGATAGGTTTATAAGATTAAGATGTTCGTTGATGCATATTGAATATTAATAGAAGTATTCGCTTCTGTGTAATAAACACCCTATTTATTTCTGTAGAGCAGACTCACAGTAGAATATTATAATTGTATGACGATATACAACACTGTAAAACACATTCATAACATAGTTTCTAAGTACAATGTCCTTAATTCCAGAGATTGCAAAAAATGAGTTACTAAATTTTTCACATAAAACATCAATGTGTGTTGTAAACCTCAAATTTCTGTCTACATTTATTCCAAAAACAAAGTGGATTGGGAAGATGATATAATGTTGTACCCAATATTTTACATTGAAGGTAGTGATTCCATTGTCTTTCAGACAAAAATGAACACATACAGTTTTGTCAAC
This sequence comes from Henosepilachna vigintioctopunctata, assembly GCA_030704895.1. Taxonomy (NCBI): domain Eukaryota; kingdom Metazoa; phylum Arthropoda; class Insecta; order Coleoptera; family Coccinellidae; genus Henosepilachna; species Henosepilachna vigintioctopunctata. The sequence continues at coordinate 4,062,713 of JARQZJ010000032.1, forward strand.
TTTCATTCGACACCAATTTACAAACTCCCTCACGCTGCATTCACATGCCTCCAGAAGTTCTTCAGGAGTCCTGCCAGAAACAACCACTGATGAATCATCGGCAAATAGTCTCACCAAAATAATGTAAAATAGATGAAAAAATATAAAGATAAAAATAAAAAAGCTCAAATTAATTGATACTTTACGAACTATTGACGCATATTATCGTTTCTGTTCAAACTAGTCGGCGACATTCTGATGAGAGCTAAGTGTGTCGAAACTTGTCAACTACATTCTGAATATGTTTTATTGATTCTCATATTGTGAAATCGCGGAATATAATGTAATATTTTGAAAAGTTCTTTTAAAAACTGTTCAACATACATGTAATACTTCTAAAATGGTTTTCTTTATAAAAGGTACCACCATAACGAAAAGTTTCGTTTTGAATGATACACTATCATTCCATTGTTGATTTAGCAGTATAATCTGAATTCTATATCAAATTAAATTAAACTCTTGGCTTAATGTTTCACGATTATATGTAACAATATGAATTTGTCAACATGTTTCGAGCGTGAGCTCATTTTCAAGACTAAACTAAACAAACCTTTAGTCTTGAAAATGAGCTTACGCTCAAAACATGTTGACAAATTCATATTGTTAAATATAATCGTGAAACTATAAGCCAAGAGTTTAATTTAATTCAATATTTAATAGTGTTGGCGTTTACTTGATGTAAATCCATTATAATTGAATATAAACTTAAATTGAACATATAACACTTGAACTTATGATTTACACTTCATTGACTAGGTACATAGCATGACGCGTTTCGTCGTTACAAACGACTTCTTCAGATGCTTACAGAATAATTATAAAAATTATAATTATTATATTACATTATTATTATTATATTATATAATTATTAATAATAATTATTATGATATTAATAATTATTATTTTGTAAGCATCTGAAGAAGTCGTTTGTAACGAGGAAACGCGTCATGCTATGTACTCAATAAAGTGTAAATCATAAGTTCAAATGTTTAAATTTAAGTTTATATTCAATTAATATTTAATTATGTTTCATCAAGAGTTAAGCGAGAATTCAATCTTAGTCATTAATCTGAATTCTTCAAATCTTTGAAATTTAAATATTTATTGAATAAGTGAAATGTAATAAATTAAAGGGTGAAATACACTTTTATGATAGTATTGGGGTTACCATTTCGTACAACGCATTAAATTCTATTCAATTTGATAGTGCCCTTTGATAAATTGCCGACAGAATCATTCATGTCAAACAAAGTCATTTCAACATGGTTGCGATTTCGTTGTATGTTGAATTATTTTCAGTTCAATATTAGTTATAAATTATTCATATATCTAATGAGATTTCTATGGGATAACTGATCAATCAATACATTAGTTGTCGTCGAAGCGGTTAAATTTATGAAAAACAAATCATTAGCATAAACGTTACAATGAAAATCAAAGTGCAATTGAATTTCACACAGCTTTCGACAAATTTCGAGATCATTCATCAATTTGAATTTCAATATTCATAACAAACAACACAAATTCTCTACCGAATTTTTCATCAGTTCAATTTTCATACTTGAATAAGAAAATTATTATGAATTTAAATCTAACAATTTCATTCAGCGGTTCACAAAGAATCGCTTTCCTCAATTGTTTCAGTTGCTGATAATCTTTTTTTGGCTTGCTTTATTATCAGCTTGTTTGCTATTTATATAAAATCTTTTTTTTTAATTTATTTTTATTTATTATTCTGTAAGCATCTGAAGATGTCGTTTGTAACGACGAAACGCGTCATGCTATGTAGTCAATAAAGTGTAAATCATAAGTTCAAGTGTTTGAATTTAAGTTTATATTCAAAATCTTTTTTGACAAAAGGTTCTATTCATAAAATAATTGTTCGTTTCTCTAGCCAAACTATAAAATTTGCACACTTGAAAAATGCAGTTTCAAAATTTATTGGAACACAATTCACAAATGAGTTCAATGAAATAATTATAAGTAACAATGAAATTCCAATTGCCATTGAAACCATATAACCTTGAAAATAATAGAAAATTCACAACACAACTCACAGAGATAACAAATTTACAAACTATCAACATTTTTTTCAGCCTGAAACAAACATTAGATTGAATAAAATTATTTCTTTCTAAATCTGTCAGAAAGCGAAAAATTTTGTGATGATATACATTAGATTCCTTCATCATTTCATTAACCACCTAAATTAGTGTGAGATACTCAAAAATACGATACATTTTCAGTTAGTTTATATGAACTGAGATCATATTTTTAAAAATACGCAACTTTATCCACGTTGCTGTATGAAAATGAAAAAATCGTTCAATCGAATGATTGTTACAATAACTGAAGAACACATGCCGTCTTCATATCCATAAAAACGTATGAACCAGAAGAAATTTCTGAGATATTGCAGAGTACGCTGATCAGCGATTGATTTGAGGAAATTTATTAAAAATTCTTCGGTTCTTCATAAATTTCAATTTATGAATTGATCTACTCCAAAAAAAAGTCGATATAACTTGGGTGCTTCAATTTATTTCTTATTATATGTATTATAAACGGATCAACCGCCTGTAACTCAGAAAGAGCAGATCCATTGTCTGAATTTTACCTGGTCGCAAACTGATATACATTGAATAGGGTAAACAAAAAGGTAGAGAGTGAAAGAATAACGATAAAAAACCACGGGGAGACACCGATATTCTATAGTCATCGCTCAAGGATTGTATTGTGTTTTTAATGACTTTTAAGGTGTTCTTGAATATTTTTAAGAACACAATATATCCATCAGAAAGCTAGTACCTAAATTTTATAAATGTTGACAAGTGCGGAGTGATGAATTATCTGGGCTAGAAGAAGATAAGATAAAAAATATTATATAGAACGATAAGATGAAAAATATATTTTGTGAGGAAAAGAAGAAGTCGAGAAAATATTACAAATAAAAAAAGGACAGTTATTCTTCAAAGTAATCCTTATTGTAAAGAAATATCAAAAGCAAGAGATTAGTAACAAATTTCTTTGATGAATAAAATATAATTGTTTCAAGAAATTTATTCCAATAGATTTTCAGTTTTTTCTAAGTTTTGTAGCAGATATTAATGAGTAGTTACAGATTTTCCATTATTAGATAAACTCGAATAATTACAACTAAGTTTTGTTGCAGATATTAATGAGTAGTTACAGATTTTTCCATCATTAGATAAACTGAATATTTACACCAGTTTCATTTAAATAGCCAACTTGCAGAGTACCTACTTTTTCTTCGAAACATTTATTTCATTCGACTTATTAAAGTCGAATTCCAAACTTGATATAACGGCTCAATGAACACTATAAAATTAGAACAGTTAAAAGTTTCTCATTTGAGGCATATCCTTCGTTTCGAGCAAAATAGAAACCATTCGGTTCTGCATTCCAGGGAAAAGACTATTTGGAAACTGTAATAGTTGGCACAGTTGCCAGATCTCAAAGTTATTCTTGAAATTACAGAATTTCAGTTACAACTTTTATTTGTACAACTATTCGAATTAATCAAGAATTTTTTCCGTAGTTATGATTTTTCTGTATACCTAAGTGGAAGAAATATATCTAGGTCTAATAAATTTACTCAATTTTGTCGTGGATTTTCTCTATCTATAAATACAATTATGTTTTATGTCACTTTATTGTACATCCACTGTTTCGTAAGATAAATCATGATGACAAAAAAGGGTGTAACTAAACATAACCTACTCAAAACAATATGAAAAACAAGAGGTAATGAGGACTTTCTGAGAAGAAATAAAAAAAATTACATTACAATTGTGACATTCACTTCGACTCCATAGAATTTATGATCAGGAGTTATGTGAACAAAGAAAATTGACTAAAATGAATCGATTCAGATTGAGTTCTTTGTAATATTTCATTCAATGCTATAATGTAGTTATTGGTTACTATTTTGTTTGATTAGATTGAGCTCTTTGTTATATCTTTTTCATTTTAATTTTTTAGGTAGTATTGTTATTATTTTCTGTAATTGGGTATTAAAAATAAAATTTAGAATAAAGAACTCATTAAGAAGTACCTTATCTTAAGTTGAGAGAATAATCCCGAAAAACAATGATAAATTATTATCTACTCTTTGTTATAATCAAATTTCCTGAGTTTGGGTACTTTTCATACGGCAACACCGCAAATCATGCGCTTCAAATATCTTGGGGCAGAGAGAAATGCACCGTGTATGACAGGCGGCTGTGTTTAGCTGTTTAGCAAATAAAACGTCCCGCATATCCCAAGAAACTTCGAAGGCTAGAAGTAAATATTCCGAAAACAATTCTCATAGAATCGAACGAACAAACTTTTATTTCAAATTTGCCATGTTTGTAAGTGAAAAAGTTTCGAAAGTAGAGCCGGATCAAGTCTGCCAATAATGCGGGTGTTTTCAGACAATACGAAGAGATCCGGTAGTTGACGAAATGGTTGTTTTTGTTTCGTCTGTCTTTCTGATTTGGTATTGTTTCGTTTCGGGAATTTCCTAAATTTCCTGGATTAGTGTTATGGATATTGACGATGGTGAAATAAACGACTAGACCGTAGTTAATAAAGAAAACTAATACAACTTTACCGAAATATATCGATGCAGTTAGAAGTTCGAAAATTTCAAAAATTTAAAACGCCTTAGAATAACTTATTTCGCGAATATACAGATGAGCATCATCTGCGCCTTTTTCTACACAGTATTCGAGAAAAAAATTTAAATTGACTAAGATATTCCCTGAAATATTTTAGGAATATTTCAATCTTTAATAACTTTGAACTGAATGAAATATTTTTTGTGCGTTGTGTGATATGAGATCTCAGTAAATTATTATGATATTTATGGTCAATATATTATATATTATTATGATAATATGTGTAATAATCAGTGGCGGATTTACCAATAGGCCAAGTAGGCCGGTGCCTACGGCGGCAGATTTAGAGGGGCGGCAAATTTAGCAATTTTTTTTTACAGATTTTTTTTTATAATTATACGTGTTCACAATCTATACTGTAATAAAATCGTAAACCTAAAATAGTCTGTACATTAAAGATATTCGTAAAAAATTTACTAGGATGGCTTAAGATGAGTAACTGAGTAGAATTAGATTCTTTTAAAATTTCTTGTTTGTCTGTCTGTGGCATCATAGCATCCGAACGAATGAACCGATTTCAATTTAGTTTTTTTGTATTACAGGTGTTTAACAGGCGAGTGTTCTTAGACATGTTTGATGAAAATCGATTGAGCCGTTTAAAAGTTACAGAAGTTTTACGCTTTAAAGTCGGGGTTTTTTTGTTTTGCCTGTCGAATAAACTTGTTAGGTCAACATTGAACTCTTCAGTACATAGCGGGTTGCAAAAATAATCTAGTAACTGACAGAAATATCATTAAGTTCACAATCATACTAATAACGGGACTAAACTAACGTATTGAATTTCAAAAGTCAGTAGGGGCAGCAAAAATTGAATGGCCTACTAGCGGCAAATTTGTAAATCCGCCACTGATAATAATAATAATAATTGTTTAGCTGAAGCTATACAAAAAATTTACATATTTTGAACTGTCAACTAGTATTATACCCATGCACATCACTGACATATCGTGCATTTTTTATTAAATTACATGGAAGCAATTGATTTTTCATTTTGAATATGAATATATATGGAGGGAAGATGATTCTTTGTTTAACAGACATTAGTTCCAAAGAGTTCAGCATAATTTTAACAGGGGTTGCTGTTAACACTATTGCACTCAATAATTGTTCTATTGTTCTCATTGGCTCTATTCTGTGACTTTTGTAATTGTTGAATTTTTTCTTCAGTCAAACCAAAAAACAAAGTAGAGCAATATTCAAAATGTGGCATTATTATTGATTTGAACAACAATAATTTCACATATGTCTACAGATTTCTTCATTTTCTTTTCAATAAATTGATTTTTTTAGAGATTTTCAGTGGCGTAGCTAAGGGGGGGCGGCGGGGGCGGCCCGCCCCGGGTGTCACCCGTTTAGGGGTGACACCCGAGCCCGACTATGACCATCAGTTATAGTTCTTTCTATTTATAAAAAATCGTAAATCTGCGGCAGAGAGCATAACCGCCACTAATAAAATTATCTAGGTAACTATAATATCGTACCACGAACATAATAATTGATATTAAAAAAAAACAATGTGCACAGTGTCAATCGATCAGGGATTCCCCCAAAATTTAATACCCCGTTCGCGCATAACCAACGCTAGTCAGGGGATTCCCTCGATATAGCGCTCGTCACTTGTATTGTGGATTGGGCTTCTTTTGTTTCCGACCGCATTCATTTCAATATTCGCTTACGTGAACGTGTGAAAGTCTAGTGCAAAGTGTTTGTTAATTATTAGATATTATAAACAACATTTTTTGTATAAAAGTCGATTCTTGAAGAAAATAAACAAGGTAAGTGAATTATTTTTGTTATTACAGGTAATACTTACATTTTTTATCCATTTAGTTTCTAATAGCAGTATCTTAGATTATTTTGAAAAACCCTTCAATTTTATTCTCTTTTAATTACTGTGTATTTTAAACTATATTATTGAGACGTCCTAAATGATAAATAGGTACCTAAAGAAGGTATTTCAGACGGATTGCAATAATATTTTTTTGTTTAGCCTGGGCAAGTATTACTTATCTACTAAAGGTATTTATTTATTAAAATAGGTTTTAAAGACTTTGCTGGTGTAAAAAGATTTTACTTATATTTCTACACGTTTTACGATATTACTTTAGGTAATAATGTTTAATTGTAAATAATATTCTTATTTATTATTAACTTACTTAATATTTTCCTATCTAATAGCAATGGGATTTGTTTACAAAAACGGAATACATTAAGTTTAGATTTTTGATTGAAAGTTATCATAATCATATCATACAACTTCGCGTACGTTGATTTTGCTCCGAGATGAGCAGCTCGAGCACTCGTGGCACGGATATCACAATTAACGGTGGAGTTTTTAACTAATATTTTTCTAATAATACTTAAAAACATATTTACACCCAGACGCAGGATTGTTAGGTAATATAAATTAACAATCCTGCGTCTGGGAAAAATATATTTCACAAAGCTAGTTACGTAACGTGTAGGTGTTTATTTACTGTTATAATTAGTTTATAAAATCAACGTTTCACTTACTAACTAAAAAAATATTTTTTAGAATACCCAGAACGAAATATGCCTCGGGGAATTCATACTTCGAAAAGACAAAGCGGGTTTCAACAGAGAAAAGCCAAAAAGGCTAAAATGGATGAAATTCAGAGCATGTCCGGTTCTCTTTTCAAATATGTCACAAAAGCAGATAGCGGCCAAAGTTCAAGTAAAGTACCCGAGTCTCCTGCTGACGAAAGTAATGATTCACATCTTGGAGACTCACATTCAGATAGCAACATCGACAATACAGAATCAATGAAGACGACCCAGGACCTTGACGGAATCAAAATAAATAATGAAAATGACGCCGTTAATGCTACTTTCGGAGATAGCATTAGCTTTGAAGAATCAGTTCAACACTTGAGAGATGTTTCACATTGGAGTTTACCGGTACCTGATAATGTTCGCATTGACATAATAAAAAAGGGCAGTGAACATTTCCAGAACAAAGAAGGACCGTTTCCTACTGTATCTCGTCATGGTTCAAAGATTAAAGGTGATTCTCGTCATCTTTCACAGGAATGGTTTTATAAACCGATGCCTAGTGGTGAAAAAATTCTACGATCATGGATGGTATTTTCTCCTATATCAAATAACCTGTACTGTTTTTGCTGTCGTTTATTTGCTGTCAGTAACATACAAACAACATTTACAACTGGATTTCAGAAGTGGTGGAAACTAAATCCTAAAGTATTGGACCATGAAACTTCATGTGAACATTTAGAAAATTTCGAAAAGTGGAAAACTTTGGAAATGAGATTAAAATCTCACACCACAATAGATGATGCAGCCTTGCAATTAATGAATACGGAAAAACAGAAGTGGAAAAATCTTTTATCTCGATTATTAGATATAACATTGTTTTTGGCTAAACAAAACCTAGCATTTCGTGGACATGATGAAACCAAAGGGTCGTCTAATAAAGGTAATTTCTTAGAACTAGTTAAACTGCTGTCAAAGTATGATGCAGTACTCAAAGAACATATACTATATTTGGAGCAGGAAAAATCACCTAAAGTAACATATTTATCGCCAGAAATACAAAATGAGTTCATAAATGTTTTAGCTAATCATGTAAAATGTCAGCTTGTAAACGAAATTAAATCGGCCAAATATTTCGGAATCATGTTTGATAGCACACCTGACGTTTCACATGTTGATCAAATGTCTGAAGTGATTCGTTATGTAAAAATTAATAATAGAAAAGTAGAAGTCAAAGAAGTATTCTTAGGATTCTTTCCTTTACATGGAAAAAAAGCAGCTGACTTAAGCGCTGAAATACTAAAGAAGCTTGAAAACGATGGCTTAGATATTATGATGTGTCGTTCTCAAGGTTATGATAATGCTGCAGTTATGAGTGGTATACACGGAGGAGTACAAGCTATTATAAAAGAAAAAAACAATAAAGCAATTTTTATTGGTTGTATAGATCATTCAATTAATTTATGCGGCCAACATTCGTTCGCACAAAATGTGACTTGTGTTACATTTTTCGGAGCAGTGGAAACAATATTTAACTTTTTTCAACTTCCACAAGCCGTTGGGAAGTGCTCCTCAATCACAGCAAAGCATCTGTTAAAAGACTTTCGACAACGCGATGGAGTGCTCATTACGGTGCAGTAAAAGTATTGGCTGAAAATTTTGATGGGATAATATCTGCAATTGAGGAACTATGTGACCAAGACGTAAATTTAGAAACTAGAGGTGCTGCACAAAATCTTATGCCTGCTGTGTGCAATTTCTCATTTCTTTGTTTTCTTTTCTTTTGGAATGATGTGCTAAGGGAAGTGAACAATGCTCAGATTGCATTACAAAGTAAAGGTTTATGTGTTGATGAAATAATCATAAAACTAGAAGCACTTCGTCTATTCATTGGAGAGAAACGGTTGCATCTAGCAGAAGAGGCAATAGATTTTGCTGTACAAAAATCGGAAAAATACAACATTTCGATGGAACGACGAATTCGTCGCAAGAAACGCATGCCCGGTGAGTTAGCGTCGTCCACCGATGCTGGACTTACACTTAGAGCGGAACTTCAAAAGGACATGTTAGAATGCATTGACAGATTCAATATTGAACTCGAAACAAGAGTAAAGTCCATTAAAGACGTAGCTTCATTGTTTGAGGTTGTGCAGTCAAAGACCTTGCTTTCGGCAAACACTGAACAGTTAAAATTAGCTATATCAAAATTTACTAACCTTTACGATGAAGTATCAGAAACAGAACTCCTTTTAGAAATACCAAGATTGAGAAGACATTTAAAAGCGGCTAATATTACTGTCTCTAATTGGGTGATACTGGACTTTTTGAAATTTATTGTGGAATGGGATTTTACAGAATCTCTTCCGAATCTAACGGTAGCACTAAAGTTATTTATAACAATATGTGCATCAGTAGCTTCATGTGAGAGAAGTTTCAGCAAATTAAAATTAATTAAAAATTATTTGCGGTCTACAATGACCGAAACCAGATTAAACAATCTTGGTATTTTAACGATAGAACATGAAGCAACACAAAATATAAATTTTGAAGACGTGATTTCGGAGTTCGCTAGTGTCAAAGCTAGAAGGAAGAAATTTTAATTTTTAACAAACTAAATTTGTTTTACATAATAAACAAATATTTGTAATAGGTACTCATATTTTAATAAAACGTAAATGATTATAACTTTTTTTTATTTTAACAGTTTCGATTGAGTTTTAGGGTGACACCTATAAAATCCGCCCCGGGTGCCACCTATGCTAGCTACGCCACTGAGAGCAAGGATCATATATCTATTCGCAAGTGACGAATAAACATATAGAATATTTATTTACACTATAGACAATATCGTTTTTATATAAGGATAACAACAACGATCTAAGAGAGTTCCTTGAGGTACGCCTTCATCCACTTTTTTTTCAAGAAATATTTTCTACTTTATTTTTTTCAAAAAAAAGATGTTTCAGTTTTTAAAGAAAAAAAAAATTTAAAATGAATATATTATTCCCTGAAATATTTTAAGAATATTTCAATCTTTAATGACTTTGAACTGCATGAAATATTTTTTGTGTGGTGTGTGATATTATGAGATTTCAGTTTTTTTTTATTATTGCCATATTTATGGCCAAAGTTAGTTTGAAACGCAAAGGAATGAAATTAATTTCATCCAATTGTTTCTTTGTTGATTGCAAACTATTATAATATTTGTGAATTATGTTTTCGTTATTTTTTGAATTAAATAACGTTAATAATGAAATTATATTCAATTAGAAATTTTCGTACTTCTTGAAGTGTATCATGTCTTAGACATGAGGATATCAGTTTTGAAATTCAAAAGTTACTTAACTAAATTAATTGAAAAGAATCGCGAAAATAATTTTTATTCTTTTTCCTTGTAGAAAGTGATGGTTGCTTTTTCAATTTATCGTTCTTTGGAAATTGATATTTCTTCTATGCCATCTCTCAAATATATAGATATAGGGGGAAATACTGATCAGGAAACCGAATAAAAAGAGGAAGCAAGAATGACCTGCCCTCATTTCAAATTATATTAATTGTAGCAGAGTTATAGCTCTTTCGCATCATTCCTCAGAGATCCTCAAGTTCTATAGGAATAAATACTGTTTTTTATTACATGCAATCTGAATTATCCCAGTTTTTGTTTACCTCAGGTCCAAACTCAAACGTATGTTACTTATTAAGTCCTTAATTGCCGTTAGATCTACTGTAACTCCATGAAAAAAAATAGTTCTTTAAATTCCCGTGTTATGAATCTAAACGACTGGTTACACACCTTTTACGGCGACCATTTACAAAAGAAAAAGTGACAATCTCATTAAAAGTATACCGGATGTCCCAAACAAAAACTGGCTGGCAGAAACAATGATACAGGACGGCTACCTGTGACTCCAACTACAGATTTATGGCCGATAAACTACGGACATTAGGTGGCAGGTGTTTACCCGGTCAAATCACTGCCCCAGAACATAATACGACTGAATCACGGATATAAGAACAGAATGGAGCGCATAAAACGTTTCTCCAAGTTGAAATATAACTTAACTTCGGAAAAGGTTATTTATGAGAATAATAATAATTTTATTGTCTATAATTCTACAAGTGATTTAGCAAAATTTAAATACTACCTATAAATATGACAATAAAATTGTAAGATGCTTAATACTCGTAATATTTGATATTAATTCAAGTTTTTTCTTTGATATTAATTCAAGTTGTTGAGCGTGGTGACCGATAAGAAAACAAATTTTTACTTTTCTTCAATAAATGGAAGGTTTAAAATATTTTTATTATACTACAATACATGTAGGTTATTCATGAATTTTTATCATTGAAACTATAGCTTTATGGTAACTGAAATAAGGAACTTATTAGACTTGATATCCTCTAAATATCTGGAAGATACCGCGTCAATGGTGGTCCCATATTTTGTTGTGGATTCTTTGGGATCATTATTCATTTTCGAATTCAATTTTTCCGAAAGAAAAGTTGTCAACCGCTCTGATTTTTTATCAGCGAAGTTGATGTTGAAATCGCCAGCCAAGAGAAGTGGAAATGTATTACCATTTGTACCAAGTATTTTCGACCCTTCTTCAGTGTACTCCAGTAAAAAGCGATGAGTAAAATTCTCTACCTCGTTCAATTTTGGATTAGGAGAAATGTAAGTTGCTACCATGACTATGTGTAGGCCATTTCTAAGTTTGCATAAGCACGCACAAATATCTCCAATAACCATCGCTAACGTTTGCAATATTTATTTCAGTATTCGGAGTCATTATATTAATAACATTATCATTATTTTGGTAAATAGCCCCACCTTTTGGAACAGTATTTCGTTTGAATTGGACAATACAATTGAAATTAGGTATTTCAATGGGATTATCACGCGCCATGCACGTTTCGGTATACATACACGTTAAGCGAACGCTCGGTCGAACTATATGCTAGGCGGAGTGGTGGTGTTAGGTTTTATTTTCGTTACGGAATTTCTTGTTTCGGTCGCCGCGCTCAAAGCCCGCGATAAAAGCTATGCAATAGCTCAACAACAATATATTTTCTTTTAAATGCAGATACCCACATTTTAAATTCATTATATGTCATTAATACTAACTATTTTAATATAAAAATGAAAAAAGTAACCAGTATTGAAGAGTGAACGTTTTCCTATAAGCAAAATCAACGATAATACAATGATCTGCAAATGTCACTTTTGACATTAAAATTGACACGCTGATTTTCAAGAATTACATCGACTTTTACAGTCTGATTGAGAAATAAATACCTGCTTCACACCCCTTAAAAATTATCGAAGTGTGTCATCATTTTGGCACACTAGATTGTTGGAGTGACTCGAGGACTACCTGTAACTGCTCCACATTTGTTCACGTAGTCCTTGAATGGCTAACTTCAAGTCGAAAAGTGACGACACCGAGAGCAGCGTGAACGCCCTGCGGGACCGCGGGAGCCGTCACCTGCTTCCACCCCTACCACTCCGGACCGAAGATCTGCTAATCGAAATAAACGACCGGAGATATTTCGAATTTCGCCTGATTGCGTTGCCGGTTGCCTATACAGTCTCAATGTTCTTCCGTTCGTTGATGTGTTTAGACGTGATTTGATTTATCAGCTTTTATTTAAGTAATAATGCCAAGAAAAAGATTTTCAGTACATGTCATTGGTAGTCTCAAAAACTTTTTGATGGATTTTTCCATTCAAATGAAACTAGTGATAATAATCAATTAAATTTCTACTCTGAAACTAAGTGAGGACAGGTTCATATAATAATAATAAAGTCCCAGTGCAAATCATCTCGAAGGAACGGAGAAATTAAGTTTATCTAGAAGCTCAGGATGTCGAGATTATCATTGAACTAATTGAATGAAAATTTCAATGCATTCAAACTTCTCCTGGTGTTGAGGCTCCTAGTGTCAAACCTCGACATCAAACAAGCGTGATCACAACCCCTTGGTGGATATACACCATCCTCTCGAAATGAGAGCCATTTCAAGAACTTCCTCTGCATTACCTCCAGGCGGTTTATGTGACAATTATAAAGAGTGTTTCATTTAGAGGTATAGAACTTTAAATTGCAATAAAACAACGACGAATCATTCGATTGACAAGAATTTTTTTCGAAAGATTATCTTGTGGCATTACATTTTAAATATGATTTCTGGCATATGACCGCCACGGCTGGCTCGGATGTAGTCCAATCTGGACGTCCAATTTTTGTGGCCGTATATCAGCAATAACACGGAATATTGTCTTTCAAATGGTCAAGCGTTTGTGGCTTATCCGCATAGACCAATGACTTTACATAGCCCTTCTAGCTGTGTTAAATCACAAGGTCTTGGAGGCCAATTTACTGACCCAAAACGTGAAATTAGGCGGTCACCAAACGAGTCTTTCAATAAATCGATTGTGGCATGAGCTGTGTGACATGTTGCGCCGTTTTGTTGAAACCACAGCTCACGGACATCATGGTTGTTCAATTCAGGAATGAAAAAGTTAGTAATCATGTCTCTATACCGATCATCATTGACTGTAATGTTCTGGCCATCATCGTTTTTGAAAAAGTACGGACCAATGATTCTACCAGCCCATAAAGCGCACCAAACAGTCAGTTTTTCTGATGTAACGGTGTTTTGACATACACTTGAGGATTATCTTCACTCCGAATGCGACAGTTTTGTTTGTTGACGTAGCCATTCAACCAGAAGTGCGCATAATCGCTAAAAAAAATTCGCGCGATAGGTATTCCGCACAGAACCATTATTTTCGAAATAAAGTTGCACTATTTGCAAGCGTCAATGGACGATGAATCAACTTTGCGCTACATGATAGTTCATATTTAAATGAGAGGTAATTTTTGATCAAATACTATGCCGAGATCCTTGACCTCCTGAAGTCGAGTCAAATTAACAACTTCAATCAAGTTCGGGCAATCAATGATAATTCACAATTTTGAAAATTACGACAAAGGGGAAGGACTAATAAGTAAAAAACGTACGCCGTTACACTAATGAATGGAGAAAAAATATCTCAAGTATAATATCCTCGGGAAAACCATGGCTCGTACGAATTTTTCGTCAAACTGAGATATTTGAAGTACTAGTTGACCACATCAATCTTTGACCACATCATTTGATTACAATAAAATATTACGCAGAGTTTCCATTCAATTAAAATTATTAATCATGTAATTCAATTTACATTATAAAAATGAGTTGTTTCAAACAACAGAGTTATTTCCAAATTAATCCTGACTGCCCTTTGACAGTCCAAAAAGAAAAAACAAACTGAAATATCACATTAACGTAATGAAAATCATTCGGCTGGAAATGAAAAATTCATGCCAATGTAATAATTTCTCACTCATTACGGAACGAACATCGACATTACGTACAAATTTCACAGCGAGACTGCGCTGAAAATGGTGGAAATGGTGAAAATCCTAGCCAGAAGCATACGCGAATGTCACCATTCAAAAATAATAGCATCAAAGCAACGTTTCCATTTCAGAAAGTATTTCCGCGTCGCTGCCATGCGTTAAATATGTTTCAACATAAAGGCCGCAGAAAGTTTTCCATTTCCAAGTTAATTTCACGGTGTTGTGACGTAAATCTTAATGTTGAAATGAATTAGATTTGCGTTCTTCGCGGAAAATGCAAAATATTAGAAAATCAAATCTTCCAGCGGCAGAAATTATACCAAATATAATATTCGTGAGAATCAGCGAAGCATAGAATAATACCAGGCACTTTCTGTGACTGCTCTCTTGAGAATGACAAAGAGGCTGATGTGCACAAGATGTTTTATTATATATCTTCTACTTTGGCTTTGGGTAATGTGGATGTCAAAGGGCAGGTATCCTATTAGTGCGCTAGAATGAGATTGCAGCTTCTTTTGTAGGGGTCGTTACTTCAGCCTGATGAAATTTTCAGCACATTGCGATGTTGCCATGTTTCGATATAATTACCTTGGCGGAACCTTTGATTCTCAACTAACTTTCGTGTCACATATCAATGCTACAGTAACCGCTGCCTGTAGATTATATGGTTCCATTATTAGCAGTGGTAAGGAATTTAGTAATATAACAACTCTGAAAACATTGTATTTTGCTTTCGTAAGATAATCGTTTGATAATTTTACCTGGGGTCATCCATTTGCACTTTAAAATTGTTCGCATGGCTTTATTCTTTATTTTTTGTAATTGTTGAATTTTTTCCTTAGTCGAACCGAATAACAAAGTGCAGCAATATTCAAATTGTCGCATTATTATTGATTCGAACAATAATTTCACACATGTCGACGGATTTACTCCTTTTCTTCGAAAACAAATCATTTTTTCGGAGATTTTCAATTTTTTCGGAAATTTTAGATGATATGAAATCAAAATGATCATTGAAATGCGATTTTTTGTCTAACATAATACCTATATTTTACTGTTTCTACTCTCCCAATTTCTTGTTCATTAATCTTCATAGTTATATCCTCTTTATTAGTAATCTTAAGCGTCTTACTTGTATCCGAAACTAAAATTTTTGAACATTCAAAGATAAGCTATTGTAACATAACCTTCATTCACATTCACTTGTCACATTCATTAATGGCAGAAAGGTCTCTATTGATCCATAAATGTATATCTTAAATCACTTATACCTATTTTAATTATCATCCAGAAATAACTTTCAGCAGATTGAGTTAATACAATAATTTCAGATGGAAAAACTTGACTTCATTTTAATATTCGCAGCCTTTCACATCTGTGCAAATTAATTCTTTCGCAAAGTTTCGGGATCAACAGTTATAAAACTTTCTGAATCTGCACAATAGCCAGGTGGATGAAAAAGGTTTAACCTTACTCAACCTTTTCAACAACTAGATTTAACAGATTTCGACACGTATAATGAATTTTCGAAATCGTTTACTTAGTTGGAAATTTTTATTCAAATCAACATAATCGCTGTAATAGGTTCATACCCAACCAGAAAAAAATTGAAGAATATATCTGAATATTAATAACTTAAATTAATTGAATTCAAGTTTCAAAAACAATTACACTTTTGACGAGACTGTGTTCACCTATTAATACTGTTTTATATATTCTCAAGTTTAGTTGTATTTCTGGATATATATTCATGTTGTTTGTTGGAGGAATTGTAAGTCAAAGTGGATGAATTTTGACCTATAAAACTACTTCCAACATATGAAAAAATTCTAGAACTAGAGTAAAAATGAGAACAGAAAAGAAAGAAAAATAAAAATATGTATACACCAAGAAAAACAGAAAATATTCATTAAAATTAAAAAGATATAAGCTTGAAAACAATCACAAGGCGCAATTCAAATAAATTTCTCTTCAAATATTCAATAGTGTTGGCGTTTACTTGGTGTAAATCCATCAAATTATAATTGGATATAAACTTAAATCCAAACACTTGAACTTATGATTTACACTTTATTGATTACATAACATGACGCGTTTCGTCATTACAAACGACCTCTTCAGATGCTTACAGAATTCTTACAGAATGTAGTCAATAAAGTGTAAATCATAAGTTCAAGTGTTTGAATTTAAGTTTATATTCAAATTTCTCTTCCATTGAACATTGAAATAACGAAAATGTTTAGAGAAACGCCTAACATACAAAATAGAACTCGCTCGAGCATGGCGCGAGCGATTACTCTGGAGAGCTCTGTGATGTAGCAATAATATAAATGAAACATGAACTCACTTTTGGCAGTCTAAGAGATGTTTACGTTTTTCATTAATGATAACTGTGGTTTTTAATTTTTTATGGTTCGGGACAAGGGCTTGTAGATTACCGATTAATTTATACATGGAAAAAGAAAATGATCTTTCGAACAAAGCTGTAAAGTGAACAGGAGGAGAAATGAGACCCTTGGACCGAACGTTAGTATTATGATTACACCAGCCCATAAAGCGCACCAAACAGTCATTTTTTCTGTATGTAACGGTATTTCGACATACACTTGAGGATTATCTTCACTTTAAATGCGGCAGTTTTGTTTGTTGACGTAGCCATTCAACCACAAGTGCGCTTCATCGCTAAACAAAATTCGCTTATGAAAATCGCACTATTGCAAAATTGCATTATTTGCAAGCGTTGTTCAGGCGTGAGTCTATTCATGATGAATTGCCAAACCAAACTGAGAATAAGTCACTTCTCAGCTGTTAGATCGGTCGCCATCTTCAACAGTAATGCCAACTTAAAGTTATATACCTCTAAAAAAAACACCCGTTACTTGGAATTTAGACCAGTAACAGAGTGTACCATACCAGTTTTAATGACCCACTCAATGCCAAGAAGGCCTTCGCTTCAATACCAAATCAAATATCTTCAAATGAGTTTAATGACTTCATATTTCAAGGTAACAACCTGGAGGCGTAATAAATTGATCCCATCATTGCATTATCTTGCCTACTAGTCTAAGTACAGTCGAGAATCTCACTTAGGGTACTCCCAATACACCCGATTCGGAATAATAACCCAGACAACGGATTCGGACTAATTTCAATTATAGCGAACTAGATTTAACTTCCCCATTATTACAGCAGACTAGAGAGGAGGCTTTCCCCGAATTCCCTCGAGCGACGGTGGTTAGATACGTTGGATGAATTCGTTGCTCGGAGATTCGACAATTCAGTAAAGTAGGACTGGAATTAATTTCAGAACTTGAGTTTATTTGACGTTCACTTATGTGCGATAAAATTCACTGCCAGAAAATGCTATCCTCGTCTTCCTTTAAACATTGGATAATAGAGGGTGAGAATCTGACATAAAGTGGTTAGTTAGAGTAGGGATTTCATTTCAAGTTGACAATTTTAGTGATTACAGACGAGGAAATGGATTTGGCAGATTTCATAATCACTAAAGTCTTCTTCTTCTTTCTTGCTCACAGATAGATGAATTCAGAGATACCCAATAAACATCAATGCATAAAAATAAATATTGCCAATTGTATCTACATATTTTGATATCTCCACGTACAAAATAACATTCCATGTCTTCTTTTGGTATTTTGTTTCATTAGTGTTCCTTATTTTCGGTGTATTCTCTTATGTTATCTATACGAATCTTTCATTCAAACATCCCAAAGCTAGCTGTGTAAAAGACTAATTGAATACATGATTTCATTCATCATTAAATCAAAGTACATTCACATAAAGTTTGAAACGCATACATATAAATATTTCAGTGAACAATTATAGTGTTCAATCTAACCTAAAATCTAATATAACATGATCTAATAATATAAAATGTGAGAAACAGAACAGAAAAAATCTCTATTAGTAATGAAATTCTGTCGTTGCGTGTATCTGCAACTTTCTTTTTCCAATTTTAGATCATGACCTCGGAGACGAGAACCACGATTGAGATAAACATATCCATGAGGTTACAATAATTCAATTTCAACATTCGAAAAGTTAGAATCAGTCTCTGCGTAGCAGACAATCGGCAAAACTGTGTATATCCGCCAGCTTACGTCTCTCAGGGTAGCTGAGGCGTGTAACACCAAAAGACACTCTGCTAACTCGACGCTCTACTCTCTCCAAAAGGTCCTGGTCTCGAATTATTACCAGACAACACACTACACCCGAATAACTCGAGGATGGGTCGAATTTATAGGATTTATTAGAGGTTGGAAAAGATGGTACAACATTAAGTTGGGGCGCTTAAATGTCTTCAATCTGTGTTCTTACCATGTCAAATCAGATCTCACTGGAACACCTAAGTCTACCTGAGGAGAAACCTTGAGAACAAGGCCATGAAGGAGTACTTCAAATGAGGATTGTTTTTCCGATGTGTAAGACAAAAAATTCGTCCACGTTCAAGGAAAGAAGCCAATCAAAACACTTAGTTATTATGTTCAAATGTACTTCCTTAGTTCTCTGTTCCTGTTCAGGTTTCTCGTACACCTTGGTATCACCAGCATAAAACGTCTTGTACTGATGATATGACGAGGTAGATCGCTGGTATGAAGAATAAACAGAAGTAAAGTTTGAATTCTTGACAAAAGTTACTGCTCATCGATTAATTAAATCGATAAGATCTAAATGATTCGATATTATGGAAACACTCAAATTATAATTTCTTATTTCCATGTCAACATTTTTCTAGACAAAAAAGGACCACATAAACAGAAACGATTATGTAGAGTAAATAATAACATCTTCTTGTGACATAAAGTTGCATATTGACACAGTCAATTATGATGCTCTATTTAATATGTTGGAGAATTATGAAGTTCGGGGAAACCCCTAAACTGGATTAAATCCTATCTTGCTGAAAGATCGCAAACAGTATGTCTTCATTCAATTTTAGAAAAAATCATAGAAATCATATACAATCATGAAAATGTAACATTTGGTGTTCCACAAGGCAGTACCTTGGGACCACTATTATTTTTAATATTTATTAAAGACCTAGTGAGCTGCCTAGAACAGCTGAGTCGGAATGTTTCGCTTTTTACAGATGTTTGCTAGGTTCGGGTATCGGCAGACAGTCTGCGTGAGCTAGAGCAAAGTGGAACCGATAGTTTTGAGCGTATGCTATTTTGGTCGACGTAGAAAGGACTGATCCTCAAGGATACAAAAACAGAAGTAATACAAATCACTTCAAAATGAGTAGTATCAAACTTGTCGACTAATTCGTGTACAAGGTGGTTTTATTCGGACGTCATATGCAGCCAAATTTCTGGGTGTCGTTGTGGATGATGGTCCATCTTGGGAGCACATTATCCATTCTTTGTGCACCTCCCTTGCCTTCAAATGCTACGCAATTAAATGTCTTAGGGATCAAGTGGATTACAGTGCGTTGAGATTTTACTACAGCGCATACATTCAGTCAGCATTATGCTACGGTGTTATATATTGGGGTAATAGTAGGTATTCATCAGAGTGTTCAAAATGCTGAAACGGATCATTCGTTTCCTGTTTGCTATTCCTAGAAGAGAACCTTGTAGACCTTATTTCAAGAACGATTTACTGACCCTTCCATCTATATATATCCTGCAGCGTTTATTGTTCGTGAGGAAAAACATCTCTTGGTTACCCCAAAGAGGTCAGTTATCTGTCTACCTAATTCCTTCCTCCAGCAACCTAAATATTCCTTTCTTTAGGCTGAAGCAGTCTCAGGGAACTCCTCGTTCTCTAGCTCTTTAAGTATGTGATGAACTACCTGTTTATGTGAATGTTATTTCAAATATTTATATCTTCGAACCCAAAATGAATGAACTGCTCTTGCAAGTAACGTTCTATTGCTGTGTACGACATACTGTGATATATTAGTTATAGTTTTTCATGTTGTTGTCGTGATGTTTATTTATAAAATTATGTTGTGGGAGTTCTTTTTTATGACAATATCCTATACACTTATGTAGGTCTAAAGGAAAAAAATTATCATTATATCGTATGTTAAACATTACCAGGAAGATAGTAACCGAGAAGTTGTGCTTATTCTATGAACCTTCGATGATATACAAATATAATAAACAAACACGACGAAGTAGAAGTGAATCTATCAAATCTTTTTCAGTGAATCTATAAAATTTGCAGATCTTTTTCAATCCAATGACTACCGATAGAATGCCAGCAAACAATTATAGAAGAATAAAAATAATTCGACGTTACTTCTACAAAACACTATGGATTTCACTTGGAAGTGACGACATATTAGTCTGACTAAAAACAAAATATATTTGTATCCATCCACATGTGTTGAAACTGTGGTGAGTTTAGAAATACCAACGTCCATGTTCAATTAATTTTATTGTTTTCTTTCAATCCACACATAGACAGTCTGCGTTTAGAGCAACAAATGACAACATGTAAAAGAAGCAAAGAAGAACTGAAACTAATTACTATATTTCTCATGCTATTTTTGAACCGAAGACAATACTAACACTCAAAGTACGTGTTGACAAGCTAAAGTACTCGGAAAGAAATAAAATGAATAGAGAAACGCGATCCAAATGTAGAAATAAAAGTTCTGGCTTTGATGTAAGGTCTATAGAGAATATAATCCAGAAATAGTTTGTGTTTATCGAGTCAATTTGTCGAAATGCAGGTCATAATTGTGGAACATTCTAGGCTAGGGGACAACTTTATAGTGGTAATTTTCATAGGCGGAGAACTATATACATTTCCTTGCAAATAATTGTTTCATATAACTGTGATCTATTCATTTATGAGTGGGGATTTCAAGATCAGTCTATGATAGGATCATAAAATCACTGTACATAATCACTTGAATGAAATGTGCCTGGTCTTAAATCCACCTAAATTATAATTAAATTGAAATTTATAAAGTGTTTGATTGAGTACAGTGTTTTTCTGTTTTTTATTCAGTGTGTTTTAACATTAGGTGCAGAACTGCCAAGATATAAACATCTTCTCAAATATATTTCAATGTTGAGTGAAATATAAGTTGGAAAAGTCTCTATTCCCAACATTTTCTCCTTGTGGTAATTTTTGCATCTTTTCACAAAAATCTTTTTTTTTGCTACTATCAACCTTATTCTGTATATTTTCTCATGTATTTTCGTACTACTCTGTGAAGCTGGTTGAAGGAGATACTTGTTGATATTTCTTTTCAAACAATTAATGAATTGAACAAAATTTAAAAATCACAAAAATATGTTTTTTTATTATCCTCTACAATATTGTTTCGGTATAAAATACCTAACTTCCGTGTTTATCCACTTGATGAGGATATTGTATTTAATATTGTATTAAAAAATTTTATCAAAAATAATACAATGTAAAAACATATGTATTATTTTTGAAATTCTTGAAATGTGTTCAATTTATTAATGGTTTTTTGTAAAGAGTAATTTATTTAGTTTTTTTTTGTTATTTAAGTGATTTATTTAGAAGTTTATTTAGTATTTTGTGATACATGACAAAAATCAACAAATATTACACAAATTATTCGTTTCACTCAACTGACATAAATTTTAGACTTCTAACTCAATGTCAAGAATTAATACACCTAGCCAACAACCCAGTTTATACCCAGTTGAATCAATTCTTGACACTGAATATTTGATAGTGTTGGCGTTTACTTGATTTAAATCCATTATAATTGATTATAAATTAAAATTCAAACACTTGAACTTTTGATTCACACTTATTGACAACATAGCTTGACACGTTTCTTCGTTACAAACTGCCAACAGTCAGTATTCTGTTAGCATCTGAAGAAATCGTTTGTAACGACGGAACGCGTCATGCAATGTTGTTAATAAAGTGAGAATCGAAAGTTAAAGTGTTTGAATTTCAGTTTATATTCAATTCTTGACAATGACTCATAAGCCCGAAATGTATGCCATTGAAATTAACCAACAACACTTTAGTAAATTCAATTCAACCATAATGCATTTATATGCAATATTATAAATAGTTGAAATACCTTTTAGAATAAGTTTCAAATAACTTTTTTAATGAGTTGTACATTTTTTCTTCATTACTCAAATCCGTACAGAAAGTCTAATCGATGTTCTTCATCAAATTAACATTCATTAACAGAATGAGATACATCCAAATATACAATCCAATGAAACACAAATATCCATACCAATTAAATATGACACAACTGATGCAGCTAAAAACAAATACCAGAACTGAGAAAATTCATACGAAGGCAAAAATAAACAGCAACAACTCCGAAACAGAAGAAGAAAACAATTTGACTACTTTACCGTAACTATCTCTTGAGATACTTAAGATGTCTTCTTTAAAACCAAGAATTACTTTGTACTCTTTATATAGGTAGGTAAAACATTGAATTCCTTGAGGTCTCTATAAAATGAAGACTTCTTCGAACTACAAAGATTACATTTTGTTAAGTGAAAATCATTATTATTTCTAGTACTTATATGTTATACGTTTATCCACATTTCTCGTAATATATATAAAAATAATTGTTATTTTGAATAGTTTTCAACAAGCAGTCAGATCTCAAAGCACTAATGAGATACAATGATAAAGGATGTTTCACAAAATAGTCCTGATTTCTCTATTCTGTAGGTTTTGTGAAGTACTCACACTATTACAAATAATAATAGAATGAAATATAATACAGAGCTCAATCTAATCTAGAAGAGCTGAACAAGTAACTAACAACTGAATAATGAAATTAAATGAAATATGACAAAGAACACAATCTAATTCAATTAATTTTAGTCGATTTGCCTTTTCACGTAACTACTGATGATAACTTCTATGGAGTCAAAGTAAATGTCACAATTATTAGCAACTGTTTTGAATGTAGACTCCATACACCAAATGGGGGATTATATAAGAAAATTGGTACTTGGAGTCTGATTGACTCACTCTCAGTGGATAAGCTTTATCCTCTCTCCAAACTAAGAACTTCAAGAATCTTCTCTGCATGGCCTCAAGATGACTTTGATGGCAAGTATGAATAGGATGCCAGATCATGCTGCATTACTGCAACTTGCTACAGATTAGGGCATTAATTAGACTTATAAATGTTGAGGAATCATTCGAAAAAATGTAGCTGACTTATGCTATCATAGAAAACCAGAATAGATCTCGAGCAACACGTGAGAAAAAATAAGATCTTTTAGAATTCTTTTTATAAACATATACGAAAAGTGAGTTGAATGATCTGCAACAAACCACTATAAAACCCAAATATTCAAGCTCATTTCGAACATCAATACTTCGATTATTAGCTTGAAATATATACCGAGAGTAATAAAGGATTTGTGTGGAAGTGTTTTTGATTGAAATTTACAAATCAACTCCTTATGAAACAGAGTTATTTTCTTAATAGGTGCAGTATTGGGTATTGTTAAGTTTACTCTATTAATGAAGCTTATTACTACGACATATTCCTACGTTGAGTAATATGGACGCAAACAGAAGAGACTAAATTGTTTCTCAAAACCTTGAAAGAAATCGGGTCAATCGTAATGACAAAATTCGTCTCCAACCCTGCATTCATTATTTACGAGCCGCTCCTGTTCTTGACACATGAGAACCAATTTGTCAAAGATGGCTGCACCGTTTAATTTCGAATGCTCACTCTTTTCAATCATTAGAGCCCTCTGGCGCTGCGCAAAGGAACTTACCGCTCCGGCGGTACGTCATAGTAGGTTTTCTGTTATCATTTAGATATTAGAGACGCTCAATCTTCATTAGCTGAATAGAATTTGCTGACATTAACACGTGCGACCCTTTTCTCATCAGCTGCTTTTTCTAGTCTTCTTCATTGTGTTTCGTCCATCTTCGTTTTTTCCGGTTGACGTACTGACACAGATTTAATAGTGTTCAATTATCTTTCTTTGGAGGAAATTCCCTTAATTGAATTTGTTTCTTTGTAGTGGCGGATCATAGAAAAGTCATAATTGACGTCTATGTTCAAGAAGAAGAAAGATATATCAAATGTGTATCTTTTTGATAAAGGCAAAATTGTAAATAATTGGAGATTAATCAAGTCAGTGAAAATGAATATATTAAAACCCTAAAAGAACCTATATACAGGGTGGTTCATTATAGAATTTTGAGCTCGCAATAGAATCGAAGTTATCCATATAAAATGTGACACCTGACGTGGTTATGGGGTGTTATACTGAACAAACTAATAGCCTTTTTGACCCAGTTCTTGAAAATTATTCAACAGACAATGAGTTGAGTAACCAAAGTGTGACCAAACAGAGACGTACGACGTACGAGGGTGAGATGAAAAGTTTCCGGCCTGACCAAGAAATACGATGTTTTAAAAGTTCTTTTTTCCTTTAGTTTTCAACATAATCTCGATCAACACTGATAAATTTTTCATAACGGTGTTCTAATTTAGTTATACCAGTTTTAAACGTAGATTCGTCAAGCTCCCCAAAATATTGATTTATAGTTTCGATTATTTCTTCGTTGCTCTCAAATCTTTTACCGCCAAGCCATTTTTTGAGGTTAGGAAGCAGGTAATAGCCGCTGAGGGCGAAATCTGGAGAGTAGGGAGGATGCGGCATCAATTCAAACTTCAATTCGTGGATGTTGGACATGGCAACAATTAACGAATGTGCTGATGCGTTATCGTGATGAGTATCGGCCTCATCAATTTTCAAATATAAAAGAGTTTAAATTAAATTATTGTGAAATAGTCCAACCAATTTTTTGGCCCAAGAAGATTCTTCATTGTGGAATTTATTTGGTGTTATCTTTCAACAAGAAGAGGTATTTGAAATTATTGAAATGAAGAGGCATGTATTTCTATAGACGTCAATATCTAATTAAGAGTATCAAGCCCCCTTGATAATGCTGCACAAAAACTCCAAACCAATTTTGTTGAAACAATGAAAAAATTATAGTCCAGAATTTCCAATCGATGACTTTCATCAATTTTACGATGATATTCGTTTACCCTCAATATGAAAGTTTACATTTCATTAGCCGCAATATAGCAAAAATGACACTCGTATTCTATATAAACGAATTCTCTGCCTCCGATTTTATTTCCGGCATTTGATGTTGTGTTTCAGTTTGATATCAATAGCCAATTCACCACAAATACCGGTATGTTTTCGTGTTTTTGTTATACCAACGTTTCGAGCTTTATAATAAATTCGCCAGTTCAATGGTCACCGCCGTGCCGCTGCTAATAATCGAAAAATATTATATTTGCATTAATAGCACAAAACAAATAAACATATTGAAATTTTGATGTATTCATGGAAGAGGGTAGATATACGAGTGCATATTTGTATGGTATTATCAGTTTTTAAAATGCTCCTTTTGTTTGTTAGTTTATCACAAAATATCAATTTGAGATATTATTATGAAATTCATTGATTTTGAAAATTGAATTCATTGGTTTGAAATTCGGAACGCATAATTTTGGAAACCATTCAGCTTATTTAGACGCATTGCAATTTCACATAATCGTTAATTTATAAAATTTTATTGGGAAAAACTAGGTTAATTATATCAATTCTCTTATAATTTTTTCATGAAATATTATGAAATAAAATCACTGAATATTATACAATTGTAAATAGCTACTACGTTTTCATAAATTCGAAAATCTAGAGCAACGAGTAATAAATAGGCAAATGAATGAATAACCCCCTATATAAACACTAAATAACTAAAAAGATAATTTCAATTATATAAGAATATTAATTCCAACGAAAATGTCGGAAATTTGAAAAATGATTTATATATGTGAAAATTCAGGAAGATTTAATATTTGGTTCGAAAAAGTCATCGTTTGAACTGATCCACTGATAGTGGAAATAAATCGGCTTAAAAATTCTGGAAACTTGCTCAATGAACAGATAGAATTAAACAATTCACCCTTGTTAAACTTTTTCGGGTAATATAAATTATATGTCAGAATGGAATATCTTAGGTAAAACGCAATAGAATCCCAAATTCCCTGATATTTATACCTGTGTTTCTCAAAATGTTGTTATTATTCTGTAAGCATATAAAGAAGTCGTTCGTAACGACGAAACGCGTCATGCTATGTAGTCAATCAAGTGTAAATCATAAGTTCAAGTGTTTGAATTTAAGTTTATATTCAAAACGTTATTAATTTTATATCGAAGAAATTCAATTATCTGACTCTAAATGACATTTTCATAGGTTTTTACAGGGTAAAGGAGGAGGATATGCTCTTCCAAATTGAATACTGAGTCAGTATTTTCTTCTGATATATCAGAAAGGCAAGACAGCCAATGATTCACTATTTTGTTTCGGACTTTAATTACTGTCAATGTGTGAAAATCATTCTTCTGAACTTTGACAAAGTTACAACTTTGAACAAAACGCTGAAAACCGATAAACTTCTCCAATTTGGCTGTTATTGTTAAAAAACGATTCGAGTAAACAGTCTTGTGAGACCAGAATATATCATTATACAGGGTGTTCATTAAAAATTATTGTCAAACATGTTATCAAATATTTACATAGATTTCGTCACTAAAAAGTTTGAGAACAGCTGCTTTATATCCTTCAAACGACTTGTATGTTTGTCACCTCCTCAACAAACACTCTGTACATTGAAATTTTCATAAAGCAACGTTCTCTTATGTATCGCTTATGTAAAGTTACTTCGTGAATTTTCTCTTAAATAACAGACATTGATTCAAACATCCAATCAAAATAACCAATATTCCTCGATTATATACCTTTCCATTTCATGATATTTTTCGACTGGCTGATGAAATAATCCTTGGGGATGAAAATCACACACCAGAAAATTCGAGCTGCATGAAAAGGATGCTTATGTTGACGAGTTATTTATACATGGGCTTTGATGTTTCAGAATTTCACATATCTAGTATAGCGTCGGAAGTGCACTTCTAAAAATTAATGTTGAAATTTTCTAGACACGATTACATTAGGGACTAGATATATGGTGGAAATATTTCGTACGGATAAATAGCTTGCAATCTTTTTGATACAACATCCAATAACGATTTTTTTTGAAGTACTGCAGATGTAAATCCAATATGAAGAATATATATCATGAATGGGGAGCCAGTGACCAATTTTGAGTTATCATTTCAAAACACACCAAAAGTTACCTATCCAATATTCAATATATTTCTGATTCTGAAAGTCATGTCTGGCAATCCTTAATGCCATGAGTAGACTATCCTAACATTTCAAAGAGGGTAGGAAAAAAGATTCAATTTTGTTATATCGTGCAAAAATTTTGGGAAAAAATTTCAAATTATATTTTGAATCCATAAAAAAAACGCCAGTACTTTTTGTCTCTCCTAATTTTCGCCAGAACATTATGAATATTTATGACAAAAACCTATACTTTTCTCATTTCAGTAGTCTTGAAATTTGCAGGCAATAAAGAAAACGTATTTGGAAAAAGATTTTATAACGCCAGAAATAATTAATATCACTAAACATCTGCCATAACGGAAAACTGACTTCACGTGACTCAGCTCATAGACTTTTTTGAATATTTCGAACACAGATGTGTTCTAGAGGTAGGGATGCTTTGACAGTTTGAGAGTTTTAAACTGTCAATCCGGTAAAAAAAATCTTAAAATAATGTTCGATGCTATGTTATTATATATAAATGTTTCCTTTCTGATAAAAAATAAACCATCTCGTCTATTCATGCTTTCGTTCTGACCTGAAGAAATCAATAAGCCTACTCAATAAACTCCTGTGGCACTGCCTGCTAATTTCAAGACAAAAGTAATAAATATTCATATATTCTTCTTCGTTCTGACAACAGTTAATAGGGACCAAAAAGTTCAAGCGATTTTTTCATAGATTCATAATACGAGTATTATTTCAAATAAGTTTCGTGACTGATAATACAACAAACTCAAAACTTGTTTTTGCCCCTTTTCAAATTCAAATATTTGAGGTAGTTTACTCAGACCATTGGAGATTGCCAGACATTAATTTTATCATTAAACATGTATTGAGTACCAAAGTTTTGGTACCTTTTGAAATGAACAATCAAAATTGGTGACTGGCATTCTTAGTTTCAACAAATTAAAAGAATTATATCATGTACCTCATTGTTCACTAGTATATCTTCGTAAAATAGTATTTTCAATACAAATAGAATGTCATGTACTTGATTATTGTCCAAAGAAAGTAGTAATAGTGTTGATTCACACAAAATTCCATATAATTCCCACAGGATATATATTGGACAAACATCACAGCGTCTGTATGATGGGATAAAGGGGCAAAGTAAACAAGATGAAACAACTGGCTTTAATAAATATAAACAGGACTTCCATTATCAGTTTTGGAGAAGCATCGATCAATGTCAGGAAAGCCAGAATTTCTGGCAATGATTCACTATATCTAATAATTTATAGATCAAACAATAAAGGTGGAATTATAAGCAGCTTTCTTTTTTGAAAGGATGTATTGCAGAAACGTATTTTTTCTGTAATTTGGATAATAAGAAAATTCTTATGATTAACAGAAATGAATATAACTAAAAGATTAATGGATATACCCCAATTAGAATGATGCAGAACTTTTTAGACCTAATGTCTGTTAAACAGAAAATACTCTTCGCTTCAAATATATTCATATTTGAAATTAAAAATCAGTTGCTTCCATTTAGTGCAATCAAAAATATAACATATGTCAGTGATGTGCATGGGTATAATGTTAGAAATACTGATAATTTTTATATCCAAATATGTTTTCTAAATCTAAAAATAGCATATACTATGACGGATTCAATGCTTTCAATAATATACCAAGTATCTTGAAAACTAGTACTACTATTAAGAGATTTACGCGTGAACTAAAAAAGAATATTTTAAATAATGAAATAGGTATGTAATTCAGCATTGACCTACCAAAATAGGTAGGTTTTTTATATAGCTTTAACTAAATAAATATTATCATTAATATTGATAGTATTTACTGTTCATTAGGTCTTATAACACTTATAAAATAATTGGAAATTTCATTTGTGAATCCAAATTGATGCCAGTTTTACCTACTGTCCCTCAACAATCGAACTTGAACATCTATCACCGATCCATTCTGAAAATCTTCCGTACCTATTATCAAACGCGTCATGTTCGATGAGCTTTCAATTATCCTCAGTTAATATTTTATCTCACTGATTATATTCTCGTTCATTTCAATTCACATTACAGTTAACACGGTCGAACACAAAAGCCAATCTACATATTATCTGATAGGGTTATTGTCCAACCCTATCGATACTTTCTACGTGCCTGCTATCTATAGGCATTTTGTCGGGTTTTATCGACAGGCATAGCTCGTATTCAATTGGAATTAACTGTACATATCATGAATTGGTTCAGGAAACGATCACCGAACACGAATCTGCATTATCAATTAAAGATGGAGAGTCTTCATTATCTGGGAAGGGCGGCTATTCCACTAAACCGCTCCGTGATGCAAGGTATAATATTTATGAGGGCCACTGTGAAAGGCTTTTTGTGTTGACCACTTTTCACTATCAACATATTTCAGTTTAATTTGTTCGTGAAGACCCTTAGACGGACGACCGGGGGACTTAATCACCAATTTTCTTCTTCGATTGCCTCTATCGGTCATTTATATATAAAAAAGGACGATTAATTAATTGAATCCACTAGTTTGTCAGTATCTTATTTGTGTCTAATCCATTAATTATTTCGTTTCTTGCGCCATCTGTTGGAAATTCGATGTGTACTTAGTAGATTCGACTAATGAATAATAATCATAATAATATTTTTTGGGAAGCATCCCTTACACTGTACATATTTCAGTTCAATGAATCAAACTCACATTTGGAAATTAACTTTTTCTCATCAAATGCGTTAATTAAAGATCAGTTTCCTCATCAATTTCTTTTTTTCCTTAAAAATTCGACTATAATTTCAGAATCACTCGAAATGAAAGTTAACTTCCAAATTAGATGTTTCATTGGAAATGTGAGTGAAAAAATGTGCTCTACAACTTCATATTAGTCAGAAATTTTTTTTTCATGGAAATTGGGAGAAAATTTTTTTTCAATTTTTTTTCTGACTAAAATGATTACAATTTTCAGAAAATTCTCCGAGAATTTTTATCCTGGAAATTAAGTTTTTCTCATTAAATCAATGGCGCAGGCGCAGATTACGAATTTATCATAAGTTTTTTCATAAATTTTTTCATAGTTTCCTCGAAAATTCGATGAAAAATTGCACTAAAATCCCAGAATCACGCGAAATGAAAGCTATTTTCCAAATTAGATGTTTTATTGGAAGATCTGAGTGAAAAAATGTGTTCAACAATTTCAGATTAAACAGAAATTTTTTTTTCATAGAAATTGGAAGAAAAAATAATTTTTTCAACTTTTTTTCCGTCGAAAATGATGAAAATTTTCCAATTCTCCAAGAATTTTTCATTTTGAAAATAAATTTTTTTATCAAATCAATCGCAGATCACGAATTCATCATCAGTTTTTTCATAAATTTCAAAGTTTCCCCAAAAATTCGATGGGAAATTACAATAAAATTTCCTCCAAATTAGATGTTCTATTGGAAATTTTATCAAAGATATGTTCTCTGTGACTTTGAATTAGTTAGAAATTACATCAAAAATTTCAAAGAAATCAAGAGAATTTTCAACTTTTTTTCCAAAAAAATTGATGGAAATTCTCAGAAAATTTCTGGTGAATTTTTCATTCTGGAAATTAACTCTTTCTCATTAAATCAGTGACGCAGATCGCAAATTAAATATCAATTTTTTTCATAAACTTCATAGTTTCCTGAAAAAATCGATGGAAAATAGCACTAAAATTTCAGAATTACAGAAAAGTAGATGTTTTATTGGAAATCTGATTAGATATATATGTTCTCTGCGACTTCAAATTGTTAAAAATTACATCGAAAAATTTCATCGAAATCGGAAGAAAAAAAATTTCTACAATTTTTTCTTTCTGGAAATTGACTCTTTCATTAAATCAGGACGTAGATCATCAGTTTCCCCATCTTTTCATACTTTTTCCTTTTCAGAATCACGCCAAATGAAAGCTATGTTTCAAATCAGACATTTAATTATCAATATGATTAAAATAATGTATTCTTCAACAGAATATTCAGGCATTATGTTGGACTAAAAATTGAGTTTCAATGATCATGTTGATTTCATATCATCTGAATCCCTGAAAAAGTCAATCTCAAACAAATTCCATACGATTTCCAATATTTTTCAATCAATCAAGATTGATAAAATTGATATATTAAGTTTTAGACAAATTGTTATGAATATTGGATGATAGTCTGTGTAATTTTTGTAAACACCAACAACCTCTATCATTCGTATTATTAATTATAAAACGCTCTACAAACATAACCTAAATTAACATAAAAAATAACATGACGACCTTTTCCTTCATTCTGTCTCTTGTATAAATTAAGGAAAAGCTTCGGTGTAACCAGAAATGCCCCTTTGCCAGAATCTGTTATGAGCTGTAAACAGACGAAAGTGCTCAACGCTCCTGAAGCAAGACAGCCATGAAAATAAAGACGAAATGACGATAGTAAAAAGGAAAGATATAACTTTAGCTTTATTTTGAGCGTTATTTAGCCAGAAGGTAGTTTACCGCAGATGTCTTCTCGAGAACTTCAAGATTCTGACTTTATCAAACATATTATGGACTCTGCTCATATAAATTATAAGGGTAGTAAACCAAGTTAGAACCTGCATTCGAAATCGTCTCAATTTAGTCAAATGTATATCTTATCTCAGGAAGTTTGCTGAGTAAATTGATGAGATATTAAGCCATTTGTTGAAGAGTAGACTGATATAAATTTCGATGATTGTAAATTACGAAAATATAGAGTAAACTGCAAGATTTATTCCGTGAAAACTCGAAAACAATGTTTCCCTCAAAATAGAAACGTAATTGATCTTTTATTAAGCAAAGTCAATCAGTGTCTATATATCTATATAGACACTGATTGTCTATATATATCTATAGACTATATATATATATATATATATAGATCTATATATATATATAGGTATAGATAGAGGAATGGATGAACACATAGATTGATAGATATTATAGATAGATACATAAATATATAAACAGACATATAACTAGATAGATAAATAGATATAAACATATATGTCTAGATAAATAGATAGATTTCTATAGATACATAGAGATATAGATAGATAGTATACACATAGATTTATATTATTATTAAAAAAACTGAATAAACTTCGCTTTGAGGAAGTAGTAAATGATTGGTTTCAGATCTTATCTGGATTTGCGAACACAAAAAGTTGAGTTTAATGACATGCTGTCGGATAGCAAAAAAGTGGATGGAGGCGTTCCTCAAGGAACTGTCTTAGGTCCATTGTTGTTCTTCTTATATAAACGATATTGTCTCCCATGTGAAAAAATGTTCTATACGTTTATTCGCTGATGGTACTATGTTCTATATATGTGGCAAAGGTATTAAGAATATGACAAAGGGGATCAATTGAGACCTTTCTGCAATTAATGAATGGTTATTTGACAATAGATTATCCCTAAATGTGCAAAAATCTAACCTAAGGTACACAAAAAGATAGAAAGATATATAAACAGAAGGATGGATATATGTATAGATGTTTAAATAGGAAGAAATAGATAGATAGATAGGTATATAGATATCTAGAGATTTAGTCAGTTAGATAGATAGATGGATAGAAAGATAATTAGATATATGGATACTGTATATAAAGCGATAAATAGATATGAAAATAAATTGAAAGAAAGTTGAACAGATATATCGATCGATAGATAGATAGATCGATAGAGGGATGGTTACATGGATAGATATATTGGTTTTGACCATTTCAAATGCTTCTCTTCAAAGATCATCTCTCAACGTTCTGACCTCAACTTCGTAAAGAGGTACAGAGAGAAATTGAATATATCAACATTCGATTCTCAAATCAATGTTCAGCCGTTTGTGCAAAACACAGCATAATTTGTGCCATATTTAATATTCAAACAGTTTGTTATTTTCTTGAAAGATTGACGTATATCGAAAGCCTGTCAAATATGATTAAAATAATAACAGAGTATAAGGAAGCAATTCGGTTTTTTAAATTCATTTTCACTGTGTGACTTTAATCAGGGTGAGTCAATAAAAACTTGGAAAGCGCAAGTACAAGAAAAGCACATTTTCTTGATAGTTCCTCGTAACAATTTATTCATGAGATCTTCGAGTAACGACAACTATGCTCCCAAACTTCTATTTCAATTATAGTCGAAGCGTCTCGCGAACTCAACGTATACTTAAAATAAAGCCGAAGAGCTTAGGCAGACTTGCCGTCTTAATTCTTATTGTTTCATGCAAACGAGCTAATTCTACCCAGTTTTCCAGTTTTGTATTTTGCCGGAATAATTCCGGAAGGCATTCACTACTAATTGGATTCAGGTGATTCAAATTCTAGAGAATACGTTGACGTTTTCATCAACAAAATTCGATTCCGACTCACATAAATGACAGCATTGTGTATGGGAGGTATGTTTGATGAAACTAGTGAATAATTTTAACAGAAATCTTCCACGGTAACAATGTGATTTCTCTTTGTTTTCCAACATCAGGGAAATATGTTGGCCGAAACCACGTAGAGGGTGTTTTTTTAGAGGTATAGAACTTTAAGTTGGCATTACTGTTGAAGTTGGCGACCGATTACCAGCTGAGAAGTGATTTATTCTCAGTTTGGTTTGACAATTCATCATGAATAGACTCACGCCTGAACAACGCTTGCAAATAGTGCAATTTTATTTCGAAAATATTGGTTCTGTGCGGAATACGTATCACGCACAATTTTGTTTAGCGATGAAGTGCACTTCTGGTTGAATGGCTAAGTCAACAAACAAAACTGCCGCATTTGGAGAGAAGATATTCCTCAACTGTATGTCAAAACACCGTTACATCCAGAAAAACTGACTGTTTGGTGCGCTTTATGGGCTGGTGGAATCATTGGCCCGTACTTCTTCAAAAACGATGATAGCCAGAACGTTACAGTCAATGGTGATCGGTATAGAGCCATGATTACTAACTTTTTCATTCCTGAATTGAACAACCTTGATATCCAGAAGCTGTGGTTTCAAAAACATGGAGCAACATGCCACACAGCTTGTGCCACAATCGATTTATTGCAAAACACGTTTGGTGACCGCCTAATTTCACGTTTTGGACCTGTGAATTGGCCTCCAAGATCTTGTGATTTAACACCGCTAGACTACTTTCTGTGGGGCTATGTAAAGTCATTGGTCTATGCGGATACGGCACAAACGCTTGACCATTTGAAAGACAATACTCGCCGTGTTATTGCCGATATACGGCCACAAATGTTGGAAAAAGTCATCGAAAATTGGACGTCCAAATTGGACTACATCCGAGCCAGCCGTGGAGGTCATATGCCAGAAATCATATTTAAAATGTAATGCCACAAGATTATCTTTCGAATAAAAAACCATTCGTGTCAATCGAATGATCCATCGTTGTTTTATTGCAATTTAAAGTTCTTTACCTCTAAAAAAAACACCCTTTATAATAATTCAATTATTACGAATTCCAGGAGAAAGAAAATTGATACTGCAAGAGCAGAGTGAGACACTGAATCATTAGCAGAACTCAGAGATAATATCAACACATTGGAGAGAAAAATTGAAGCATTCTGTTTTCGGACCTGTCTGACAAACCTGGATTTTAATCAAGAACATTTTCAAACATAGTGTTTCCTCTTACTACAGTTCATCCAAGCCAAAAGCAGAAGGTTCAGCTAAGAACTCAAAAATATACCGACTAAATGAAAATCATATTAGACTTATCTTGAAATCTTCCTCAGGAGCAAGAAGCAGAAGATATCTGTATAAAGAAAGCTACAAAAGTCAGATTGATCTAACAAATTTATGCCTGGTTTTTTTAGTCTCATCCAGCATTACGTGGTCAATCTATGACGTCTAAGACTTCCTTCAAATCTACATTGCAGTGGCCGCAGTTCTGGAAATATCTAATATATTAAACCTCGAGTGAGCTTGTTTGGAACAATAGTGAACCAATGTAACCCTTAAATTTTTGGTGACTTTCTTGTACTTTCTCGCACCTATTTTACTTGACAAAATCAAACTTTAACATAGCAAAAAATCTGTCGATATAAATGAAATTATTGTTGTTCGAATCAATAATAATGCCACATTTTGAATATTGCCCCACATGTAATGTAGTAAAATATGTAACATATGACAGTAATATGCATGGGTAAAATACTAGAAATACTGAAGGTTTCTATATCCAAAGTTGTAAACTTTCCAAATCTAAAAATAGCATATAGTATGACGGATTCAAGGATTTCAATAATTCACCAAGTGTATTGAAAACTAGTACTAATATTAAGATAGTTAAGCATGATTTAAGAAAGTATATTTTAAATAATGAGATAGGTATATTCGACGGATACGGAATATATCAGGCGGGATATTCGAAGGTTTTTGGTTCATTTCTCGAAACCAAAAACCTTCGAATATACCGCCTGATATTTTTCTGAAGGCAATGATAAACCGGCAAGAGTATCCTTCCTAGTGAAACCCCTGATTTGAGTCGTTTAGAACTGACATTTAAATGTAGGTCCCTTCCATCTGAAGAAATTGAGAAATTTTAATCCTTAGGTAGTTGTGAGAGTCACCCTCATCAGAAGAACGAAGTTTTGGACATGGAATTAATTAAATTGAATGATCTTCAATTCCTATACATGAATTCATCCTGATACTAAACCTGATTCTGCCTGTCCAGGATTTCCTATCCATGATATACGTTATTTACTAGGAAAAGTGATACATATTACGTTAAAATCACAGATATCGAATTACAGAGCTCTCAATAGTTCACGGGATTGCAAATTCAACACAGAGGGCGCTATAAATTCAGTTTGAGCCCGAACCGTTAAACGAGGCATTTTCAGATAATTGCATAAAATGCAGGATTGGCCAAAAGGTGACAAATTGAATTCGACTTTTCCTCATTCATTTACTCGAGTCGTCGGAAATCATAAAATATATAATTAGAATGAAAGTTGGGAAGTAGTTGACGAACTCGTTCCCTTTTCACAATTCGAAACTTTGTTTACGGCGTTCTGTGAAAGACCATAGAGCAAGCTCCCAAAGCTTACTCGAATAATGTGCCGATCTGCGCTGCAGCAAGAACGCGTTTCGGTCACTTAGTTTATGCGCACTTTGTCGTATTTTATGACATGGAAAACTATTGGTTCGTAGGAATCGGCATAAATTTCGTTTTGAGAAGATGTATGAGCGAATACTTCATCTGGGAATGACATATAAGGTTGTTATCTCTATAGTTTTGTATAAATAAATAGAAAAAAGTTTCGATCAAAATAAATTTTGATGTAATTTAGATAAATGCTTATAGTATTTTGATGAATACACACCGGTTGCTTCTGAAGATTTTCCAATCAAGAGAAAGAAGCAGAATTCCAATAAAAAAAGTTGCCATCAGTTTTGAAAACAATAGATAAATTTTGGGTTTCAAATTCAAACACATGGTTTTCTCTTACCATATACGTCGCTATATACGATCAGTTACAACCAAAAATAGTTATCATGTACAAATAGTTACTCCAGCTTCTTATTCCTCACAGTAAAGTAGACTTCTTTCTTTCTGTGTTCCTTCCACCTTGGTGCTTTAGCATGTCCTTGGTATTTTTTATAGTTCCGTTTTGTTTCTTAATTTCGAAGAGTTTTGTTTCTTCAGAGTGACCTCCACATATTCTCAAGCCTCCACTTCGTACTACAAAACAAAAAAAAAAACTTAATTAGCCTGAGTTTTAGTTCAGTGGAATGAGTTCTGTCATTTTATTATCTTGAATCTTGTCTATACCTGATTGTATCCCTGATACCATTTGGTTTTTATTTTCAATATTGATGCTAGATATGTGTACGTTCACTTCCTCCTAATCTATATCTTGAACATATATTGACACACTGCTGGTCTTGGTGAAAGCACTAGCTTTAGAGTCTACTTGACAACAAGCTGTACTTCAAAAGTGTATTGATAATTTTCAGTAGTGCCAGCCACAGAAAAACAATCAAGAAGAAGATACAAATGACTCAAACACAGGACGCATTTAGTTTGAAACTCATGTGACCAAATTGAGAGATAATTATCACAAAACAACAATTATAACCTGGACAAGTTGAAATCAGAGTAGAGAAAGATGTGAAATTATCCGTTGGTAATAACAGAAGAGCTTTTTAATATTATCAACATTTATCTACATCAAATATTCAAAAGTTTTCAGTTGAAGTATTATGTGAGGTAGAAAGAGTGCGAACTACGAAAAACACATTTTTTCCAAGAAATCTGTTCTGCAAGATCTGAGGAGGTATAAATGTTAACTGGTGTTATTATCCCAAAATATGCAGGTCATGTTTTGGAAATATAAACCGCCAATGCTAGTACAATTCCAATATAATATTCAATACAATGTCAGTATTTTATTATTAAGAGAGCTGAGTAACACTTTTGAACAGGTACTCTAGGCGCCTTGAGAATTTGTTAAATAAATTTTTTGTGTTATTAACACAATGCCGACACCTGTAAATTCAAATTTCAATTTGGAAAGGAAAAAAATTCTGAAATTTTGAAATGTTCGAATTGAATATATTAGAAAGGGGGAAGTATAGAAGTCAGACCATTTCGATGTGTTCAGTATCTAGCCAGACGTTCTCGAAGTCATTTTTTTGAGAAAACTGAAAATATATTCACAGCATTTTGTGATTCTTCCTCATCGAAAATTAATAACTGAAAGACGACAGCTACATTGAGTGTATTCTTCTGCCTGCCAGACCATCGAGCATGCTGCAAATAAAAGCGAAATTCTCAAGATACCTCGAATAACTGCTCAAAAGGTCACTCGGCTCTTAAACTACATCACTTAGTCAAAATTACGGAAACAATAGACATTATTTGTACAAAAGAACTAAAAGAAAAAGTTGTTTTCTAAATTTGCATAGGAATCAATTGCATTTGGACAATTGTGACGTAGTATTACGTTTCCCCAATACGGCGGCTTCTTCGACTTCTTCGGTCAGTTTCGATCATCCATAATAATGTCAAGTGTATAACAAAAGTTGTCAAATATTAATATGTGGATATATGAAAGAGTGGTTTCCTTCCAGTTTCATTGTAACTGTCTTTATAATCTTCGTAAACTACCCCTCTCACAAACTGGTTAGGTTAATTTGGGGTAATATCTGTTTTTGTATAAAATAAGTATTTGTATCAAATTGTACATCATCTTCTAGTGTGGACTAGAAGATGTGTGAACGACAAACTATCACGAAGCCCATTTAGCTAGCGCTAAGAAGTTACAAGGCAACTAATGTCATTATCTCACAATATTCAGGTAACATTATTTGAGTCGTTAAGGGTAAATATGTTTTACCTTTACATTCTTGATACAACTCCAATATAATATTCAATGTATAATAATAGTATAACGTAACCAAAATCACTGAAATCGTAGTCTTCAAATTAATTTTGAGTACTCTATATTTATAAATTTCGATACTTGAAACGTAGCATTACGTTTTACCATTGAAATGGCTTTTTTGGACCGACGAAGGACAATGGCTTCTTCAGTTACTTCAGTCAGTTTGAAGAAACCATCGTCATGTCAACTGTCAAATAACAGTTGTGAAATGGAAATTTGTAAACCTAGCAGAGATTGGTTTCCATCCAACTGTATTTTAAACGGTCTTTACTAACTTTATTTGTGAAATATCCCTTTTACAAAGTGGTTAATAAGTTATAAAGCACTTACGTGCTGATTCTGAACAGTGCGCATAAACGTAGTAAGCCTAACTATGCATAAGCATTTTCTGATAGCACGTTATCGTGGCTCGCCCCAACGAAACGGGGTCAATCGGGTACATAAACCTGAAATTGTCATGTGCGGAACAGAATTAGCCCCACGGAAGCATTTCGGCTTGGGTCCTTTATCTCGCAAAACGACTTTTATAGCCGCCTGTATCTGACGATACTAGATATGTTTACAATAATAATGGCGCCGAAATGAGTGCCCCGTTCACATATACGACAAAATCATTCCTATTACGAAAACTTTTCGCTATCAGACTTTAATTAAAAAATTTTGCATAATGGTCGCAATATTTGAATATCAGGATTATCCGCTATGTTGACTAGTCATTTATTCCTAGCGTGCAGTACTGAATTAATTTCGGTCGAATTTGATAGAAATACGGATTACAAAATAGATCAATTGGAATTTATGGTTCATTCGGAAACTTGTTAGTGTAAATGTTCG
Organism: Henosepilachna vigintioctopunctata; assembly: GCA_030704895.1. NCBI lineage: Eukaryota > Metazoa > Arthropoda > Insecta > Coleoptera > Coccinellidae > Henosepilachna > Henosepilachna vigintioctopunctata. Next base: position 4,102,811 of record JARQZJ010000032.1, read on the forward strand.
TTTCATTTTGAATATTTGGAAAGCAAAATTCGACAAATTTTTCTTCCATGTCGAAATAAAATGTGATCATCTGATAACGTCGATTACCACGTCATATTCTTCACGGAAACATTAAAAGAATTTGGAGGCGCCGGGCATCGATCCCGGTACCTCTCGCATGCTAAGCGAGCGCTCTACCATCTGAGCTACGCCCCTTGTGCATAATGATGATAATTCAATGTATACAATCCAAACAGTATTCTGAACGACGAATTAGTTACATAATTTTTATAATTCAGAATAAATTATGACAGTAATGAAAGGTATTTATTCGTAGATTTTGATAACAGTTTTTCTGATCACGAACTAATATATTGTATATTAGAAAATCCAGACTTCTCAGAACGTCAATTTATTTGAATATTCGAGTTTTTTCTTACCAGATAGATGCATTTTCATTCCGAGCTCGTTTTGCCTTTTGAATGAACACAAAATTGGTCCATTTGCCTTGGTGCCTTCATCTGTACCCAATGGAATATAGAATGACATTATTTTAAGCAGGAATGAGAGACCACTATGCTTCTTAGGGAGCAGAAATATACAATTTGTACATATGTTCATAAACATTTTTTTTATGATTTTCAAAAGTTGAAAAAATATGTTTCAAAATCATGACCATAGATAACCTAAAATTAAAAGGATCAGAATGTTTTCATAAACTCAGTTCAAAAACAAAATGTTGACCTGAATAATATACATAAATAGAGGTGGAGGTACTTTTATTTATGAAATGAAATTTTTGAGCCACATTTGAATACATTCAAAAACTTTTGGCATGTTAAACCGTCATCTGTCACTCTGCGAGTTACATTACATTTGAAGCGGAAGAAAATGATATAAAAATATGAGACCGACTGAAGTAAACTTTGTTCGACAACGTTTCGTTGTTCGACGACAGCGTTTCCTGTTTCAGCGGTTTTATAGCTGTGTAGAGGTGTCAACAACTTCTTAGAACTGTCAACGATATCACGCAATTAATTCTGTCAGCTCTGAAGCTTAACAGGAAATAAGGAAGGACTAGATGTATGAAAATGAAAGATTTTATATTCCTCTTGAGGAAAAAATTCGTTTTTATGACTGAAACGTGTTGAATGAAATTTTTATGCGGTATACGCAAATGTACTTGTAAAAAGATCCGGTTCAATGAATATTTATGACAACCGAAAATACATTCTAAAGGAAATGAGTATCATTTTTGTCACAATTCGATATTTATTACATTGGAATTTTTTCGTAACTGAATTTATCGTAGCTAAATATTTTCTGCAATATATGTCCTGTGTTGTAATATCTGAAAATTTACTAATTATGTATTTATACGAAGTGTTTCTTTTCAAACTCATAACAGATATCTATTTATTGTTCTTTTCATATTTTTTCCGAACATAGCATCGGAAAATTCAAAGAATGGTCATCAATATCGACATATTTAACCCTGTTCGACATTCTGAGACGGAAATACATATTGGAAATTTTCCTGATATGCGAACGGTTTATTCAAAAAACCAACATTACTCAGTCTGTTGTGAAAACAATAAACTAGTTGGATGCCGTTTCTACATTTTTAGTAAAAAAAGAAAAATAACACAAGATTTTATCAAATTCACTCAATCTGCCAATAAAACAAATTTCTCGAAATAATTTCTTCAAAAATACTGAAACATTCTAGTACAAAGTCTATGGAAATCACGAAATATTTTGAAAGTTGGTACTAGAATATTCAATTAAATACAGCTGATAATGTTACAAATATTTCATTCTGCATATAATTCATTTCAAGTTTTTTAAAATTATGCATAGAACCTAGTTATCTTTCAATTCATTAGTGTATGTATCTCTTCACTGTTATCATTATAAGTTATCAGTTTTGAATATTTATCGAAAAGTTTTATATATGGAGTTGTTCCTGTATATACAGCTATTTACTCTCTTTAGATGAGACTGGTCAAATTAAAAATGGCTAAGACCAACGTTCAGACATTTTCTCATCATGTACAAGGAACACAGCAACTTATGTGTCATTGAAAGAATAGTCTATGTCATGAAAAACGTCACTCTATTATATTATACATGGTTATTCACATACTTGTCCTTAAATAATTTTATTGCATTTGTATTTAATCTATCATTGGATGACTTCTGTATTGGTTTTTGTTAGTTTAACAACTAATGTCAGATGTAGGTACTTTTTCACTATCACTCATGCTTATTTAACATCTTGTAAAAATTTCCAGCATTCTCGAAGAAGAACTGAAACTTAGTTCGAAATATAGAATTACTGACGATTAGTCTTGGATTAATTCAATTGCCTAAATCGCCGGTAAATCAACAATTTTCACTAATATTCATTACCACGGCAACACACTCCTCAGTTGATATATATATATATATATATATATATATATATATATATATATATATATATATATATATATATATATATATATATATATATATTCAATTATGAAAACTGATTATTAAGAAAAGGGCCCAAACAAGAGAATTTTGTGTGGTAATAACTTGTTACCGATAGGTTTTGAATCTTACAAATATACATATAAATACCACCTGTTTTCCATGAAACGTGTGTGAATGTTTCTTTATGAAAATTATGAAATTAGGTAACTAATGCGAGTACATGCACAGCCTTTTTAAACAAATTGTTGAATTGATTGCTTAGCATTCTCTCTATGTTTTTCCCTGAAAACCTTTGCGCGCCACCTATTTCTTGTTTATTACACCAAGCATGTAGCCTCTGCGAAAATGCTAGAAATAAATTATAATTATGTTAAGTAAATGATGGGCACACCGAAATCAGCGTAGGATTTGAATTGGCAGCCATTTATTCAATAAAGAGTTAGCAACCCTAAAAAAACAAATTGACAGTTCAAGGTTAGAAAATTCAAAATTCAATTAACACAATAACTGAAGCCTAGTGACTATGCGCAGCGAAGAGAGTTGGTAGAATAGATTATTGGGGATCAACAGAAGATGCTGATTTTTCGAGCAACTTCATCCTATGAGACCAAGCACATTTTCACCTTGATGTGTTTGTTAGACTCCAAAATTGCCGCTTTTTGGGGTTCTGAGAACCAACATGTGATTGTTGAAATACAAGTTCATCCACAACGTGTCACTGTTTGGTGTTTATTTCGGGCTGTAGGCATAATTGAAATATACTTTTTGAAAATGAGGCTTGTCGAGCAGTAACTGTTACTGGTGCCAGATATCGCGACATGATAGCACAGTTTTATTTGCCGAATTTGGATTATGTCGAAGTGGTCCTTATTTGGTTCCAACAAGACGGTGCCATATGCCATGCAGTCCGTGAAACACTTGAATTACTACTGGAGACATTTTTGATGATCAGAATTAGCCACCTTGATTGTCTGATTCAATACCATAAGATTTTTCATGAGGTTATTTAAAACTCTATGTTAACAACTCCACGACCGATGTCCACTCGTACATCGAAGGTGGAGACTCAACGCAGCATCAACCAAATTCAGCCACATTTATGCGAAATGATCATGGAGAATTTCGACAGACAAGTTCATATGTGTATGCAAAGCCGTGGAGGCTATTTGATAGATGTGTTATTCCATGAGTAACCCTCCTTATCCCATGTACCTACTTAATGATTCAATAAAACAAATCAGAAGACTGTATTTTCTATTCAACTTTATTTTCAAGCAAATTGGAAAATAGATTTTCTTCATTCTCAATAACAATAAAAAGAAAAATCTCGAAGAACTTCCTTCCAACCTAAATTTCTCCACTATTTTCGGTTTGAATATTTCAGAAGTTTTATAACGCGAGGCGTTTCTTATCAAATCAGAGTTTCCGATAGAAAATCCATTACTGAGATTCGGTTTGACGTCCTCAACGAAAGAAATTGATTGAAATTTTTTGAGTCAGTTCGAGTATCGTACTCAACGCCATCGTTGCAAATTTCTGAGACAGCAGACGGCCAATTTAAACGAATAAGGGAAAGAGGAGAGGATTAAATTACAATAGAGTTTGATGAGGAGAAAAGGTCTATTCAATTCACTTCAATAGACTCCGAGGGACTAATTGACAGCGCAACGGAAATCCTTTTCCATTTTTTTGCATCCGGCTTGATCCTATAGAAGGATTTTCATTTTAAAACAAGGATATCTGAATATAACTCTTCTTAAATACTTTGGAATACAACATCTTCATTTCAGTCAATTAAAGATGAAGAATACAAGTACATGCAGTAGGAAAATTTATATTAACAAACGTACGATTTTTTGTAACATTATACCAATAAACTCTTCAAGAATATCAGGAAAAACCAGTCAACTTCATAAGAAAATAAAAGTTACACCCATAAAATATGCCATAGTTAATCCCCAAAGCAAATCACCAGTTCCAGTATCAATGAAGCTATAAAAACTCAAAAAATTAAGCTGCCCTAGTATGCGGCCATGCATTAGTAGCAGTTTTCAAGGAATGCATAAGAAACAGACTTTCAGAAACTATAAAATACAAAACGAACATCACACTCAAATAAATTCCTCTAGTAACCTTAACATTTTGAATTTTCGAAACCTCTTCTTCCTCTCTCCTTTTATATATACGAAGCTGAAGATTGGGATGTGTTAAGGAAACGTGTTGGATCCTTTCGTCTTCACAAGTTACATAAATGACCTAGTCAGTTTCGCTAGTACCTATGACCTGATCATCAACTATGCTTACTGGGGGTTACACCTTGAACATAAGTTGAGGACTGAGTCTGGTATTTGCGAGATAGTAGTTGGACAAAAATAACTTGACTTTTGAAAATGCTAGTTTAACTGAGAGTTCATGGGTTCTAGGAGAAATAGGGGGAGTTGATGTCTACCAAGTGATGCTGACATCTAATGTCTTTGGGCATAAAAAATTGTCTGAGCATAAACATCTTGGTGGTGTGGGGAGAATGATTAGTAGCTCCTGCTGCTTTCAGCTGCTAATTATTATCCCCTCTATTCTGTATTCTGTTATGGAAATGTTTGATAAACATATGAAAAACCTTCCTAGTCAAGAAGGAACAGTATTTTTCTTGCATGACCGAAACGGATTTCCGCATGGAGTATATTCAGCTACCTGGGTTTTTTTCCTGATGATCTATATGTCTACACATAATAAAACAAATTCGAGACTTTGTTTGACACCCAGAAAATTTAATTTCAGTATCTTCTTCCATTCGAGTTATTAAATAACCTTCTGCTGAGTTTCTGTCATCATACACCTTGTCATTTTCCTTGACATCTTCTGCTGTCTATAGTCGTTTATTAGTTTGATATAGCTTGGTGTTTTCATCATCTTGTTCTATTGTAATAATTTTCAGAATATTTTTGGTCTATGTTTTGGTTGGATTCTATCCGATTTTACAATTTCTGGATAGTATGACGGCATTTATTGAATACTAGGCAGTATTTTCTGAAAAAATATCAGTTCGAGTTGAAACAGGTAGACACGTATGCAAATTGTAACAAAACGAACGAAGAGCTCAGCAATTTCTTTCACCATTTGTACAAAATCCGTTTTGCATCATTCTCTGTGGACAATTTATTTTACCGTCCATAAATTTCTAATTATCCGAAAATGAAACTGGAGCAACCAACCTCACGGTAATAAATAAACGGCTTTCCCTGCGATGGTGCAAACAATAACGTGAGAACAACGTATGGCAAACATGGAAGTCCTGCCCCTACGTCCTGAAGTGACACTAAAAAGTGATATATCATTAAAAGTAAACAGTCATTAGCAGGGAAACTCGTCCAGCATATCCCATTACGTTCTTTTATGAAGCGACGATTGTTTCGTTTTCTCGGTTATTCTCCATCGGACCCACATTTTGACGAGTTGAACTCTGAATCATCATGAATTGAACGTATGGGGGGAAAATAACCTTCTCATGTTCAACCGGAAGTTGCGTACACGGCCATAAATTTCACCGGTTTTTAATCATTGTCACGAATCGATTGAAAACTCTTTTTAAAATTTTCTTAGCGAAGGGATTCAGTTTTTTCAAAGATTCAACTATATAGAAACCACTGAATGTAATTGACATAACACCTGTCAATTTAATTAAGCGATATAATATGAAAATTATTCCCACAGAGGTTTTTTAGTAGTTATTTCGAAGAAATATGATCAATTCAAAGAAAAAAGCTGTGTGAATCGTCTGTGTACCTACTTTCCGTCATAATAATGGCAATAATAATAATGAGCTTATATTTCTAACATGTAACTACCCAATTACAGGAAAATACATAATGAATAACGAAATACAAAATATAATGATTAAAAATAACAATAATAACATAGATATACATTATTTTTAGAAAATAATGAAAAACATTATCAAATATAATAATCTAAATCTATATCAATATCTAAATATTTACTTACTAAATATATTACTATATATATTTACTAAATATATAACTCAGAACTCCAAACTGGAAGAAATCAAGATACCTAAATAGTTAAATACTCATTAAATACTCATTAAATACACATAAATGATAGGAACAAATGAGTCCCAGTGTAAATCACAGCATATTTTTTATTGTAAGTATAAATTGAAATTTTTATAGTATTGTGATATGAAAGAAAGGAGGTTCCAAAATATTCCACTTGTCTTGAATGTCTCACGTAGTTTTGGGGTTTACCCTGTATATTATGTATGTGTATAAGGGAAGTGCTTCAGCTTACCTAGACAAGGAAGGCCATCATCTAAACGCCAAGAACCTGCACAGTAGTATCGATAGGGATCGAAATGACCATTTCATTGCCGACTCACCCGGAGGCTCGAACCCCGTTAGATGGTAATAACACTGACTGAGAGACAATCAGACCTTTATCGAAGACTTTAATAGGATGTGTTTAACTACTCGCGGACTTAACGACTTTCTACCTTTGATGAGTTATCTCTTGTTCCAGACGAGGAATTAACTTTGTATCTTGGAGGTGTTCCAAAAATCGATTTTACATTCTTGTCTAGAAATTGACAAATATTTTCATTTCTCTTGTTTATAGTTGATATTATTCTTGGGTCGATTGAACGTTTTGAATTTAAAAAATCTCAGTATCGAAACGATAAACTTGTCGGAAGGTCGGTTTATCAGCTGAAATCTTGAGGAAAGTGCGGCATTTAATTAGAAGAGGAATTCTTTACATTTCAGGAATTAGGAGAAAGACTTGTTCGGACTAATAGACAGAATTCCTAAGAATTTTCTTAGGAGATTGAGTTAAATCGTTGAAAAAAAATGTGTGGCACTCGGGGGACTGCCGCATATATTTCAATGTTCATTGATAAGATTTATAGTAGTAAGAGTGGTCTTATTATGGGAAATCCGTTAAGTCCTCTTCAAGCCGAGATATTTATGGATGAGTTGGAAAATAGTATTCAAAAAAACCCAAATTTCAAACACTTTGTTTTCTGGTATGGTTATATAGATGATATAGTCACTTGTTTTACTGGTACCGATCGTTTATTGAAAAATTTTGAGAATTTCATTAATGCAGTTCATCCTAAAATAAAATTTACAACCAAAATAGTATCTGATAAATACATTAATTTTTTAGACTTGACAATCACAAGATTAAATAATAAATTTGATTTTTCTATTTTCCATAAGCCTTCCCATACGGATACCATAATACATAACTCCTCATGCCACCCATATCCACATAAAATGGCAGCGTTTCAAAGTATGATACACAGATTAACTAATATACCTTTACCAGAAGAAAATTTCAATAAAGAGCTGAACATCATTAAACAGATTGCGGTTAATAATAATTATGAAAGCGAACTAGTGTCAAGAATTCTTCACAAAAAACTCTATCGGAAAGCTCTACGATTAGTATTTCCTTATCAGTCGGATAGAAATCGTAAATATAATAGTTTAACATACTTTGGAACCGTCAGTCAAAATGTCAAAACCTTTTTAAGTAAACATAATTTCAATATTTCATTTAAAACAAACAATAATTTATCGAGACACATTAAGAACAATAAAAATAAAATTGAAAGAGAAGAAAAATCAGGTGTTTACCAATTGAATTGTGGAACATGTCCTGGTACATATATAGGTAAAACTAGTAGAAATTTCGATACTAGAATACAGGAACATAAATATAGCTTCGCACATAACAAAAGTAATTCGATTTATGCTAACCATTTATTAACAGAAAACCATACTTTTGATACGAAGTTCAAAATTTTACACAATACAGAGAGAAAGAGTCAATTAGATCATTGGGAAATAGTGGAAAAAATCGACTCAATGAACAGATATAATTGAACAATTCACCCTTGTTAAACCTTTTCAGGTAATAGAAATTATATTTCAGAATGGAATATCTTAGGTAAAACCCGAAGTCATAGAATCCCAAATTCCCTGATTTTTATACCTGTGTTTTTCAAAATGTTGTTATTATTCTCTAAGCATCTGAAGAAGTCGTTTGTAACGACGGAACGCGTCATGTTATCTAGTCAATAAAGTGTAAATCATAAGTTTAAGTGTTCGGATTTAAGTTTATATTCAATTATAATGGATTCACATCAAGTGAACGCCAACACTATTGAATAATTATAATTACTTTTTTTTTTTAATTATGCAGTATTTTTTTTTATAATAATTCAAGTTACACGTTTTGAGCGTGGTGACCGATAAGAAGACACATCTTTTTCTTTTAATGAATAAATGAGAATTTAAAATAATTCAAAATATTTCATTATCTTACAATACATGTAGGTTATTCACGAATTTTTATCATTGAAACTACAGTTTTATGATAACTTTAAGAAACATAAATTTGAGACTTGATCATCTGGAAAATATCGCCTCAATAGTGGTCCCATATTTTGCTGTGGATCCTTGTTGATGATTATTGATTTTCAAATTCAATTTTTTCGAAAGAAAAGTTGTCAACCTCTCTGATTTTTTATCAGTGAAGCTAATGTTGAAATCATCAGCGTGAAAATTCATTAGCATTTGTACCAAGTATTTTCGACCCTTCTTGAGTGTACTCCGGTAAAGTGCGATGAGAAAAAGCTCTACCACGTCCAATTTTGGATTCGGAGAAATGTAAATTGCTGCCATGACTATGTAGAGGCCATTTCTAAGTTTCCATAAGCACGCACAAATATCTCCAACAAATGAGAGCCTGTACAGTCGTACCATATACAACAGGTTAAGCGAACGCTCGGCCGGGCTACATGGTAGGCGGAGTGTGGGGCGTTAGGTTTTATTTTCGTTACGGAAATTCTTGATTCGGTCGCCGCGCTCAAAGCTCGCGATAAAAGCTATGCAATAGCTCAACAGGTCATTTTTGAAATCAAATCTCAACATATCTATGAGTTTAAAGAATCCCAATAATTTTCGGAAATCCTAAGGGAGATTTTCTGTTCCAATTTTATCCTATTGTTTTTCCGGATATTAAGTGGGAAAAACTCACTGGAGTTTTGAGCAACCTCAGGGTTTCTTGATTTTTTCGAACGTTTCGTTTCAAACAACATGTTTTTTTTGTCCTGCAGAACTCAGCAGTGGTTTTGGTAACTTCAGATTCTTAAAGAAGTGAAGAGAGTAGAATGCACCGAGAAAAAAAAAAGTATATGTTTTGGGTCGAGTGATGAATGAAAATGCCCAAGTATGATGAAAAATTATCGATAACAGATAACAATTCGATAATAACTATTCAAATAATAAAAAAATTAAAATTCAAACGAAAATCAAACTGCAAATATCAACAAGAAGCTAAAATTCCACAACACCTCTTCAAGTTGAGATGAACTGAATTCTAAATTATTCAAATACATAATCAGATTCATTATTTGCATTAATTAGTAAAATCTTCAGCTGGTCCAATATAGCTAGTCATTAATTATAGTATAATTAATATAGCATGTTCACATTAATCCCATAATCCAAACCTTGGAGAAATAAATTCGATAAATGGTTTCATCTAGCCTATTTATCATCTAGTTTCTCATCTTAATTTAGACGCTTTCAGTACTTGAAACTTGCACTTTTTTTTCATTCAGTTTTGAAATTGACGTTTCTAATATATTAAATCTGTCATTCAAATTTCATTGTGAAATTCTCAAAATTCGAAAAGCACGTTGAAAGACTTAAATTTGCACCTTTCCTTCAAATTGACAAGCAATTTCTGTCACTCAAAATTACTTGTCGTGAAGGAACGATCGTCATTCGTCATTTTGAGTTCGATTTGTAGCGAGGTCGAAGCAAGCGACGAAAGAACCAAAGGCAATCGACCAAGATAAAAGATATCTTGCAACGCATACTAGTTTGCCAAGTTAGCAACATATTTCAAATATTTTTTGCTACGCTCATGTTTATGAAGATTTCGATCTAAATTACTTTTCTTCATATATAAAATGGATGACGCCCTCATATGAAATTGAAGTAGGCGCCGCTCGAGACAGGGCCGGATTCCCTAAATATGTGGGCAATATTAATGGAAATTCTAATTTTTTTGAGATGTTCTGACAACTTTCTCAATAATTAAAACTCTTTAAAATACAGTAAGGTCTCCAAATGTGAACATTTATGATAAATTTGTTATTCCTGTCGATATTCAATTAATTTATTTCACTATATGTATATACAGGGTGTTCGTTAATAAATGTTACTTAGTTAAACTGCGGATTCTTGGCGAAATTGAAATAGAAGATGTCTCAGTACAGAAGTTGATGGTTACTGATATACAAGATGTGTAGGTTGAAATTTTTATTCAGTTGTTCGAGTTGTTTTGATCATTTTGTGTTATTGTTTGTAATTGTTGGGTTATTTGGAACTACATTGATGATGAAATGGGTCTTTTGATGTGAAAACTTCGAATCTTCCTTTTTTCTATCTTTCTTTCAGTCTGTTTGTACATTATTTCATGTTTTTTGTATTCACAGATACGAACGTATCGTATCACTATTGATATTTTAATTTTGTCAGAGGCGAACATACAATGAATCAAATTAAAAAAGTTGATTGGATGTTCGCAGTTCTTTTGGTGAAAAATTCTATAATATATTGAATATCAGTTCCACTAAATTGTTCTGAAAATTGTTTTGGGGTGTTAGTTTTTCGAAATCCAAACTAAGGTTTTGGAAATGGAATAACACCCGCAACAATTGTCAAGAATTATTTTAATTTTCTGAAGCTAAGTCTATTGTTTTTCTCCCAAAAATTATTTTGAAACAGATTGGTTAAACGCTCAATTTTTTTGTTAATTTTGTGTTTTTTACATTACACGGTCCAATACATTTTCTTTTCTTTCACGGAAAATTGAAATAATAGTTTAAATCAATAATTTTTCAAGAGGTAGAACGAAAGTATAATGCTTTCTCCCACTAGTTTGTCTCAGCTTGCGTCTGTACTAAAACGTAATAGATTATATTCATTTTTTCATTATCGCATCAAAAACTTATTAAACAAAAAAGTTATTATCACAATTTTGTGATTATAAATGAAAAATATGTTTTTTGGGTCAACATTTGAATATTTTATTAACCGTTAGTATACTTTATCACCCGTTGGTGATAAAGTTAATAAGGTGGTGATAACTATAAAAGCTTAGAAATCCGACCAATTCGGTATACTACACTGAAAAGAAGTACAATGATGAAACAAATTTTGATTTTGACTGCGCTGATTTTGTGCTTAGCTGCCATAGGTAAGCAAACATTTCCATTATGTGAAATTTTTCAACCGTATGTCTCAACTTACTGCTTCTCCGTTTTTAATATTTAATGATTATTTCACAGGTTTTATTTCTTCACCGAAATTTCATAAGAACCTAAAAATATATAGAAAAGACAAAAAATGTTGGAGATGGATGTCGTTTCTAGTATTGCTGTATTAGAACATTTGTTCATGTTTATCTTCGACACTGATTATTCGAAGATTCTTAACTCTTTTTGGCAGTGTTGATAGCAATTTGATAACTCCTTTTTTCAAATTCGCTTGAAGTGTTCAAGTTTAAGCTTATTGAAAGGGTTCAGAAAAGGACTACTAGAATGCCTCATGGGTACGTGTTCCTTTTTTTGAGCACGCGACGCAATTACTACTTTTGTTTTTTGTCATGGCATCTTACTTTGGCTAACTATTTGAAATAACGAGGCAGTCAGTTTTAGAGGAATGGATTCTTCAATTTGGCAAACTACTCTGAAAAGCTGTGAGCAGGCTTTCTATAGAAATACTCAGGAAGATTCTTTCTTTGGTGGTTCTATAAGGGACCGATATCTATCAATCCTTCACTGCTCTCATGTCTTGGTAATGTAGTTTTTACAACTGCGTCTTTGGGTTGTGGTTATTAAACTGTGTAAGATCTTCTGTAAGAAAGTGTTCTGATCTTCCGCTGAAGGTTCTCAACATTAGTTCTGCTCCTTTTTCAATTCCCACTGAGTAAACAAGAGCAAAACAGGCATAAGTGTAGTTTGTTTTGAAGAGATATTTACTATCAAATTTATTTTTCAAAAGCGAGACTAACTTTCAAATCGAAAAAACTACGGGGCGCATCTATTGGTTTGTCAAGTGTATATCAATAGAGAAAGCCTAAGAATAGACAGGATAGTTAACATAAGTCTCCGCCATCAGTGGAGACATAAATACATAATTTTCTAATCGATAAAGAACCCATCAAACTTTTGCTGCATTACTCAAACTGTCGAGAACTACCCAAAAAATTTTAGATTGGTAACTGTTCTTTGAATTTCATATCATTTAGGTATTCCAAGTGATGATTCTGTTATAAAAATTTCCAGATGTATCGCAAATTCTAATACTTATCTTCATTTCAGGAAATGCTGCTCCTCTAGAACTGTGTCTAGACGCAGACGAAATTAGGGAAATTGAGGAACTAATGCATTTCATGGGAGCTCCTTATCCGATTACACAAAAACCAGGGAGTAATCATAGGACTGTATGATATTAAATATCAAATAGAAGCATAAATGTAACATCAACCAAACTCAAGATAATAGAGAAAAGTACTATGTATTTATAAATAAATTGAGCAGTATTACTTTTGGGCTACTCATTTCTTACTGAATTTCTGTCACCAAGAAAACCTTAACATACAACGTCGATTGTCATTATCAGGAATATTCAATTGCAAAAAAGTATTTTTTTCTGTTCATTCATATAATGTTTTTGAGACTGTCAATAGATTATTTACAATGAAGACCTTGATTGAAATGTGGTCCAATCAGGGTTCAATAAATGAAAGGGTCTCAGCAAATAGAAAGAAGGAATACGGTGTTTCTCAGGGCACAGTTCTAGGGCCGATACTCTTTATTATGTATATCAAAGATATCAAGAAATATGTAATAGATTGTGAAATGTCACTGTTAACTAATAGAACTATGCTGTATGTTAATGGAATTATTGATCCCTATGTTTATAAGATGAATACCAATATGGTAGCAGCATATTTGCACTGTTGTGTAGGCACTGCAGAGGAAGTTCTTGAAATGGCTCTCATTTCGAGAGGATGGTGTATATCCACCTGCTTGTTTGCTGTCGAGGTTTGACAGTAGGAGCCTCCACAGCAGGAGAAGTTTGAATGTAAATGAGAGGTAATAATAAGAACTTGTCTAAAAATCACTGACTGAACAATTCTTTATTCATTTTGCAGTGACTTTTAGACAAGTTCTTATTAGTACCTCTCATTTAAATATGAACTATCACAGAGTAGATTCATCGTCCATTGAATTTATTAAGTTTGAATGTATTGAAATTTTAATTCAATCTACTCAATGATAATCTGTCCTGAGCTTCTGGGTAAACTTAATATCTTTGTTCCTCAGAGGTGTACTAGAATACGCCATTTTACTCAAAAACCCACAGACCAATATTCTCTCGCAATCGTCGCTCAGCTTTGCATGTTTTATTTCGAACCAGGTATGAAGCTGCTGTGATTTGCACTGGGACTTAGTAAAACTGCGGATTCTTGGAGAAATTGAAATAGAAGATGTCTCAGTACAAAAGTTGATGGTTACTAATATACAAGATGTGTAGGTTGCAATTTTGATTTAGTTTTTTGAGTTGTTTTAATCATTTTGTATTATTGTTTGTAATTGTTGGGTTATTTGGAACTACATTGATGACAAAATGGGATTTTTGATGTGAAAACTTCGAATCCTTCTTTTCTCTTTCTTTCAGTCTGCTTGTACATTATTTGATTTTTTTTGTATTTAGTTCGTATCACCGTTGATATTTTAATTTTATCAGAGGCGAACATAAAATGAATCAAACTAAAATTGTTGGTTGGATGTTCGCTGTTCTTTTGGTGAAAAATTGTATAATATATTGAATATCAGTTCCACAAAATTGTTCTCAAAATTAGCATATTGACACTAATTCAAAATCACAAAAATACTATATTTATTGGATAAAACTTGATACTTGGTATATAAAACACGCATGGTTTTTTTTATTAAGAGTGTGATTAATTTGTTTGATATTTTGAACACCAATCAGAGCGCATGACGGCGCATTGAGTGTGAATGTTACTAAAATCGAATTAAAATTCAAAGTTCAAGGATTTATTGAGGCAAACAGCACTAATTTGCCTGAAATCAACATAATAATATTGGGAGAGTTTTCTCATCAAATAGAGACTTTTGTTCAGCAGAATTTAGAAATGTTAAAACTTCTATGTAAGTATATTAATAATAATCAAAAACATTATAATTTCTGTTATTAAATAATTCTCTAATATGTATATGTTATGCAATGTAACGTATGAGGTTATTATTAGGGTTATGTTAATAAAATCTATTTTTATAATGCTTGTACCTTTCATTTATAAATTCATTTTCCTTTCAGGTCCTCTAGGCCAAAAGTGAATATATATAGTACATATATACGTATATAATACAATACATACGTATATAATACAAATACGTAATAAATCATCAATGAGATGAAATTTCGAGGTTAGACCTCGAAATGGATTGTTTATATTTTTACATTTAGACCTCCTACAAAATATTATTACCAAATATTATATACTATACAAGAATCTCAAAACGATGTACATCAAAGTGATTTTAACAAAAATAAAGAAATTCACCTGACAACATTGCATTTGAATCTGGCCTTACAAGTTGAAGCCACTTGTTTTGTGTATTTTCATTTTTATATACTGAAATTTTCAGTCTTGAAAATGAGCTAACGGTCGAAACATGTTGACTATACATATTATTGAATAAATCGTGAAACATTAAGCCAAGAGTTTAATTTATTTCAATATTATACGGTCCATTAAATTTTCTTTTGTTTCACAGAAAATTGAAATAATAGTTTAAATCAATATTCTTTTGAGAGGTAGAACGAAAGTATATTGCTTTTTTCCACTCCTTACCATTGTCTCAGCTTGCAACTGTACTAAAACGTAATAATTTATATTCATTTTTTCATTATCGCATCAAAAACTATCCGAGTATAAAGTTATTATCAGAATGTTCCAATTATAAATGAAAAAGGGTGTTTTTTTGGGTCAAAATTTAAATATTTTATCAACCGGCGTATACTTTGTCACCATAAAAGTACTATAAAAACTGAGAAACCTGACAAATTCAGTATAGTACACTGAAAAGAAGTAATATGGTGAAACAAGTTTTGATTTTGTCTGGGCTGATTTTGTGCTTAGCTGCCACAGGTAAGCAAATATTTGAAGTTGTTCATGTGAATTTTTTCATTTGTAGTTTTCAGCAGAATGCTTCTCTCTTTTTATGTTCACTGAATATTTCAGTGGCTTTATTCGATCACTAAAATGCATAGAACATGTTGAATATAACTCTTACATCTATTCATTCATGGAGGTTACTGTTAAAAATATGTTATTATTGCAAACTATTGAATGAGAATATGCAGTACTTGTTGGAGTAGCTCTATTTTTCTACTGAACACTCACTGACCAATCCAATGCAAAAACTTTGTCAGTAAAATATACTTTTCACCAGTATTGGTGTATAAGAACTTGTATTTGATCAGGTGTCTTTTGTAGACTGATTATTCTAATATTCCTTACTTTCAAACTGTCAACTGATTGAAAATGTTTATACCAGAACTACTAGAATGCCTTATGGGCAGGTATTTTTTTTTGCACGCGACGCAATTACTAGTTTTGTTTCTTTTCGGGGCACCTTAGCTTGACTAACTATTTGAAATAATAAAATAGTCAGTTTTAGAGGAAAGGAGTCTTCAATTTGTTAAATTACTTTGGATAGCTGTGAATCAGCAGACTTTCTGTAGAAATACTCCAGAATATTCTTTCTTTGGTAGTTCAATAAGTTACCGATATCTTCCAAATCTTCACCGCTCTCAAGTCTTGGTAGAGTGGTTCTTTTCAACTAAAATCCAAAGTTTTTGGGTGGTGGTCATTGAGCTTTGAAAGCACTGATCTTCCACTGCAGGTTGTCAACATTAGTTTCCATAATTTCGACAGAGTAAACAAGAGCAAAACAGGCATAAGTGTTAATTGCCTTGAAGGGATAATTCTCGGACATCAGTGGAGACATAAATTCGAAATTTTCTTATGAAAGAATCCTTCAAATTTTTGCTGCATTACTCAAACTGTCAAGATCTACCCAAAAAAGTTGGAGATCGGTAATTGTTTTTTCAGTTTCATATCATATGAGTATTCCAAGGGATGATTCTGTCATAAAGATTTCCAGATCTGTAGCAAATTCTTATACTTTATTTTCATTACAGGATATGCTGCTGCTCTAGGAGTTTACCTAGGAACTGGCGAAATTAAGGAAATTGAGGGACTATTGAGTTTTTTAGGAACATCTAATCCGAAGACACAAAAACCAGGAACTAAATCAAAATTAAATCAAAGCATAGTTGTATCATCTTAACTAAAAATCACAGAGAAAAGTAATATGTGTTCATGAATAAATAGAGCAGTATACCTTGTGGACTACTTACTCATTTCCTACTGAATTTTGTCACCAAATAAGCCTCAATATACATTGTCGATTGTCATCAGCTAAATTCAATTGCAAAAACATACCTCTTCCTCTTCCCACATATAAAGTTTTTGAGACTGTCAAAAGATTATTTTCACTGAAGACCTTGATTAAAATGTCAACTCTACTTCATATCATTGGTTCTGTCATGTTTGTACAGTAGAATACACAGGGCTCAATAAATGAAAGAATCTCAGTAAATATGAAAAAGAAATACGGTGTTTCTCAGGGCATGGTTCTGGGGCCAATACTCTTCATAATGTATATCAATGTTATCAAGAAATATGTGACAGATTGTGAAATGTCACTGTTGAATAATAGCACTAGGCTGTATGTTGATGGAATTATTGATTGTTATGTTTATAAGATGAATACCAATATGGTAGCAGCATATTTGCACTGTTGTGTAGGCACTTTAGAGGGAGTTCTTGGAATGGCTCTCATTTCGAGAGGATGCTGTATATCCACCTATTCACAGGGTTGTGATAACGTTTGTTTGCTGTCGACGTTTTACACTAGGAGCCTCAACACCACGAGAGGTTTGAATGCACTGAAATTTTCATTCAATTTTCACAATGACAATGTCGACTGTCCTGAGCTCTTTGGTACACTTTATTTCTTTGTTCCTCAGAGGTGTCCTAGAATACGCCAGACGTTTTACTTAAAAACCCACAAAACCAATCTTCTCTCGCAATCGTCGCTTAGCTTTGCATGTTCTATTGCGAACCAGGTATCAACAAGCTGCTGTGATTTGCACTGGGACTCAATTGCTTCCATCATTCATGTGTATTTAAATCTTAACCATTGAGGAATCTTGATTTCTTCCGGTTTGAAGTCTCAGTGATTTGTTTTCTTGAATAGTTATTACTCATTGTTTGGAAATTCAGTGAAATAATTGGAAATTAAGATATTGATATTATAGATTTAGATTATTATATTTGATAATGTTTTTTATTATTATAATTATTTTTCGATATTGTATTTGTATGTTGTTATTGATATTTTTAGTCACCATATTTTTTACTCAAATTCAATATGTATTATCCTGTAAATACAGGAAACTACCCAATTGGGTAGTTACCTGTTGGAAATATAGGCTTATATATTTGGTTGACGATTTGTGACTAATTAAATATATTGAACTATACGAAACACTATATAGGGAAGAATGTTTCGTCTTCATCGAAACGATAGCTAACAGACTGTTCCCCACACGTGTTCTGTTTTTTAAATGAATTTCTATTCCGATCATATAATCACTCGCTATAAAATCGAATCTTCTTTTTTCACCAATCGTTCATATTAACTGAACCGAAACATATGGTTCAAACTATCTATCATCACTAGGATTAGTGAAACCTCCTATACATGCATCTGTCGTCGCTTTTCACAAATATTCATCTAGCAAACTTGAAAACAACACATGGCTTTAGCGTGTTACCCATAGTTACAGTAAAATCGATTTTTACCTGACTCCTCGTCCATCACAAAAAAGTAACAATGGTTCCCTTGGCTCTTTCTGCATTATAATTAAAAATTAAATTAGTATCGTAAGGTTATTTCGGCTACAAAACCGTAATTTCCTGCACTAATCGTCGATGAAGATTGGTCTGGAAAAAATTGCTTCCTTTTTCGCTCTAATTCTTTTTGCAGCTGACTTAGGTATAGTAAAAAGCACGTTACAAATTATAGGGATGACCCAATGTTCTAGGCAAGGTCGCCAGATATTTTAAGAGAAATAAATTCCGAGAAATCAAAGCCCCATAACCGAATGTGATTAACTGAAATCAAATCTAATGTCTAGATTCTGATGGTAGGATTTGAAAAAGATTATAAAGACATTACAAAGTCACTTTTTTTTCAAGGAGGAAAACATTTAATACTGAATTGGACGAATGAAAAAAATAAACACATAAGTACTAGTGTGTATTTGTCGCATGTCCAAAATTAACATATCTAAAAAAGATTAAGTTTTAACACAAGGTAGATAATGGAGGACTAGTTTTCTGAACTGTTATTATCACACCCTGCCTATCTAAATTGGAAAAGGATTATTTCCTAATGTCATATGGTATACAACTGTTAAAGGCTGACACGTGTAAGAGCACGTTTTTATACGCATTCACATCTCTATTCCATCTCAATAAGTAAGCAATTTTCGTAATAGAGACACATAAAAATGTGCGATCCCACATCTTCGTTTTTCCTACGAAATATCACTCTAGTGGCAGTTTTTCCCCATATAACTTTGATCAGCAAATAATAAAACTCAATTATCTACCCGTGTTATTATAATTTATATAAATTAACACATTCAAACAGGAGTTCACACTTATTTTAAATTAAAACAGAAAATTAAGCAAAATAGCTTCATATAATACTAAACTTAGCAGTATGTCGTAAAGCGGACCCTAAAAAATTGCAGTTTTATTGGTGGGTTACAAGATA
The DNA here is from genome assembly GCA_030704895.1 of Henosepilachna vigintioctopunctata. Lineage (NCBI taxonomy): Eukaryota > Metazoa > Arthropoda > Insecta > Coleoptera > Coccinellidae > Henosepilachna > Henosepilachna vigintioctopunctata. The sequence continues at coordinate 4,122,312 of JARQZJ010000032.1, forward strand.
TACCTCGGAGCCACTCCATATTTTTCGGAACATTGACTAGAGGCTCTCAGTGAGTTTCATCCACAAAATCAGTAGGCCAGCCTATGTTTTGATAATCGTAGCGGGATCATCGATATATTTTCGGATATTCAATATCACGTCGCGTATAATAAAGAAAACGTGGAAGAGGAAATTGAATAATACAGCTGTAATGTTTCAATTAATATAAATTAACGCATTCAAAGTGTAATTTTAGAAAATATGAGATACACAGGTAACATGCAAACAATGTGCAATACCCAAATCAATTTTAAAGTTAGGAACTATTTTCTTTTGCGTTTAGTATTCAAAAAATAATATTGAAAGATTAAAATTGAAAATGAAGCAATATAGCCATATGAATAATGGAACTTTACGACATGTCGTGAAGCGGACCTTGTAAATCGTCAATTGTAAGTAATAAGTTCCTTATTCTCAACAGGTATTATACCCAATTACAGAAAATGATAACATAATGTAGAAGAATAAATAAACAATTAAAATAAAGGAGATATAACAAAGTGCTCAATCTAATACATATAAAAAAACTAAAATAGTAACTAATACCTATATTATAGCATTCAATGAAATATTACAAAGAACTCAATCTAAATCAATTAATTATAGTCAATTTCCTTTGTTTGCAACTCCTAATAATAACTTCTATGGAGTCGAAGTGAATGTCACAATTATTGTCAACTCTGTTGACTGTAAACTTCATAAACCAAGTGATTGTATTAGCGAGTAGGTACTTGGATTCTCTAGGTGGAATAATTATGTAGTACGAGAATTTTGCCTACGAATACGAAATTTCAAAGCAGACAAGAGAGGAGGACAATCAATACTATGGTGCAGTAATTTGTACGAAAATTTTACTCATAAAGTTTCTCTCTCTCGTGCTCTGCGATGAGGTTAAACTATCTGTGGATAAACTCTCTGTGGATAAACTTGATCCTCCGTCCAAACTAAGAATTTCTCAAGGTGGCCTTGATGAAAAATGTAAATAGGACTTGCTGCCATACTCCAACGTGCTCCGGGTTAGGGTATTAAATAGTCCTGTGAATGTTGAGGAATTATTAAAATATTCGCCATTGCGTTAAACTAATCCATATATTTTCGAAACAGATGAAATGAGTTGGGTGATGTGAGGAATGAAGGAAACTTCTGATCGAACACTACACCAAGATCTTTCAACGTTGCAGAACGAGAAAGAACCAGAAAGACGTTATAATCACACTCAATTCGATCTATTTCCTCGTGAAAGAGACAACATTGCACTTTGACAAATTCCAACTCAAATAACTGTCCTCACACCAACAATCAACATGGTCCATCGCGAGCTGTAGTTCAACACACTTGTCCTGTGATCTAATTTCAAGATATAATTTCAAATCGTCCGCGAACTTCAAATGTGGAGAGTGAATATTATCCATCAGATCATTCACGAACAGAATAAATAACAGTGGTCCAAGATTAGACCCTTGAGATATACCAGAAGTATGTATGTATGAACTCAGACGATTGTATGCCCTCCAGCTGTACGAATTGACGTCGGTTAACCAGGTCAGAATGAAGCTATGAGTGAATAAAAATTTGTTGCTTAATTTCTGTACCAGGAGCACATGAGCAACTTTATCAAAAGCTTTCTAAAATCTGTGTAAATCACATCAACTTGACAGGAGGAGTAGTTGTTGAGTGGAGTAAATTGGAGGGTAACAAGATAGACCCCTGAAGTACTCCACATTCTCTTTTGATTACAGGCTGTTTCAGTGAGTTTATCTTGAAAGTAGAACTCTGGTGACCTTTTTTCTCGAAGCTTTCGGTAAGCTAATATACGAAAATAGAAAATAACAAATTTCCGTGATATTTCGTAAATATTCGATGAAGTGGAGGATTCTCCCGGAGAACACAGACTGTAACAAGCTCATTAGATACCGTGAAGTCGCAGGCACAAGACTCCAACAAAGGAGACGTGAATCAATATAAATGGGGTCAATCGGAATACTTTCGAATCTCTGAAGCGAACGATTGAAATATATTTATTTACTTCGACGACTGAGAGACTGAATGGAAACCATGCACTTTATATTCAAATGGATCGTAATTTAGAAGGCCTAAGGTTTTACGATTCAGAAGAACCTTTCTAGTATCCTCACGCCAAATGCACTTTGATCAATCTTCCAGGAATTTGAATTTTTATACGGTTCAGTATTTCGATTTCCAAAGCCGCAAATATTTTGTAGAAATGGACTATTATATTTCTTTTTCTTTTAATTTAATAGTTTATGTAATTGGAATTTTCGAATATTTCGTTATAAAGAGTGTTTTTTTCAGAGGTATAGAACTTTAAAATGCAATAAAGCAACGGTGGATTATTCGATTGACAAGAATTTTTTTAATACGAAAGATAATCTTGTGGCATTACATTTTGAATATGATTTGTGGTATATGACCGCCACGGCAGCCTCGGATGTAGTCCAATCTGGACGTCCAATTTTCGATGACTTTTTCCAACATTTGTGGCCGTATATCGGCAATAACACGGCGGATATTGTCTTCCAAATGGTCAAGCGTTTGTGGCTTATCTGCATAGACCAATGACTTTACATATCCCCACAGAAAGTAGTCTAGCGGTGTTAAATCACAAGATCTTGGAGGCCAATTCACAGGTCCAAAACGTGAAATTAGGCGGTCAGCAAACGCGTCTTTCAATAAATCGATTCTGGCACGAGTTGTGTGACATTTTGCGCCACCTTGTTGAAACCACAGCTCCTGGACATCATGGTTGTTAAATTCAGGAATGAAAAAGATAGTAATCATGGCTCTACAACGATCACCATTGACTGTAACGATCTGGCCATAATCGTTTTTGAAGAACTATGCACCAATGATTCCACCAGCCCATAAAGTGCACCAAACAGTCAGTTTTTCTGGATGTAATGGTGTTTTGACATACACTTGAGGATTATCTTCACTCCAAATGCGGTAGTTTTGTTTGTTGACGTAGCCATTCAACCAAAAGTGCGCTTCATCGCTAATGGACGTAGTGCGTGATACGTATTCCGCACCGAACCATTATTTTCGTAATGAAATTGCACTATTTGCAAGCGTTGTTCAGGCGTAAGTCTATTCAAGATGAATTGCCAAACCAAACTGAGAATGAATCACCTCACAGATGTTAAATCCGTCGCCATCTTCAACAGTAATGCCAACATAAAGTTCTATACCTCTAAAAAAATACCGTATATTTAAGTCAACAACGTATTTCTACATACTGCAAACTGATTCACAGAAAAAAATAAAATGTTTTTCTGTAGTTCTTCTATTGATCTTCTATATTCTCCTCTTTACTAAATGTTTTTAATTTTTAACAAAATTTTACTACTGTCATGTTACAAGGCTCCTAAAAATAATTTTTTTCGTATTAAATTCATCAGTACTAATGGCGTATTTTAAGAAGTTCATTTATTTCACAACAAAAATACGAAAAAATTGTGTTTTAATTTTTTGTCGTTATATAGTTCATATTTCTTTGATAAATAATTCGACACAAATTTTATATAGATTCAAAATCGAAACCTTCATGAACTATTACAGATTTGACGACTTATCAATCATTTTCAACTTGTAAGCAGGAAATAGCCGCAATGTTTCTGAATTTAAATATATTTTCGTTTAGTCTGCATATCTTTCGGATATTCATTATTAGTTTCATTTATTTCAACACAAAGTACACTGGTATGTACGCCACTGAGCTTTTCATCGAATACCAGTCTTTTTGAACCTTTTCATCTACTTCTGTGGTTTTCTTTCTGCATTGAAGCGATTAAATATTGATTAAAATTTTACCATAAACATTAGGGGTTATTTTGTATATTTTTGTTGATTTGTGTTAATCATATACAAAATTTAAAACTATTCAGTCGCTTTATTATGCTTTGAAACTATCATTCAATTCAGGTCTACCTCAAGTCATATTCCCCACTTGTGACGCTACTGGGTTATATTTTAAAATGGTAATTTATATTCATTTTGTTATTGATAGATTATTGATAATTAAATGCAGAATGAACTGGTGGGTACGCCACTGTGTATTCAGAAATTATTTTTGTTACTTCACAGATTCACAGACAGGTACTACACTGTCGATTATATTGAACGTAAGTGATTTTAAGCTCATTGTTTGATTTCTAATATTATTGTTACGTTGTTGCAATAAAAGAAGAAATAACACACTATGCTACATAAAACTTGAAAGTGTTTCGTCTTATAAATACGTTTTATATCGATCGTTCAATTCTAGACCATGTTGCGTCGAAATTCACTGCTTGTTACGCCACTGGGTTGACAATTGAATTCTAAATTACCAGTTGATACGCCACTGGGTAATTTAAAGTGTTTTCCATTCAATTTGTTCATTCTAAGCGTGTTTTGTCGTCTTGAGGTAGACGAAGAATCAATTTGCACCGCTATATATGAGTTATTCATAATTGAAATTAATTCATTCCCTCTACGTTACAAAACACATTTTCTGCTGCACCATTTCCACCCGAAATTCACTGATATAACTCAAAACCAGGAAGTTTCCACGGTGGTAAACCAACAACGCAACCACTTCCTTAGCCCTCACACACATATCTGAACAAGAATACGAAAGCAATAAAAGTTTATAATTACTTCGTGTTGCTAGTTTACATAACTGAGTAAATACTCTGCACTTCAGATGGTGAAATTCGGTCTCGGTATTCGGCAGACTCGAATGGAAATTACTTTTCTACCGTAGATTTGCGATTACACTTCTCGAATTAAAATGTAAATGAACGGAGGGGTATTCCTTGTTAAATTGTTATCGGTTACCGTTTGGTTACTTCCGAAAATTGGAAAGACGTTTGTGTGAGATAAGACTTGAGCAAAGTCGGTTCCTCTATTTGTTCTCGTTAAATTGGTTTATTTCTTAATGGTTGGTTTCGAAACAGAAGCAGTATTCACGATAAAGAGAAACTTTGTTTTATTCACTGTTTAAGAATATGAATTCATCGAAACATTTATATGTCTATGATGAGATAACGTTTATTAACTAACTGAACAAAATACATCCCAATATGCTTCTTCTTCTTTAATCTGGTTTATCCAGTGTCGAATATAGACCTCTTCCATGTTTTGTAAAGCTATTCGATCAAAAACATTTCTTGGTTATTTCCATTAATATCAGTTCGATCCAAATCGATACTCATTATTTCATAACTAGTTCTTCAAGTCATTGCTTCAACCCTTCAATACACAACTTCTGCACTCAAATGTTGTTGGCACTCAAAACTGAATATATTTTAAGAACACATTCATTCATTCCAATGATAGCAGCATTCAAATCGTCATGATTGTATGAGGCACAGAATCATCAGAAAATAGAATTCATTCGTTAAACGTTGACATCATTAATGCAATTCAGTATATAATGAAATAACAGTGGCGCCAATGCAATACCTTGAAGAACTCCATGTTTACACTGCAGTACATAATTCAGTTGTTTAGTAGTTCGTGTTTCTAGAGCACGTTATATTTCATGACCTCCTTTACTTTCTGTGACTGAAGCTTCCACTGTTTTCATACTCTTAGATCCTAAGGACCACAGTATAACGTATAGAATTATCTACGTAGAGATTCATTAGTTAAACGTTGATATCTTTCATGTACAATGAAATAATAGTGGTCCCAATCCATTACCTTGAAGAACTCCATGTCCACACTGCACTGCATAGTTCAGTTTGTTTAGTAGTTAGTACTTTGTACAGAACATGATGTTTCATAAACTGCTTTCACTTTCTGTGACTGAAGTTTTTACTGTTTTTATAATATTACATCCTGAGAACCAATATAAAACGTATAGAATCATGTGCTCGTGAAATTCTTTGAAAATCATTAATTCGTTAAACTTTGATATCATTAATGTATAATAAAAAATGTGATTACAATCTAATACCTTAAAGAACTCCACGTCTACACTCCAGTGTATAATTCAGTTGTTCAGTGAATCTTAGTTTCTACACAACGTGGTGATTCATAACCTCCTTTCACTTTCTGTGACTGAAGTTTTCACTGTTTTCATACCCATCGATCCTGAGGACCATGGTATAACGAATAGCATCATCTGCAGAGAGATTCATTCGTTAACCTTTTTTATCATTTATTTATAATAAAAAACAGTGGTTCTTATCTAATACCTTGAAAAACTCAACGTCAACACTACTGTACACAATTCAGTTGTTCAGGTACTCGTTGTTTCTACAGAACTAATGATTCATAATCTTCTTTCACTTTCTGTGACTGAAGTTTCCACTGTTTTTATACCCTTCGATCCTAAGGACCATGGCATAACGTATAGCATCATTTGCAAAGAGATTCATTGATGTATAATAAAAAACAGTGGTTCTAATCTAATACCTTGAAGAACTCCACGTCAAAACTTCAATACAAAATTCATTCGTATTGAATTCGTATTCATTCGTTGTTTCTACAGAACTAATGATTCATAATCTTTTTTCACTTTCTGTGACTGAATATATATAATAAAAAACAGTGGTCCTAATCTAATACATTAAGGAACTCTACGTCCTAACTACAGTACATAATTCAGTTGTTCAGTTATCCGTTGTTCTTACTGAACGTGATGTTTCATAACCTCCTTCATTTTATGTGACTGGAGTTTCCACTGTTTTTGTACTCTTCTATATTCAGGACGTTTTCAATAGGATAAACGATCGATAAATACACAATTTCAGTGGAATAAACTCAAATATTGTTACCTTAATCGAATATATTCTTTAATATAATCTAATATTAATCAAATTTTGGAAATATGAATTCTTCTTGTTTCACTTTGAAATGAGTTTATATTCATATAGAAATATCGTTCTTCTGGTTCAAGAATTGCATGTTGGGCTTCTTTCTAGACAGCTCCAGAGCCGGTCTCGATGGTCGGTCTGGTCGGCAATAAAACGCGCTTTTTCAATGCTAAAGCAGCCGCAAACAACATAATGAATCCCTTGTAATAAGCGGACACGGGGCCGTTCGCTTTCGGCACCTGCTTAGTGTTCCTAATAACACCCATGTAATATTGCGAGCATCTTCGAATTATCAACGGTCAGGGGCGGACCCGGTCTTGTTAAGTGCATGAACGGAACATTGTTTACTTAGTCGGGTCCCTAAGGAATTCGAATTCGGCTATTATATCAACCTACCAAGGTGAATAATTCGAACGATAACGTTTCGAATCATTGAAAGTTGAAAAACAAGACAAATTTTGTCATAAAGTTCTGAGAGAATCTTTTTGAAAACTATGAAATTTTAATTGAATTTTCAGTTATCTGAATGGAATTGTAATGTTTATAATTTGTATGCTGTATGACTATGTTTCTTTTATCTTTCGATTCGTTATCGTATTTTCAATATTCCTACGCTCTTTTAAAAATAGTTTTCAAATTTATTAACCTTCCAGAATATTAATTTGCAGATTTGCTTTCAGTTTTGATATTAATAAAAAAATTTTTTCTTAAACAAAATAAAATTTATTGAGAAACATTCCTCATATTGTAAAACTACATTCATTCAATTGATACAATAATTACAACTGAGAAGAATGCTCTCAAAAGGACTGAACTCAGTCTCATCTTCCATTCAGCCCTCGAACAAAAATATTGGTTCAAATAAAAATATTGGTTAAATTTTTATTCACAATAATATACAACTTTATTTGAAAAAAAGAAAATATTTCTCTCAGAAATATTAAACATTTGAGACAATTTCACATGGTGAAGTACATTTGTGGTAAAAAGTATACATTTGGGATAAGTCCATTTATTTGATTCGTATTTGACATTTTGTCATTAGTAGGAGTTTATTACCTCAGTAGAATCGTGCCAGCCATGTATACAAACATATGATACAACAAATTGATTCATACATTATTGCCTACATTCGAATCATCGAAGTACTCTGCCACACTAAAGTATGCCTTTGTTGAAAGCAATGACTTAACTCTCCTCTTAAACAAATGAGCTTTCAGTACTTTCAAATTCGATGGTAAATGGTTGAAGATTTCAATACTCTGATAATAGAGAAAGTGTTCAAATTTTGCTGTTTTATGCATAGGATTATTATTATTATCATTAAAAACCTAATCCGAATGGGGGATAAACATCCTTTGGTTCAACCAAAAAACTTTCGAAGGAAGTGTACATCAAACATTGAACATATAAATCGAATAATATCAAATCTAAAAATACTACTAAACAAATAACATCTAGTAAAGCTACTAAATAAAACGTTCAAAAGAAAACTAAATGTTTCTAGTGGGGACACAATATGTCAGTAAGACAACTTCTATACTTACTCTAAGTGACGTTAAAAACAGAAAGATCTATGCCATTTTTGAAGGAGTTTGTTGATGCGGCACGAAGTATAGAAGAGTCCAGAGGGTTCCACACAGCAAAAACTCGATTGGTTTAAAACGACTGTCTAATAGCAAATTCAAAGCTTTCGCGTTTCAGTTTCAGCGTCTGACTTCGTAGACGATTGTCCTCTCTTAAAAAGAATATATTACTCAGATCAATAGAAAAGAGTTCATCCAAGACTCTGAAGGTGGTGATAATATCTCCACCACTAAAGTATCTCCAAAGAATAGTAAACTCTGCTCGTAACTAGGTCTAGTGATACCTTAAGACCTTCTTTGAACACTTTCGATAAGATTTTGGTCACGCACTAATACTGGGCACCACATAGAGGAACCAAATTCCTCCAACGGTCGAACATATGTCTTATAAATTGTAGATGCAGTCTAAACCGAAGACCTTCGAAAAAAAAATTCGAAAACCTTTCCGAATAGGTACAGAGATGAGTTTGCTTTGTTGCACAACGCACTTATATGTGGAGACCATCACAAATCGTTCGAAATCACAACACAGATATCTTTCTGTCACAACACAGAGATCGAAACAACTTCTGACCCGTTGATAAAATATGGCAGATTTGGGTCATATGGCTTGCCTATATGAAGCTGATATGATTGCTGATGTTCAGAGGAACAAGCCATGTTTCGCTCCTTTGGGAGATAGTTAATATCTCATCCTGTATCATATCGTGGTCCTTTGTCGGATTCATATATATCTTTTTATCATCAGCGTATTGTCAGCACTTAGAATTGATCACTTTCGGAATGTCAGATGTATGGACAAGGAAGAACAGAAGGCCTATTACAGACCCCTGCGGGTCTGTATATATGCACTGTGAGAAACCAACACTTGGATTTAAGTGTTATTTAGAGCCCAAATATGATAACAAAAATCTGGATCTATCTTCAATTGAGATAAAAAATATTTCAATCGAGACATGATTACAAAGAAACGAACACCTATAAAAAATAGATATTTCTAAACCAAAGTGTCAATATTTTGAATAAAAACCTCATGAGAAATGCCTTAGTTGGAGTATCTTATTTTACTCAAAAGAAAAACCTGAATTTCCCGGCTAAACATTTTGTTCCAAATTTATGCAGATATTAGAATTCGACTTGAATAAAAACAGAATTAAATGATTTAAAATCAATCGAAACCTAGTGAAAGTTGACTGTCATGGGCATCCTGTCATAAAACTAATGAACCATAGAACAACATAACATCCAAGGAGCTCTTACGATGAAAGATTATCTTGCAATCTCGATGTTAAGCAGTAGAATGAATTGATGAATCTATGTACTTCTCAAGAAATAAAAGAATTGTGTACTTGATGTTTTGAGTGTTATGGAAACTTTTGAAAGCGATAAATAATTCTCATTGAAAAAACTGAATGAAATGGAGTTCAGAAATAATGTGTATGCAAATTTTGGGGACCAGGCAAATTTTTTTCGAAACAAATACGGTGTTCCACAGGGCACAGTTCTGAGGTCAATACTCTCCATAATGCATATCAGTGCTATCACGAAATTCTTGAAAGTTTGTATAATGTCAGTGTTTTCTGCTGATAATATTTGTGAAATAATTTATTGGTTTGTTTGCCAGATGGCGAATAATATGGTACTATTTGGTTGAAGGTATGTAGTTATAATTAAAGATATTACACTATACGGAAAACAAAATCAAAAAAGATTTCACGACTTCAAATAACGAGAGCTAACAGACTGTGGAAATAAATCAGATTGCATATATTATCTGGTTATCTGGTTATCCTATTATCTGGTCGAAAAAAAAAAATATATTTGATGACAATTTCGAGATATAAAATGTAGAACAAAACTCGGCAAAAGGAGAATTCAGGTAAACTTGTTAACCTGCTTAAAGACAAATTACACTAAAAAATTTCATTTAAAAACAAAGAAGAAAATTTTATAAGGTTCTCCATTCTTGCGACTTCTGATGAAAGTAATTCTTTGTTGTTTCAAGGGAAGAAATTGTTGAGTAAATTAACCAGTCATTGTAGTAGATTGGGTTCCTAAATTCCATTTCAAAAAGTTAAAAAATTAATTGTAATAAATGTGGAAGTTGTGATTTGACAGTCGTTGCAGTGGTTAAATGTTACCAACCCTCGACTTCAAAAAGTTTCGACATTCGAAAATTTAAGAACCACTGCTCGAAATGGCCATATATCGCAACATCTTGCTGATATACGTTAGTCCTGGTGGTCATTCAATAAATCCCGATTATTTTTGTTACCTGTACCAACCGGCAACACGGCAATCTCATTTCGAGATTTATTCTTTGGGTTACGTCGCAACTTGGCGCCCACGGGGGCAACCTCAGACGTTGGAAGGCAATTACATACGTCACGACTAGGCATTATCTGCCGTCCAGGCCACAAATGAGCTATGCCCGGAGTTAAATAATGGCACCTTAGACGGTCATCGTAATGTTGTGAGGTTCCTTCATTGTTTACCTCAGTAAACCGCGTTGAAATTGTAGCTTATTATTGTGAAAATACTTTCGGAGCAGTTGCCATGATTATGGCTAACATCTCCAACGAAAATTTGAGTCGTTTTTTCAGGAAATATAGTCGAAAGGCCAGATCTACCTTTGTAGAGGGTTGGAAACCCTATGATGTTGCAAAATTTGAATTTTCATGTTCAAATGAAGCTGCTGGAAATATATATCTAATGTTTAAAGAGTGAAATGAAGTTTTGATTATTTCGATCACAATTTTTCAACTCTCTTCTACCTTAGGTAAGAAAATAATTGTATGTATTATCTTCGAAGTCAATAATAAACTTCTATTTATCAATTTTAACCCGAAGGAAACTCATGAGGCCGTCTTATATCAATGACAACGAAATGGAAGGAAAATTGAGTACGTTTTGAAGTTGAACGAATTTGAAAATTGAAAGATTTTGAAAATTTACCATGAAATCCTACCACGATGACCTTCGAAAATAAATTTTGAATGTTGTAAGGCTGAATCTTTAGAGATCTTTCTTTGTGAATATTACAGCTGAATGAGTTTACTGTATTCCTTGATAAGTTTTGGCACTATCTAATCAGTTATAGGGATTAATAGGCGTTACTGATGCTTTCTTCTGCTGCATAGTGTGTGTAAAGTCGCTTAATATTCATCATTTAAAGAAAAAAATGAATTCCTCAGAGGAGGGGTTCTCAACAATGGGCTTCTCCATTTCCAGATTCGGAACCTGTAGGTTTTTCGCTTTGAAACCCCAAAATAGTTCTTTGTAGTATGAAGTGGAAACTGTTTTAGACGTATATGCCTAAGAGTTTCAAACTCTTTTAAAGTAATATGAGTAAACACATTAACTTAGATAACATTCTGAAAATGTTATCTAAGTCAATTCTCAACAACACTACTAATTTTAAATGGCAGTTACCAAAGAAAATCCTACTAAAAAGCGAAGATAAAAATCTGCAGGAATTTTTGAAAAGAAGTTATTCAATGATACATCGTTTAATGTCATAGAAAAGAAGTTTGAAAAACTCAAAGTTAAAATTTTCGATCCAATTCTTCCTCTCATATTGTATAATCATTCAATTAATTTCAGCATAACGAACAAATCAATTTTTTAGATCTAATCCATGATTCATTTTCAATTCATTCCACACATACCTATTTTTTCAAATCTCTCCTAAAATATCAAATTTTTAAAAAAATCGACCCTATATTTGTTCTTATTTATTCACTAATAATGGGTGATTTTTTAAGAGTAGTTTTAATTTAAATCGAATCAAACACTCAATTTGCATCATATATTCAGAACTTTCATTGAAATTGATAACTTGACCTTTGCCATTTTCATTTTAAAGATAACTTCATATAAATGTTGTCTGCGGCTCCGTATCAAATGGTCCATTCGGAAGGTCCAATTTTGTATCACTTTTTCGAGAATTTCGGCCTGTATTCCACGAATTATGCGTGTTATGTTATCCTCTAAGGCTTCAATCGTGTTCGGCTTGTCCACATATACTAACGACTTCACATAACCCCACAAGAAATAATCCAGAGGTGTCAAATCGCATGATCTTGGGTTCCAATTCATCCAGCAACATCTCCATTTGTTTCACGAGCTATGTGGCATGTGGCACCTTCTTGATGAAACAACTTGCCAATCAAGTCAACTCGGCCAACTGGGGCAAAAAAAAGTTGCGTATCATGGCTCGATATCGTTCGCCATTGACGGTAACATTTCTTCCACGGTCGTCTTTGAAAAAAAATGGACCGATGATGCCACCAGCCCATAAACCACACCAAACTGTCGTTTTTTCGGGATGCATCGGTAATTCTTGTATGGCATGTGACTGTTCATCACTCCAAATGCGACAGTTTTGTTTATTGACATATCCATTGAGCCGTAAATGAGCCTTATCTCTGAACACAATTTTTCGATAAAACAGTGGATTTTCATTAAGCTGTTCTAAGGCCCATTCATCAAAAATTAAACGTTGTGGTAGGTCATTCGGCTTCAATTCTTGCAGAATTTAAATTTTATAGACTTTCAAATCCAAATCAACACGTAAAATTTTCCATGTGGTTGAGTAACACATGCCCAATTGCTGAGAACGGCGACGAATTGACATTTCGCGGTCCTCATTAACACTGTAAAATTAATGTTCAATTAATGTAATGTTGATTGTTTTGATTGTGATTAATGACGAATTGTTGATTTACCATGTCGATTATGACGATCATAATATGGTCGTAACAAACGATACAGATTTTTCACAGAGCACGAATTTTGATAGTATATTTCAACAATTTGCAATCGTTTTTAGTTTGTATGTCTTTCCATGATGAAATGGCAAAGTATACTGAAAACTTTTCACTTTGACAGATGACGTTTCGATGCCATTACCAACCAGTGCCGCCAACCTGAAAAACTTAGCTGTAAAAAAATCAACCGTTACTTTTGCTGAACTTTGAAAAGTATTCTAACTAATGAAATTTTCAAATTTCAAGGAATATTGAGATTCTTAGTTGTCTGAATAAGCTACAGGTGACAATCTTGGAGTTTCCAGTATATATCCTACAAATCGATAAGCACCAATTCTACATTGTTTTAGAATGAATTTCTCTCTCCTCTTTTATTCTGAATGTTTTATTCCGATTTTATTATTTTCGCTTGATGTTGCAGTTCGTTTGTTCAACGATTTTGCTTTAGGTGACCATAAAACCGCAGTAAAAGCTTTCAATCGAACTGTAAATATATGGAAACTATGTGCTTCAACAACTTTATGGACAGTTTCATGTATATCCCCCTATTTTTAAAGCACAAACATGGAATATACTATCGGAATTTCATTCTGTATTCCTTAAAATGCAATCACTCAGCAAGTAACGTCTTTCTCCAGAGTTGCAATAAAGTTTAACACAGTAAATTCATTGTTATTCACTTTCAACTGCAGATTTACATAATCTCATTGTGTCAATGAAATTTGTGTGTTAAAAAATTTTGTTCGAATAAGATCAGGTAGATAATCATCTGTCATCAGCGTATGACGTTTCTGGAGATTCACTTGCTAGAAAAGTGGATGTTTTCTTAATCATCATCAGCTTTTGTGTCCACTTAAGAAAACAAATGGTTTAATGGTGTTTGATTGAGGCTCATTTACTTTTGTCATGAAATTTCTCTTTTATGCATCCAGATTTCGAAGAAATATCTCTCATTTCATTTATTCATTTGTACATATCTATTCCGGTATATCAAAAAAGGAAGTACGGAGTACACAATGAATTGTTGTTTTCAAACGATACACCACTTGTCAAAAAAGTAAAACACTAAATTTACGATGGTGGAGTGAAGTTTTCGGCCTGGCCAAGAATTTGTTTTGAATTTTTTTTGCTTTATTTTTCAACATAATATCCATCAACGCCTATACTTTTCTCATAACGGTGTTCTAATTAAATTATACCAGTTCTAAACATAGATTCGTCAAGCTCCTCAAAATACTGATTCATGGTTTCGATTACTTCTTTGTTGCTCTGAGATCTTTACCGCCAAGCTATTTTTTGAGGTAAGGAAACAGGTAATAGTCGCTAGGGCTAAGTCTGGAGAGTAGAGAGGATGGACACATTACGCATTTCGTGGATTTTGGACATAGCAACCATCGACGAATGCGCTGGTGGGTTATTGTGATGAAACAAAAATGTTTTATTCGCCAACTGAGGTAGTTTAATTCGGACCTCATCCTTCAAACGTCCCAATAAGTATGAGCAGTATTAACCAGTGATAGTCTTGCCTTTTTTGAGATAGCCAATGTATATAATTTCCCTCGCATCAAAAAAAAAACTGTAGAAATAACCTTGTTTGCCGATAGAATTGTTTTTGTCTTCTTTGGAGATGGTTCTCCCTTTGCAACCCACTGTTTTGACTGTTCTTTATTTTCAGGAGTGTAGTGATGAACCCAAGTCTCATCAACAGTTATGAATCGACGCAAAAATTCGTTTGGATTACACCTATACATCGCCAAATTTTCGGTAGAAATGTTTTCTGAATCAGTTTTTGGTCGGGCTTTAGCAAACGCGGCACCCATCTCGCACACAGTTTTTTTATGGTCAAATGGTTGTGCAAAATATTTCGCACACGTTCAGCTGACATCCTACAGGTCTCAGCTATCTCATGCATTTTCAATCTGCGTTCATCCAATACTATTTGATGGATTTATTTCCAATCATTTCTGAAGTTGTGACCTCAACGGGCCGTGCTGAGAGGGGTTCGTCAGAAGTGTTCACACGACTCATTTTGAATTCAGAAAACCATTGCTTAATAGTTGAGTATGATGGATTCTGTGATGAATCCATCTATTTATTCTTTTATTTGTTTCGGTGTAAAACCTTTCGGATAGTGTATTTGATGACAGCACTTTTCTCCAATTTTTCCATTTTCACGAAAACAAGCGAAGCATCTCGCGCAATGTGCTGCTAAACTCAAACTAACGTTGCGATTGGTGTGAAACTTTACGTACAAGCTCAGTAGGAATGGTATTGTAGGACGCCGCTCCAAGAGTAATCCTAGTGGGGCCATCTCTTGGTCAGCCAGGAAACTTTCACCCCAATCTCTTATAGCAGAAAGGCAACATGAACAAGAGTTTTGGACCCGGAATTGATCCCTGTGGTATCTTCTTCTTGCCGTACATCCGCAGTTTTATTCTATCGTTTCTAGGATTAAAAATTGATAATCTGCTCAGAAAAACCTCCAGGTTGAGAATTTCTTGTAAACGCTTTAAACTTAAACCAATCGAAATCAAATCGTTTGGAAATGATGGACAGTAAGGATCATCTTTGTTTTTATTCGTTGTGAATACTCGAGCAGATTGAACAGTACAAGAACCAACTACTCATCAATAAAGGCTATAAACACAGTTCACACTTTTTATACTAACCATGACATTAACGTAAGTTCCTAGATTTTCTTCACATGTAGAATCTTCCAGTGTAATCATAAAGATACAACATTATTGTTTTCATACTCTTGATACTGCGTCAGTAGCCAAAGTTAATAACGAAATTTGAACAATTATTTCCGAAATATTGAGAAATACAACTCATATTTCCAAATTAATGACCGATGATTATATGAATATATGATATTTATGAATTAATTATGATGAATTATAAACTTCAAAAAAGATTCATTTCTGAATTTCCAATATAATCCAAATGAATGCATAAATTCATTCGCCTTTTTGGCTAATATTATACTCATGAACGGCCTGGCTACGTTAAATTTGATAAGAAATACAGCAAACTCAATTAGCGCGATAATTTCTGAAGGACGCAGAAATCTTTTTCGAGCAAAATCGAATTACTTGCGAAGTAAGTCAAAGTGGAGGTTTTTCTTTGATCATAGCCGCTTCTGGGATGCCAAGCGTTCTCAAAGTTTCCTCATTATCATCAGTAATTAAAAACATCATTCGCATTTTAACGTGTTTATTTAAAAGGAGATATTCAAGAGCGTCTTCTAAACAAACTTGTCAAATTAGTGTGAATTCATAGCCTACGCGTGCTCTGATATAAAGTATCATTCTGTTCTTTTCTAGTAAGTATTTGAATTAAGAAATGCAAATAGCGGTGGTTTATACAAACGTCAACTTCTAGAAATGTTCTACTATTATAGGCATTACTAGTTTATATAAATATGTGCCCTGAATGGGCTGAAATTTAATGTTCGATATATTTTGTTTCTTCGATTGCAGATCTGAATCTTTTGTTTCATTTTTAATGTTAAGGGAACGATTTTGATTTGTATTAGGTGCGTTGCATCAATAGATGGCGATACTGTTATCATTCTGAAACTGTTCATTCTGATGTATGAAGGACTATACAGTACCACGCGTAATTCAACGAGTTTTTAATATTAAATAAAGCGCCATCTGTCGATGAATAGTGTAGGTACAATTTGGTATTCAACCAGTTAAAAAACTGTATTTAATGATTATTCATCAGAGAAAGAATGAAAGTTTCTCATCATTTCAAAACAGAGAATAAAGATCGTTTCATTTAATTAATTGTCATATTCCCTGTATTCCCATCAAATTTGTTAACAAGATAAAACCTGCATGAAGTTGAAAAATTGATGATCTGATACGTGTTGTATTAATCTACAAAAACAATTAGAATTCTGCCTCCAATATTAATAAAATGACAACAGTGCACTAATCTGGCCTCCAATATTAATAAAATGACAACAGTGCACTTATCTGGCGTCCAATATTAATAAAATGACAACAGTGCACTTATCTGGCGTCCAATATTGATAAAACGACAACAGCGCACTTATCATAATCTAGTGGAAGTTTCGGATCTATTTCATGATTAATCAGAATTGATTATTCGTAAAATAAATGCGCTTGATTTTTATTCTTGAAATCATTGAAAGTTTTATTTAATTCTTCATATTGTTCACGCTTGTGAATTGACAGGTTATTGATTACACAGCCTCAGTTTTATCGTCATAAAACAAATTTGGATGATGTTTCGTTCTTGAAGTGATATAAGTTTTATTTAATTTTTTAATTCAATTTTTTATATTATTAAAGCTTCCTATTAACAAGTTATTGATTATGTAGCCGGTATATCGTCATCATAATCGAATCAATAAATACATTGGACAACAATGCACAATAGAGATAAAGTATTGATTTGAAGCATTCATTATATGAAATATTAAAATATGGATAATAACCATTCATTAATTAACATTTGACTATCATTTTTCGGTACAAGTGAAGCTTTTATTGTACTCATTCGTTCTAAATACGGCAACACTGCTGCGCGTTTGCGGTTTTCTCGATTTTTCTTGAATTTGGATGCTGAAAAAATGCACGCTGAGAATGTCTCAAAACTTGAGTCGGGCCTGGAAAACGACGAAACTCAACGGTCCCCGATATTTATTCAACGATTAACAGGCACCAATCGTGATTTTACAACACGTAATCGTTGGTTCATTGTTAACGTGTTAATGACAATAAATTTTGTTTGATAGTTAATTGACTGGTTCAAACGACTTCGCAGATTTTCTGTTAATGATGTATATTGTAGGTATAGGCGCAATCGTGAAGAGGCAAACGAGCCATTAACAGAGTTTGCGAGCTGTAAAACCCGTTTTATAAACACGAAGTAAATGAGGGGATAAGAATCTTCATTTACTGAAGTATGCTTGTATCGGGGCCTAAGAAATTTCTGAATTCTAAGACCCTGGAATACTGCATGTTCTGTCGATTAGAGAATCACATTAAAGTCCTCATATGTTCCAGAATTTCTTTGCTGTTGAAGGAATCACTTGAGAAGGGACTAACAAGAAATGTGCACAAGTGTACCACTTCATGTTTAAGTATTAGAGCGCAACACGTTGAACCCAGCAATTCTATCTCTTCAACTAAAGTAATTAAACGAGGAATTCCACAAGGAACGGTGCTCGGACCTTTCTAATTCATCTGATATACGATAATACGTTGAGCATTGTGAGATCACTGTTTTTAGACAACACGATGTTGTTATTCTTGACAACTTTGATAAATGACAAATTTAACTGCATCCATCTGCTTCTGCAGATTATTTAAAAGTATTTGCTGCTATTCACGTTCGTCAGATTGCAGGCTCTCTAGGTGCTGTTAATTTGTGGTGTAACAACAAGAGACTAAAACTGAATATCAGCAAATGTAGGGTTTTATCATTTTCTCGGAAATTGGCTCCAATTCACCAAAGCTATACATTCTAGGGTCCAACTCTAGATAGATGTGTTGAGTTAAGGATCTGGAGGTTGATTTCAACTATAATATGTCCTACTCAGAACATTTAGCTTGTATCACGACTTCTGCTTCTAGAATGCTGGGTTATTTTGTCAGAAATTGGGACAGCTTTTTTAATCTTTGCACGATGAAAACGCTATACTAGTCTTTTATTCGCTGTAAATTGTAATATACACGTCTATAATATATCTAGGTCTATAATTTGGTCTCCTCTGTACATTAATTCTATTGTTAACTTGGAGGCAGGTCAGGGGAAGTGTTTGAAGTATAGATACTTCAGATGTTATGGGCAATATCTTTCAAGAGGCTTCGACCATTCCATCCAAACCGATAGTCTGGAAATTAAATTAAAGTTTGAACTAAGTTTCTCTCTTGAAATTCGATTGACTCACCATTTGATATTTCAGCAAAATAAATATTCGCGTACCAAGCTGAAACGGAATAACAATTAGAGCTCGTAATGTAATCTTTATGATGGGTGTTGCGGTAGATGTGATATTTGATCTATCCCAGAACATATTGATATTTTCATAAATAAATCGTGAACATATGATATATTAAGATTTTAATAAATGACACTTTTTGGAGGTTTCTGTAACTTATCTCTATTGGTGAAACATTTTTTATACTGCAAAAACTAAGAATTCAAAAATTAACACCACTAACAAGTTTCACTGAATATATTGAAAACTTATGTTTCGGGTGGTTAACTCATTTATACAATATTACTGCATTTTTAAAATGTAGGATATATAAGTGAAAAGTTGTACATTTTGAAATTCAGTAATATTGTATACTCTTGATAATGGGTTAACCACCCGAAACATATGCAGAGTTTTTAATATATTCAGTGAAACTTGTCAGGTGTGTTAATTTTCAATTTTATAGTTTTTTATTCTAATTTGTTTCTTTTTTAGTTACTATTTCAGTTAATTTCAATTTATATTCGTTGACTTCATAAACTATATTTCATCAACTTCTGTTGACTTCGTATGACTTTTTAATACATAATATTTCATTTTCACTTTGTTTCATTTGTTGATTCTATATTACGATTTCAAGTTATATTAATTTTTTTTCGTTGCTTATATTCGCTTATACGTTTTTTCTTTTTCTTTTCTAGTTCAGTATTATTAAGCATCTTACAGTTTAGTGGTCATATTTGTTGTTAGTATTTTAATTTTACTGAATGACTTGTAGAATATTGTATTAACGATGCATATAAACGATAAGAAATTTCTCAAAGCATTAATGTTGCTGTCAATGAATCCTCATGGACAAATATAAAAGAGAAAATCATCAGTTCGTGTCAATACTTGGGTCAAATACGAAATACTTCTCTCGAGTGCGACGCTACGGCCCCAAAATTAAAATTCTCACTATCTTCCATCTCCCCTAACCACAATTTTCCGCAAACCTGCAACACCCTCACAATAATGCGACAGGAGTGAATAAATTCGGCCCTCTTCGAAGCACTTCACCTGTCATAAACATCGCAACCACTCCTATATAACAGAACAAAACGACTGCACTACAATAATGTTTCATTTCCCCATCTCTTTTCACACCAGTCCGACAGCCATTCAGATATTTGCCGCTTTTCAGATGTTTCACCCTCTCGGAAAATGCTTTAATAGAGAACTTAACATTCACGATGACTTTCATTTAGAAAGGGGAAATTCGAAGCGCAGAAAACAAAGTCGGCGAACGTTTTTTTCTTGACAAAATTGTGCTTGTTCATTTATTTCAATTGGTCGTGTCTTTGTGCTTGGAAATGTTCTAACTGGTTTGCCTAATAACTGTTATTACTCAATTTATTTTTCGATAATTTTATGTGTAAACAGAGTGATTAACAATCAATTTCAACTTGGGATTCAGTCTTTTAATTGAGAGACATAAGAATTTGAAATTATTTAAATATGTTACATAAACAGAGATTTATATAAACCACTGAAAGCTTCGTCAAATAAAAGGTGTCACAGAATTAACACAAGATTTCAATTAGATAGCAAACACATCTTTTAGTCTATTGAAAGTATTTTTTTCACTGAATCATAAAGTACATAAGATAGATTTTTAATTTTGGAATAACAAATTATAATACATTATAATATCCACTCGTTTGTCAAAATTTTCCATGACAATTCTGAATTAATGTGGCTGAATTTCTTCAATACATCATTGAATCTCCGCCTCAAATAGGCCTTTGACATAGACCTTGATTTTAAACAAGCCCATAATAAAAAATCTAATGGTGTTAACTCACACGATCAAGGGGGCGAGTTATGATCACCAAAAGGAGAAAGTATACGACTTTAAAATATCTCATGCAGTAATTGAAGTGTTTCACGTACTGTATGACATGTGTCACCGTCTTGTGGAAACCACATATTGACCTCATCAATATCATCCAGTTAACTAAGATTAAGAACTGTTATATCTGGTGAAGTTGTTGTTTGATCCTCCAGAAAACCAATTGAATTGTACCGAGAAATTTGAAACTTCTGGCGCCTGGCATTAAATTTTTCTTACTTAATTAACCCACCCCATCTTCACTGTAGCTAACTGTGATGTGGTACAATTCACTAACTTTCAGTTCTCGCTTTGTAGTCACTTAAGTTTTGAACCAGAGGTTAATCGCAGGTATACATCTTGTGTGTGTGAGATCGAAGATGTATACAAATCTATAACTAGACACCTAAAGTAGGTTATAATATATATATATATATATATATATATATATATATATATATATATATATATATATATATATATATAAGAAAATGAACACTAGAACATTCATTTGAAAAATTGAAATTAATCAAGAGAATGTTATAGCAGAGCTAGATATGTGAACGTGTACGATGTGATGTCTCCATTATCCTTCAAGGGATAAATGTTGGAGAAATATTGAAATCGATGCCACACCTGATGGAAGTGCGAGACATATATATTCGTTCTGCAAGGAACTCGTCAGTCGCACCACGTCCATCGAAGTGAGGCAACGATTTCAACCTCCAAGCATCTTCTTGTGACTTCAAGTGGAAGATCGTAGAGTAATGAATACTCCACAATTCCATCTATGGGAATCAGTAGAAAACACCTCTCTGATTTTAGGCACACCAAGCATCGAAATTTCACATATCTTCTATACCCGTAGGTATCTACTAAATTGCAATGTCTATTTGACAAATATCATCGAACGATGTTTTTAAATGTCAATAATCTGAGAGAGGTGTTTTCTACTGATTTCTATAGATGGAATTGTAGAGTATTCATTACTCTACGATCTTCCACTCGAAGTCACAAGAAGATGCTTGGAGGTTGAAATCGTTGCCTCACTTCGATGGACGTGGTGCGACTGACGAGTTCCTTGCAGAACGAAACATATATGTCTCGCACTTCCATCAGTTGTGGCATCGATTTCAATATTTCTCTAACATTTATCCCTTGAAGGATAATGGAGACATACACGTACACGTTATGTACACGTTCACATATCTAGCTCTGCTATAACATTCTCTTGATTAATTTCAATTTTTCAAATGAATGTTCTAGTGTTCATTTTTTTAAATATTTCATTTAGTGCCATAAGCACAAAAAATTTCATTCTTATATATATATATATATATATATATATATATATATATATATATATATATATATATATATATATATATATATATACGTATTCTCTGTTGTGTACACTTGGTATTTCATAATGAAGTACGGTATAAAATTGATGCTTTCAACTTTAACGTCTATTGAAGTGGCATTAATGAATGCTACTCAATGGCTCTCAAGAATTGTGAGTATTTGCCAATTAAGTCTTGCCCGGAATAAGTGACTGCATTCTCTCATTCTAAATATTCATCAGGAAAACTTGGTGAAATGGATCAATGAACAGAACAGCCGAGCTCTCCCTTGAGAAGAATTGAAGTCGAAGACTAATCAGAAGTGGAATCTTTTACATGAATATTGAGTACTAATTGGCAGTAGAACGCTGTAGAGATATTTCGCATTTATGATTAGATGAACCAAATCGACCTTTATAATCAAAGAGAGGAATTAAATAATTGCAATTGACGTCCCTCGAACAGTCAGTAGTTGAAGGCCCATTTGAAAAGCGTAATAGTATACTTGAAAACGTTTGGACAAATTCCACAAATTTTCATTCAATTCTCCCATTTTGGGGGTGAATACGGATTCCGAGATTAAGGCTCATTATTTTCTTGAAATTCTGATTGTTTTTTTTTCTTCAGATCTGAAAAACTCAAACAAAACTACGTCATATTTTCAACTGGTTTCCTTCTACCGTGCTACCCTGCATTGTTGACAACCTAAAACTGTCAACTGTCAAATTGTTAATTTTTCAGTGTTGCCAACAATACACAGCACGAACGGTGGTAAGTTGAATCATTTCGATGAGTTTGGACAAACTTGTAATAACTATTTTTACAGTTTAGAAGCTCTGCTGCAGTTTTCAAACTTCATTGATTATATGTCGGTGCTTTTCAACCATATGGAACAAGAATATATTTCTAAAGTAGCAAGAGATTACTGGAAATTAATTCCATCTATTTGAGTGCTTCACAGTGTAGATATAGCTCAAATTATATTTTATTTACTCTAATACTGAATACATATTTTCATCCAGGTTGTCAAAGTAAACCCTTTTCGGAATTAAATGATATGTATAACGAATTCTCTTTGGAAAAAATCATATAAATGTATGTGACGTACTCTACTTTCAGAGCATGACATAACCCAATTGAAAATGACTCTTTCTCTCGTTTCACAAAATAGATATCTATGACATAGATCACAAAAATTATATGCTGGCTGTGCATCGCCATTTCTCAGGATTCCCGCAAAACTCAATGAAAATTTTCAAGGTATAATTATTCTATCGTATAGGAAATGAAATAATTGAAGGATGAGTTCGTAATTCCTCTCACTTTATGTCAATGAAATGATATATATGAAATTCATAACACAAATTTGAAGAAGGGTGTGCATTAATCTCTTGTGGGCATCTGCTGGATAAACAACTCAAAATAAACATATTTTTCGATTTTCCGAAGAACATAACTACTGGGTGTTTTTTTTCAAGAAGTAAAGAAAGTTGACATTACTGTTGAAGATGGCGACCGATTTAACAGCTGAGAAGTGATTTATTCTCAGTTTGGTTTGGCAATTCATCATGAATAAACTCACGCCTGAACAACGCTTGCAAATAGTGCAAATTTATTTCGAAATTAATGGTTCTGTGCGGAATACGTATCGCGCACTATGTCCATTTTATCGACGTAGCACTTCTGGTTGAATGGCTACGTCAACAAAAAAAACTGCCGCATTTGGAGTGAAGATAATCCTCAAGTGTATGTCAAAACACCGTTACATCCAGAAAAACTGACTGTTTGGTGCGCTTTATGTGCTGGTGGAATCATTGGTCCGTACTTCTTCAAAAACTATGATGGCCAGAACGTTACGTTACAGTCAATGGTGATCTGTATAGAGCTATGATTACTAACTTTTTCATTGCTGAATTGAACAACCATGATGTCCAGGAGCTGTGCTTTCAACAAGACGGCGCAACATGTCACACAGCTCGTGCCACAATCGATTTATTGAAAGACACGTTTGGTGACCGCCTAATTTCACGTTTTGGACCTGTGAATTGGCCTCCAAGATCTTGTTATTTAATACCGCTAGACTACTTTCTGTGGGGCTATGTAAAGTCATTGGTCTATGCGGATAAGCCACAAACGCTCGACCTTCTGGAAGACAATATTATTGCCGATATACGGCCACAAATGTTGGAAAATGTCATTAAAAATTGGACGTCAGATTGGACTACATCCGAGCCAGCCGTGGCGGTCATATGCCAGAAATCATATTTAAAATGTAATGCAACAAATTTATCTTTCGAACAAAAAAAATTCTTGTCAATCGAATGATCCATCGTTGTTTTATCGCAATTTAACTTCTAAAAAAACACCCTTTACAAAATGAATCAAATTCATGGGAAAAAATTAGTTGAGCTGGTTAATTGAGCAAGTTGCGCTTCCACCAATTCTCCAACACATTCTCTAACATTAACCTTGAAATTCATTGTGGAAAAATTGTTTTGTTTTTTGTGCTGTCAAGTTTCGTTAGGATGTTTTGGCAAATTTTTCATTGGCTACTGAATCCATTGCTGAAATATCAGAAAACAAGTAGTTGACACCATAAAAGTTTCACCGATTCAAGAAGATGGATCATTCTTTTCATTAAAACGAACAATTTTATTGACCATTAAAAGTTCTAACAATTCAATTTATTCGCATCTCTTATTGAACTGTTTATCTTATTTCTTCAACCGTCTTCTTATTACGTAAACTATAAAGTCGAGCATAGAGCAAGATATCGAATTGAAAATACTGCATTAAAAATTTTATTGAGGCAATAAAAAAGGTATTCAATTCGCTAATAAAATTACGAACTGGATTTGACATAATTCCGTCGAGCTTTTAGGAAATGAATGCATTTTATGGATTTTTTAAGGGGCTCTAACAATAATCAGATCCTTATAAGTGTAACTAGATAATTTTGAAGATTAAAAGTTGAGCGATGAAGAATCCATGTTTCAAACTTTCAAATCTACGAAAAAATTCAATTTTGAATGATTTGAGGATCTTGAAGAAGGTACTTTGTTCACTTTACACCCTGTTTATTGCAAGAAACACAATCACATAAAGTGTAGATGTAGAATTTGTGGAAAAATCAATGTTGAAATTGATAATTTTGGACAAGGAATCTCTTCCGCGCCATTCTGAACTAATAGAAGTAATTCCCCACAAAATCTTTCAATTCAAAAAGCGGTAATCTAAATCTGAATTCAGTTTCTTTTAATTCGCCATCCAAAATCGTTAAATATTTTCAACTGGTTTTCCTTGAAGTTAAGAAGTTGATTGGAAACGTTATTTCTAACTTCAGACCCCCAAAACTTTCCTGCCATTTGTGATTCATACAAATTATCAAAGCTCTCTTAGGAAATTGAATATCACAAAATTTACATCTTCATTATTAAATATTTAATTGATACTGCTATTCAGAAACGGCTCGGAGACATTTAGTTCAAACATCAGAAATGATTCATTTTGGAAATTTGCGTAAGAAAGTTCAGGGAGTTTCAGTTTAATCAAATTTGATATTCTGAATCATTAAATGTTGACTGCAAATCCTTCCAGAGTGACTGAAAGTCCATTTTTTGTATAAATCTGGCGTTTAGCGAAAGTAAATTCAGCAAATTCGAGTTGAATATCCTCATTTTGTGTCCATTTTATCAGCCATTGGAAAAAGCCAGCTACTTTGTTGTTGTAATGAAAATTAGGTTGTTAATTTTTTTGTTTTTTGATTTTCACTATAGTTTACTTATACATATCAATTTTGTAACAATTTCGATAACACAGTGGCTTCATCAGATGTAGATGATAAACTATCTAATACATTGTAGACTGCAAGAATTTACCCTTAAAGAAAGAAGAAGAAAAGAAAAGGGAAGAATAAGAAGACTAAAAAAAAAAGAAAAAAGACAGAAGAAAGGCAAAAAGATTAAACGTAAACGTTAAAAAACCGGTAGACATACGCAACACACCTTATAAAAGAGATGTCTTCAACAACAAATTCAAAATATTGCATACGGAACAAAAAGGTTATAAACTAACCTGTTAAAACCCATAGTAAGATTAATAAGAGGAAAAAATCAAATAGTTTATTGAAACACCAACTTCAATAAAGAATTCTCTTTCATTTAATTTATTCCAGTAAAAAGCAATCGAAGAAAAGTATTCTATGGTCATTCCCCACACTTGAAAAGAAAATTTGTAGTATGGCCATTCCTCCACTTAAGGAGAAAGGTGTTCTATGGTCATTTCCCCACACTTCAGGATAAATGGTGGCAGTCCGCAATGCATTAGCTTGGTTAATCATCTACATCTGATGAAGCCACTGTGTTGACAAAACAACATTGTTATGTTTAACTGAGTTATAGTGAAAATAAGAAAACTCTCTAGCTTCATCCCAACTTTTGGTAGTGTCTTGGTGAATTTGGATAGAACATGGAAACTAGATTGTTTGGATACGTGCCACTGATGATTCCCATGGTAGAATGAAACAACGCTGTATGGTATTTCTAAGGAGTTCGACATTCTTCGGAATGCAATAAATATTCACTATCTAAATTTCATATTATGTGTTTCCGTTCACAACGTTTGTGTACACAGCTTCTTGAGAGTTTTGTTCGAATTACTTCTTCGTGAGAACGTTGTACTTAGAAACTGTGTTATGAATGTGTATCACAGTCTTGTATAGAGCTATCTGAACAACGATATTCTGCTGCCGGGCTGCTCCAAAGAAAGTGAAAGGGTTTTATTACACAGAAGCGAATAGTTCGTTTAATATTCGATATTCATCGACGATCATCTTGTGAACCATCTTCCTCATGAATTACCTACTCACCCTACCTTGTTTATATATTTATCTGACATATGTCAAATACAAAAATGCAATGTCATATTAAAAAATGAAGATAGGTTTCTCTAATTGAATAGTAATCATGAGTATTAAACAAGGAAGAGTGAAGTGCTACTAATTCCCAAACATAAAACAGCTGAATTTGAGTACTCACTGTACTATCAGAGTATTAAGATTTTCAACCATTTATCGTTGAATTTGAAAGTACTGCATGCGCTGAAAAGGTACTAAAAGTACTGAAAGTACTGAAAAGAGTCAAGTTTCAATTTGTTTACAAGGTATACTGTAGTATGACAGGGTACTTTGATGATTCGAGTATAGGCAGTAATGTATTCATCAGTTTTTTTTATATCATACGTTTGTCCTTTTTTCAATACGACTATCTCTCAAAAGATGTAAGATTGCCTTGAAGGATTCATAATTTCAAGGTCATTTTTCGTTTTCAGAAATTGTGAATTTCAAGTGAAATTGAAACAATATTTTTTTCGAAGACTGAATGGAAGATTAGATTCGAAACTGAAGTCAGTTCTTCCTTGTTGTAATAACCATATCAATTGAATGAATGTGATATGTAAAATGTAAGCAATGTTTCACGATAAATATTAATATTATTATATTATATATAATGAGTAATTTTTTAAGCGTAGTTTTTTTCAATCGAATAAAACACTCAATTTGCATCATGTATTCAAAATGTTTTTTGAAATTGATAACTTGGCCTTTGCCATTTACATTTTGAAGATGTTCATGTAAATGTTGTCCGCGGCTCCGTATTAAATGGTCCATTCGTAAGGTCCAATTTTGCGTCACTTTCTCGAGCATTTCGCCCTGTATCCCACGAATTACGCGTGTTATGTTATCCTGTCAGGTTTCAATCGTTTTCGGCTGGTCCACATACACTAACGACTTCACATAACCCCACAAGAAATAATCTAGAGGCGTCAAATGGCATGATCTTGGCGGCCAATTCACATGGCCATTTCGAGAGATAAGCTGCTCACCAAATTAATCCTTCAACATGTCCATTGTTTCACGAGCTGTGTGGCATGTGGTAGCGTCTTGATGAAACCACATGTCAACCAAGTTCAACTCGGCCAACTGGGACAAAGTTGAGTATTATGGCTCGATATCGTTCGCCGTTGACGGTAACGTTTCTTCCACGGTCGTCTTTGAAGAAAAATGGAACGATGATGCCACCAGCCCATAAATCTCACCAAACTGTCTCTTTTCGAGATGCATCGGTAATTCTTCTTTAGCATGTGGCTGATCATCACTCCAGATACGACAGTTTCGTTTATATACAAATCCGTTAAGCCAAAAATGAGGCCTGAACACAATTTTTCGATAAAACAGCGGATTTTCATTAAGCTCTTCTAGGGCCCACTCACCAAAAATTAGACGTTGTGGTAGGTCATTCGGCTTCAATTCTTGTAGAAATTGAATATTATAGGCTTTCAAACCGAAATAAGCACGTAAGACTTTCCATGCGGTTGAGTCACACATACCCAATTGCTGAGAACAGCAACGAATTGACGTTTCACGATCCTCATTAACACTGTACGCTACGGCTGCAATATTCTCTTCAGTACGCACTGTACGCTTGCGAGACAATGGTTTAATGTCCAACAAAGTAAACTGGTGCGAAATTTGGTGATAACAGCACGAATTGTTGATTCACCAGGTCGATTATGACGACCATAATATGGTAGTAACAAACGATACACATTTTTCACAGAGCACGAATTTTGATAGTAAATTTCAACAATTTGCAATCGTTGCTCGTTTTAAAGTCTTTCCATGATGAAATGACAGGGTATACTGAAAACTTTTCACTTTGACAGATGACGTTTGTATGTCATTACCAACCAGTGCCGCTAACCTGAAAAACTTAAATCATGAATATTCATCTACAATCTTTCTTACGAAAGGTTAACCAGCAGTATAATGTTTTCACTGTATTTAGGGTTTTGATTTATACTTTATATTTTAATATCACATCATAGCTGGTTTCAAATGATAAATTCATTTTATTCACACCTGGTTCGTCCCTAAAAAGCTTTCTAAGAACTCCCAGTATAATTATCTGCTTCAAATCATAAAATATGTCATGATTAACACCTTCGATCTATTCAGAAGGCAGGTGTTGAGAGTGTAACATTTAACCAATTAAAACTCGAGAGATTATATTCTTTTACTACTACAATTTTCGTGCATCTGTTCTCGGTTCGAAATTAATAGCCAATTGGGCCTTGTTCTTCCACTTAATAATCGGTTATCGATTGTTTCACCGAGCTACTTAAAGCCGATTAAATACGCCATATTCTAAGTAATGCCATGGAACTATCGATTTATACCCCAAAAACATATACTTTGGAATTGAAGATAATATCTGAATGCTAACGACGTTCATTATTATGAAAAAAAAAACATATTGGTAGAACAGTGATATTTATGTAATTTGGCATATGAAAGAACTGCGGATATAAAATAATCTATATTTAGAGGGGGCATCATAGCTTTCAAGAGGTTGATGTTTCCCTCCTGTGAATGACTGCCATAGTGGGTCATGAACACCCCTCATGGAGGCAAGTATCTCCACCATGGTTGGTTGATGATCCCCCAAGGAGTCAACTTATTAGTAATGGTTTTGAAAGTTAGGACCCCTTCCTTCTGGACTGGGTATATGTAAACATTAACATTTAAAAAAAGCATTAATTTGAAATGTCTTTATGAACTCGAATTCTACTAACTCTTTTTAAATGTTTGGCAAATATGTGACCCCCTTAATTTAATGGCTTGGCTTTATATGTATAATAATATTTATTTTATTAATAATAAAATAAATTTATTGAGAAACATTCTTTACATTGTAGAATTACATTCATTCCAATTGATACAATCATTACAACTTGGAAGAATGCTCTCAAAAGGACTGAATTAAGTTTTGAGTCTGATCTTCCATTCAGCCCTCGAGCAAAAATATTGGCTCAAATAAAAATATTGGTTAAATTTACATTTACAATAATATACAACTTTATTTGAAACGAAAACAAAAAAATTACCTCAGAAGTATTAAACAATTGAGACAATTTCACATGGTGAAGAACATTTGTGTTAAAAAAAATATAAAAACATATAATACAAAAAATTGATTCATACATTATTGCCTACTTTCGAATCATCGAAATACTCTGCCACACTTTAGTATGCCTTTGTTAAGAGCAGAGATTTTACTCTCCTCTTAAACAAATGAGCTTTCAGTACTTTCAAATTGGGTGGTAACTGGTTGAAAATTTTAATACTCTGATAATAGAGAGAGTGCTCATGATTACTATTCAATTTAGTAAACCAATTTCAATTTTCTTCAACCTATAACAAACATCTATAAATATATAAACACGGTAAGGTGAGTATGTAATTATTAATGAAGATAGGTTTACAAGATGTTCGTTGATGAATATTGAATATTAATTAAAGTATTCGCTTTTGTGCAATAAACACCCTATTTATTTCTGTAGAGCAGCCCCACAGCGGAATATTATAATTAAGATGACTATATACAGGACTGTAATACACATTCATAACACAGTTTCTAGGTACGATGTTCTTAATTCTAGAGATTCCAAAAAATGGGTTACTCAATTTTTTACATAATACCCCAATGTGTGATGTCCATCTCAAATTTATATCCACATATATTCCAAGAAACTTTGTTGATTGGGATGATGATATAGTGTTGTCCCCATATTTAGTATCAATCCTTTATCATAATTTTATCAATTTTAGCGGAGATTGTATACACAACAGAGCTTGCTCTTTCATGTTGAATAAATATTTGTAGACACCACTGGAGGCGTAGGAAAGGGTGAAATGTTAAATTGATCATCTTATTTCTACTCCACTGGAAGATTTTTTCATTTCGCCAAATTTTTTTCCAGATTTCAATCACTTTTTTGAACAGTTTATATTCTTTTTTGGGCAAAATATTCACTGTTTTCGTGATAATTGAACATGAACTATTTTGATTTCATTGCGTATTCCTTTCATCTTTTTTATGTTTAATTTGATTGATTTATCACTCGATCGAAACTTCAAGTATTATTGGGGGAAAACATAATATATATCGTTATTTTTGGATATTCAAATTCAACACCTTGCAACTCTGACAGAAGACAATATTATTGTCTCATTAATCTAAACTATCTGAGATATATATTTTCAGTTTTCACTTGTCGTCGCTTCCATGAAATCACAATAATCAACACAATCAATAATTTTGAAACAAAGTTATATTCTATGAGTGTATGGACTTATTTTATGCATTCTCATGTAATTGTAGAAATAAACTGTCAACAACGTAACAATTTGATTCAATATAACCGGTCAGAAGAGAGTTACAATAATGCAAAATATATATAATGCTTTATAATCCTCCAATAATGACCAACAATAAAGTATAGTTGTTGACTACACGTGAAGTCCATTATTTCCTTAAGATATTACCGCATTCGCCTACAGCTCACATGTACTAAACT
Source organism: Henosepilachna vigintioctopunctata (assembly GCA_030704895.1). Classification (NCBI taxonomy): domain Eukaryota; kingdom Metazoa; phylum Arthropoda; class Insecta; order Coleoptera; family Coccinellidae; genus Henosepilachna; species Henosepilachna vigintioctopunctata. The sequence goes on from JARQZJ010000032.1 coordinate 4,154,116, forward strand.
ATTTTAATGACAGTTATTACGATGGGCTGTTGAAAATTACGTATTTTGTACCAACTTCGGCACCAGAAGAACCCTTGAATAAAGCAAGACACATCTTTCGAAGTTATTTCCTAGGATTGCACGAAAACAAAGACGATAAACCACCAATTAAGTATATTTTACCAAACTTTGAGACTGTTCTAATTGTCTGACTGTTGCAAAAGTAACATATTCCAGTTCGACAAGCCCTTTATATAAGTTATATAAGATCCAAATTTTTTACATTTGATGTTTACATTTTACAACATCACAATGGACATAAAATTTCAGAGTGGAATATGACAGTGCTATTTTATAAACATTTTCCTCTCTTACCTCAAAAAACCTACCCTTATTGAGATCATGGGTCGAAAACTTTCAACTTCTGTGAAATAACAAAAACACTGAACTTGTTGCTACACAGCTTCTTCAATAAAGACTTATTCAATCGAATACTCTGAGCAGGAGGACTGGTTAAGAGCGTTGATTTCTATGCCAAAGGTCTCAGATTTAGTTTAGGGGGTAGTAACACCGGAAATACTACTAAGTATCACTTAGAAGCTGATGTCGAATCACCGAGAGTATTTGCTCCAGTACAGCCCCTAGAAATGAGCCTTCCGGAACGCCATTGAACTTTCATCTGTGGAAACTGAAAAATGTACTCACAGGTAGTTGATATACATCATCATCTTCAGCTGTTCAATGTTGCATTCAATATCATGTCAGAGTAGTACCCTCAAAATTTTTTATTTATGTTTCACAACTTGATTTGATAGTTTCGGAATGAAATTTTTCAAAAGAGAATGTTAACAACGAGTATTAGATAGCATTTCTGCACCAACTTATTCAGATATTCTAAAATCTAATCAGTGGTGTCAAAACAAGGACACTACTGACAAAAGTAAGAGGTAATAAATTATTTCAAAACGTAAAACATCCGTGACTTGCATTAAACTATCAATCAACCCAGCCTGCATCATAGTTAATCCCAATAAACTTGATACGGTTTATTCTTCGAGTAGTTGAAGGCGCGGTTAGGTCATCTATCTGATTTCTCAATTACCTTAATTAATATGGACAAAGGGGCAACTCTAATCCGTGAAGTTTTCACTTGTCGGTTCCCAAATTATTTTAATTGCTAAGAAATTGGAAAGGGGGGAAGAGCGGTCGTCAATATCAATCGGAAGTGCTCTTCAAGCGACCAAATGGAATGAATTTCCTACCACCCGAGTCATTAAAGAATAATGCCGAAAACCAGTTCGAAGCTTTGGTTTCTCTTGCCATTGAAGCAGATTAGCTCAGTATTTTCAGTTGCATTATAGATCAAATGGAAATTGCATAGTGGAAATGGACGAGTTCGCAGTCGTCTCCATTAATGAATGAGTTTTTTCTATTTTGAATAGAAGACAAACAAAGAGAAAAAGAACAAAAACTTCCAAATTGCTGCCAAAGTGTGGAATGTTCTTGAAAGTGCTCAAACACTGAAAGAATTTCATTATATTCCAAGTGACAAAATTCAAATGAAGCAACAATTGGGATCCTTTTGTTACTATAAAAATTTTTTCTGAAATGAAGAGACCGCACGATTAACAAACATATTTTTTTATTAGGATCCATGTTTTTCGATTGGCGTCCCAATATTTGTTTTTACAATTCAACACGAATAAATAAACCGTCGACAGTTTCATACCCCAATCGAATCCGTGATCAGTAAGTCATATGGAACACTTCTGTTCAATTGGGTACATGAGTGATACTTGTGGTGATCTTAACGAGGTTCTAGAACGGTTCTAGAACAAGTGGCCATCTTGTTCGAGGGATTCAATGCCATTGGATTATTGTCCCAAAGAAGGAGCAACTTTCAATGCGATTGAAGAGAATTGATTGTGGTCTTATATCTTATGGAATTTGATGGAAGAAGTCAGATAGATAATGTGTATACCGATTTAATGAGAGCATTTGATCAAATAAATCATAAAGTTATGTTGTACAAACTGAAAGACAAGTCAGGTTTCTCCAAAGATCTTGTTTCCCTGATTAAGAATAATTCAAATAATCGAACACAGTTTTAATAATTTGAGAGTCATAAGTCATATGTATATATAGCCCTTTCGGGTGTACCACAAGACTCTAATTTGGACCCACTATTGTTTCATATATATCGCAAAATTTAGACATATGACACAGCATAAGATTACAAGATGGCCTCACCGCTGTTTCAGATTGGTGTTACCGCAATAAACTCAATATCAATGTAACTAAATGTAACGTCACATTCACTAAAAAAAACGCCCTATAAAATTTGACTACACAAATTAACGAAACCATTCTGACCAGGGTCTCCTAAATTCGAGACCTCGGTATAATATTTGATCAGAAATTTACTTTTGTTACTCATACAAATAAAACAATTTCAACAGAATTCAAATCTTATGGATTTATTGAGCGTAATGCTGGACACTTTTCAAATACAGAAACACTTATAAAATTATTTAATGCGTTCGGAAAGTGAAAATTAGATTTCGGATGTATGATTTGGGGTCCCATTTGCAATTCTCATAAAAATCATTGAGAGTCGATACAACGAAAATTTCTCAAATATCTAATTTGAAGGGAATATCTCGTTTATCCGGCCAGATGATATAGCCAAACTGATCTGTTAAACAGGTTTGGAGCTAAATCACTCGAAGTTGGCAGGGACTTGAAGTTGGTTGTCTCTGAAGTTCATGTATAACCTCTCACATTACTGTCCTACCCTTTTTGGTTCTATTGATTTTCATGTTCCCAGACAATGTTCACGTTCAAATACCTTTTTTCATTGGGTACTCCGAAAACTAATTCCCTCGTAGAATCACCCATTAGATATGTGTTTGTTATTCGAGTATATGTCCTGACAAATGCGATATCAACAGTGACTTTTGCTTTCATTAGTCGTGTTTACTTGACTCTTTTCATGTATAGTGAATTTTGAAGTTTAGCTATATTCCCATTGCCTATTATTTGTTATAATTACTTCTTTTATCCATAATTATGTTTTTAACGTTTGCATTATAGGTATCTTTTGTTGTTGATACTGTATATATATTTTTCGAAAATATCCTGTAACTAGGTGTTTTTATCTATAGGAAAATAAACACTTATTATTATTATATCTAGTTCATAGATATCGAAAAAAGTTTAAGTGTGATTACTTCAACCACCCCGTAGAAAAGATGTTACCATGCTTGGAAATTCAGATGATATTTATGTTCAACATCAACATTCGAAGCTTATATTTTCGTATAATTTGTACGAAATTTTATATTGTATATTTTTTAATAAAAATTTGATTCTTCCCTCCAGGAAAAGTACCTAATAAACTGAAATTAAAAAACTCGAATGTGTCACCCCTCCGTCTTTATTATAAATGTTCCAGAAAAATTCAAGCATGAAACTTAATTACCTATTCCTCTCCTTCACAATAATAATTGTACAAGAAGGAATGTCTCGTAATTTAATGATTGCTCCAACAGTGAATGCACCCTTAGCTCGAAATTTGTTTCCTTGTTTTCTCTGTACTTTCGCAACATCAAATATAAATTTTGCTCATTTGTGTCCTTGGTTTATACGAATGGGAAACAATAGAAAGACTACGACTTCATCAATCCAGGAAGTGTTTGTCTCCCATCAAGCTCAAAAGGAAAGGAAACAACAACCCCTTCGCATTTCGACGGAAAATCTGAAGCTGCTTTGAACCTTTGTGCGCAATCAACCACTCATCTCACGCGATGTTGCAATTATAAACACTTCGTATACAAAATATTGCATACGGGGGTTGGTATTTATATTTTTGGCCAATATTGAAAAAAATGTAGATAATAAAAATTGTAGATGAATACTTCAGCGATATCAAAATGCAGTTTGGTATGGATAAATGTCGCACCTTAAGTGTTGTTGAAAGAGACAAAATACAGCAGAAGGTGTTTCAAATGCGTAATGGATATCACATTGTGTCAATTTAGTGGAAAACGCCTATAAATAACGTGCGTTTTTTTTAGAGGTATAGAGCTTTAAGATGGCATTCCTGTTGAAGATGGCGACCGATTTAACAGCTGAGGAGTGATTTATTCTCAGTTTGGTTTGGCAATTCATCATAAATAGACCCACGTCTGAAAAAGGCTTGCAACTAAAGCAATTTTATTTTGGAAATAATGGTTCTGGGCGGAATACGTATCGCGCGAATTTTGTTTAGCGATGAAGCGCACTTCTGATTGAATGGCTACGTCAACAAACAAAATGCCGCATTTGGAGTGAAGATAATCCTCAAGTGTATGTTAAAACACCGTTATATTCAGAAAAACTGACTGTTTGGTGCGCTTTATGGGCTGGTGGAATCATTGGCCCGTACTTCTTCAGAAACGATGATGGTCAGAACGTTACAGTCAATAGTGATCGGTATAGAGCCATGATTACTAAATTTTTCATTCCTGAAGTGAACAACCATGATGTCCAAGAGCAGTGGTTTCAAATAGTAGGCGCAACATGTCACAGAGCTCGTGCCACAATCGATTTTTTGAAAGACACGTTTGGTGACCGCCTAATTTCATGTTTTGGACCTGTAAATTGGCCTCCAAGATCTTGTGATTTAACACCGCTAGATTACTTTCTGTGGGGCTATGTAAAGTCATTGGTCTATGCTAATATGTCACAAACGCTTAGCCATTTGGAAGACAATATCCGCCGTGTTATTGCCGATATACGGCCACAAGTGTTGAAAAAAGTCATCGAAAATTGGACGTCCAGATTGGAATACATCCGAGCCAGCCGTGGCGGTCATATGCCAGAAATCATATTTAAAATGTAATGCCACGAGATTATCTTTAGAATAAAAAAAAAATTCTTGTGAAAAGACATCATTGTTTTATTGCAATTTAAAATTCTATACCTCTAAAAAGAACACCCTATACTATTAATAGAGCAATTGCAAAGAATCGATCATCGTTAAATGAAGAAAGAAATCTCCACTGAATTCACTAAGCGAGTTGGAGACGTGATGAAAACTAAACTTGACAGTAAACATCTTTTCAAGGCAATCAACACTTACGCTTGTTCACTCGCTCCTTGTGTACTCATTCGGAGTAGTAATATGGAGCAGAACTGATGTTGACAACCTACAGCGAAAGATCAGAACATGTTTACGAAGTTTAATAACCACCACCCAAAAAGTGCAGTTGAAATGACTACTTTACCAAGACATGAAGGCGGTAGAGGATTGACCGATATCGGTAACTTGTTGGGCCAGAAAATAAGGAATCGTCATGACTATTCCCACAGGTAGTATGTTGACTCCATCTGCACAAAGTGATCGGCCAAATTGATAACTATACTCCTTCGAAACTAGGTGAAGGCCAGGTTGCAAGTTATCATCAATTAGTCTTCGACCTAAAGCTTTCCTTTGTCTCACACATCACTCAATTCATTTCATCTGCTGCGAAAATATATGGATTCGATAAACGTAATAGCAAATATTTTAATAATTCCTCAACATTCATAGGACTATTTAATACCCTAATCCGTAGCAAGTTGGAGTATGGCACTTGCCATCAACGCCATTTTTAGGCTATTCAGAGAAGGTTCTTGAAATTCTTAGTTTGGAGGGAGGATAAAGTTTATCCACAGAGAGGAGTGAATCATAACGAAATATTGAGTCGATTTAGTTCAATCTCAATGCAGAGCAGGAGAGAAACTTTATCACTCAAATTTTTGTACAAATTACTGCACAATAGTATTGATTGTTCTCCTCTCTTGTCAGCTTTGAAATTTCGTGTTCCTAGGCAAAATTCCCGCTATACAGAATTATTCCACCTAGAGACTCCGAGGAGCAACTCCCTAATACAATCCCCCATTTGGTTTATGGAGTCTTCATTCAATAGAGTTACTAATAATTGTGACATTCACTTTGACTCCATACAATTTATTATTAGGAGTTATGTGAACAAAGAAAATTGACTAAAATGAATCGATTTAGATTGAGTTCTTTGTAATATCTCATTGAATGCCATAATGTAGTTATAAGTTACAATTGGTTTAGATTAGATTGAGTTTTTTGTTATATCTTTTTCATTTTAATTATTGAGTTATGTATGCAACATTGTTATTTTTTTCTGTAATTGGGTGTTATACCTGTTGAGAATAAAGAACTTATAATTATTATTATTATTATCAATCTAACAATGAGAAGCTACATAGTTGGAGAGATATACCATTGCACAGGAGACGCATCAATGACATCTCGAAGGAAAATGTCGATAAGAAATCGTCGAACTTCTGGTTGGTCTCAGGCGGAATGTTTCCCGAAACTGAAGGCACATTCCTAGCTATTCAAGACCAGGTTATTCAAATCGTAAATACCTGAAACACATCGATAAAAATCCAACAGGTGGCACTACGGATGCCAAACATCAGAGACTTATAACAGGAGGATGTTAAATATTCGCAACAACGGAACACAAAGAGACAGATGACGCCGTGCACAATCTTTTGTGCATCCAGAACTGGCATCAAAATTACGTCTTCTACAGAAGGAAAAAGTGCCTTTTTACAAATACATTCCGAAGGCAATTTCGGGAAATGCCCAGTCAGACTCTACTGAAACCGCAGTATCTGGCTTAATCAAACAGTTCCCCACAAAAGGTCTGACCTGATACTGGTAGAAAAAAGAGCGAGGGAAACTATATTAATCGAGGTGGCAATTCCAAATGCAAACAACCTAGTTGAGAAGATTTCTCAAAATATCGAGACCTTGAAGTACAAGGTACTTAAGGACGTTGAATTTATAATGTGAATAAAAGTGGAAATGGAAATTGAAATTAGGTGATTGTTCTCTGTGATTAAAATTTGTGTTTTTGAATTGCTGTATTTTGGAAATTTCTCAACCACGTAATGAACTTCATCCTAGTAATTCCAATTTTAATTTCAATGTAATAAAAATTGAAAGGTAAAACACTTTTTCACAGCAGTAAAAGTTGTTGATAAAAGCAGATATTGCTCAGAATATGTAAGGTTGATTAGGCCAGAAATATATGCGGCAACCCCCGTAGCAACAGACGTAGCCCATTGTTTGCAAATTTAAACGAGATGTTTTCCCGGAAAAATGCATGATGTAAATTAATTATGCATGCCCTAAATTGAAAACAGGACAATATAGTCAGCGAGGATTACCGACAAAATCCGTCCCTGAAAAGCAGTAAAGTTCTCTTTGTGCAACTTTGATGAGCGAGTTCCTTTCGTACGAACCGTATAAGCAATTTATTTCGCAGTATTTGTGCACTGCCATTTCGACAAGGTACTGACTCGTTCGGCGAAAAGACTGGAGTTGTAAAATTAGAAATTCGCACGTGATATAATTAAATATTGAAGGGCGCAAATGTGTACATCAAAAATTCGCAAGAGATATATTGCTTGAGTGCTGTAAATTTGCCAGACTCGAGATGAGTCTCCGTCAAAGATTTTAGCTTCATATTAATAGTTAGTCAGAAAATTGAGTTGATTTTGCAACGTCTTATAAAACGAAACATCTACTTCTTAAGTGAAAATAAGGTCACCGAGTGAATAAACATACAGGGTGTGCTGTATCAACCCTGAATACCCAAATTACTCTTACCTAAATTCACCCAGAATCTCAATTATACGTCTAAACACAAGAATTTATACTCACCAATAGATAATATAACGGCACCTGTCTCATTCACGTAAGCATAAAATTTTAATTGTGCTGGATTCGATGGACCTTTTGGAAGAATTTTGTAGAAGACTTCCACAGCCATCTTCATGATTAGAAGGGTAATGTAGCTTCTAGACTTAGATAAGGCAAACTCACATGTGATTCACATAACTTTGCATACTGAAACATCATAATATGAACTATAGGATTTATATTTGGTATGAGGAATACACAAAGTTGCAGAGAAACTTTTGATACTTAAAGTATACTTACCATCATCGCTATCTTTATACCTACCATCTTGTGCTAATTACTGTGGGAATCAAAGTGTCACACCAACAATTGAAAAAAACGAAAGGCTCAAAACTGAACTAAAATGTTGTAACTTGTTTTTTCTATTCACTCCACGAAAGATGGAGAATGGAATTGATATGCAACATTCTTCCTAGTCAGCTGGCTCATATATTCTACAAGCACTGCCAATTGATAAACAGAAAGTCGATCATAACAAACACACTTGGTGGAAACTCTGAAAAGCCTGTTCAATTCTTTCTGAGGTTCCTCCTCATCCCTTCAAGACCGATCATGATTGCAAATTATACAACCACAACTGTCATCATCCAGCCAGTCATCGTAGCTGAGGCTGTCTAACATATTCGAGATGTTTGTCCAACTGATTCCACTTTCCCATCAAAATTTTTAAGCCTTTCATTCTGCTTCGGTGCTGCAAAGATTTTTCTTAAATATTTTCCTCCATAATGTCTATCCTAATCGTAAAGGGAAGTAAACGGGTCTTGACAATGCAGGGGACAGATAATTAGTGGGTCAGATGTGTTCAATAATATGATTTTCCTCACATTGATTTCCTGAAGCTTCCTAAGCGTTCCCTTGTAAGTGTTTTTAATTGTTTTCAATATTTCAAATAATCCATTCAATCTTGAACTCGTTTAATATTTCAAATATATACATTGCGAAATAGAATGAGGTGACCATGATGAATAGTTCCTTGTGCGAGAAGTGTTGTAGAAAAATTCATAATTGAAACAGCAGTAAATTCAGGGAAGAGTAGATTGAATGTTGTATGAGAACTTCAAAATTCCCTACCACTTTTGTTTCTTTGAAGGAGAGATACACGAGGGAACATATCCCATGGGCACAATTTCAACAAAAACTCCTTTGAATTCCATCCCGTACAAATAAAAACAGGGTATGTTTATATTATGCTCATATAAAAAGTTGGTTTGTTACACGCAATACGTCAAATAAAATAAAAGAAGCAGTCAAAACGGAATTGCTCTTGGAAATTGTGTGGATATATACCTCAGTTACAGTTTCTTTCGGTTTTTTTCTCGGCAAAAACTGGAAACGTTATTTTATGGCTTGCTTATATCAACGCAAATATACCTGGGGTGATCTGTCTGCAAAGTGAGGTACGTGATGAGGTTCTTAAGAGTCACAGAATTAAAAATTCACTCAAACCCTGACCTAATGGAAAACGCCTTAATTTTTTATGAATATCAAAACGTCCTTTCAGTACGAAATAGAATTCAGTCCAATGTGGGTTTATAGTCACCTTCTGGAGACCAGAAAATCTAGAGAAGATATTATATTCTCTATTCATAATGGAATATATTCATTCGTGATGTAATCACGTGAGCTCCCTCTATCGAAGAAACGAAATAAACTCTCTCGAGCATTGCAGATCGCTTTCTCGTGACACGATCAGAGAGAGTACGTACAGACTTTGTAGACATTTCATTCACCTGAGGACTTTGTCTGTAGATGTGTAAGAATGGTCCCCTGTCTTATCGCTCCAATTAACACCTTAGCGGGTAATTCAATAACCAGTTTCGAGAACCTAGATTCACGAATCCTTCATAGTTAGTCAATACAGAAACTCTTAATAGAGATATTTCAATTAAACTCTTAGGGAGCTGTCTATACAAATGTTGTCAACGAAAACACAATTATATCACTTTCCAGAATGAATATTAGTATTATCAAGCACGATACTGGAAGAAGAACTTGCACTGCACTTTTTCTATCTCTTGATGTAAACAATGAATTTAGGAGGCCATATAGCAAACCAAGAGATTCAGAACTAATTCCTTCATGTCCAAAATGAATGTGATCTTAATGTTCCATGCACAATAAAGACTTAACATGTGTAATTCGTTTCGCTCATTCTCGTTCCTGAGAGACAGCCTGTATCTTGCCATTACATGCATCACTGGCCGCCACCAGTGACCGAATCCTTGATTTATTGTATCAGTCTTGTCTTTTCGGCAATTATACTGGCAGACCTGCAAGTCACACCAATATTGGGCATTATTGATGCGAGCCACGGTCAGTGGTAATTTGTAATCACTCATGCATAACCGTGTATATTGAGCCTGTGAATGAAGGACTATAAATCTAGAAAGCTTCGGATTCAGACGTCCTTCCCACAGAGTTCACTTCGATAATAGAACGGATGCGGAACTGCCATAAAGTGCTGAAATACTTCTTCATAAAAAAAAGTACTAAAACGAAGAAAAACTCAATATTACGTGACATTTATTTCATTTTCTTTAAATAACAACACTGTTTCCCAAACACAATGACTCCCATAGATGTTAATGATACACGGAGTTAATACAATTTTCAACAAAAAAAAAAAAAAGAGAAAGATGAAAGTGTATTGAATGGACGGAACGATAATAGATAGATTCATAAACTTTGAAACCATAAACTTTGCTGCATGATAAAATTAATTGGTGAAAATGAGGTATGAATAAGAATTTTTGATCAAATACTAGGCCGAGATCCTTAACCTCCAAAAGTCTGGTCAGTCGAAGTCGAGTCGAGTTAACAAGACAAGATCAACAGACAAGAACCTATCAGAAATGAGTGTTCTGAATGTAATTCCACAGGGTTCAATTTTAGGTCCCCTTTTCACATTGCATAAAAGTGATCTGTTATTTCTCGTATTTCTGATGTCACGTAGTTCTAGGTTTCGAAATCTGTTGTCAAATGTTGGTTCAACTTCGTACAAAAAGGCATAAACAGCCAAGACTCTAGTACCTAAGCTAGATTTAGGAAAGAGCCTAAAGGCAAAAAAATTAGAAGTATGAACATTTAATTATTGGCAGATTCAAGCCAATGTTTGTTATAGAAAAATAGTCAATGAAAAGTGGCCATATGAGGTGAGGATTTCATAGGTAGACTGGTATTCCAATGAACTACAAATATGTGTATATAACTTTCAGGAAAAGAGTTCGAATTACTCTTTCATTTCGTTACAGCTACGACTGAATTTTCAACTTCCAACTCAACTTCTCTCGAAGTGCAAGAGTCAGAGAAATATAATGAAATTCCAATAGAAATCGAACTGGATGGGTTCACAATAATATCGAACAGATGGACCCGTAAGAACCTGCCCAACCTGTTCGAATGAAACTCCAACGGACAAACTAAAGTTACTCCGAAATTCGATTTATTCAAACTTTTCCAATTGGACCTGCTAGTATTAAACTACAAGCTGGGAAACTCAATGATATACGGATGTCGGGAATAAATTGTCTGCGAACTTATAACACAATAAAACGAGAGAAGGGCAGAAATTAATTCAAGTAACGAAAGTTATCTAGTATTCGAGAAAAGTTCAAACTTTCATAATAACCTACCCGATTGGATGAAACTTCCCCAATTAAGGACCATTCGCCGTATCTAATAATGATTCCGAAGGAACGATGGCAAAAACAAGTAACTTAACAGGAATGCGCGAAACAAGAATACACAAAGGCCTTATCAGTGGGATAATGATGTATACAGACACGGCAGAATGAGAACAAATAAGCCGAATATAGCGCTAATCTTGAGCAGTGTCGGTGACAGAACTATCGAAATTCCCCAAGAACCCTCATATACTGTCAGTACCAAATATCTTAATGAAGCCCGGAGAAAGCATCCCCTAATGATAGATCCTAATTAACAGCTCCAGATCTCATTTTCCAATCACAAAATTACAGTTTTCCACCTTAAAAATAACATTTGCTCAACACAACAATTCTTTTCAGTTGTATAATTTTCTAACAAATTCTGGGCGTCTTTATCTAATCAAGAATCTCTGAACTCTAAACACTCATTCTAGCACTAAACCAACACTTTGAATTTTCACTTTTGTCGTTCTTACTCCACTTGCAAAATGGTGAATGCGCCTGTTAAATTTCAAGTTCTCGTGGAAAGCTTCAACCCCTAATTTATTTTATAATCAATTGATTTGAACTGGGAAACTTATAGTTAAAACAGATAATCTTTTCTGCATTTTGTATATTAAATGAAGTTACTCATTCTTTCGTTTTTTCGTGAAATGGTCGCAACTTCGGTGATAGAGGGTGATTTTGTCGTTCCATGGAGAAGTGAATAATGAAAATACAGTAGGGGAGCAAAGCCTATTTGTCAGGGGCGCCTAACATGTGTTTTATGGGGGCAATAGAAGTTACTCTTAACGACTGTCAGCGGGATCACAACACGGGGTTGGCATATTTTCTTATTACACTTCTAGTAAAGTGAGGAGATGAACGAAATTGTGAATAACGTATATGATTCTCTATTTCATGCACTACTGAGTATCACTAAAGCACGTCTAAATTCCAAGAAAATGTGTCTCTGAGAGAATATTATTCTTTAGTGCCTATTATGAATTTTAACATCTACATAGTTTGGAATATACTCCTTCTCAGAATTTTATATGCTGTAGAATTATTCTCTATTTTCCACTACATTTTATTTCAAAATTCGTTTTTTGATGATCTGGAAACAAGATTCAGAACATGGCATTGATACGTTCATTTAGGAAAATTGAAAACCACTGAACTTTGTGGTTCGCAAATTTTTTCTTCGTGTATAAAAAACAAGTCATCCTTCTGAATTATGAAGGTTTCGATGCCTTAATAGCCTGTTCTTCTTACAAATTGATTTAACAATCATGTCCGTTTTTATGATGGTCCAAAATTACATTAATTTGAAAGGATTTAGATGGATATATTCACGAAGAGTTTGATTTTTGAATTAAACTATCTGCAATAAGTAAATGACTTCTTACATATAATCTTCTTGAATCCATTTTTATTCGACGCTCATGTCCCCCAAGAGACTTTCCGGTGCTCCCTACCCTCACACCTAGAACAATCAACTGTAACCACCCCAACGTTCCACCCTCGCTCTCTTTTATTACATTCCTTCTCACGTCAAAGCCAACTACACTAAAAGGTAACATACCAACTGAATCCCTAAAAATTTTTCGCAATTCGTCATCTTAGTCCGCCCTCGTGTTTTGTGTGCAGTTTTTTTCGAATGTGGGGGTGCTGACTATGTGAAACCAAGGGTTAGAAAGAAAGTTGTCTTCGACCCTTTATTTCACATGTAGAAGACAAGAATTCAAATTATGATAGGATCCTCTGCAGGTTTTCAGTCATCTTTTTCATATATTGAGCAACTGAATATTTGTTGTGTGGGTATCTACCAGAATAAAACGATATTGATCCATTTTATTAATTTTATATCTGAAGGGCAATGGAATCAGTACATCGAATGTTAAATATGGAGACAACACTATAACATCATCCCAATCATATAAGTTTCTTGGAATATATGTAGACAGAAATTTGAGATGAACAACACACATTGATGTTTTATGTGAAAAATTGAGTAACTCATTTTTGGCAATATCTAGAATTAAGAACATTGTACCTAGAAACTGTGTTATGAATGTGTATTACAGTCTTGTATTTAGTCATCTAAATTATAATATTCTGCTGTGGGGCTGCTCTACAGAAATAAATAGGGTGTTTATTACACAGAAGCGAATACTTCGATTAGTATTCAATATTCATCAACGACATATTTTAAACCTATTCTCTTTTCTTTAATCATTACATACTCAGCCTGCCATGTTTATTTATTTATAGATGTTTAATATATGTTGAAGAAAATAAAGATAGGTTTATTAAATTAAATATTAATCATGAGTATGAGTAAGGAACAGTGATGTGCTACTTGTAATAAAATCTTTCAAGTATAGTTGTATATTATTGTGAATATAAACTGAACCAATATTTTTGTTCGAGGGCTGAATGGAAGATCAGACTCAAAACTGAATTCAGTCATTTTGAGAGCATTCTTCTTAGTTGTAATTATTGTTTCAATCGCATGAATGTTATTTTATTATGTAAGGAATGTTCTTCAATAAATTTTATTATAATTATCATTCGTTATAGAGAATGAGAAAATGAACAACTTTCACGTCAGAAAACACAACCGTACCTTTTTCGTTGAAAGAAACGAAAAAAAAAACCATGAAGAGATTCTCAAAAAAATGTCAATAAAATTTGGAGAGAAAAAGCTTCAATCACTAATTATTACGTCATTTCATTAGATTCCTCGTTATCAAAGAAGAAATTTTTCAGAATGAAGGTTTCTGTAATTCTAGAGATGGAGCTGCAGATGAAGCGTTACAGCACCATCTGCAATTAAATTATCTGAACTACTAAGATAAATGAGGACTGAATTCGTTGCAGTACTTGGTAATGCTCAGTTATGTGTTGATTGCCTTTGATGTTAACCACTTCATTTCAAAAGCTCTTGACAAATATAGGGTGTTTTTTTAGAGGTATAGAATTAAATTGCAATAAAACAACGATGGATCATTCGATTGACAAAAATTTTTTTTTATTCGAAAGAAAATCTTGTGGCATTACATTATAAATATGATTTCTGGCATATGACCGCCACGGCTGACTCGGATGTACAATCTGGACGTCCAATTTTCGATAACTTTTCCAACATTTGTGGCCGTATATCGGCAATATCACGGTGAATATTGTTTTTCAAATAGTCAAGCGTCTGTGGCTTATCCGCATAGACCAATGACTTTACATAGCCCCACAGAAAGTAGTCTAGCCGTGTTAAATCACAAGATCTTGGAGGCCAACTCACAGGTCCAAAACGTGAAATTAGGCGGTCACCAAACGTGTCTTTCAATAAATCGATTGTGTCACGAGCTGTGTGACATGTTGCGCCGTCTTATTGAAACCACACCTCCTGGACATCATGGTTGTTCAATTTAGGAATGAAAAAGTTAATAATCATGGCTCTATACCGATCACCATTTACTGTAACGTTCTGGCCATCATCGTTTTTAAAGAAGTACGGACCAATTTCTGGATGTAACATACACTTGAGGATTATCTTCACTCCAAATGCGGCAGTTTTGTTTGTTGACGTAGCCATTCAACCAGAACTGATGGACGATTTTGTCGATGATAAAATGGACGTAGTGCATGATACGTATTCCGCACAGAACCATTATTTTCGAAATAAAATTCACTATTTGCAGGCGTTGTTCAGGCGTGAGTCTATTCATGATGCATTCCCAAACCAAACTGAAAATAATTCACTTGTCAGCTGTCAAATCGGTCGCCATCTTCAACAGTAATGCCAACTCAAAGTTCTATACTTCTAAAAAAACACCCTTCATGGAGAGTTGTCACATCTCGATTTGTGATAAATTCGTGTATTCAATGTATTCCACTCTTCATAAACAATCTTGAGAAACCTCTTTATCTGTACTTCCTAATAAAAATGTCACCATGTCACTGTTTTCACCTATGTGGGAAATAATTGGTTGAGTACGGTTCTGGACCAGTATTTTCCTGACGTCCATTCCCTCCTTGGCGATACAATACACGCCTGACCTCAGGATATTATATGACCGCCGATAGATCCCGAGAAGAAGAGCCGCCTAAATATTGTCTACTTTATATTCTGACGGCCTTCCAAGAAGTTCTGACAAGCCCTATTTCTAAAAAGGAAATAAATGAGGTGCAATATACTGAGATGGAAGGCTCTGATCGCCACCTCCATCCCAAAAAGAAACTCTGCACCGTAGGAAAATTGCTAACATTAAGCGGATTTCTTGAAGTCTTCGAGGAGGAATCCTTCAGACTTTCAATATTCTGATAATGACTGAAGGATAATCCTGTGATAGGGACACTCATTAAATAACTACTTGTAATTATTCAATATTAAATGTATACTATAACTTTCTCTCGATAATTTTTCACTAATTTTTCAAAAGAATATTATAGCAGAGCTGTATACGTAAACACGTACCAGGTGATGTCTTCATTATCCTTCGAAGGATAACTGAGAATATTGAAATCGGTGCATTCATTTATTTGTTGGAAACGCACGACAGTTACTGTTTCGTACTACAAAGTCTCATCAGATGCTACACCATCCAATGAACAAAAACAAAAATCCTCTTTTCAATCTTAAAACAAAAATATTAGCAATATGGTGTGCATGTATAATACATAGATTACTAATCTTAGGAATCGATAGAAAAACTTGAATATATCGAACACTGAATGTTTCACACATCCTCATCAACTGAGATACAACTAATTTACAACAACTTTTTTCTGACAATTCCTTCCAATTTGATGGACTAATGCAATCTATGTTGCTTTAGTAGAAACGCTCGGTTATCCCTGTCTAGAGGTCGCCACTTAGCTACTACCTGAAACATGAAGAAGTAGACTATATGAATAGAGGAAAAAAAATCCATATAGTTATCGACATCTATCATCGCACTTGTGAATATCCAATATTGAAAGTTTACTGTTACATTCTTTCGATAATTTTTTTACGAATTATTCAAAAGAACTCTACAGCAGAGATAGCTATGTGAAACATGTACAATGTGATACCTCCATTTTTGTACAATTACACTGTAAACTTAAAGTAGGTATATCACCTCAAAACAAAGGAACGCCAACTAAAGTCTATTACTATCAATTCCTTTTTATAATAACTTCTCTTAGCATATTAATTTAGCAATGAATATGAGCGAACATGGCGGATGTCATCTATACAAAAGTATTTAATAGTGTTGGCGTTTACTTGATGCAAATCCATTATAATTGAATATAAACTTGAATTCAAACACTTAAACTTATGATTTACACTTTATTCACTACATAGCATGACGTGTTTCGTCGTCACAAACGACTTCTTCAGATGCTTACAGAATAATGAATGAACATAATTTTATTTACAGAATTATTCTGTATTTATTTATTATTTACTTTAGAATTATTTACTTTACAGAATTATTCTGTAAGCACCTGAAGAAGTCGTTTGTAACGACGAAACACGTCATGCTATGTAGTGAATGAAGTGTAAATCATAAGCTCAAGTGTTTGAATTTAAGTTTATATTTAATTATACAAAAGTACTTCAAAGAAAAACAATTTCTTCACATATATAGCAATTTTCTTGGCTATCAGCTATTTTTTCTGACAGTCACCTGTCTCAGAAAATGAGAGACATCTACATTTATGAAAGTTGTTTCTCTAAAACGTTTCGCTACTTTTTCAAAGTTTGAACAAACCTACAATTCACAGAGATAGAGAAATGAATTTGTTGGTTTTCGCTACATTTTTTTACTGAATTTATATACTAAATTGTCAATCTTGAAGAATTTGTCCCTGAATAAATCTTCAATCGAATGAAACAAGTTCTAGAACCTTGAAAATTCGTATCACAGATCTAGTTCCTTGAATTATCGTACTATCTTGTATTTTAAAATTGAATCAAGATCTTATATTACTGAGAGCAAGGAGAAAATAAGAAGAAGATACTAGAGGACCTGTTTTTTTTTTGGAATCTCCGGAAAAAAGTACAGAACTTTTTTGTTTGATTTATTCTTCAGCTCTTTCTTTTGTTCTTTATAACATATGCTCAATATAAATTCAGTTTTTAGGTTCCACAGAATTACATTATTTGCTTGACGATTGTTTGTTTCACGAAAGCTCATTTGTTTAGAAAGAGAGTTATGTCATTATGTCATTTGTCTAAAATGTTCAATATTTCTGAGGAAGCTTTTTTTTCTTTTCTTTTCAAATATAGTTGTATATTATTGTGAATATAAACTGAACCAATATTTTTGTTCGAGGGCTTAATGGAAGATCAGACTCAAAACTGAATTCAGTCCTTTCGTGAGCATTCTTCTCAGTTGTAATTATTGTATCAATTGAATGAACGTAATTTCACAATTTAAGGAACGTTTCTCAGTAAAGTTTGTTATTTTCTATGTATTATTATATATTTGTTTTGGGGTCACAATTGTCATAACACCGAAGAAGTTTGCTTGGTATTTCTCCTACGACACTTTCTTTGATGAACTATTTATATGTTCTTACACACCTTACGTCGTATCTTAATTTGGATAGAATACCAAGAAGGGCAGATAATCTATCTTTGATCCAATTAGTAAATAGATTCAAAAGGTGTATAGTCAAACCGAAACCGTATCAATTAGAATTTGTCTACCCATTCGACTGTTTATTTTCTGAATATTTGCTGCATCAGCGCCTTTTCCAACCGATATGACAGCTTTAGCGACCCGAATTAGATTGATAGGGAATTTTCGGGGTATGATTAATACTCCAGATAGGACCCCTTCGTGCCCAATTAGCCCGACCTTTATATCAATGCTTGGGAATAAACAAATCCTGTTTGGAGTGTTCATCTAGTCCGTTTTCTTTCTACCATGCACATTCCACTCACCACTGATAGCAAGGCCTAACAGGATTTTGGTCTTTAGGGTCGACTTATTCGTTTACTAGAATGCGTCATTTAGTTCAGAAGTTTGAAGAACAAACGTAATTTATGATAGCTGAAAGACTGTAAGAGTTTACGTAGAGTTGTGTGAAAAATTTTCATAAAATAATGTATAACAAAATGTAATAGAATAATGCAACATGTTTGTGCATTATTCTAAAATGTACTAGAATAATGCAACATTTTTGCTTTATATACAATGGAATTATATGAATGGAAACTCATTACAGTGGTTCCTTAAATATTAACAAATAAGTAGAACCACAAAAGCAACGGAAAACCATTCCGAAAGAAGGTTAACACTGGCTTTCGCCAGTCTTACTATTAACCTCACATAACCAGTAATTATTGTAATTAATAATATATTATAAAAATGATTTTTTTACCCTTTCTTCTGTTTCATTTTGTGATCGTTTTGAGATCATTTTTATCATTTTGTGATCGTTATTCATTTGAATATTTAATAGTGTTGGCGTTCACTTGATGTAAATCCATTATGATTGAATATAAACTTGAATTCAAAAACTTGAACTTATGATTTACACTTTATTGACTACATAGCATGACGCGTTTCGTCGTTACAAACGACTTCTTCAGATGCTTACAGAATAACAATTCTGTTATTCTGTAATTAACAATAGCAGAATACTATAGTTCAAATAACAATATACAAAAGTGTAATTCACGTTTATAACACAGTTTGTAGGTGAAATATTCTTAATTCTAGAGATTGCAAAACATAAGTCAATCAATTTTTTATATTTGGTGGAATTTTGCGGAACCTCAAACTTTATTGTCAACTCTAAGGAACATTCGCATACCAGTGCACTTACAATTTACAAAGGTGAGAGGTATAATATTCAAGAATCAAGAAAAAACTTTTCAGTCGCAATATTCACTATCAGACTCCAATATCGAAAGAATGAATTTATAACCGGAATATACTGCGTAGTTACATCGTTGCATTTCGAACTACGTTTATTTCATGAGATGCGGTCTTGACAATTATGTATTCCACCAGAGTAAGATCTTTTGAACCGTTACAAACATAATTATTTGATTTTGCATATTCTCCCAAATTTCATGCATAAACAAGATTTTTATGTTGGATAAAATCCGGTCTCTATTAATCAATTTTTAGTGAAATTCTTATCTAATCTTCTTTGGTAAAAGTGGTATCTCCGATATTGTCTCGTACCATTTCCCATACACAATATCCCCGAAGAAGACTTATTAACATCTTAATTTTCGGGAGAATAGAATGTGATCCTGGATGATCCATTTTAATCGGACTAAAGTCTGGTCTCCCGAAAGACTAACTTTGTTTTAAGCGGATTACGCAGTGATATATAACTGTGGAAAGTCCACCGTAAGCGGACCGATAATGTAGACGTTTCATTTTAAACAGCTCAACTTGGTGTATGCTAACTCGAAGAGGGGTCTTCTATTAGACATGGATAATTCATTAACTTTCCCTGGATTAATGGCAAGTTTCACGGAGAACTTTCAATCTACCACGAAAAACTAAACGATAGTTCCTTATGCAATCCTATACCAATTAAAAAGATCTGGAGGCTTTATATGTCAGACTAACTGTATAGGAAATGTAGGGATTTGATAGTATCTGGAAAACGGTGCACCAAAAGGTCACAGAATTCAATTCCAGTTAGGTAATTGAAACAGTTTAATCTTGCATTATATGCTGAAATTGTCGGTAGGTTAATTCGTTGTATAAATTACAGTGGTGTGATTCTGCGGTAAAACTGCAATAATTTAAGAGAGTAATGCTGTACAAAATCAGTGAATTCTACAATAATCAGAGTGTATCTTCCAGGAAAGCTGTTGTTATGTTCCTTTGGCAAATGGCCAATTTAATGGGAGATTTTTTGAGCGTAGTTTTTTCTCAAATCGAATAAAACACTCAATTTCCATCATATATTCAAAATTGTTATTGAAATTGATGACTTGGCCTTTGCCATTTACATTTTGAAGATAACTTTATGTAAATGTTATCCGCGGCTCCGTATCAAATGATCCATTCGGAAGGTCCAATTTTTCGTTACTCTTTCGAGCATTTCGTCCTGTATCCAACGAATTATGCGTGTTATCAATCATGTTCGCCTTGTCCACATACACTAACTTTTTTAGATAACCCCACAAGCAATAATCCACCAATGCTCACCAAATTCATCCTTCGACATGTCCATTGTTTCATGAGCTGTGTGGCATGTGGCACCGTCTTCAAGAAACCACATGTCAACCAAGATCAACTCGACCAACAGGGTCAAAAAAAAGTTTTGTATCATTGCTCGATATCGTTCGCCGTTGACGGTAACGTTTCTTCCACGGTCGTCTTATGTATAAGTCGTATTATATGGTCGTATTATATATAAGAAAAATGGACCGATGATGCCACCAGCCCATAAACCACACCAAACTTTCGTTTTTTCGGGATGCATCGGTAATTCTTGTATGGCATGTGACTGTTCATCACTCCAGACGGGACAGTTTCTTACATATCCGTTAAACCAGAAATGAGCCTCATCGCTGAACACAATTTTTCGATAAAACAGAGGATTTTCATTAAGCTGTTCTAAGGCCCATTCACCAATCATTAGACGTTGTGGCAGGTCATTCGGCTTCAATTCTTGCAGAAGTTGAATTTTATGGTCTTTCAAACCCAAATCAACACGTAAAATTTTTCATGTGGTTGAGAAACACATGTCGAATTGCTGAGAACGGCGTCGAATTGACATTTCACGACGATCCTCATTAACACTGTACGCTACGGTTGCAATATTCTTTTCAGTACGCATTGTACGCATGCGAGGCAATGGTTTAATGTCCAAAAAAGTAAACTTGGTGCGAAATTTGGTGATAACTGCACGAATTGTTGATTCACCAAGTCGATTATGACGACCATAATATGGTCGTAACAAACGATACACATTTTTCACGGAGCAAGAATTTTGATAGTAAATTTCTACAATTTGGAATCGTTGCTCGTTTGTAAGTCTTTTCAGTTTAACAGATGACGTTTGGATGCCATTACCAATCAGTGCCGCCAACCTGAAAAACTTAACTCTTAAAGAATCACCCGTTATTTCACCCGTTAGGTCCCAGTACATATTATGATCTCTAATGTGAACTTTTCAATAGATGTTTGTTTTCGTGGTATATCCTTCAAGTCTGATTCAATTATGGAAAAGTCTGATGCAATATTCATTTTCCCTGGGGAGCACGTATCCCTGACTCCCTTCGAATCACCCTTGCACTTCAGTGATTCTTCTTCGACAGTTATCGAAAATAATAATATTCATAATAATAACACAACTTCACTAAATTTCAACTCATTACAGTTTCTTGGATAAATGGCAACTTTCACGGAGACTTCGAATCCACCAGGAAAAACAAAACTATATTTCCTTATGCAATCCTATCCCGATTTAAGAGATCTGGAGGATTTATGTGTCAGACCAACTGTAGAGTAAATGTACCGGTAAGATAACATCTGGAAAACAGTCCACCAAAAGGTCACAGAATTCCATTGTCGTTGGTTAATTGAAACAGTTTAAAAGTTTTTTTTTCTGGGGAGCCCTTATCCCTGACCCCTTTCGATCCACCCTTACACTTCAGTGATGTTTCTTCGACAGTTATATTTATACTAATAATACAACTTTACGTCAACAAATTACAGTTTCTTGGATAAATGGCAAGTTTCATAGAGAATTTTCAATTTACCAGGAAAACCTAAACGATAGTTCTTTATGCAATCCTATCTCATTCAAAAAGATCTGGAGGATTTATATATGGGACTAACTATGGTCGAAATGTACCGGTAAGATTGGAAAACGGTGCTCCAAAAGGTCACAGAATTCAATATTCGTTGGATAATTGAAACAGTTTAACAGGATAATTGAAATAGTCGAAATTAAGTGATTTTCTGGTAAAACGTCAATAATTTGAGACATTTAGATCAGTTTTGATGTAAAAAATCGGTGATTTTCTGAATGGTCACACAATATCTACTAGAAAAGGTGACATTTTCTTCTTAAGGCCATTTATTTCACAGGTCCAAGTATAGATTTTGATTTCTATAACAACTTTTCAATAGAAGTGTGATTTTATTAAATACTCTTTCTGGTCTGTTAAAAACGATGTTAAGGTCATAATTTTCATCTCACTTAGGGAGAAGTAACCATGTGTCCACCTTACTTTCACCCTTGTACTTTAGTCATTCTTGTACGTTAGTCGTCAAAAATAGTAACAAACGAAAAATTCAATTCAAAATTAATTTTTTTTTTCTCAAAATCTGCTGGTTTGCAGAAAAAGAAGTGACTTTGCATTTGATTCTTCTCTAGTGTCGGTACGTAAAACAGAGAATGCCGTTTCACAGTATTGGAAGTGTCTAAATAAGCTTGAATAATCTGTATTATTCAACAATAAAGATCACCTTTAATTTCATTGAAATACACCATAATACTTAAACTGCTCAAACTTTTCTTTACCTTCATGTTAATTGCTGATAACTGAAATAGAAAAAGTTTTATGTGAATAATGGAAATTTCTATGGTATGTGGGGTTAGCAGGAATCTAACTTTAACTGTTAAAAGTCGAGAAATAAAAACAGAAAGTTGTGCTTTGTCTAGCAATAAGCCATATCGAATGGAGCTAAAAAGTTCTGAAACAACCCCATTGCTTCATCAACCGAGTGGATTTTATGCTTTTATTTCAGAAATGGAAGGAAGTTTTCACTTCGAATGTGGGATTACCCACTAAGAAAAAGTCATTTGTGAAGTACGACAACACAATTTGGAATTTCGCCTTTTTTTCGTCAAAAGTTTGAATACATTTCAATATTAAATATGGTCAAAAAAAAGATTTTTGCGAAGGGTAATTGTTTGTAATTATTGTTATAATTATATTTGCGTCATTTTCTCATTAACTTAATATACTTCGATATATTTTCATTTATGAAAAATTTTCGTTTCGTTCTATTATAACCATTTTTCAAAATTGTGCATCGATAAATGGAAATTGAAAAATAATTGAAGATTAAATAGAAATTTGTGTAAATTATAATATTTACCAATGACACTCATAACTGCACCACACAGAGTGTAGTGAAGTTATATTATGAGTATACTGTCATCTCAAAATAACTGTTATTAAAGTCGTATTTTATTGTATTTATAATTGAGTATAGGCCAATTAATAATTATAGAATCACAGCTTCGAAACTAACCTCACTTTAACGAGGATATCTTAATTTCTATACCTAACATAACCCAACATAACTTCAACGAAGTCTTTTAACTTAACCTAACATTGACGAAGTTTTCTTACTTCAGTTTTCAATTTTGCAAAATTGTTTAACTTAAACAAAGCCCCCCAACTTCATTTTTGAGTTTTGCAGAATTGTTTACTTCAGAAATACAATAGTTGAAACGACAACAAAATGTTTCAATACGATAATAAATTTATTATATACATACATATTTACGAAATATTACACATGAAAATAATTATTTACTAGTGAATAGTTATAAGAGATAACCTTATTGCGACAGGATGTTGCGATCAACTTGGCAGCAAAGTCATAATATGTAATAATCTAGCCTTGCCTGCATTTTCCGCATCTTAAACTATAAACACATTCATTTAATAACAACCTTTACAGCAAACTCATAAAATGTGGTTCACAACATTACAGTGTTCATTCTAGTATGGATAATTGCGAAAAGGAATAAAAAAATATTGTTTAAAGTTTTAATAAAGCTCGAATTCCAGATGAAAATTTTTAATTTCCTTTCTTTCGCATGTTTCCAATTCGCTGGCTCATTTCCGCTACTAAATCGTATTTTCATTTGACTTTCCAATTATTGAAAGTTTAATAGAAACCAAGTCCCGAAAGCTAACCGCGATTCAGGCTAACAAAAGATTATTGAAAAATTTTAAAATATTTCACAAGGGTATCTGGCTTGGAATCTGCTACGGCAATTCAGTTTTATGGCCCATTCTCACCCTTTGTGTGTCTGAAAATGAATCAATGGGCTTCCGTGGGTTCCATATATTCGCTTCTTGTCGTTACGCTAAAACAATTTACAGAAAAATTGAAATACTTTCATTGTACATAAATAATACGAGGGTGGGGTGAAAAGTTTCCGTCCTGACCAAGAGATGGCGCGACTACATTACAACAGTACTATTCCTACTGAGCTTGTATGTGAAGTTTCAGCCCAATCGCTACGTTACTTTGCGTTTGAGAGCACATTGAGTAAGACGCTTCCGTTGTTTTCGTGAAAATGGAAAAATTGGAGAAATGTGCTGTCATCAAATACTTCTATTTGAAAGGTTTTACAGCAAAACAAATAAAAAAAGAGATGGATTCAACACTAGAAGACTCCTCCCCATCATATTCAACTATTAATTAGTGGGTTTCAGAATTCAAAATGGGTCGTGTGATACCTCTGGCGAGTCTCGCTCAGGACTACCCGTTGAGGTCACAACTTCAAAAATGATTGAGAAAATCCATCAAATAGTAATATTAGTAAGACCGCAGATGGAAAGTGCATGAAATAGCTGAGACCTGTAGGATGTCAGCTGAACGTGTGCGAAATATTTTGCACAACCATTTGAGCATTGAAAAGCTGTGTACAAAATGGGTGCCGCGATTGCTGACGCTCAATCAAAAACTGATTCGAAAAATCATTTCTACAGAACATTTGGCGCTGTATAGACGCAACCACACGAATTTTTGGGTAGATTCATAACTGTTGATAAGACTTGGGCTACCACTACACTAAAAATAAAGAACAGTCAAAACAGTGTGTTGAAAAGGGGAAACCAACTCCAAAGAAGACGAAAACAATTTTATCTGCAACCAAAGTTATGACTACTGTTTTTTGGGATGCGAGAATAAATATGTACATTGATTATCGTGGAAAGGATAAGGCTATCACTGGTCAATACTACGCAGACTTATTGCAACGTTTAAAGGACTAGGTGCAATTTAAACGACCTCATTTGGCGAAGAAAAAAATTTTGTTTCATCGCGATAACGCACCAGCGCATTCGTCGATTGCTGACATGTCCAAAATCCACAAATTGAAAAATTGATGCCGCATCCCTCCTACTCTTCAGACTTAGCTCCCAGGGACTATCACCTGTTCCCTTACCTCAAAAATTTGCTTGGCGGTAAAAGATTTGAGAGCAACGAGGAAATTATCGAAACTCTGAATCAGTATTTTGAGGAGCTTAACGAATCTACGTTTAAAACTGGTATAACCAAATTAGAACAGCGTTATGAAAAATGTATCAGTGTTGATGGAGATTATGTTAAAAAATAAAGAGAAGAATTGAAAACATCGTTTTTCTTGGTCAGGCCGGAAACTTTTCATAGCACCAGTTGAAATGCTTCAACCTATCCTCTAGCAGTATATTCGCCATAGGTTTGGCAACTATCCTTAGACGAGATGTTCGTTTGGGTTTACAATAGAAATCCTTAGAAATACTAAGTGATAAGAACATATCAGTTCATACTAGTGTTGTCCTGGTTCGGGTCTAAGGGCCGTCGTCGGTTGGAATTTCTTCGTAACGTTTCGCTAGTACGAGTGTCGAGCTTCTTCAGAGGTCGTTCCATTTCTGATTCTGGAAGTGGACTGTCGAATTCTCGTACGCAGTTTGTATTTATATCGAGGCATAGGGGACATGGTTTGTTCCACTTCGGTGGAGGTCGGGAGGGGGCTTGTTCTGCTTCGTTGATGTCTTGATATTCAATGGTATCATTCGTGTATGCATGATGATGGGATTCCAGATTGAATTTGGACTGAGGGTCCCCTCCTTTCTGTTGAAATATTGGTATGCTTTCTGATTTCAATAGCTTCCTTGACCCTTGAAGATATCACTTCATAATCCTCAAATATTTAGAAAATTGTACATTCAAAGTTAGTTTTTCTGCTTCTGAGCCCAATTTCGAAAGATAATGGAAAATGAAGAAACAAAGTCGAGTGATGAATACACCTGGTCACAAAACAACCGTCACACGTCACTGGATCGATTATAGCCTTGGTACCCTAATTTATAACATCAAGTGCAGATGCCGAGTATTAAGGTATTGTAAACTCAATTTTCAGATCAATTATAATTCGATTACTTCTGTTTTGAACCTCTAGTTGGACTTTGGAAAGTAATCGAGAGGAGTATATTATGAAAAGGCAAAAACTCCTGATAATCAATTCTGAAACGATGGTTGCTCATTCCAAAGCATTGTAAAACAAAGAATTATTGGAAGCAATATATTCCGCTATATATTAAAATTTTAGAGAAACCTAAAAATTTGAACCCCATAATGGAGTTTCAATATCCTGAAGACATCTGTATTTTACAGGCTGGAAGAACTCGTAAAACACAAAGAACTATTTTTTGCTTCTCTGGTTCCTCAGAATAAATTTTTTGTGAAAGTGACCAACATAGATGAAATATGTGCGTTTGAATCTTCTTTCCCAGACCTTAGTTGTGTAACTACATAGAAAAAGAAATATTCCATAGAGTTCAAGTCCGCAGATCGGTCAGTCCAGCAGGTAGGCTTACCGCAACATCAACTTTAATATGTCATTCTTTGAAATATAAGCAAACACATTATTTATATTTGTTTTTGTCCATATTTCATCCTGCAGAACAGGTACATGTCTTCTTCTTTTTCTGAACCAGTACCCTTTGTTTCCTTAAGCTTCGACCAACAATTTTCATGCCACAAAACCTTCAACAACAAAATTCTCTTGTCAAATCTGCACAAGCAATGTTGATAAACTTTGTTCGTTGTGGTCCTGGTAATGAATAAGGAATATGGGATTGGCAATTATGTTCTGACATGCAGAGTCATTCTAGTTGTTACAACGTCCACAATTTCGAATACAATTGTTGGAAACAAACTATCCGATTTCCAGGAAGCAAGGGCATATAGTTCTGTTTTTGATTAGTTCCAGAACTGCGGGAATAATACATCAGAGTAAGGCTGAATTAATTTCTGTATACCATGTCGTGACTCCGTGCAACAAAGAGCTTGTGGTGAGCTTTATTTAATTACTGAATAACACCGGAAACAAGTTGCACTTGCAGAAGGTGAAAAATCACAGCGAGAGAGGAAATGCGAATATCTCCCAAAATCCTGAATTTCGTAGCTAAATTCTCCATCTCTCCGATGAATACTTCAGTTGAATTGGTCAGGTGCCATGCAACAAGTGACTTCTGTCAACTTCAGGATGAAATGTGGAATAGAAGACCAATCAAAATATTTCTGTGTATCTTTCAAATTTATATTTTGTTACATAGAAAAATTTGAATGCCAAACTGAATCTTTCAATCTTAGAAACTTTGGCTGTTTCTCTCAACTGTTTATCATGAAAAATTTTCAATTCTTCGAATCAAACCGCTGATGCAATCCATGGATTACAACATTTAAGTATAAAAAACCTCTTATTCTAAGTTGAAATCTAGATTATACTTTCCAATGAATTTGTTGTCTAATAAATGTCCAAGGACTCTAACAGTGGTGACTTATTCATGCCAAATTTTCACCAGCCTCATCATAATTCTAATAATCCAATAAATGGTCTAGAGTGTTAGATAAAATTGAATATTATTATTAAAAAAACGTCGTTATTATTAAAAAAACTTGCAAAGTTTGGTTTTTCTGGAACAGTGTTGCAATGTTTCAATTCATATTTACATAATGGTGCACAACATGTTAAATCCGGAAACTATTTGTCCAAACCAATAATTTGTGATTATGGAGTTCCACAAGGAACAGTTTCAGGGCCGTTAATGTTTAATTTATATATTGACGATATAATTAAGTATGTAAAAAATTGTCAAATTTCTATATTTGCTGACGACATGATGTTGTATACTGCGGGCAACAATTCATAAGAATTAGCTAATAAAATTAACAGTGACCTTTATAGTTTGCATACATGGCTGTGTGATAACAATCTTTCATTGAATACTGATAAATCTAAATTTATTATTGTCGGAAAGAAAGCAAAATTATCTAGATTAGAGTATGATATACAAATCAAAGTTAATAATAATGTACCATTGGAACAAGTCAGTGAAATAAAGTATTTAGGTGTTATTATAGATGAAAATTTGAGTTTTAAAAATCATTTTTAGATACTTTATAGTAAAATTTCAAGAAAAGTGAATATTTTAGCAAGGATAAGTAAATATGTTAGTGTTTTTACAAAGTATCTAGTGTATAAGTCGATAATATTACCACATATAAACTTTTGTTCAATTGCGTTATACACCTCGCCTCAAAATGATATTCAAAAGTTGCAAAAGCTCCAAAATAGAGCATTTAGAATTATATTGAAGTGCAATAGGTACACACCTGTATCACTTATGTTAGAAACACTAAGTTGTTCAAATATTAGGCAGCATATAGTATATAAAACTCTAGACTTTGTTTATAAAATAAAATATGGCAAGGTTCCTAGCTATATCTTTGACAGTGTAATAAAATACGTTGAAGATGTACATGGTTACCAAACAAGGTCAAGGGAACAAAATGATTTCTATATTGATAAGTGCAGTACATCTAAATGCCTAAATAATTTATGTGCGAAAGGATTGATTGCATTTAATAGTCTAGATCCTAAACTTAAATTATGAAGGAACCATAATGAGTTCAAACAATTATTGTATCATTTTGTAAAAAACAATATCTAGGGTTAAATATGTTGTTTGATGTTGTATATTTAATTTGTTTTTTTTTTGTGTAGTGTATTAGCTGTGCTAAATAAAGTGTACTACTACTACTAATCACGTTCAATTTGTTCCATGTTACAGATAATCTAGAAGAGAGCGCAATCTGTCATCCTCAACCAGCAAGTAGAGATAGACATGTGGAACTATACTCACATAGATCTTATATAATGAAAACTTTTTCTTAGGATCCTCGAGGCCATCTTCTTACAGAATATCGGCTATAATTTTGGCAAATATTTTTCGATCTTGTGCATCCTTAGCAATATTTCTGAACAAAGACCAGTCCATTCACTCAAGCCAAATTCCTCAGCCATCGGCAATGTCTTCTGCCAAATCCTGTTTCACTCTCAATTTTGCCTTTCATTACCAGTGTCTTGAAAAGAATTCCATCATCAGGAACTCATATTTTCAGCTTCTTTAATGTCCCAAACAGTCATATTTTACATTTTGACAATACGCAGAATTTCCATATGCATTCTCCTCAGAACTGGTGCATTAAATGCGAGTTTTGTCCATGAAATTCAGAGCATTCGGCGCAGTTTACAAACTCGTAGGTTTTAGAAGCCTCATGGAGGGGAATCTGAACGTCCAAAACTTAATAACACATGGAAGAATATGAAGTTTTCAGGATATTAGAAATGAATTGGAGAGCTATTGACTGAATGGTTTTAAAATAAGAGGAACACAGAATTATTCCACTTACACCTAAATAGAAAAATTTAAAAGAAATCAATGTTTTTTTGTTAACAACCCAAAGAAAACCAAGCCACGTGGTTATCATTCAACATATTCAACAATGTTGCCAACATTCAATCAACATAATTTAGAGTTAAAAGTAATACGAGTTCAGAATATTCAAGCGACATAAACTCTTGATGAGGGGTAACTAACTCCTTTAGGTGTTTTTTAGAGGTATCAAACTTTAAGTTGGCATTACTGTTGAAGATGTCGACCGATTCAACAGCTGAGAAGTGATTTATTCTCAGTTTGGTTTGGCAATCCATCATGAATAGACTCAAGCCTATTATAGACTCAAATCGTACAGCAGTACTGGTTGAATGGCTACGTCAACAAACAAAACTGCCGCATTTGGGGTGATAATCCTCAAGTGTATGTCGAAACACCGTTACATCCAGAAAAACTGACTATTTGGTGCGCTTTATGGGCTGGTGGAATCATTGGTCCGTACTTCTTCAAAAACGATGAAGGCCAGAACGTTACAGTCAATGGTGATCTGTATAGAGCCATGATTACTAAGTTTTTGATTCCTGAATTGAACAATCATGATGTCCAGGAGCTGTGGTTTCAACAAGATGGCGCAACATGTCACACAGCTCGTGTCACAATCGATTTATTGAAAGACACGTTTGGTGACCACCTAATTTCACGTTTTGAACCTGTGAATTGGCCTCCAAGATCTTGTGATTTAAAACCGCTGGACTACCCTCTGTGGCGCTATGTGAAGTCATTGGTCTATGCGGATAAGCCACAATCGCTTGACCATTTGGAAGAGAATATTCGACGATATACGGCCACAAATGTTGGAAAAATTCATCGAAAATTGGACGTTCAGATTGGACTACATCTAAGCCAGCCGTGGCGGCCAGAAATGATATTTGAAATGTAATGCCACAAGATTCTCGTTCGAATAAAAAAAATTCTTGTCAATCGAATGTTCCATCGTTGTTTTATTGCAATTTAAAGTTCTATACCTCTAAAAAAAACACCCATTATATATACCTATATCATGTTAAATACATAATAAATCTATAATCAAATCATTATTGGTTCAGCTGAAGATGAAACAAAATAAATTATCACAAAACTATTTTTCAAATGAAGTGTTCAAATGTACAGTGCCCTGAGAAATTGATGAATAGAAATTAAAACCAAATTGAGTGCTTTGTAATTGTTGTGTTTGACGTACCGAACATTACTTTCTAACAAGTTAACTTTTCGAAATTAGATGGAGTTTTCTTACCGGAATCACGATCCACCGACTTAATCGACTGTGTAAGTAAAATACAACAAGTTTCGAACAAACAGGCGCATTATTAGTGTGCTCGGTTTCCTTGAAAACTGCAGAACATCAAAGAACCTTCTGCCTTGGGCGCAGCAAAACAAGCCAGTCGAGTGCTGATGGCCTCCTGCAGCCGCCCTAGTTTCGTGGTCTCTTGGAGGAAATTTCACAAAATTACCGGCAATGTAATAATATTTTCATTTCGAAAGCAGAGGACTCTTGAGTTGCTGGCTGCTCATATCCTCCGAAAGATGAATTGGACAAATTTCCATTTCGAACTGCATGCTTTCAAAAATAATCTCATCTCCCCTTCCACCATCGAATAATTCCGAATTGGAAACTCGCTGATTTCCATTTCTGTTCTTAATGTTCTTAAGGCGCGTGTTCGTCTGGTGCACTCATTATATAACTTAATTGGAATATGTCATTTTGAAGGATTCTCTTCTGGAGGTTACGTTAGTCTTTTCTTTATTTGGGTTCTTGATTGTATAACGTTATAATATTGTTTAGTTTCATATCTTTTCGTCTGAAAGGATGGGAGGAATGAGTTTGGTTTTGATAGGTTAAGTTGATACTCTTTCGGATTACTGTTAAGTAGGTCTGATTGTCATGTTATGTTGTTTGGAATATGACGGACGCTTAACATGTCTACGGAAAAAAAAATTTGCTGGTTTTTTTCGAAAAATGATCAGAAATTAATTATTATCTTCAAGATAGGAGACGTGTTGGAACTTTAATCAAATTATATAATTTTTGTTTTATGTAATTTTGCTTTGTTGAAAAGAATAAGTATCCAACATTAGTATTATGTCATGGTCGTTAAATTCTTCTGGCATTGTTAGTTATTTGGAAATTGTGAACAGATGAAGTACCCTTCAGGGGATCAAAGAACGTCTTCTTGATACACAGTAAACTGCACGCTACATCTTTGCGTAAGTCGAGGTATTTTCAGTTTAGTTTTGATCATTGTTTGTTGGGCGCATTTATGTTTCAGGGTTTTTATTTTTATTTTCACTTCTACTTTTCCTTGCTTTTGGATTTCGCTGTTTTTTGAGTACCTTAATTATTGAGAATCACCATTTTGAAAAGCTTTGGCAGAATAGATCTTTGAACATAAAGCTGTAAATTTGAGTATGCTTGCTGTGGTGAAATTATTCCAATACAGTTTTTGAAGAGACAATTGATATTTGACTTCGTTTTTATTTTATTAACCTTGAGTTTACTTTAATTTCAAAACTGTTCAATTTACAGTCTCAAGATTCCTTTTCATTGAAACATTCGTCATTCAAATCATATATCATCGTATATATAAATCGTGGTCATAAACATTCATCATATATATTTTGTTGTGAGGATTAAGTCCTCTTAGCTAAGAGACAATTAATTTATCTTCTATTTGTTTCAATATTTTTTTGTTTTCAACTTTCTTTTTATTCAATATATATCTATAAATTATTATATGAATTGTATCTAAGGAATATAAATTCGATAAGCCTCATTAGAAAGAAATTTAAGTTTTATTAAAGCTCTATTGATAGAACGGCCGGTTCATGATTTTTTCGTTCTATAAGAGGGAAATAATTGTTTAGTTTTATTAGTTTCTTACCAAATTTTATGAATAATCGTTCAAATTAAGTTTAAATTTAGTTTGAATTCAATTAGTTGATCTCGTCTGAGGAACCAGATTACACGCATCCATTTTGGACATACTAAGATTTTCTCTCAAAAATGATGAGTGATTTGTACACTTTGGAAAGCAAATATTGTAATTGTGTAACTGAATATACATAATAAATCATAATAAATCAATAATCAAATAATTTTCGATTCAGTTGAAATTGAATCAAAATGATACCACAAAATTATCTTTGAAATGAAGTGTCCCAAATGTTTGGTGACCTCAGAATTTGATCAATAAAAATTAAAAACAAAATGAGTGCTTTGTAATGGTTGTGTTTGACGTAGCGAACACTACTTTCTAACTAGTTAACTTTTCGAAATTAGATGGAGTTTTCTTACCGGAATCACTATCCACCGACTTAATTGACTGTGTAAGTAAAATACAACAAGTTTCGTACAAACAGGCACATTATTAGTGTGCTCGGTTTCCTTGAAAACTGCAGAACATCAAAGAACCTTCTGCCTTGGGCGCAGCAAAACAAGTCAGTCGAGTGCTGATGGCCTCCTGCAGCCGCCCTAATTTCGAGGTCTCTCCGAGGAAATTCCACAAAATTACCGCCAAAGTAATAATATTTTCATTTCGAAAGCAGAGGACTCTTCAGTAGCTGCCTGCTTATATCCTCGCGAAAGATAAATTGGACAGATTTCCATTTCGAACTGCATGCTTTTAAAAATAATCTCATCCGCCGCTTTCCACCCTCGAATAATTCCGAATTGGAAACTCGCTGATTTCCATTTCTGAGACGACATCATTTGTTTTGAGATGTTGGGAATATTGTTAAGGCTCATCTTCGTCTAGTGCGCTCATTATGTAACATTGGAATATGTCATTTTGAATGTATTCTTCTTCTAGAGGTTACATTACTTTTTCTTTATTCGAATTCTTGCATGTATAACGTTAAAATTTTGTTTACTTTCATATATTTTCGTCAGGAAGAGTGAGAGGAGTGAGTTCAGTTTTGATAGGTTAAGTTGGTACTCCTTCGGCCTAACTGTTAAGTAGGTCTGATTGTCATATGGTGTTGTTTGGAAGATGACGGAAATTTAACCTTACTGTGGAAAAAGTTGGCTGGTTTTCATTTTTTTTAATGATCAGAAATCAATTATCTTCAAGATAAGAAATGGATTCAGACCTTTATCAAATTACCTACTTATAATAAGTATCCAGTATTGGGATTATTTGATGTTCGTTAAATTCTTCTAGCATTGTTAGTTATTTGGAAATTGTGAACAAAAGAAGTGCCATTTATTCAATTCAAGTAAAAATCGAAGTTAATGTTTTATCATGAATAACTTCGTTGTATTTATTCGTTAAAGAGTAGGTTAAGCACCTAGTGAACTTATTTTAACGTAATATTTTCAGTGCACCCTCTAACCCTTGTTCCAAAGTACAATCAATATCGGCGGGAAAATTTCACAACAGCTAATAGGGCGTATGTCCTCCTATGAACAATCACAGAGGCGCGCGAATGAGTTATTGTATAGATATATTGTCCGTAGCGAACAGCTTCCGTATCCGCTCCGCTTTCATCTGGTTTCGGAAGTGTGACTAACGCAAGTGCCACACGCCGGCAGATCATTAAAGCACAATAAACACTTATCGCCGGGGCCCAGACGCAACCATAAAGTCCTAAGAGATTTATTTCGTTTTCATTTATGATTTATTCGTAGCTTTCTTATCGACTCGACACGCGCTACGAGCTAGCTTGGCTCCGAGGCAGATTACTTGCTTTTTTCTGGCTCTTGTATTTGCTTTTTGGGGTGTTTGACTACCCTTGAATTTTATCAACGTCATTTTCATATTTTTTGGTCCAAGTAAGCTTTTTTTCGATCGTGGTTCACTCTTCAAATGGAAAAACTGCTCCCGTGAGGTGGGACGTTGCTGGTTGGAAGCTGATTAACCAGGACAATCTTGTCTGTTCGAAACGTGAGAATTTCCACGAAAAAAACAGATTCTGCCTGGGATTTATGAATTTTATCTCAACAAATATTCAAGTAACATAAAACTAAATCTAAAAAGTACTTAATAACTACACCATATGTCTTAAACTTGCATGAAACTTCTTTGGACTCATTGAAGAGGTAGTTCACGAATGCTTTCTCTAAGGAAAATAATAATGATGATAATAATAATAATACATTCATTTCTAACAGATATACTTCCAATAACAGAAAAAAAACCAAATTGTACATAAATAATAATGAATAAGAACCACAACCCTCAGCAACTAGTAGTGTAGCATTCATTTATATGTACACTTTATAAATTAACTGCCATGTCAAATATTAAGCCATCTATCTAAGTGGATATTTCAGATCAGATTACAAAAATATCGATATATCGGTGATAATGAAATTATCTGGTACTTCAACATACACGATCAATCTTTAAATCTTTCTTTTTTACATCTCTCTAAATGAAACTAAAAAATATAATCTGAGAAAAGTTACGAACCTCTATTGGAAACAATTTAAAAATTTTTTCACGTTCAAAACAGATGAAGTTTAGGGTATAGAATGTTTCTTTCAATTCAACAGTCATTAAACTTAGACTTACAACATGAGTCTTTAAAACTGCTTAACCCAAAGTCTCACACAAAAAAACACGAATTCCAAGGATTCGAACCTGAATCTCTCATTTTGAGGTCTCATCTCCAGTATCTACATAATGAAGATAAATATTATGAAATCGTCATTCATTTAAAATCTGATGAAAATTTTCATTTTTACTTCGCCAATAGTATTTTGTCATATAATTTCTCCTTCGGTTAACTTTCTGCGTTTACTTAAATTTTGAATGATTGGATTAGTTGAATTTAAACAATAACTCCATCATTTCATTACGTAAAAGCATAACAAACTGCCTTACGTTCATGTTACGTATTTTTGTCGCCACAGACAATCTTGTCTTCAAATGAAGGAATCCGATAAATCCTTAGGACGTTTACAACCCCCAATAAAATGTCAGAGCCCTTGTTACAACTAAGATTCACCTAAACCTCAACCTCTATCCTATCTACAAACTCTCCTCTCCGATCCAGTAGTAATTGCAATCCTTACATTGTAGAACATGACAAAAATAGCTTCGAGTAACCTTCTAAATGACTCCAAAGGGGTATTGTCCTGACTCTCCAAAGATGCTAGCAATGTAACTGATTGTACTTCGTTTCTTTCAGCAACTTGAATTTATACTACTTCAAAGAAATGTTTTTTTAGTTGTCCGACCACTTCTCAAATTCCAATAAGGTAAAGAGAACCGGATAATCAATATCTCAGTTTGTTTCTACCCCGTATTCGAAGCTAGAGAAAGGCCCTTCTCAATCTTTGGCACGTTTAATTACCAGCTCCTCGTTTCCTGTGACACATATTTTGGATTTCCGTAAAAGAACAAAATGAGTTCCTCGGATTTGGTTTCCTTTCCGACCCAAGGATGAGATAAATGTGTTTTTAATTGTTCAGTGAGGATCATACATTTCACAGGGTTTTTTTTTGGTGGAGCAAGTTGGAAAATAAAGGACAAGTCAACGGAACTAAGAGAAAGCTTTGTTTTCGATGAACTTGAGTTCCATAAAGAATGAAAGAATGAGTTTTCCATAAAATGGTTCATTCTGAAGTAATATTTTATTCATTTCAAATTGGTTTTCGTATAGATAGGTCAGTTCTGTTCCCTTATAACACAAAATGAGTGATTACTGTTGAGTCTTGAAACAAGTCGATTTGAAGCCCAAAAATCAAAAATAAATATATGTGAAAATTAATAAGAAATAACTGAATAATTTATATCGACTTGATCTCAATTATTATTTTTGACATAAATGTGTCTATTATGAACTGTGATACTGAGAATTTTTTTCATTTTCAGTTTTGGTATCAATTTTTTGAAGACAGAAATGTGTCAATTATTAAATATATGTTCATTCTTATAAAGACTATATTTCACTAAATTTTAGAGTGGAACGTAAGAAATAAGACATACTTCCTTCCATATTTTCTATAGGTGAATAAAAAGTATGATTTTCAAGTTATTTCGATCTTTCTACTTTCGATCTTAGCAAATTGGAACACCCACAAAAATGATAAAAATAATATAATAAAATGAACAAAATGAAATTATATATTTCATTTTGTTTATAACAGACCAACTATTCGAAGTATTAATGTGAGCTGCAATATCCTCGTTATTTCGGATAGGACACACTAAATTTTTCAATTTTATCAAGTGTAAAATTCTATGCCTTTCAAAAAGTTGAAAAGGTATATATAGACCCGATAAAATAATACGAAATCAGAGGTTTAAATATTAACTTCTCACAAGATTCTAGAATAATGTTCAAATAATAGACCTAGAGCACTAAAAACATTATAAAACAAATACAAACACATAAAAATA
Organism: Henosepilachna vigintioctopunctata; assembly: GCA_030704895.1. Lineage (NCBI taxonomy): Eukaryota > Metazoa > Arthropoda > Insecta > Coleoptera > Coccinellidae > Henosepilachna > Henosepilachna vigintioctopunctata. The sequence goes on from JARQZJ010000032.1 coordinate 4,191,364, forward strand.
GATTATTTATGATAACACAACATTACTTTTATGTGGAGAAAAGCTCGCAGAGACAGAAAGTTGGGCCTAAGTAAAGTTGAAATGGTAAAAAGAGTTAACCCTCACTATTTTCTATTAAATATAACATGACAACATAAATAGAAGAAAAAATTAGATACAGTATTTTTCAGATGCAATTATAAACCTTTTTCCGTGATTTTTTCAATTTTCCATGGTAACTCTAATAATATGATGTTTCTCTATTTTTCTATAAATAGTATTTTCTGTTCGTTGTGTTTGAATCTTGTGACGAGATATTAAAGACTTTCTATAAAATTCTATCTTTACCACATGCTGAAGAACACGACTTCTTCACATTTCATCTACTAATTGTTAAACTCGAAAAAAATTACAGACATGTTTAGGAGACCTAATTGACACTAAATCAGCCAACATTGGTCTTAATACAAATCTGAAAATCGTTAATTTTTGGTGCAACCCTATGCCGTTCGGGGCCATTTATATCAAAACTGGAAACGCATGTGTAGAAAAACAATTCTTCCGTGAAGAAATGGCGCCCAGGCCCATTAGTGCATTGTTCAATTCTCGGGGACAAAATGTAAAAATAAATGAACCTTCGCTACTTCCCATCGTTTAGGCATATTCAGTTACAGTTGAACTGCGAATGCATCGCTATGGGTGGCGATTGTGACACACCGCGACCTCAACGAAATAATCGACCACTTTTAGCAGGGTTGGATTTGGAATTGTCATTGAAAATTGTAATTTTTAGCTCTAGTGTCTTAAATTACAAAATCTATTTCATTGTAATATTTCACTCCACAATCGGAGCTTTATGAACACTTTATTTCTTCGAATAAGTTCTGTAAAGTACAACGTTTAGTAAAATTTAATTTTTGATAAATGTTTTTGAAAAAAGTCATCAGTTGTGATATATATCTAATGACACTCGCTTATCATATTTATCTGATTTCGAGGTGCAAAACTGAAAGTAGTGAATACATTGCAACGCCATCTGAAGGAATCAATATATATCATTATTGCATACTCATAGATATTCACCGTTTGCTATGTCTATTTTGTTAAGTAAGATCATTTGATGCTTTTTAATGTTAATAGGTTGCATAATGAAACAATATTTACTAGCCGTCTTCTTAATATCAATTCAATATACCAGGTAGCAGATCAGATTGATTTGATTACCTAGTTTTTAGTTAATTTAAATTCAATTTTTGTTTTTCGAAAATCAAAAATTTCAACTTTCCTCTATTTGTTTTCAGAAATCTTAGTTGTATAATTATTCGTTTCTTTTCAACATTTTCAGTTGGTATACTGACTTAAGAAATTGATTTTCTATGTTCATTTCCTAGGAATACGATTTTTTTTTGTTAAACATCAGTGTATTCTATGGTCCTGATTCCAATTTAGTCATAGGTATGTTCTGTGAGAGTAGCTATAAGTATTGAGGTTGTAAAATTACACCTAGTATCGATTCAGCATTTGATGAAGAAGTACTACTTCTAAACCTCGTCATGCGTATTTGTATTGAATTATGAGAACATTCTAAATATTGTTTCATTATGGATATTAATTTTCTCCAAGTATCGGCATCATCAATCAATAGGTTGCGATAGTACTGAGATTTCTAATCGAATTTTTCAAATAAAAATCTCAGGGAGATGCCTCGAGAAATATTGTCAACGAAAACACAACCCATCACTTTCGAAAGTGAATATTTAGGGTGTATATTTCCGATTCACTCGAACTTTTTTGAAATACCATACAACGCTGTTTCGTCTTATTTGTTTTCGTCATGTTGCTAGTTCGTGTGGTGACAACTTTTTGAGTTTGAATGTGACAAAGTGTAATGTTGTCTCTTTCACAAGGAAAAGAGACCGAATCGAGTGTGATTATAGCGTCGGTGGTCAGGATCTTTCTCGTTCTGATAAGGTGAGAGATCTTGGTGTAGTCTTCGACCAGAAGCTTTCCTTTGTCCCACACATCACCCAACTCATTTCATCTGCCTCGAAAATATATGGATTCGTTATACGCAATGGCAAATATTTCAATAATTCCTCAACATTCATAGGACTATTTAATACCCTAATCCTCAGCAAGTTGCAGTATGGCAGCATGATCTGGCATCCCATTTACACTTACCATCAACGCAATCTTGAGGCTATTCAGAGAAGGTTCTGGAAATTCTTAGTTTGGAGGGAGGATAAAGTTTATCCACAGAGTGTTGTCAATCATAACGAATTATTGAGTCGATTTAGTTTAATCTCATTGCAGAGCAAGAGAGAAACTTTATCACTCAAATTTTGTACAAGTTACTGCACAATAGCATTGATTATCTGCTTTGAAATGTCTTATTTCTAGGCAAAATTTTCGTACTTCAGAATTATTTCACCTATAGACTCCAAGGACCAACTCGTTGATACAATCCCCATTTGGTTTATGGAGTCTACATTCAATAGAGTTGCCAATAATTGTGACATTCAATTCGACTACATAGAAGTTATTATCAGGAGTTATGTGAACAAAGGAAATTGACTAAAATGAATTGATTTAGATTGAATTCTTTGAAATATTTCATGAAATGCTATTATTCACTTATTAGTTACTATTTTAGTTTCTTTATTAGATTGAGCTCTTTGTTATATATCTTTCATTTTAATTATTTAGTTATTATTCTACATTATGTTATTATTTTCTTCAATTGGGTATTATGCCTGTTGAGAATAAAGAACTTAGGATTTTTATTATGGGAATCATCAGTGGCATGCATCTAAACAACAAGGTTTCAATGGTTTTCAAGAAGGATCAATGCCCTATCTCATCAAAGTACGGGAAACATTTGTTAACTACTCACTCATTCGGTAAAGCTCCCTCTACCGAATTAACAAGATAAACTTTCTCAAATATAGTAAAGTGAGTTGGTGATAACTCACTTGCTTCATACAAAGATAGCTTAATATAAAATACTTTCATTTGAAATATTTCGATCTTTCGGTTACAAATCTCAGTATTGAGTAACTAAAAAGGATTGATGAATTTGGAAACTATATATACATAGGTACTTAAAATGAGGGAATTAATAAGTACGCAATGCAAAGGAATCAATGAATGCAATTACCTGTTATTTATCAAATAATTGAGTTCAGATTTTTTTGTGGTTTACTGATAACGTTTTGGAGAATTGCATGATTGTCGTTTGAGTTTAATGGAAATTTATAATATATTTATAGTAATCACATGACAGAATCTAGTGAGAGAAAGAAAACAGATTCAGCTCTCCTTGTTTATTTAATCGAATGGAAGTCAATATACATTCAGAAGAATTTCATTAATATGAAAATTTAATTATAATAAACTAATTTGGATTTAGCCATATATTTTTTCAACTTACTATCATAATATTTTCCAGTAACTGATAATTTTTCTAACACATTTCTTCAATATTTTCCAATGATATAATGTTAGAAATTGAAACATTACGTTCAATTATTGTAACCAGTTAAGATAAAATAGTCCTCAAGAAAATTCCTCTATAAATATTATAGTTATTTACGTTATCTGTCCATTTAACTGTTAAATATCCAGTATATATCTATAATGTTGAAGAAGTTTCAATTTCACACATTGGTTCTCTACAATTTCTCAGAGGTTTAACCTTGTATCATTACAATAATATCATATTTTTTTAATGTCAGTATTTCACTCACTCAATATCAATGAAGGTAACTAACAAGACAGCTGTTTTTCGTATATATTTCACTTCTAATTTCTGTATTCTCTGTATTACAAAACCTCAAATTACTTAAATTATTATCAATCATTGTTCTCTATCTTCTGGTTCCTCTCAATTTTCAACAGTATCTGAATTTCCTCAAGAGTTATTCCTTTTGTTTCTGGCACATAAAAATATATAAGTATCAAACTTGTTATGCTACAGCTAGCAAAAAAATAGAAAGCAATATATGCAGTTTCAGCTGTGTCCATAGCTTGAAAAAATTTCGTTACTAAAGCTCCTAGAATAACAGTGTAAACTTCTTCAATACAATTTGACATTGACTTGATATTTGTTGAAAAAAGCTCGGTTATCATCACAATTGGTACTATATCCAACCCAAACCCGTAAAATATCACGAAAATAAACATCGCAATCAACAGTACAACAGGTATTGATGTAGAATCTTCAGTAGTACTCTGTTGTATTTGGAAATATATTCCTTCTAGAATAAGGGCAGTTGTAACTCCTATGAGAGATACAAGTATCAACTTCCTTCTTCCAATATAATCAACTAAATTAGCTCCAGCTATAGCTGAGGCCAGCAGAATAGCGAATCCAAAAATCGTTGGCCAAGAAGATTCAGATCCTCCTACACTCAAGATCAGTGGAAAATAAAAAACAAACGCTTTGATTCCTGTTAATTGTTGACAACCCCGAAGTAGAAGAATTAATAATAGAGATTTTCTATTGGACTGTATAGTGAATAAATCTTTGAAAGATCCTTTACTCTGTTCCATTTCTAGTTTCACCTCAGCATTTATATCGTTTAGCTCTTGCTCAATGTCTTCTGATCCTCTGAGAAATTGAAGAGCGGTTTCTGCCTCCTCAAAGTGATTCTTCATGAGTAAAAAGTAAGGACTTTCAGGCATTGAAAGCATGCAAGAAAAGGATATCACAGGAACTAACGCAGACAGCAATGCTGTGGTTGATAATGTAAAAATCATCTCTAAAATATTGATAAGTATCACACCAATCAATATCGATATTTCTAAAGTAGACCCTAACCTTCCTCTTATTTCTGGACTTGAAATTTCACCAATGTACATCGGGACAGACGTGTACATGATACCATCTGATATTCCAGCTATTAATCGACCGATAAATAGTACTCCAAAACAGTCAGCAATGGCAGTAAGAATCCAGTTGATGAAATATGGCAACACACTAAATAAAATCATTTTTCTCCTTCCAATATGATCTACGTTCAAAGCAGCAAAAGGAGCACCAATAAGTACACCTAACAGAGAAGCTATAGCTACCCATGAGCCTTCGTAAGGAGTTATGTGGAATTTTACATGAGTGTTTCGTGTATCTTGAAGTTGAGGAAGGAATGCCGAAGGCCAGCCGTAGACCATTCCACCATTGATGACATTTATAGACACTGAAAATAAGGTAAATTCAAAGCATATATTTTGTAAACATTATGATCAGTATTGGTGAAAAAATGGAGCATTCTAAACCCCTCATAGTCATCTAGAACTGGCTAAGGGTAATTTGAAAATTTACTATAAAATTGTACAGGAGATATTACCAATATTCCTTCATACTTTTCATCGGGTATTCAGTAAATACTGAATTAAGCCAGTTGTTTCCTGAAATTTATTGTCAATAATTTGACATGATGAAGTATCAAAGAGCCAGGTAACCTAACATAAATATATATAAACAAAGAAATTATTTCAGGTACATACAAACTTGCTTACACATTTTCTAATATTGATAGAATATTTTGGTTATGAAATTCAATATTTCTACAAGAACTCTTCAGAATTTCTGTTGAAAAAATTCTGAATTGAAGTGAAACACAGCGATGGAATGCCTAAAAATCTAGTAGTTGATTAACTTGATAAACTTAGAGTTCAAAATATATTATTTACTCAAGATATAAATTATTACTGTATATATGACTGAAGAAAAAGGTTTTAAGGTGTATATTATTAAATATATTTACCAAATCCAACTGCCAGGTACTGTATATATAAATTCCTTTCGAATATCCACATTATATTTCGAGCGAATAATCTTTTATCGATTTAACATTATTTTGAGGTTATGTAGCGCACTGGCATTACACAAACACTGGCTATATTGGAATTCAAATGTTCTTTCTTCTAATTATTGTGATCGAAATCACTGTTCTGCGGTAAGTTGATAAGATTGTAAAATATATATCGTAGTGCAGGTGTACGTGTTAAATATCTAATAATTAGATTTCAAAAGGAAACTACTTCAATATTTGGATAACATTTGGTGTATTATGTATAATAAATTGATAAGTTTCGTAGCAATTTTCAACAAATATTTCAAATTCAAGATTGAAAGCAGACAGATCAAAATTTTAGGACAATATTCAATAAAAATTCAATTCATAGCATCACATTTATGGATATTAACACACATAAAAAAGAAAAAACTCATATTTCAATTCAATATTCTCATGTAGTAATATTATATAGATGCCCCCGTAGTGTGTTTCTTTTAATTTTCACAAACACATACTATCGTAACTAATAAACATAGCAAGAAAAAGTCTTCAGTTTATAGGCTTGTGTTACCCCCTTAGATATTTAAGGTAGATAGAAAACTAGAGTGCTATTGAGACTCGAATTGGAAATGTAACGCTCTTTCGTTACATGACGATGGTAATTCTAGGAAGCCGCTTCAAATACCTTCGTATATCTCGATTACGAAGTTAAATTTCAATTCTGAAGGAAATGTTTTGCATACACTAAATATTTAGAGACAGAATCTTAAGTTTGAATTGATGACTTTGATGAGTTTGATCGACTATTACTTGTTTCCCAACCTCAAAAAATGGCTTGGTATCAGTGTTGATGGAGATTATGTTGAAAAATAAAGCAGAAAAAAAAATTTCAAACATCGTTTTTCTTGGTCAGTCAGGAAACATTCCACCCCACCCTCGTATTCTAGGTGCTCATTAAACGTGTGGAAAAAAATTTGAAAATTTTACTCCCTGGTCCATGTTTAGAATACTTTGTCCTTCAACTTTCAAAGTCGGCTTCATTTCTATATACAGGTTGAGATAAAATTCATTGACGTTAACTGCGTACTCAAACTTGGTTATTCGAACGGAAAGACCTAAGAACCTTTGAAATGGTACTTGGGCAAGACTGGGCCATATACAATGATAAAAATTCAACCTTCCACATTTTTAGGGCATGTGAAACGTTACAAGTAATAGTACACTCTTGCTAAACGTCGGAATTACACTGCCTTCGTCCACATTGTTTAACTAAATGACGTTTCCTGATGAAGATTGTAGATAATAGACTAAATTACCCTTGGAATTAAACATTACCGTTTACAGGGGTTTGTCATTAGAGGACTTTGTACTTGCGTGTCAGATGAGCATAAAACTCCCCCGTGTACAGCTGTAGATCAGGAACTGACCAAAATTTGCGTACCTGTAAGGTGAAAGGATGATTAGATTTTACACACTAGGCTAATTGGGTATCAGACGCAATTTGGCCTTAATCGGACTGAACATGGTATTTTCATTAATAGTGAACTGATTTTGACGAAGGGTAGTTAAATTACATGTATAATTTTAGAAAGTTAACATGAAGGGGATGTTAAGCCTACCCTGAATATTCAATCAAATTTTGTATTAATTTTTTCTCATTTTTCAAAATTTGTGTGAAAAATTCAAATAACCAAGTTTTTGGTTTTTTATATTCAGCTTTCAGAAAAATATTTTCTGAAAACTTTCCTTTTTATATCTAAAAAAAAACACTGTAATTTTTTGACTCAGAATATTCAGTTTTTCGTCTTATTTCGACTCAATATCGAAAAGGCACCCCTATAGTCTCTGCTTCAATCTGTGAGAATTTTCAATAGAAAATTAAGTAACTTTTCGATATTAAGTCGAAATACAGTGAAAAAATTGATATTTCGAATCAGGGAACTATGTTTGAGATACCAAAAAGGAAGTGTTCACAAAATTTCGTGAAGAAAAAATTGAGAAAGAAAGATGAAATAAAAAACAAAAACCTTGATTATTTGAATTTCTCACAAAAATTTTGAAGTTATAATACTACGAGTAAGCATTTATTTCCAACTCAATTACAAGAAAATACATAATTAATAAATGAAAAACAAAGTTCAGTAAATAATACCAATAATAATCTAAATAAACAATATTAGAAAATAATAATAAAAAAAAACATCATCAAATATAATGATCGAAATCTACAATGTCAATTTCTAAATATTCAATTAATTGACTGAATCTCTGAAAAGAAAAAAATTTCGAGCATTTTTTTCACCTACAAATTTGCTATTTAACTTTTTTCATAGAACTTGTAGTTTTGCTGGCAATGGGGATAATCCCTTCAAAACATACCCCTCGTATTTCCATACCATCGATCTCTAGTAAATTATGTTTCCTTTCTTTTTTTGTAATATTCACTTCTTTTTTTAAAAAATTTCATCCGATTGTAATTTTCATCGGTTTCACAAGTTATCAACCCTGGTCTATTCTATATACCCAATAATTTGATGCCTTCTTATTAACGAGACTACAACAGCATGAAAAATTCCGTTTAAAGAATTTCAACACTTATTTTAATATCCTCTGTTTCTAAAGTCTAATTATTATTTTTGCCCATTAAGTCTGAGACTATGTAAACATCCCCATCTTCTCACACATTTTTTGTATGAAAATAATATTTCAATGGGCATTTTGTGGACAAAAAGAGCGAAAACATGGAGGAAGAAGTGGTCATCCTTCTCTAACACAATTTTCTATACTTTCCTATATAAAAACTGTAATAACTGGTACCACTGATCTGCCACAATAATCTGCTATTCCTGGTGGTAATTATTATTGCCCAACCTACTTACGAGACTTCAATGCATATTAAACGAGTCAAGTTAGTTGAAGTTACAATTTTAAGTAAAATCAACATCATATCACCTCTGGGACTTCTTCAATTCAGGCCAAGAGTTGACAGTACGAGATAAACCCGAAAACGGTCTCCAGGAATAATAAAATTATTTCTAGTCCATCTACGTTCCTGGGAAAATCTCAGAGGTATACTTGGAAATTAACATTTCCAAAGTTGGGGTTTCCCTGTGGAATATATTTTGGAGCGAACTTCTATGTTTCAGTTCTTAGGACTGGAGCTAAGAGTTACCAAGAAAATCCTTGAGTACACTAATAATTCTGTCATTGAATTCATTGAAAGAAAATCGAATGCGAAAAAGATCATTGATTTCAAAAGATCAAGATTTGAATTGATTCGGAAATTGATATAAAAATCAGGACGATGTCACTATAAAATGATTTTTTATGAAAAAAATCACATACACTCATAAAACCTGCATAATATTGTAGAACAACAAAAACTGTGCGTCTCAAGATAACTGAAGAAATAACATGAAAAACTGCAGTCATGTTTTGATAACCTATTCATCCAGGTAAGAAATTTGGCTGTACTACCTATTTACCATCCAAAATATGGGGTACCTCAAGGAATTGTGTTGGGTGCAGTGTTGTTTCTGTTCTATATAAAAGACTTGCATTACGTGATAAAATATTGCGAAATATCATCATTTGCTGACTAAACAATGTACATAAATTGTGATAATTTGGAAGATATAGTAACTAAAGTGTATCAGGATCTCTATTTCTATATACACGGCTCTGTGATGATAGAATGGGCATAAGCTTGAATGAAAGTAAATTTATTATTGTAAATTTATTTATTCTTAAAATGACAATTTGAAGTCCTCTGGATCTACCAAACCGATTTTGAATATTATTTCACCAACAGAAAGCCACGTCGTTTGTGAGTGACATAAGCTATATATTAGAAAAAATACGGCGTAGAAGAAGAAAGACTATTTTGCGTGGAGATGAATTCGGGTGATGACTCATCGTGCACAGTCGTGACAGGGTGAAAGCGATAATCTTTTCTTCTTCGAATTATATCCAAACATTGAAAGCAAAAGCGTGTTATTTATACCAATATTATTATCATAAGATTGAATTCATTTCATTGTGATAAATATAATCATGAATAAAGTTTATCTAAAAGTTTTCACATCATTCATTAACTGTGAATTGTTGAGCGTTAAGAAGATTGCCGGGTCAGCTAGTTCAGTTATATATTTGATAGTATAGAATAATATACGTATATACATTTCAACTTCAAAATTTATCGAATTAATTTCGAAACTATGAATATAAGAAGCAAGTAATGCTGAAATGAAATTTCAAATACGGCGTCAACTGCAAATAGCAACGTTGGCCTAATTGCCATGAATTTCAAAGGCATTAAAAGCTGAACAAATCATCATTGTCGCCAACTGTCGTTGACTTGAATTGCCTGCCGGTGAATCGACCGGCAACGATTTAAGCGAGACCTAAACACTTTCGTCGTAAAGTCGTATAAATAAATCTTCCTTCCACACTCCTCCTTTTATTGCTCCACCGTTTTTCCATTTAATTTATAATTTTTCTTCTGAAAACGTTCCAGTTTTTAGAGTTCACATTTTAACGATTTTTTGGGGTTAAATTAAGTCTTATTCGGATTGCTATAAAAAAGATAAAGTTTTAGGGAAGCTGTCAAGTAATTCCATTTTTAATTGCGTCAATTTGTCATTTTATGTTACAATATCCCTAAATTAACAATAATCTAATTTCATAGTTCCAGATACAAGTGAGAGTCTGAAAATCAATACAAATAAAGATATGGTGATAAAGGATCAGTGATTTTCAGCGTGTGGGTCGTGGTCCAGTTGGGGGTCGCGAGGGGTCTTAAGGGGGATCGTAAGAAGTCGAGGGCACTACCTCATCAACTCATTAAAAAAAAACGATGAAGAAAAAAAAAAGATTAACTAAGAGATTTCGACAGAAAGATATGCTCGTGAACGATATGTTCGTATGTTAATACAAACATATTAACAAGAAATAAAATCCATAGAGTCATGTTAAATCGGAGATACAACAAGTATACAACAAAATGTTAGAAAAAAAATAGAAGCATTACTGAATATTTTTGTTAATCATTATGTTTCGATTTCTTGGGAAACGAATCATTTAAATTATATATTTCAATTTCCAAACAGACTTTGTTTTGTAACCAACATCATTCCAATGTTTCTTTCTCCTCCAACTTATTAATAAAAAATATTTCTCGAGGTTGTCATTCTGAAACTGATGATTTTTCATCAGAGAAAGAATAGAAAATTATTTTCATTATTTAAAAATGAAGAATTGGTCTGTACTTCTTCAAAAACGATGATGGCAAGAACGTTACAGTCAATGGTGATCGCTATAAAGCCATGACTACTATCTTTTTCATTCCTGAATTGAACAACCATGATGTCCAAGAGCTGTGGTTTTAGCAAGACGACGCAACATGTCACACAGCTAGTGCCACAATCGATTTATTGAAAGACACGTTTGGTGACCGCCTAATTTCACGTTTTGAACCTGTGAATTGGCCTCCAAGATCTTGTGATTTAACACCGCTAGACTACTTTCTGTGGGGCTATGTAAAATCATTGGTCTATGCGGATAAGCCACAATTGCTTGACCATTTAAAAGACCATATTCGCCGTGTTATTGTCGATATACGACCACAAATCACCAAATGACCAAAAAAGTCATCGAAAATTGGACGTCCAGATTGGACTACATCCGAACCAGCCGTGGCAGTCATATGCCAGAAATCATATTTAAAATGTAATGCCACAAGATTGTCTTTCTAATAAAAAAAATCTTGTCAATCGAATTATCCATCGTTGTTTTATTGCAATTTAAAGTTTTATACCCTTAAAAAACACCCTTTACTATATTCATCCCTGGAGGAGGAACTACTGATACTAACAATCAATTCCGCAATATATTTCAATGAAAGATCCAGCTCACGATAGTTCTCATCAAAAGTGTACACATTAACTAAAATTTCAAAGCTACGATTGATGCTTTCTTGAGAATTGGTCAGACTTGTAACAGACTTTGTGACAAACCTTTTTATAATGTAACTACGATCAAAGTCTACGAAGCAGGAACCAGGAGAATCGGTGATGACTTTTATTCATTCACTTGAAACTAAATTTGATCGGATGAATGTACGTCCTCTAAAAAAGGATGTTGTTAATATTGTTAGGGCGAACTTAGAACTTGATTAAAGTCAAAACTCGATAGTATTTCTTGCTCAACATTTGATGGAACACTTCTTGTTGTTTAAGAAGGAAGGGACAGTGTGAAAACTGTAGAAAAAAGAACTATCTGTGTTCTCGTTTTCCCGGTGCGAAATCCCCCTCCAGATGCATACGTTTCTATTTATTATTACATTTTCAGAGTAAGAGCCTCTCATAATTATTCAAATCATAAGCTCCTGCGATACAAGTTCGGAGTGAATCGCTAGAGATATAACAAAGTTTATGCATAAGTAAATACGTATATTTCTCGACAGAAACAGCTTGCTGGCTCTGGCTAGTCGCCCGAGACCTCGTCTTGAAACATGTTTCTGGATAATTCGGGTCCACAGAGGATCCAGCGCCGTGTCTTGTTATGATTAATTTGCGTCCATGCAGAAATGTACTGCCGTCTCATCCTTTATGAATATTTAAACAGTAAGTTCTTTAATGTTTAGAAGTTGAATGTCGGGTCGGTGACGGCTGATGAATTTAGTATTAGGTACGTCTGCGTTAAATTATAAAGGAATTTAAGACGGCATTTTTGGGCCTTAGTTGAAAGAGATACCAGTTTAATTCTCGTACTGTTAATCAGAAGCTCTTTGAGCAATGATGAGAGAACGAGGTAATGGGAGTTAATTGGCTGACCATCTGACAGGAATTTTCAAGGTTGAAAATATATTCTGTGTGAAACTTTCGCACAGATAGAGGCTGCTTTGTTATGTACAGGCTGATCGTACGGTTTGGTATTTCGAGTTGATATAATATTAAAAATAATTATATTCATTTACCTGAAGCTATACAAAAACTCTACATATTTGGAACTCTCAAAGTTTTAATTATATACCTATCACATTATTTAAAAAATACTTTTTTATATAACGCTGAAATATTTTAATACTAGTATGTACTAGTTTTCAATGTGTTTGATAAATTATTGAAAGCTTTAAATCCGCAGTAGTATATTTTTTAGTACTATTTTTAGATTTAGCAAGCTTACAACTTTGAATATAAAAACTATCAGTATTTCTAGTATTATAGCCATGCACATCACTGGCATATGTTACATTTTTTATTATATAACAGGGGAGCAACTAATTTTAAATATGATATATATATATATATATATATATATATATATATATATATATATAGAATATTTCTAGGAATGCATATTGACAGTAGACTTTTGTGAAAAATCACTGTTCCCTATTGACAAATAAATTACATAGTGCCATATATGCAATACGAAGAGTTCGAAAAATAATCAGTCACAGTGCAGCTTTGCTGGCTTATCATGCCTTATTCCACTCAAGATTGTTATATGGTCTAGAATTGTGGGACACTTCCTGTTATCTGCAGAAGGTGCTTCTAGTACAGAAGAGAGCCATCAGAGCCTTGGAAGGTGTGAACTCTATAACGCACTGTAAACCCCTGTTCATCAAAAATCGAGTCCTCACATGAACAGCTGAACTTATTATAAAACTGGTAATGGAAGTGGTGAAGCATTCAGATTTGTATACGACAAGATCCCAAACCATACCATATAGTATTAGGACAGGAGGCAACATGAATATTACGAACTCAAGGTTACAAGTCACTTCTAGAAGATCATTAGGTGTTGTATTGTACAATAAATTACCTAGGAACTGGAGATAATTAGACAAAAAGGTTATCAAAATAAAACTGAAGAATTATTTACTTCAAAATCCTCCTTACGAAATAGTTGATTTCGAAATTTCGTTGAAAAACTAACATTTTGAAATTTTTTGTGATGACTTAATTATGATGTAATTGAAACAAAGCATTATTATTATATATATATATATATATATATATATATATATATATATATATATATATATATATATATATATATATATATATATATATATCAAGCAAAGAGTATTCGTTATTAACAACGACATATGGTGCAGTATCCACTGTGAAGAAGTGTGAAGCCGCAAGTCTTGGAATGGACAGATAATAATATACCTATAGATAATAATAATATACCTAAATAAAAGTAGGTATATGAGAAATGCAACAAAGTGTACAAGGGACGGATATTATATGGACGACTGTAAAATGTAGAGTAATAAACATTTGTTTACTTAAGACATAGCTCATTTACAGATAAAATTAAAAACGTACAAATTAAATCCATTTGTACTCACACAAAAAGATGAAAAACGCATATTACTTAAATTAGAATAGCTACTTTACAAAATATACATGACTTCAATCAAGACGAAATCGAAAAAAACAGAAAGTGAAAAATACTTAAAGTATACAAAATCAGTGGAAAATGATACAGAGCCAAACTCTAAAATAATGATTTTGAGAATTTGCGAAATGTAAATGGTTCTTAACAACTAAACCAGCTTTCGTTACGGTTCACTCAAAAATTCCAACATTTGTTCTGGGAATTAAAACTCACCCTCTACACCCTGTCATCGATTCCTTGATTAAAATCCGCAATATTTCTGTCCAACAGATTTGGGGCCCTTCGTACCGTATCAAAATTACCGGATTAATTACAATGAAAAAATAATGAATTACTCCTTTGCTAACTCCGCCGCTTTCCGCGATAGAATTTCAAACCATTAATATCTGCACTACGTTAAGCCGCAATTTTCGAAAACAAAATTAATTTCGGCAGGGAAACCTCTAAATAATATATCGGCTAAGGCTGTGATTGGAAAGGGGATCCCAGTACGCCGTGGAATAGCGCTGAAGGCTTGTTACATTCGGCTGATCCATTATTGCATTATTAAATTTAATTATCGAATAGAGGTATTCTATACCTACGGATTTGAATACGTAAAGATGGGGGCCCGTAATAACTTTGCTACACATATAAACTGCATGTTACCGTCTTTGGTAACACTATTTGCCGATGATGTTTTCGTGGTTGTGTCTGGCAGGAGTCTTTTGTAACTTCTGGAGGCATTAGTAAGGGAAATTTATAGTAGTAAGAGTGGTCTTTTTATGGCCGTAGATCGTAGATCTTTTTGAGTCCGTTAAGTCCTCTTTTAGCTGAGATATTTATGGATGAGTTTGAAAATAGTATTAAAAAAAACCCAAATTTCAAACGCTTTTTATTCTGGTATAGATATGTAGATGATATAATCACTTGTTTTACTGATACCGATCGTTCATTAAAAAATTTTGAGAATTTCATTAAAGCAGTTCATCCGAATATAAATATCAGTTCATAACCGAAATAGAATCGGATGAATCCATTAATTTTTTAGACTTGACTATCACAAGATTAAATAATAAATATGATTTTTCTATTTTCCATAAGCCTTTCCATACGGATGCCATAATACACAACTCCTCGTGCCACCCAAATTCACATAAAATGGTAGCGTTTCAAAGTATGATTCACCGATTAACTAATATACCTTTATCGGCAGAAAATTTCAATAAAGAATTGAATATCATTAAACAGATTGCGGTTATAATAATTATGAAAGCGAACTAGTGTCAAAAATTCTCCACAAAAAACAGTATCGGAAAGCTCTACGATTAGTATTTCCTTATCAGTCGGATAGAAATCGTAAACATAATAGTTTAACATATCTACTTTGGAACGGTCAGTCAAAAAGTCGAAACCTTTAAAAAAAAAAACTATTATAAAAAATAATTTTAATATTTCATTCAAAACGAACAATAATTTATCGGGACACATTAAGAACAATAAAAACAAAATGAAAAGAGAAGACAAATCAGGTGTTTACCAATTGAATTGTGGAACATGTCCCGGTATATATATATATATATATATATATATATATATATATATATATATATATATATATATACATAGGGAAAACTAGTAGAAATTTGGGTACTAGAATACAGGTACATAAATATAGCTTCGCGCATAATAAAAGTAATTGAATTATGCTGACCATTTATTAACAGAAGACCATACTTTTGATACGAATTCCAAAATTTTACACAATATACAGAAAAGTTGTCAATTAGATCATTGGGAAATAGTGGAAATAAATCGGCTTAAAAATTCTGGAAATTCGCCCAATGAACAGATAGAATTAAACAATTCACCCTTATTAAACCTTTTCAGGTAATGAAAATTATATGTCAGAATGGAATATCGTAAGTAAAACCCAAAGTCATAGAATCCCAAATCCCCTGATATTTATACCTGTGTTTTTAAAAATGTTGTGATTATTCTGTGAGCATCTGAAGAAGTCGTTTGTAACGACGAAACGCGTCATGCTATGTAGTCAATAAAGTGTAAATCACAAGTTCAAGTGTTTGAATTTAAGTTTATATTCAATTTGTAAGGGACTTTGTGAACTGATGTCGATTGAACAAGTTCAAGGTCAATGTTGATAATACTGTATGCGTTTATTTTTGACTGACAGTTAATGATTCACTCATGCTAAATCTCAGTAAAACAGAATTATTATTTTTTAAACTACATTAATTCAGATATTCCACTTGTTTTAAGGTTTCGTGACCGTCAGCTGAAGCCGACACCCACTGCAAGATTTCAGAAACTACATGTTGATTGTAATCTGAAATGGGACAATCATATTGAACAACTATGCAAGAAGCAAAACAAATATTTTTTTGCGCTTAGTCGCCTAAAGCACTTACTACCTTTGCAGAGCTTGAACACAATTTATTATGCATTAGTTTACAATCGCCTGAGTTTCAATATAGTTCTTTGGGGTGGTTCATCTAGATGCAACAGAGTTTTTACTGAACAGAAGAGGATTATTTCCCTCATTTTTAACTTGAGACCTCTTGACACTTGTCGACCGATATTTGGCAATGTAAGATTTTTCCGTTAGCTTGCATCTACATTCTAAATTGTTTGTTTGCTCTTTGTTCGCCAATAACTGTCAGATCTTGATAAGCTTTCTAACTCCCATGGTTATAATGGGCAATTTTTTAAGCGTAGTTTTTTTTAAATCGAATAAAACACTCAATTTGCATCATATATTCAAAATTTTCATTGAAATTGATAACTTGGCCTTTGCCAATTGATAACTTCATGTAAATGTTGTCCAAGGCTCTTTTTCGTCACTTTTTCAGCATTTCGGCCTGTATCCCAAGAATTACGCGTGTTATGTTATCCTGCAAGGCTTCAATCGTGTTCGACTTGTCCACATACACTAACGACTTGACATAACCCCACAAGAAATAATCCAGAAGCGTCAAACCGCATGAACTTGGCGGTCAATTCACAGGGCCATTTCGAGAGATAAGCTGCTCACCAAATTGTCTGCTCACCAAAAAAGTGTGGCATGTGGCACCGTCTTGATGAAACCACATGTCAACCAAGTTCAACTCGGTCAACTGGGGCAAAATAAAGTTGTGTATCATGGCTCGATATTGTTCGCCGTTGACGGTAACGTTTCTTTCACGGTCGTCTTTGAATAAAAATGGACCGATAATGCCACCTGCCCATAAACCACACCAAACTGTCATTTTTTCGGGATGCATCGGTAATTCTTGTATGGCATGTGGCTGTTCATCACTCCAGATGCGACAGTTTCATTTATTCACATATCTGTTAAGCCTGAAATGTGCCTCATTGCTGAACACAATTTTTCGATAGAACAGCTGATTTTCATTAAGCTATTCTAAAGCCCATTCACCAAAAATTAGAAGTTGTGGTAGGTTGTTTGGCTTCAATTCTTGCAGAAGTTGAATTTTATAGGCTTTCAAACCCAAATCAACACGTAATATTTTCCATGTGATTGAGTAACACATACCCAATTGCTGAAAACGGCGACGAATTGACATTTCACGATCCTCATTAACACTGTACGTTACGGCTGCAATATTCTCTTCAGTACGCACTGTACGCATAAGAGACAATGGTTTAATGTCCAACAAAGTACACTTGGTGTGAAATTTGGTAATAACAGCACGAATTGTTGATTCATCAGGTCGATTATGACGACCATAATATGGTCATAACAAACGATACATATTTTTCACAGAGCACGAATTTCGATAGTAAACTTCAACAATTTGCAATCGTTGCTTGTTTGTAGATTTTTCCATGATGAAATGGCAGAGTATACTGAAAACTTTTCACTTTGACAGATGACGTTTGGATGCCATTACCAACCAGTGCCGCAACCTGACAAACTTAACTGTTAAAAAATCACCTGTAACCAACATACAAGCTAACATACAAAAATTTTTTAAACTCTTGCTTTCGCTTGTAATGCTTCTCTTGATAAATTTTTCCAATATCTGTATTGTACAATTTTATTATCTATATAATATTACGAGACACCCTGAATAATAAGCCGCTTTTTAAAGAGATGTACAAACGGATGATAGTCCAATTGACACAAGAATTAACGTTTATATGAAGAATGAGTGCATAGATTCAATTCTTTACATAAAATGAATCCAATGCTCATTTAACCGCTGTGTAAATATCCAAATTCACCTGTTTTCATTTCAAAATGAAATATTTCGTTAAGAGTACATATAGCTCTCGTGTAAATATTTTTGAACCTTATTACCACTGTTCTTGCACGAATTACACGTTTCAAAACGATGTAGATAATTTTACTCTACGAGCAAAAGTTATAATCAACATAATTTCATTTTCTGAAACAACAATACGCGTGAACGAGCTTGTTCTTGCCAGTATAATATTTTCATTTGAAGGCTCCTGGTAATTCCATGTTTCTTGCATAATTTCCACAAAAGTTTAATGAGTTTGCTGGTGAAAATTCAACGGTTGTATCATTCAGAATAAGAAAACAGGAAATATAACCAGGAGTAAAAGTTTAGCAATATGGGTCTCAACTAACTACCATGCCTACGTGTTCTAACTTTACAGAAGTAGATGCTTCCATGATGATAAGAGTTGTTCCTCTAAAACGTGAAATCACTGGTGAAGACTAATTACTACATTTATGCATACAGTCGTTGAATTTACCTGAACTCGATTTACTCCAAACTACTGAGATTTAGGCATAAAAACTGCTTCTCAATCAATTTTTAAGACGCTACATAATGGGTGATTTTCAAAGCGTATTTTTTTCAAATCGAGTAAAACACTCAATTTGCATCATATATTCAAAATTTTTACTGAAATTGATAACTTGGCCTTTGCCATTTACATTTTAAAGATAACTTCATAAAAATGTTGCTCGCGGCTCCGTATCAAATGGTCCATACGGAAGGACCAATTTTGCGTCACTTTTTCAAGCATTGCGGCCGATATCGCCACGAATTACGCGTGTTACGTTTTTCTGTAAGGCTTCAATCGTGTTTGGCTTGTCCACAGACACTAACAACTCTACATAACATAAATTGTCAAATAGCATCTTCGCGGCCAATTCACAGGGACATTTTTAGAGATAAGCTGCTCCAAATTCATCCTTCAACATGTCCATTGTTTCACGAGCTATGGGGCACCGTCTTGATGAAACCACATGTCAACCAAGTTCAACTCAGCAAGCTGGGGCAAAAAAACGTTGCGTACCAAGGCTCCATATCGTTCGCAGTTGACGGTAGCGTTTCTTCCACGGTCGTCTTTGAAGAAAAATGGACCGATAATGCCACCAGCCCATAAACCACCCCAAACTGTCGTTTTTTGGAGATGCATCGGTAATTCTTGTATGGCATGTAGCTGTTCATCACTCCAGATGCGACAGTTTTGTTTATTTACATATCCGTTAAGCCAGAAATGAGCCTCATCGCTGAACACAATTTTTCGATTAAACAGCGGATTTTCATTGAGCTGTTCTAAGGCCCATTCACCAAAAATTTACGTTGTGGTAGGTCATTTGGCTTCACTTTTGCAGAAGTTGAATTTATAGGCTTTCAAACCCAAATCAACACGTAAAATTTTCCATGTGGTTTAGTAACACATACCCAATTGCTGAGAACAACGACGAATTGACATTTCACGATCCTTATTAACACTATACGCTACGGCTACAATATTCTCTTCAGTACGCACTGTACGCATGCGAGACAATGGTTCAATGTCCAACAAAGCCAAATTGGTGCGAAATTTGGTGATAACAACACGAATTGTTGATTCATGAGGTCGATTATAACGACCATAATATGGTCGTAACAAAGGATATTCATTTTTCACAGAGCACGAATTTTGATAGTAAATTTCAATAGAATATCGATCTCACCCTGTCACGACTGTCCATGAAGAGTCATTGCTCCAATTTCACTAGAATCAGTCTTTCATCTGCTACGCCAGGCGGTTTCTTATGCAAATACTTTTTTTTTTGCTTTACCGATCTCTATTAGTGCTTATCATCTAATATACAGTCTGGCAGTATATAGGTCTATATAATCTGAAATAAATCATTATTATAGGATAATTCATTTATTCAAAAGTTTCTTTCCCAGTACTGTCAAAGAATTAATTCTTACGTATTGACTGTATTTTATTTATTGAAGGTGATTTATTTTCAAATTATTTACTACTCAAAAGTAGTTCAAGAATAGCAATAATTAAAGGACGAACTGCGCTGAAGACCAAATAGAGATACATAAAATTATAAATTTCAAACAAATCAAGACGTTCAATTATCCAAGCAACATACAAATTTTTCTTCATATAACTTTAGATCCAAGTAGAATAAAAATATATAGAGTGAGCATCCAGTCAATACACTCAAGTTTCAAAAATAAAACTGAACAAAAATAACATATCAAAATTTACGTCTATAATAAAATGTGACTTATATTGGAATCGCTCATTGTATTAATCATTATGGGATAGCAGATCAAGAATTTTGAGGAGTAATAAGACTACGCCTATCGCTTCGTTAGATCAGCAACCATTCGACTTCCTAATTATAGTAAAACACGTCTGATCTATCGATAAGCCCCTCTTGTATGACTCCAATAAGCAGGGCATAAATTTCTGCTGCAAGACTATCTACGTTGTAGAAAAAACTCTCGGGTTCAGTTAACTCACTCAGTTTTTCTGTGATAAAATGTAATTACTCTAACGAGCAATACTTTTCAAGATGTGAGATAAATTGATGAAAGAATTCGCTCCGTCTATGCGCACCTTTAATGAATTCGTAACAGGTTCACAAAGATTATGAATTATCAGCATTCAAACGTTCAAATATGCGTTGCATATTTTCAAAGGCTTTCAATGATTTTCAATCTGTATTCGTGATGTTAGATTCCAATATTCGAGTTAATTTTCATCAATCAATTGTCAAGTTAATATGATGTTAAACTTTGAATTAAAATCAAAAATGGTAACGGGGCGATTTTATATTTTATAGCTATCTTATCAAACATAATATCGCTCGAATGTTCAACTAAGTCCCGGTATTTTCCTCACTTATCAGATTTTAGGTCTACTCACTTCCAGTTAGAATAAACACACTTTAAACAGAGCTTTTGAAACATTATGTAGATTATTATTATTGGAAAAACGGAATAAACTTGGCTTTGAGGGAGTAGTAAAGGATTGGTTGTTATTTGGATTCTTGAACACGAAAAGTTGAGTTTAATGGCATGCTGTCGAATAGCAGGAAAGTGGATGTATATACGTACCTCAAGGAGCTATGTTAGGTCCGTTGTTGTACTTCTTATATATATTCTCATGTGAAAAAATGCTTTATAAGTTTTTTCGCTGATATACTATACTTTATATATGTGTCAGAGTTATTGAGAATACGACAGAATGGATCAATAGAGACCTTTTTGCAATTAAGTAATGGTTTCGTGACAATAGCTTTTCCTAAATGTGCAAAATCTAACTTCATAGTTTTGGGTACAAGTAAGATTCTTAAGATTGATAAAAATGAAGATATAACTATAGAGATTGATGAACAGAAAATTGAAAGAGTAGAAACAGTAAAATATTTAGCTTTATATTAGACAAAAAATTGATTTTCGATGATCATGATAATTTCATATCATCTAAATTCTCTGAAATAATCAGTTTTTCGAAGATAATAGTAGGAAACCTGTTAGAATAAGTGAGTTCATTGTTGTTTCAGTCAATATTGATGCCACGTTTTGAATATTGCTTCTTTTTGTTAATCAGTTTGACTAAGGAAAAAATTCAGCAATTACAAAAATGATAAATTGGTGTTGTCCTGGTTCGGGTCTAAGGGCCGTCGTCGGTTGGAATTTCTTCCTAACGTTTCACTAACACGAGTGGCGAGCTTCTTCAGAGGTCGTTCCATTTCTGATTCAATCCACTTCCAGAATCAGAAATTGAACGACCTCTGAAGAAGCTCGCCACTCGTGCTAGCGAAACGTTAGGAAGAAATTCCAACCGACAACGACCCTTAGACCCGAACCAGGACAACACTAGTTCAATTACAAAAGCTACGTATTTAATATTTTTGTCGTTTACTTGATGCAAATCCGTCATAATTGAATATAAACTAAAATTCAAACACCTCCAACTTTTGATTTACACTTTATTGACAACATAACATGATGCGTTTCGTCGTTACCAATGACTTCTTCAAAAAGGACTTCACAAAAGTCGTTTGTAACGACGAAACGCGTTGTCAATAAAGATTAAATCAAAAGTTCAAGTGTTTGAATTGAATAGTTTATATTCAATTACAAAAGTTACAGTTACAATAGCCCATTTAAAATTATGCTAAACTCTTTGAAACTAATGTCTGTTAATCAGAGTATTCTCTTTGCTTTATATGTATATTCATATTCAAATCGAAAAACAGTTCCTTCCATGTGATTTAATCAAAACTGTGACATGTCAGTGATGTGCATGGGTATAGTACTAGAATTTTTGATAGTTTTTATATTCAAAGTTGTGAGCTTTCTAAATCTATAAAATAATTTATTAATTCAACCATTTGTATGGTTTATGTAGAATTCGAGCATCGCACTGACTTAAGACTCATTGGTGTTGATCTGTGACTTCAGTAATCACCAGAAGAAGAGTCTAACTGTATTAAATTGCATCACCTGAATGGCCATTGAACCACATCAAATTGGATAGATTTACCATCAATAATATAGCCGTAATATTCCGTTAGAATTTGGAGGAATCTATCACAAGACCGGCTCATTATGTATATGGACTGAAGACTGGATCTGTTTCGATATTCGCTATGAATGCACAACATTTTGTGGATGAACTAGGATGACAACGTGCACTATCTAAAATTTGAAACGTAAAATTATGTGATTTTGCATATAAAGTGAACAAATTGAGTACAAAACAAGCTTCTCTTGGATTCATTAACCCTAAAAGAAAGTATAGAGTACATACTTCCAGTTGCGTCTATCAGAATATTGAACCACAAAATATACCCCGAAGTCTTTTGTGAATAATTCTTTGCCAAAAATGTTATCAACATCCCAATTCCACACTTGGTAACATTCGAAAAGGAATCACATTTAAGTGCGCACAAACTGAATAAACCAGCAAAGAGTCACAAGATGTGTTCGATTAAAGGATATATAACTCATTATTAATATAACTATGAGAAAAGTTTGGATTAATCAGTTCGATTTGTCGGAATGTGGCAGCGGTGGAATTTCTGTCTAAAAAGGAAGTGTAGTAAAGTATAGGTACGTTTGAAGTTATTATCACTTCTTGAAAGCCATTTGGTCGCTTAATAACTGATGTTGGAGGTCATAATTTTCATTGCTAGATAAACCGTGAAGGACTGAATCAATAGATTCCATCAATTCAAAAAATTACGTGATGCAGTTCATTATTTTGTTCGCCATATTTGTTAGGCGGTCTTACTTCAGCTTTGCTCCATATCCCCCTATATATATATATATATATATATATATATATATATATACGGGGGTTTGGTGAAAAGTTTCCGTCCTGATCTAGAGATGGCGCCTCTAGGTCTACTTTCGAATCTTTTGAATCAGCGTCCTACAGTACCATTCCTACTGAGCTTGTATGTAAAGTTTCAATCGCTACGTTAATTTGAGTTTTAGTGCACATTACGCGGGACGCTTCCGTTGTTTTCGTCAAAATGGAGAAATTGGAGGAACGTGCTGTCATCAAATACTTCTATTTGAAAGGTTTCATACCAAAACAAATAAAAGAAGAGATGGATTCAACTCTAGGATACTCCTTCCCATCATATTCAACTATTGAGCAGTGGGTTTCTGAAATCAAAATGGGTCGTGTGAGCATCTTTGACGAGCCTAGCTCAGGACGGTCCGTTGAGGGCACAACTTCAGAAATGAATGAGAAAATCCATCAAATAGTATTGGAAGACTGCAGATTGAAAGTGGATGAGATAGTTGAGACCTGTGGGATAACAGCTGAACATGTGCGAAATATTTTGGACAATTATTTGAATATGGAAAAGCTGTGTGCAAGATGGGTGCCGCGTTTGCTAACGCTCGTCCAAAAACTGGTTTGAAAAAACATTTCTACCAAAAATTTTACGCTGTTAGAGAACAGTCAACAGAGTGGGTTGGAAAGGGAGAACCAACTCCAGAAAAAGGCAAAAACAATTTTATCGGCAAATAAGGTTACGGCTACTGTTTTTCAGGATGAGAGAGAAATTTATACATTGATTATCTTGAAAGGGGTAAGGCTATCACTGGTCAATACTACCAAGACTTATTGCAACGTTTGGAGGACGAGGTGCAAATTAAACGACCTCATTTGGCGAAGGAAAAAATTCTGTTTCCTTACGATAACGTATTTGTCGATTTTTGCCATGTCCAAAATCCACGAATTGAATTATGAAGTGATGCCGCATCCTCCCACCTCTCCAGATTTGGCCCTAGCGACTTTTACCTGTTTCCTAACCTCTGAAAGAATGAAGCATTTTTGGGTGACAAAAAAGCTGAAGCAAAAGCTCTAAAAATTTCGAATTCGAGTTCAATCGCTCTGTTTGTGGGGGTGAATCGCTATAATAATGATAATTTTGAAAGTTCATAAGTTTGTTCAGCTCAAAGTTACAATTAGAATAAACTACATCAGCATCTTCTGGGCTTATTTAATCGATGACACCCCCAGTTGAGGCGAACCTAGCATATTTAGCACTCCTTAGGGTAGCAAATATGCTACCTACTAGGAATTAACAGGAGAAAATTTTATAAACGGCAATGTATGTAAATTGACTGAATAACCTTCATTACTTTTCAGTCCCTTCACCCTCACGCATGGGTATAATGAAGATGAACATCATCATTTTCCCTAGCACAAGGTTCCATCCACTTAATCCAACTACGTCATAAACGACATCAGGATAATTATGTATTCTTGTACCCTTGCCGACTTTGTGTGGGGGTGGCGGCAGGGTGCCCTGGGGTGAAAGTTCGTCGCGGGCAAAGATCTTTGCTGCAATTAGCAACAATGCGGCTGGGAACAGTTCCCAAGCCTGCCCGGTTCTGTTCCTCAACGTTTAGAGACCTCTGGAGCTATTAAAACTTACTCATAACCATCGACCGAACTTTGGCCCAGATTAGTGACAACGGTCAAGTTTTAAGCGGCCTCTTTGCTATGTAACGGAAAGTTGTTATTCTCGAACATTGCTTTGATCCCCAGGAAGACCGAAACCTACGTAAGTGGAGATTATCGAGTTGAAGTTGAGCGACCCAAGAAAACAGTGCAGATATTAGAATGAATATTGTATATTTCCATGAAATCCATCAACGCTTTTAGTTTCAAAACAGCATCAATTTATGGGTAATTGGCGAATATACAGTGTGGTCCTAATAAACAGAATATTCTTCGTTCCTGCTCTTGTTCTTATTAAATAGATAGGTGTAATATATAGGAAATTTTAAATGATGTAAAGTGAACCATCTTATGATATTCCACAATTCATACTAGGATATTTTTTTCAAAATGCATTCAACAATTCACATTGAAAAATATTTCATCAGAATATTTGTCATTAATTTTTCCATGTTTTTCAACTGCAATTCGAGTTAAACAATCAGGTTCTCCATAAAGTCTTGCTTGATCAATTTATTCTTAATTATATTAATACTTGACTTGCTTTCACAAAATTTATATTGAGTACTTGACAATTGTTTCGGGGTGTTAACCCATTTTCAGAAGTTTAACTGAACAACATTTTTCTGCCAGAATTCTTATATATAAAGGGTATTTTTTTTTATTCGAAAGATAATCTTGTGGCACTACATTTTAAATAAGATGTCTGGCTTATGACCTCCACGGCTGGCTCGGATGTAGTCTAATCTGGACGTCCAATTTTCGATGACTTTTTCCAACATTTGTAGCCGTATATCGGCAATAACACAGCGAATTGCCTTCAAAGTGGTTAAGCGTTTGTGGCTTATCCGCATAGTCCAATGACTCTACATAGCCCCATAGAAAATAGTCTAGCGGTGTTAAATCACAAGGTCTTGGAGACCAATTCACAGGTCCAGAACGTGAAATTAGGCGATCACCAAACGTGTCTTTCAATAAATCGATTGTGTCACGAGCTGCGTGACATGTTGCGCCGTCTTGTTGAAACCACAGCTCCTGGACATCATAGTTGATCAATTCAGGAATGAAAAAAGTTAGTAACCATGGCTCTATACCGCTCACCATTGACAGTAACGTTCTGGCCATCATCGTATTGGACCAATGATTCCACCAGCCCATAAATCGCACGAAACAGTCAGTTTTTCTGGAATGTAACGGTGTTTTGACATACACTTGAGGATTATCTTCACTCCAAATGCTACAGTTTTGTTTGTTGACGATTAAGTTTGTTAACGATTTTGTCGACGATAAAATGGACGTATTGCGCGATACGTATTCCGCAAGGAACCATTATTTTCGAAATAAAATTGCACTATTTGCAAGCGTTGTTCAGGCGTGAGTCTATTCATGATGAATTGCCAAACTGAGAGTAAATCACTTATCAGCTGTTAAATCGGTCGCTATCTTCAACAATAATGCCAACTTAAAGATCTATACCTCTAAAAAAAACACCCTTCACATATAAGAATATATACATCGTTACCTGCAATAGGATTAAGGCTGATATCGATGTCTCCGAAGTGGAGGTACAGGTCAATATACTGATGAAACTATTGAATTGAATCTAAGAATTATCAAATAACAAGGAAAGTCTTGAATTAAGAAATTGAAGAAAGTAAAAATGGTGATAAACTGAAGGTAAGTTGATCATTTAAAATTGTTTTTCTCCTCCGGTGTGAATCAGAAATTTGCACTTGTTCAAGAAGAACCAGAGTTTTACTCTTCCTCTGTGGGTGCAGCAATTTCACTGAGTTTAAATCTATGAAATGGTTATTGTGAATGCATTGTGTTGAAAGTCCCGTAGAATTTTTGTTATTTAATATGAAGAATTTATGATCTTTTATTCTGGTTTAGATGCTTCGTTCCGTTTTGCGTATGTAGTATGCGTCACAATTAGCATAATTAATCTGGTACACTCCACACTTATATTTTGTAGACTTTTTATCTTCATTATTAACTAAAAATTAACCCAAATTTCTTCTGTTCGTGATAATAGTTTTTATAGTATGCTTTCTCAATCTATTTTCGATTTTATTCGTAAGATTTGGTATGTGATGAATACTGTGGAATTTTTTATTATCATCCATTTATTTCCTCAATTAATTTGAAAGTTTCCTTCGAACATAAAATATATTTAGAGTAAATACTTACCAATTAATGACATTTCTGGCATATCAGAAGTAAGCGTCCATTGGTTTATTTCAAACGGAAAATACTATCTATTATTACCTATTTTGATTCTATAACATAGTTCAATTAGACTTCTTGTTTATGTCCTACAACTATGTCTCCTCCTTTTCGACAGATTCAAGTAATGATATCAAAATATGCTTTTGTAGCCGCTATAATAATGATCATCAGTTTTCCTTATAAGCAAAGCTCTTTTTTTGAACCGATGTTAACAGAAAAACAATATTTCAATGATAATTTTGGTTATTTCAACTCTTTACGTTTATAACCTTACTTTGGGTCTATAAATATAATCACCCCTGTATCAATATTCACAAAAATATATCGAAATTCTGACAGATAAACTGCTTTTCAGTTAGAATTAATTTTCAAATCGGATTTCTTTATAGGAAAAACTGATGATTATTTCAGAACTCGCAAACGTCATTGAAACATACCTATTTGTCAAAAATGGAGGTATCTAGGTGGCTATGAGAATCGAAATGACACTCACTACCTGAATAACGGGAAAGGTAATTTAGTTATGAATATTTCAGTCGGTCTATCCCCATTGAGCTACTTATATTTTAAATTTTCGAATGTCTCCTATAGTTTTCTTTTGTAGAGATCAATCTGTTCATGGTTGGACACCCTGTATATATAATATAAGTTTTGATACTTCTCAAGTATCAATTGAAAAATTAATGATTCACTTTCGATGACAATCTGAAATGTTCTTTCATCTTTATTTCAAAATATATAGGAAATATCTCAAAATTAAAGTTTGCAATTTCGCAGAAAATTCTCTGCCAGTGATTTTTTCCATAATATGAATACAAATGAGCATCGTGGAAAATCTGACTTGTCAGAACAAATGGAAAAGTCTAGAACAAAACATTGCATTCAATCAATGACTGTCGACCAAAGAAACGATAAATTAAATCAAGTCAGCCAGTTTCACACTTCGGCCTCTATAGCTGACGTTATCGCTCAATTCACTTCTTACGTTTATTGCGCAAAATTGCTACGTACAGCAATCTACGCAAGCGTAGGAATGAATTATAACATCGAAGATGTCGATATTTCAACATTAACGTAACGTGGCGTTAGAAGAAAGGCAAATTAATGTTTGCAATCAAATATTGAAGAAGTGATTTATTCTCAGTTTAGTTTAGCAATTCATCATGAATAGACTCACACATGAGCAACGCTTGCAAATAGTGCAATTTTTTTTCGAAAATAATGGTTCTGTGAGAAATACGTATCGCGCGAATTTTGTTTAGCGATGAAGCGCACTTATGGTTGAATGGCTACGTCAACAAACAAAACTGCCGCATTTGGAGTGAAGACAATCCTCGAATGTATGTCAAAACACCGATACATCCAGAAAAGATGACTGATTGGTGCGCTTTATGGGCACCAGTTGGATGGAATCATTAGTCCGTACTTCTTCAAAAACGATGATGGCCAGAACTTAACAGTCAATGGTGATCGGTATAGAGCCATGATTACTAACTTTTTCATTCCTGAATTGAACAACCATGATGTCCAGGAGCTGTGGTTTCAACAAGACGGCGCAACATGTCACACAGCTCTTGTCACAATCAATTTATTGAAAGACACTTTTGGTGACCACCTAATTTCACGTTTTGGACCTGTGAATTGGCCTCCAAGATCTTGTGATTTAACACCGCTAGACTACTTTCTGGTGGGCTATGTAAAGTCATTGGTCTATGCAGATAAGCCACAAACGTTTGACCATTTGGAAGGCAATACTCGTCGTGATATTGCCGATTTACGGCCACAAATGTTGGAAAAAGTCATCGAAAATTTGACGTCCAGATTGGACTACATCCGAGCCAGCCGTGGCCTTCATTTGCGAGAAATCATATTTTAAATGTAATGCCACAAGATTATCTTTCGAATAAAAAAAAATTCTTGGCAATCGAATGATCCATCGTTGTTTTATTGCAATTTAAAGTTCTATACCTCTAAAAAAGACACCCTCTAAATACTGACTTATGTTCTTGTGCATCACATAGGCATACTCGCTGTGTAATTGAGGACTTAGTTAACTAAATTTAGGTATTATATGTTTTTTCTTATTTTTTGTGAATGGGCTTTTCCGTAGATAAATAAATACATAATTTTTCTTTCGCATATTTATATAATAAATACCCAGTGAAAAGATAAAACCTTCTGGTCTGGCAGTGTTCATTGGGACGCCTATGCGGTCATAGATTCCCGATTCCAGGATCGCAATATTTGAATACGATTTACATAATATCCAGAGTGAAGGTAGTTTACGGTATATTTTATTACACTTTATCGTACATGACTAGTAATCTTGTAATTACACCAAAGGATCTTGCTCGTCGAGCAGAATATCCAACATAGCGTCGCCATATTTCAGTTGTAATTTAAATCTTATCGGGACGTAAACGCCTCAACATCGTTCTATCGCTTGAAGGGGTGGGGAAACTTATTTATTATCTAAGTGGTCTTCTAGTCGGATTTATGGTATCGCCGATGAGGAGGAGATACAGTCTAGGTTTGTTTCCTCACGATGCAATTGGAGTCTGAGAAATTGTTATCGTCTCGTTATCTTGTCCTTGACAAATGAAATATTACATAGAGTTTTAACATGAACATAGAACTTATTTTCTAGGAATACTATTCTCTTGAATTTTGAACGATGTAATTTCAGTTTTTCACTCTGAAACATTTCCGTTGGTTAAAATATATTGCATATTTTTGTATCCAACCGCTGGAAATTTTTCAGATAATACATTCACTTCAACATTTGTCTGCTATAGTTGACACTATTTCGATGATTAAAATTGGTTATCGATCTGATAATCATCATCAGGTGCTTATAATGAATGAAATTGACCAATTCTGTTCTGTATCTTTAATTTTTGCACTGTGTTTTAGGCAGTGAAATAGTTGTTAGAACGTTTCGTCCGGAGCCCCCTCAAACTATTTGGGGGTTCCCTGTACGAACTAGGCTAACAGTTAAGTAGCAGCTGTCCAATTATCGGCAAATTTTCTTTTGGGATAATATAGCAAACATAAAGTTTATATTGTCGAAAAAAATTCTTCAAACATGATATACATTCATAATTAATTAAATTTCATTATATAGTTTTCCGTTGTCTCTATGCCCCTGTGGACGTAGCCAACATATCAATTAATTTCAGCTACTTAAATACTATAATTACGAAAATGAAAATGAGAAAAATTACACTATTTTTGTATATCTTACACTGTTGTTCAGTTGAACTCTGTCTCAACGTATATCTTTATAGATAAGACAATAATATACAGGGGATCCTCAGGACCAAACCGCGTAGCCATAGAATATAGAAAAGCGCTTGGTAGATCTTTATTATATGGAGCCATAGAATCTATGTAGGCCCTTTGAAGCTTTCCAAAGGGCCTACAAGCTAACGTTGGTGTGCTGTAATGAGAAGTGCATTTCAACAGGCTCAAAATTTAGGCATTATCTATAATACAGCGATTCTTCCATAAGCAATCTACGCAGCTGGAACAATAGCTATGGGAAGTCATCCGAAAAAGAGAGAAATAGAAAAACAAGAACTCAAAACTCACAGAGCAATCAATAGAAATGGCATTTGGATGAGAAAACCTCAGAATGAACTTTATCGAAAGACAAATACAACAGCAGAAGAAATCAAAAACCGAAAAGCAATGTTTGATGACATGTCTACAGGGAGCAGCTCCCCACAATAACAAAGGAACTACTCGATAGGATAAAGAATAAATGTGCCACAGAATGGCTAAAAGAAGTCCAAGAGGATCTACAACAGATCAGTAGAGATAACCGCGAACATCGCTGAGTGTCACAATGAAATCGCACATGTGAAGTTTGAGCAAAAACATCGTGCCAAGTTTAGATAAAATGGGCATATGTACGAAAGAAGAAACATTCTGAGAGAATGAAGCATATTTGGAGGGCAAAGAGCTGAAGCAAAGTTTCACAAATTGTGATTTTAAATACAATTTGTCTCCTAGTTGGCAAAAATCGCTATAATGAAAATAAAAATAATACAGATGCTTCTAGTAGTGTACAAATAACCGTTACAGTTCTCACAAAAAGAACTATAGAATAAAGTAATTTTCGCACAGAAAATATAAAGACATATATATCACTCGAAAAGTTCCCGGCCTGACACATATATGGCGTTATTAGAATTAAATCCATATGTTTTTTAGTTAGCCCTAACCCTCAAAAGGTACGTGTATAAATTTAACAGCTGTCAAATCATTAGTTTGTGAGTTGTAGCATTTTGAGTGAAGCAACTTTTTTCGTTATGAAAAAAATGGATAAAAAGGAATTTCGCGTGTTGATGAAATATTGTTTTTTGAAGGAAAAAATACTGTTGAAGCAAAAACTTGGCTTGATGCCGAGTTTACCGACACTGCCCCAGGAAAATCAACTATCAATGATTGGTAGGTATGCTAAGTTTAGACTTGATGAAATGAGCACCGAAGACGGTGGACGCAGTGGACGCCCAAAAGAGGTTGTTACCGATGAAAACATTCAAAATTTTCACAAAATGATTTTGAAAGACCGTAAATTGAAATTGAATGAAATAGCAGACACATTAGATATATCAACTGAACGTGTACATCATATCAATCACGAATATTTGGGTATGAGAAAGCTCTGTGCAAAGTGGTTTTTGCGTCATGTGTCAATGGATGAAACATGGCTCCATCATTTCACTGCAATCGTTGAGTGGCCCGCTCCAAAACGTGAGAAATCACAACAGTCGGCTGGCAAGATTATGGCGTCTGTATTTTAGGATGAGCATGGAATAACTTTCATTGACTACATTAAAAAAGGAAGGACCATCCTTCCTTGTTATTAGACCGTTTGAAGGATAAAATCACCAAAAAAACGGCAGCATTTGAAGAAAAAGAATGTGCTGCTTCACCAAGACAATGCACCGTGTCACAAGTCAGTGAAAACGATGGCAAAAATCCATGAATTGGGCTTCGAATTGCTTCCTCATCCACCGTATTCTCCAGATCTGGCCCCCATTGACTATTTCCTGTTCTCAAATCTGAGTAGAATGCTCACTGGGAAGAAATTTTCGTCGAATGAAGAGGTGATTGCCGAAACTGAGGCCTATTTTGAGCAAGGGACAAATCGTACTACAAATATGGTATCGGAAGGTTATAGGGTCGCTATAATCAGTGTATTACCCTTGAAGGGAATTATGTTGAATAAAAAAAATTATTTTGTCAAAAAAATGCGTTTTACTGTGGGTACGCGTCAATTGACTCTTTTTTCTCAATTATTATTAACCTCTTAATTTTCAATTGTTAACCTCTGACATTGAATTTTATTTTCAACAATATTTTTCCTACATTCGTGCGATAAGTACCTAATTAAATCGCCATCATCGAATGAATGAATAAAAAACAAACCACTTTTCGAATCAACTGAGTGAATCGATCTTCAACATATCGTGAGTACCTGAAACGACCTAAACTGACCTCCGATGCTTTCATACAAGTTTGGTCCATTGATGAATCGCATTACCGCCCCAATTAATCCATTTCAGTCCGAGCTGCACAGATCCCGCGATATAGTTCTTCGTTATCCCGTCACATGAACTGCTGGACCGATTTGTAGGAACGTGAGTTCGTGCCTGCGCCAAACCACTCTCGTCTAATTAGAAATAGTATCTGGCAATTCATCAAACCTACACGATTTTTATCTGCGGCATATTACAGTGCGCCCATGTCGATCGTGCCATAAATAACAGTTGAAAACCGTCAACCTCATCACTGATTCCGAATTATCGTCATTTATCAACTTGGCATTGGCGCACCCGAATTTCCCATATAGGTTCAACGTAAACAGAAGAAGCTTTTTTATTTGGTACCTATATTGGTAATAATATTGTTTCGACCGGTATGACTATGCTATTTTGGTACAAATTCAAACTTAATTTTTGCTGAAGATAGTTCAATTCAATTCATTCTAAAAGAGAACTTCTTTCCAAGTATCGAACTTTCATCTACTAGAATCTGTTTCATGCCGTTGCTCTGGTTGCTGGAGTCCGTTTGCGTATGTTTGGCATTCACAGATAATGTGTCATCACTCCTGATGAAAACACTAAACACGACGTGTTTCAACCTACCAGTGGGTCCTCAATAGTAATCATTCTTCGGACCAAGAGTTATAGATTTTGACATATTTCCTGTAAATTGTTTATTATTTCAAACGTTACTTGCCTCTCAACTACCGTTTTAAT
Source organism: Henosepilachna vigintioctopunctata (assembly GCA_030704895.1). Taxonomy (NCBI): domain Eukaryota; kingdom Metazoa; phylum Arthropoda; class Insecta; order Coleoptera; family Coccinellidae; genus Henosepilachna; species Henosepilachna vigintioctopunctata. The sequence continues at coordinate 4,225,256 of JARQZJ010000032.1, forward strand.
TTTAATAAACATCCTTTGCTAATTGAAAGTAAATTGAATTGTAGTTTATTTGTAGTCATTTGAGATGTTATTGAAACATTGCAATTTGCAGTTCAGTACTTTTGAACTGCAAATTTGATTTTCAACCTTTTTCACTTCTTTGATATAAATTTACACTTACATTAAATTATATAAACTACGTCATCTACTAATTGGAAAATTCGAAAAAAGTTGTATTTTTCAATTCAAAACGACAGAGCAGGACAACACTTGTCAAATCTGCTGCTCAAATAACGAAGATAGTACTACATGATTAAGTCCAAAATTGATTGCACCAGAAACATCGAAATGTCCTACCATTTATTGGGAAGTTGTATTATATTCGAAGATTTATATGATAACCATAAAAATCACTGCATTAAATCGGTCGCCATCTTCAACAGTAATGCCAACTTAAAGTTCTATACCTCTAAAAAACACCCATTATATCTGATTTCTAATTGATATTTATTTAATTTTAGTTTCGGGTTTATTATTCAGGTCTCCTATTAAGTTTTGGTTTCTCTTGTTCATACTGAAAGAATGGAATATTAGCCCGGCTAAGCCCGGAATTTTTTTTTAATAGTTTTGATATCTTATTTTTCAAGAATTAGAATAACTAATTGATTGCAGGAAATTTATTATGTATTATATATTATTTATCATACATTATGTTTTATTATTAGTTAATTATATATTGTATAGAAAATTTTTTCTCACTTTCCAAATCTTGCCGCCCGAGAAAATTTGTCGCCCTGGGCACTAGCCCCGACTGCCCCTAGTATAAATCCACCATTGATTAACCCTCTGAAACATCCCTGTCATCCGCACTTCTACTCATTATTCCCGAAGTCTACCGTAATAACGCAATTTATGGCAAAACTGTGCAACAAAACAGCTGACATCTGTGCCATCCTTTCAGAGAATGAAAACTCGACGCGGCTTCAAAACCGAGTATCCGATAAGCTAATGCATTAAACCGTTTAATAGCTCGCTTGACCGCCACCCCTTGCGCCCTTAGTGTTGGTGCATCCACAGCCTAGTCGGTAATTAGAACGGGTGTGGTCGACTGACCGATCTACCGTCATCATGATTGATCGGCAGGTGCCCACGGCTACCTATTATTGTGTGACAATAGGCACCACGTTAATTATACCCAGACTCAGAAGGGAGTAATGCGGCATTGCAGAGCTAGTACGATGCAGTTGCTTTTAAAGAACAGAGCAGTAATCGGGGACAGCAAAAACCAATTCAATTCGTATTTTTAATAATTCTATAATTCCCTTGGCTTATGGACGTCCCTGATATAAATTTAGCTTTAATGCAAACGCCAAAAAACTCCTTAACGGACTCACATTATCAGAAGTTTTTGTTAGAAACAATATCCAATTATCAGGGGTACAACAAGCTGTATACAGATGCGTCCAAATCCGAACGGGGATGTTCGGCAGCAGTGAGAATGAACGATATGAAAGTCTCAGTCTAGGGTTTTGAAGCTTTGAAACTCTGTAAGGCACAAAAGGGAAAAAACGTTATTATATCGGACTCGTTCAGTGCGCTACAAGGAATCAAACGTACTTATCCAAAGCACCCAATTCTGATATATATAAGAGAGGACTTGGATATCTTGCAGAAATTGAATATTATCGTCAAATTCATTTGGGTTCCTTCACATGTAGGTATCATGGGTAACGAAGAAGCGGATCACCTGGCAGTCTATACAACATCTAATTTGAACAGCACAGTGTATGAATATTATCCAGCATCTGACATACGTGCACTAGCCAGGGAACACATTTTAAAAAAATGGCAAGTGGATTGGGATCAAAGCAACGACAAATTGAAAGGCATACTGTGAAGAATATAGTGAGCAACGAATAAATCATGACCTGAACAATGACTTAAAAACCACCTTGACTGTTAAATGGAGTAACGCTATCAGATTTTTAATTGAACTGAATTTGCTGAAATTTATTTAAGATTATGTTTTGTTTAGTTGTATAAGTTGTTTCAGTTTATCAATTTTGTTATTCCACTGCACCACCGCTAATAACCCTTGCGGTTGATGCGGGCAATTTTCTAATTGAAGAAAATCGTATTTTTTCTGTAATTTTGTCATCATCGTCCCATCCAGTTTAGTGGTCAGGTTCTTTCTCGTTCTGATACGGTGACAGATCTTGGTATAGTCTTCGATCAGAAGATTTCCTTCATTCCACACATCACCCTACTTATTTCAGCTGCCTCGGGAATATATGGATTCGTTATACGAAATGGCAAATATTTCAATTCCTGGAAGTTTGGAAAGACAAAAGTCAAAGACATAAGTCAAAGACAAAAGTCAAAATCTTTCAGATTTATGAAACTTCGATTAACATGCTACGTTGTCAATAAAGTGTAAATCATAAATTCAAGTGTTTGAATTTTAGTTTATATTAACGCCAACACTATCAAAAAAAAATTCATAATGAAACAATATTCAAAATTTCTCATAATTTTAATACAAATACGCATGACGACGTTCCGAAGTACTACTTCTTTATCAAATGCTGGATTAATACTATCAGTATTAATATCAGTGTCGGCCTCATCAATCATCAATTTTTAAAAAATTCACCCATTTGGTGGATGATAATTTTGAGAGGGTTGTTTCAGAAGAGATATCATGTGAAAGTATTTGTAGGAATTCCTGATTCAAAATATTAATTTCCGGCTTAATTTTATCTTAAGTTTTTTGGGTAGGTATGTAGTTCTTTGTGGTTATATTCAATCATGTTCTAAATCAAATATCGGAGTAAACTGAGATTCCATCTTGTTTGAGAGTTCTCACCACCAATTTTTTCAAAAACTTTCTTAAGGGCCAAATTGACAGCATGAACAGCGTTAGTGAGAATTTCATTATATTCTGTTCTCTACCTTAATATCGGTGCGGTCGTATTTTAGGCAATTTTGTCTTCGACAAGAAGCGAGCCAATCCAAAAGTTACCTGTTAACCTTTCAGAGTGAAGAATTGCCCGGTAGAGCATCATCAATCTTCTCTCTCGTCTTCTCCACATCAATTTTCTTTGATAATTAATTGAATATGTTCTATTTTCAGTACTTCGTCCGATCTTTCAGTCGAATTGATTTTTCATAGACATAAATAAATGAAATTGAGCTTAAATCAGATAATTTCGTTCGAAAATCAAGATATTACAATTAAATACTACAAATAAATGATTGGGGACAGCAACTTTTTCGGAAATTAATATTTTCAATGAAAACCCTTATACGTCACAGAAATAAATCATAGAGTTCTATTTTTCTCATTGTGCTCTTTAATTAAGTATATTACAAATTATCAATCAAACTTTAGAACTACTTTGTTGAAAAACACAAGAAAGTTTCACACAGAAAGATTCGAACCCAAATTTCTTATTTGGCAGTTCTTCACTCCAATATTCCTAAAATTCAGGTTTTATATTCATTAAATATAAAAGAAACAATGAGCAATTTAAAACGAAACATTTCCAAAACATTATGGGATGAAAATTTATGTAATGAATGCCCATTAAATTTGCCACCCTAAAAGAAGATAAGTTTTATCAACAACACAATTATCGGAAACAGAAAACCCCATTCTGTTGACGTGCTTTTAGAGTATGGGGCTGATAACGCCCCATAAATGAGATTCGAAAACTGACAAACTATTGTTTATATTGGGGTTGTAAAGGATGTATTTTATGACTCATCCCCCGGCCACTTTGCAGTAAATGGATTATTTCTAGTGAATGGTGAAATTGTTTTTATCATTCAGTTTAGTTGAAATTCAATATCTTGTTATAGAGAAAAATAGACTTTGTATTTTATCACTATAATTAGTATATTGCGACTGCAGTTTCGAGTACATTAATCTCATAATCAGTAATGCTTTGAAAATACAATAATACAGTAATAAAAAAATGTGTATATATCTCTAAATCTATGCTTTCTCTGTAATAATTATTCATTTTCACTAAGTAATAAACGAATCTATACAGTTTTAAGTAACTTCTAATATTGTTCTATTGACTTTATCAAATGAATATTATATTACATATTCCTGAGTATTCACAAGGCTTCATTCAATATTTGATGCATCAAAATATTCGTTTCATTTCATCTTTATATTTATCATATCAGACAAATTTGAAAAAGCTTATTCTAGAAAAACCGTTGCCCTCTGCAATGAAGAAATATCAAACATGCAAACTGCATGTAGAGAATTCTACTCAGAGAAAGTAACACTGGAGAACTAGTTAGAATTGCTAACTGTAGATGTCAGCAGCATATAACAGAAAATTTTCAGTGATGGCTCTTTACGTTACAACGATATTTCGTTTCTCATTCTCATGAAATTGGAAAGTAGAAGATCTAAAAAATTTTATTTCCATTTATATAGATCTAACAAATAAATATTTCAAATGAAACTTTAATAAATTAATAAATTTCTCGGATCGGACCTAATATAAGTAATACTCAAGTTATCTAGTATATCATTACTCTGTCAAAGGTTTTTTCTGTAGTATTTTGCCTAATTTCAGAACAAATATGTATGAAATTCTTCATTGAATGAATGTGAAATGGCGTCTTTTTGATGAAAATAATTCTCAATAATTGTCGCAGTAAATTATTGATATCAGCATTTTCTCTGAAATGAACTTACACTTGGTTCTTTTAAATATGTCAAAGCGATAAGCTCTACTAAGTAGAACAGATAATTGAACTCAATATTGTTACATATTCAATTCATCGTAATTACTAAATACTTCGGAAATAACAGTCACAAAATTACTGCATTATTAATGGTATGTGATGAGATTCCATCTCACAGATTGAAAATTAATACGTATTTTTTGTAGGTCTAAATTGTTAGATCCATTAATAAATAACAATAAGATTTGCAGATTTATAACACATAGGTCAGGATATAGATATGACTACGTTATTCGATTTCAACATTGAATATCTCATACACGTGGGAGGTGTGGGTGTACTGTATGGTAATTCATTCTTCAATATTTTGGAGTGCATTTTAATTGATGTTATGATTCCATTAACATTTGATGATCATAAAAATATCGAAATCCCAAATAATTGTAGCATATACAATCTATAGAAATCACATGCAGTGAAGAACGTTGAAGAAATATCCATTTTGTTAGAAAATGGCTATTTCTTCATAACACACAATCTTCTTCATTTTTAATCACAACGGCTGTCTACTTCTTGTTATCCTAATTCTTCAAAATGTCAGCGAAGTCTTATATCCTATTAGAGTAGGTCTCTTTTCATTTAAAGAAGAAGTCTGCCGTTTTGAACGGTTTCTGAAAGTTTCAGCCCATATTCGTCCGAGAGATGGCAGTCAGAAACTTTTTATTCTTCAGTCCGAAAATTGATCTGAGAACTTCACGAAAGCAATGGACTCAATTAACTAACATGCACCTTAAACAAAACATACATAAATTTGTAAATATACACTTTACTATCCATTCATATTCATAAATGAAATGTCGAGGTGAGCGAAGTTAAAATTTGTGTTGTAATGATTTAAGAGGCATCACTTACATTTCTTTTTTTAAATTCTATGCTTTCTGTGTATTTACAATAATTCATTTTCAGCAAGTAATAAATGAATCTACTCAATTTTCTTATCTTCGATAAGTGTTCTATTGACTTTATCAAATGGATATTATATATTCATGAGTATTTACAAGACTTCATTCAACGTTTGATATATCAAAATATTCGGTTCATTTCATGTGTATATTATCATACCCACATATTTGAAAATTTGTAATTTAGCTTATTCTAGAGTAGTTGTTGCCCTCTGCAATACAGAAATATGAAACACACGAAGTGCATGTAGAGAATTCTATTCATACAAAGTAACACTGGAGAACTAGTTAGGATTGCTAACAGTAGATGTCAGCAGCATAAAGCAAAATATTTTCAATATATCTTTATTGTATAGCTAAGTATCTAACAGTAGTTAGTAATCATCAGTTTTTCCTTGATATTTTGTTTCTCATTCCTTTGAATTAGGAAAGTACAAATTTCATATTTATAAATCTAAGAAATAAATATTTCAAATGCCACTAATGTAAACAACACATTACAATCGAAAAATAGAAATAATTCTGATGTATCATCTAACGAATAAATAGGTACTAATTTTCTGGATCGGACCTTATATAAATAATATTCAATTTATTTAGTTTATCATTATTCTGTCAAAGGTTTTTCTGTAGTAATTTTGCCTGATTACAACAAATACGTATGAAATTATATATTTATTAGATAGATATAGGTAGGTACTATGCTGTTCGAATTAATTGGGGATAAAAAACAATGTTTTCGTAAAATCTTACCTTTTAATGAAGTAAATACATCCAAAATAGCGTAAATTCTTCATATTAATAGGGAGTATGTACTCCTTTCCCAGAAATAATCTTTTGAACTCTTCTAGGCATCGATTCCACTAGCGTAGCGCCGATTTTTTTCAATTCGTTATAATGAAACCACACCTGAATTGCACTTATAATCAGTTTTTCTTTTGTAGTGCAATGCATTTTTGCCAATCGTTTCTTTAAAATATTCCATAAATTCTCAATGGGATGGAGATCAGGTGAAATCCCCGGCCAATCGAGTACTTCTATTTCATTCTCACTCATAAAGGCCTGCACTTGTTTGGAATTGTGGCAGGGAGCCAGTAGTGCTGAAATGTTCCATCAAACGTTTCCATGAATGGGACAATCCTGGTGCGCAATATTTCCATATATTTCACTGAATTCATCATCCCTGTTATAGGAGCTAACCGTCCAGTGCCATTGGTTGGGAAAAAACCCCACGACATTTGTTTCGAAGAATGTTTTACTGTTTGCTGGATGTGATCAGGCCGCAAAGTTTCCCCATCACTTCGTCTAACAACACTGGATTTGTACTCTTGAACAAACAAATGTGTCTCATCACTAAAAACCACGTTTTTCCAGTCGTCCACAGTCCACGCACGGTACTTTTTGGTCCATGCCAAACGTTTCTTCATAATTTTCTCAATAAGCAGTTGCTTTCTCCTTGGTCTTCTTGCCTTACGGCCAACCTCCAGCAGTCATTTTCGCACAGTTGAGGTGCTCACCTACACACCAGAAACCATTAAATCCCTTCGAAGATCAGTGCTTTTTCTTTTTGGATTAATTTTGCTATTTCTTATCAACAATTTGTCTGTTCTTACAATAGTTTTGCGTTTGCGGCCACAATTTCCTTTTCTTTTTGGAGACGATGAGCCACTTTCTTCAAATGTTTTTAAAATTTTCAAAGGGCGGGACTTTCCCACAAAACAGCTTCAGCTATATCATTACTAGTCATGGATGTGTGTTCATCAAGCGCGATAATTTTGTATCGCTTCTTCGGAGTGATATCCATCTTTGGACAAGACAATACAGCACGTATCAAAATTGAAACCACCAACTGTCTCACCGGTAGGCTCACAACTGAATTGCTGGCGAGGTAAAACCGGTCAGAATGTAAATGATAGTAAAGGTCGAACCCTCACGTCACCTCAGGTAGTCAACAAGCAGGTGTGAGGGTGTTTCGGCCACCCTGGTACTCACATACTTACTACAGTAACTCAAACGAAGAAAAAAAATGTTTGTCCCAATTAATTCGAACAGCATAGTAGGTATAAGTATTAGGTATAGGTATAAAATATTAGAGTTAGAAAAGTACATATGAGGTGGCTTCTTTTCGATGAAAATATATTTCTCACTACATAATTGTAGCAGTAAATTATTGATATCACCATTCTCTTGTAATGAATTTTTATTCGGTTTTTCTAGAAGTGTCAAATTGATAATATCTACTAAGTAAATGAAACAATTGAGCTACAACTAGCTGGTAGTAGTTATTAATTATCAGTTTTTTCTCTTAATTTTGTTTCTCATCCTATGAATTTTGAAATGATACTAATTTAAACAACACATTACAATCGAAATATAGAATCAATTCTGAAATATCAAACTAAGTACTAGATCTATATAAATTTTCTAGATCGGACAATATATTAATGGTAGTACAGTTATCTAGTTTACCATTACACTGTCAGAGGTTTTCTCTGTAGTATTCTTGCCTAATTAGAACAAATACGTTTGAAATTCATTGATAGAAAAGCATCATTTCTTCTCCTTATAGCTATATCTTCTATTCGAGTATTAGATACACCTAGGTATAAGTATTAGGTATAGGTATAAAATATCAGAGTTAGAAAACTACAAGTGAGATGGCTCCACATTTTCATCATTTCGATAATTTTGTCGCAGTCAATTATTGATATCAGCATTTTCTTTGAAATGAATTTATTTTCGATTTTTGTATATATGTCACATTGATAATATTTACTAAGTAGAAGAAATGATTAAGCTCATTATTGTTAGGTACATATTTGATTCCACGAAATTACTGAATACTTCGGAAAAAACAGTTACAAGATAACTGCTTAACTTGTAATTTTTATCACATAAACTCATAACCCAATCGTCAAAAAATTTGTTCTTTCTAGAACTTATTTTGTTAAGACCTTAGGATGTTATGGTCATATTTATTATGACCTGACTTAAATTTTTAACTAGGTCTACCCTTGTAGACCGCTTTCTAATTGGAAAAAGAAGTAGGGTATGTCATATCGAGATATAACGTCAGGCGATTCGATGATGATTTTCCTTGTTTTAAGATTGAAGTTCGAATATCTCACAGATTTGAACAGTTAGTCCATAAGGAACTATTTTCTAATGATATTTCTAGAGATGAGCGATTCAGTGATTTTTAAGTATCGGTGATCACAGTGACTGTGATTTGTAAATCACAGTGATTTTTAGTAGTGACTGCGATCACAGTTTAGATTTCCATTGAAATAAACTAACCGTGTTTGAAGTCTTGAACTTTTTTTTATCTTCAAGACTTTCAATATACTAAATGTTCAGACAATATCAAATATACTGAAGGTATATTTGACCTAAAATATATATTTATCTCCAAATGAAAAAGTACAATTTATTCAAAAGTTCATTCAATAAATAATATAATTCTAATTTGAAATATTCAAATATTTTTTAATAATTTTTTTTCTCAATTTAATAAAATATAATCGTTGTATAATATAGCATGCTTCTTCTCTGAAAATATCATATTCAACATAGAAATGTTATTTTTACCTGCAATGAGTAATATAAGTATTAAAAAATTATGATTTCACAAAAAAATAACACAAAATACGCCTATTAAAATTTTTAAATCATTCATATTTCATATACTTGAAAATTGTTAAATTATTGATTATGTTAAGTGATTGAATGATAAGTAATGTACAAAGATAGTACCCCATTCGTGTTCAAATCCATCGATAAAAAGTAGACCATTGAGCTAAACAAACAGTATAACTAATCAGCTTTTGTCAAAGGTATAATATATAAATGTATAAATTAATATATCATATCAGAAATAATTTTTGTGGAAGAATGAAAAAGTTTGAAAATCATTTAATATAGCATGCTTCTTTTAACACACTTGAAATAAATATTTTTCGCTTGCAAATGACTAAAATTTTGCTCTTCACATAAAATCAATAATTACCACCAATATTACCAGAAAACCAATATTAGCGAATAATACTCACAAATATAATTTGCCTAAATAATAATCTAATAATGTAATAAATCCTAATAACATTAATAAAATGTTTTCAGGAAAAAAATTTCTATAAAAAAATTATGATTTCACAAAGAATCGAAAATTAAAAGAAATTACTGGGTGTAACATATAAAGTTTCTTCTGTTTATTCATATTCCCAAAAATTATTTTATAATAGCAACTTGCGCGATCGCGACCTAAACTCAGATTGCCAGTCTCATTCACGGCGATTGTAAATCACTGCGATTATATTTCACGGCGATTCTGAATCGCCGCGATTTTCAATCACGGCGATTTTGAATCACCGCGATTTTAAATTACCGCGATTTTCAATCACGGCGATTGTGATTCACGGTGATTTAGAATCACAGCGATTTTCAATCGCCGCGATTTTAAATCACCGCGATTTTAAATCACCGCGATTTTAAATCACCGCGATTTTAAATCACCGCGATTTTGAATCACGGCGATTTGACCCACGGCGATTCTGAATCAGTGCGATCTAAACTGTGAGTGAATTTAAACTGCGATTGCGATCGGTGATTGAGGTTATATATTATACACAATTTATTCATTGAATGCTAACTATGGCTAACTCATATGCTAACTATAGCACTATTTTAATTTTTATCCTTCCAATGCAAATATTTTATTTTCGAAATGTTGAATATTTGAGTGGAGCTTATGAAATAGAATTTATTCGAAAAAAAAATTCAGAACAGGAAAATATACATATTTAAAAATAATATTCCTGAGAGTGCAATAAATTAACACAATATGAAATTTTTGTTTTTTTGATTGAAAAATTGAATTATTTTCTCTACGATGTTCTGAAGAGAGCTGCTTCCGTCGACATGATTGCGGACTATAACAATGATGTATTCATTTGTTTGTATTTTCTTCCGCATTAAACTTTCTTTACATTTATATATATATAAATATCCAATAATCTCTTAATTAGATTATTTTTTATTATTATTTTTTTAGCATTATTTTTATCTGTCTCATAACATGAATGAAATCGTTTTTGTTTTTTTTAATATGATGTTAATTAAATAAATTCAATCATTTCCTTATTCAATTTTTGCATTATATACTCAGATATTAAGAATGAAAATTTTTTCATTGAAATTTCTCAAGTAATCCTCATCTAAATATTTTCAATTTTCGGAAGAGAAAGATTATTCTGAAATTGTATTTCCAATCTTAGTTATCATAATTAATCAAAATTTTTTCATAACTGTTGAAATCAAATTTTAAAAGAGACAAAACTAGAATCATTATTTTTGACGTAGAGATTAACGCCCTTTCCGAATATTGTATATCCAAAGAAGCTTTCTGTATGTAAATATTCCTATAGTTCTAACTAGATAATGTAGATGGCGGTAGCGATAAACCTCACGAACGTCCACGAAGCTACCTACCGCTTCATTTTTCACTCATATATTTACAACTGTGATTTCCAAATCACAGTGATTAAATCACTGTGAAGTGAAATATCGCTCATCTCTATTATTAATTTTATTCATAAAAATCACTTGCAATGATTGGCATGGCACCGAAGAATAATTGGAGATAGAACGAATATTCAGCTGAAGAAATATGCATTTTGTTCAGATCAAGTTTGCTCAATCAATTCTCCCCATTTTAGTCTTTCTTTCTGCTTATCCTAATTCTTCAAAATTTCAGCGAAGTCTCCTATCCAATTAAAAAAGAGAAGTCTGCAGTTCGGAATAGATAGATCTTGAAAGCTTTTTTCATTTTCTTCCGAGAGATGGCAGTTAGAAATTACTTTATTGCTCAATCGTGAAATTTGATCTGAGAACTTCTACGAAAGCAATGGGCTCAATTAACAACTACTATGCACATTAAAAGAAAACATACATTAAAATTGAAATATACACTTCTGTACCTATCCATTCATTTTCATAAGTGAAACGTTGAAGTATAGGAAGTCTAAATTTGTTGTGTATCATTTATGGGATATATTTTACTACAAGAGTTATTATTATTATTTTTTTATCAATTTCTACAAGCCACATTTCACCAAATTTTGAAGAAATAAAATTTCGCTTGAAAGCACGCCCCCACCAGATTGAGTGACCGCGCCCACTGGAACTACATTAAACCCCGCCCTGGGAAGGATGACAGTACCGGAGAGGCCCCGCCCCAGAAACTTCCTTGTTCATGATTATAATAATAATAATAAAATTTCTTATACAATACACTATGATTACAAATTTTCAATCCAAAAGATATCTAAAATAGTTATGCCATATGTGAGAGGTTCTCAATTGAAGACTAACAAGTTTTACCAATAAGGCAATGATCAATTACAAATACATTTATTTGTAAATTTTTAAAGAAGAAGAAAAGAAGATGAATATTTGGTGGTATTATTCATTCGACAGAAATTTATATTTCTACTATTTTTCGTTCTAAAAGCTCGAAAAAGAATGAGTTCTAACGTGAAAAATCCAAGTCATAACAGTTTCAGATTATATTGAGTTATCTACTTATTATATACGTCTGAGAAGTTCACTCGAAGAAATTGATGGTAAGAGACGTTAAAATACCTTAAAATAAAAATAAGAATTAGTTAAAATTGTTGATTCAAAATGTTGAGTTTGTTGATTCGTAAATGACAATACTACCTTTTTGTACATTTTCTGATAATGCAAAATACTTTATTTTGCCTCCCTTTTATTTCTCTGTGAAAAACAATTATTACTCAACTATACAACAATATACCTATTTGATCTAAAATATCGTTTATAATAGATATCATCCACTAATATCCTCTTTTGGATATTTCAGGAAAATCGTTGGATGTGTACAGAATTCTAAGCAATAAACGTAATCTACTCGTGTAGTTTGCACTTAATACCCCAGATAGCGCTGTAAATTAAAGACAATAGTGTTGGAAAAAGCAATAAATATACATATTGACATTAATCGATGATGAAGAGGCATATGGAAGTTAATTCCGGTCCTCATTAAAATTCAGTGGATCTCAGTCAGTAACTGAAATGATCTTAGGAAAAATAAACTTCAAAAACAAGATGTATTTTTCATTATAATAAATATGTCATTTACTCATATGTATTAAAGTAGAGTGTTTTTATTGTGAAGTGAAATATCGCTCATGTCTAGTTTTAATAGCATATTCAATGTTTCAAAGAGAAAGTTTCCAATGATGGTTTTAATATTGATTATGAATGGCTGTATTTTGAATTGAATTCTAGAAGGATCCTCAATGTATGGTATATCAGTCAATGAAGTCCTAGCGAAGTCCTTAAAATATTTAAAGATAATTTTCGAATTTTAAAAATACCTGTAGATTTCCTATGTTGAAAGTAGTCAGAAGTATCTAACATTATACAGATTATGCATTATTTGTAAAATGAAAGTTTATTGTGGGCTTTTATGTATATATATATATATATATATATATATATATATATATATATATATATATATATATATATATATATATATATATATATATATATATATATATATATATATATATATATATATATATATATATATATATATATATATATATATATATATATATATATATATATATATATATATATATATATATATATGAAATTATACAGAATTCGCTAGAAATTTATAGAACGCTAATTCAATAGATTCAAGTTGAATCAATTCTTTAATTCAACTCCCGAAGTAGCCACTAGGTGACTTCAGCAACTAAGAAATATTTTAGGATGGACAAACCATTTTATGGATATAATACGAAACGATAAGTACCACTGGAATTTTATAAAAACACTTTCCCATTTATCAGTAATATATGATGTATTTCGAACAATCAAGATAGGTGATCAGAAAATTTACATTTCATTCTAAACTCGCACAGATAAATCTGTCATGAATTTATTTCCAAAGTTTAGTTTTATCAGTGATGGAAATCAGAATGTTTGCAGTAGTGACCTCTACAGTACGAGAACCCAATCACTAGATCTATGAAAAAAGAACTGTGTACAGTGGTGCTACATTCTACTAAACATTTGGATTATAACCACTAGATGGCAGCATTATTCCAAATTTTTAGTAATAGTATTTCTACAGGTCACTTCTATAAAACATCAAGTCAAGATGTTCGTACTAGTGACCTCTATGCTTGAAAATCATAAACTCTAGCTCTGCAGATGATGAAATCTGTTCAGTTGAGCTCCATTCAACTTTTTGTTGGAATCACAGGCAAGATGGCGGTATTATTCGCAACAACACCTTTATCATTGTTCTGGAATTGTTGATGAAAGTGAAACTGCTTATTAAATTATTATACCTAGATTCAAATGATTAAAACTAGATCAAAATAGCAAGAGTAGAGAACATAATTATAAAAATTGATTTAGTCTTGAGTTTTAATAGAAAGTTTACAGGTTTCAGTTCCTTTTTCAGGTACATTTCGTTTTAAGTTTAGAGAGACCTCTTTTGATGAGTCATTACTGTAAAGGAAAGAGTATTCAACGATCTTATATTTTTAAAGCATAGTCATAATATGACTATACTATGAAAAATATATTATATATATATATATATATATATATATATATATATATATATATATATATATATAACATATTAAAGCTCTGAAATAATATAGAAAGTGATATTCATGCAAAAAAATAAGTAAAATTTAAATTAGAATAAACAGAATATACTCACGAAACTTAATTTATTTTGGGAAGAATAAATTGATTAAACAAATAATTCGAAAAAAGAACGAATTCCTAATGATTTCACTTTGAATTTATGGCTAATATATGTTATTCAATTTTCCGAATATATACGTAGGTACCTACTTATATTGAAAATAAAGTTTTTTTAGCAGCTAATAAAATGTCTTTGACTTCACAGTTTTTGATTATTTTGCGAGTATTTCACATAATTTCATTCAATAACTGACATCTACTATAATAAAAGAATTAAATTGGTTAAATAATTTTTTAAAATAATTCATTGTTTTCGTCATAATTTTATGATACCTATCTAGCATAATGAAAAACAAAATTCATTGCTTTTTAGTTGAAGCTTTCACTGTAGTGGATCCCCTTATATGCTCTTCCATTAGATAAATATGCAAAAAAAAACAAAGTCTTACACAAACATGCTTATCTTACCGGGGATTCGAACCCAGATCTTACACTTCAAGCACTGTGCTACTTGAAATATTTGCTATGTTAAATTACAAAATTAGGAAATATAAGTAGAAGATTGAAAAAACTTTGTAAACTCGGGTATTTTTGGACAATTTAAATAAATTTGTAATGGTAAGAAATGGTAGTTATACTCTCTAATTTTCGTATAATGAACATACCTACTTAGAAAATTTATCCCAATATCGAAAATGTTTTCGAAAATTCCACGAAAGTGTTGTATACAACTGGTCATATATTTTGGGTACAATCCCCTGTCAAGTTTTCATATATGAGCTCTGGGCAATGAGTAAATAGCTCGAAACGTATGTCGATCTTCTTATCTAAAAAAATAATTTCTGTATAGTTAAATAAAGTATTTTGAATTATATTATAATAGGCATTTGATGCTGATAAATTAGTGTTGCCCAAATTCAGTCTTGGTCTTGCAGTCTTGGTCTTGTTCTTGCGTTTTTGCAAGACCAAGACCAAGAACAAGACCGCGTATTTTTAGCAAGACCAAGACCAAGACTGACCGTGCAAGACTTGAGCAAGAACAAGACATAGCCTGCAAGACTCTTGCGTCTTGCAGCTAGGACTTAGCGCTATTTCACTGAGTAGTTAGGTGTAACAGTTTGGTGTATAGGTAGGTACGCTTAGGAATTCTGAGACGCAAAAAACTGTATCAAAGAATATGAAAAACTGGGCCTATGCGCATTACGACTAATACCATAAACATAGCGAATAAAAAAATTATTAAAATCAAACTGAGTGCATGCATAGTTATGTTTTAACCATCGGCACTTTGATAATGCGGCATCAAAGGTTTTGTACTTACTTCTCAAAGAAATTTGCCGCTTCTCGGAAGTACATGGTTATGATACACGCGCCGGCGGCTTCTTTTGAAATCTAAAACAATCGTTGCCGCCACGCCGAAATCATAACATTTGACACTATTTGATTGCCGCCATAGGGCGTAGGTATACTCATGCAAAATAATTTTGAATTTTTTTACACGCTTTATATTATTGTTTGATTTGCGGCGGCATCCTTATCATAGAGCCGGCACGTGGCGAGGCGGCGCGGTAGAAAGCAAGGAAACGTACTATAAATAAAGGAATTATTTTAATTCCAGTCATTTCCAATTGAGCTGTGCTTCGAGTCTATCTTAATAATTGTTTTTACTAATTCTCGTTGTTTTCTAAAAACGTATCACGTGTACAATTTAAGTTAAGGGTTAAGTACTGAGTCAGCCAGATGGTTACTTTGTATTAATTCTTGGTCAAGAAAATTGATATAAAGTATCATAACCTAATGATAAAGCTGTTGATTTGTGTTGTATTTTATTTTTTATTCAACTAAATGATAAATCGTAAAACTCTTTTATTAAATTTCCTATAAGTTGAGGGTTCAATCTCTTTTTAGACAGATAAGTATTGTCTTTAAAATACAGTCAAGTTATTGTAATTAATTTGTTTTTTTACATGTTTTAGCAAATGTAAGCTTATAAATCATAAATGTTCATTAAGAAACAGTTACTTCCATGGAAAACGACATATAGGTCAGTTGATTTTTCGAATTTCTTATCAAATCTTCAGTTATTTATTAATCTGCTTGATCTTTACTATGGCTATGATAATTCAAGCTCACAATGTTGCAATTCTAATACGTTTTTCTAAGATTTAAAGTAAACTTTAATAAATAGTAATAGACTAATAGGTAATTGCAAGACTTGCAAGACTCTTGCTGCAAGACCAAGACTGGGAGCGCAAGACCAAGACCAAGACCAAGACCAGGTGTATTGGCGCAAGACCAAGACCAAGACTGGCTAAGTCTCGTCTTGTTCTTGCGTTTGGGCAACACTATGATAAATTGCTTTGTAAATTGACATTTAACATAAAGCAAAAATGTAGATTGTAGTAATTTAGTAATAAAATAATTTAATATACTTAGATAGGTTAATGCATTTGTAACATAATGAAAACATTTTAGGAGTTTAAGAATTGGGACTGCTTTCTATTTTATATTTAATTACCTACTTCTTTAGTTCACATTTTCTGAATAAAAAAAAATTATGTGTTTATAATTGAACAAAAAATGAAAAACACCAAAAATTGTTTACTGTTTAATGGAATTATATTGAAATATAAAAATTCGTAGAAATATCAACATTAGATATTTTTTAAGAATACTGATATAAAGAAAAAGAAGCACAGTTTATTTATTTATTTATTTGAAATTAACGTGTCTCGACTACTTGGTCATTGACACATGGTACAATTTATACATTTCTTGTAATACTGTTAATTTTATAGATACTCAATTATAATTGACAATTTAATTGTAGTTTAATTAGATAGAGCCGTTATTTTTTCTACATGTGTAAGCTACACAAGGTTGTATAATCCACATTTCTCGATGAACTTTAGTGTTACTTCGATTTGGGCCGTTGTGCTCAGAATGTCCTTGATGTTGTTCTTCAGTCCCAGTTGGTTACGAACTGTCTCATTTTTTGGACACCAGATGAGAATATGTTCAACTGTTAGAGTGATATTATCACAGTAATCGCACTTGGGTTGTTCGCCTGATGTCATCAAATAACTATGGGTCAGTTTCGTATGACCTATTCTTAGTCTCCTAGCTACTATTTTGTCTCGTCTATTTAGGGCTAATCTCGTTTCTTTTAGAATTTTAGGCTGAATTTTGTGCAGCTTGCTGGTATCATTTTCCCATTGAACTTGCCATTCTTTAAAGATTCTATTTTTTATTGAGTGAATTAGATCTTTATGAACCACAACATGTGTAACATCAAGATCTGAAGATTTTGCAAGCTTCGCGGATTGGTCCGCTGCTTCATTTTCTGGGATTCCCATATGAGATGGAATCCATATGATGGTAGTCGAGATGTTCCTGTTGTCTTTCAGATCATGGCATTTTTCTTGGATTTTTTGTACAATTGAGTTTTTCGAGTAGTGACTACTGCAACCTTGTGTCCTATTATGATTAGACTAAGAAGAGATCTATAGATGGCATATAATTCAGCAGTATGTATGCTACAGTTCATTGAAAGTTTATAGGATTCAGTTGTATTTTGCTCCCTTATGATCGAGCAACCTACTCCATGTTCATCTTTAGAGGCGTCTGTATATCTAATATCATCGAATGTTTCATTGCTCATCATTTGTCGGAAAGATTGCTTCAGTATATCAGGTGTTTCGTGTTTATCATATCTGTGCAGTGTTACGTTCAGTCTTGGTTAATGTCTGATCTAGGGTGCATTTTCTGACGGAGTTATTGGAATGACAGTTTGAATAATTTCCAGAAACAACATTTTTTTAGGTTAGATACAACATATAAATAAATTATAAAGCTTCTTAACCCATTAGATATTCAAGTTCTATTCATTAAACTGAATAGAACTTCTGTAATAAGGTACTAAACCTGTAGATAATAAAGAACTTATTATTATTAAAAAAATAGATAACAAATATTTTTTCTCGCATAGGTATCTCTCACATTGTATAGGTATAATTAATTAAAAATTTCAGGTAAAATATCAATCAAAATTTCCAAAATAAAGTAACGCAAATACGTAAAAGAATAAAATAGTAAAATTCACTATTTCAACTTTAGGTAGGAACAAATTTGATTAAGCTATACATATATTGTGATATTTCACAATATTTATAGCATTTAAGAAGGCTTATGTCCAAAAGTTACTTCGAAAAACATCATATTACAATAAAACAATATGTTAATATATAAAACTGTCTGGTGCCTACCTACTCGAATTTCAATATAAAAGTGTTATTTTATGCATAGAGTTGACTGAAGCATATTTCTGAAACTAACACAATGAAATTCGACACATACAATATACAGTGTGTGAGAAGATAATGTGCCCAATACGAAGTTTTTCATTTTCAGTGTTGGTAATCATGGTTATTTGTAACAAAAATATTTACTTGCTCGAAAATATACAAAAATTCAAGTTTTTGAAACTATGTTCTATTTTAAATTCACATAATTATACAATTTTTACATAAATTCATAAAAAAGTTTTGGAAATATAATAACAATTATATTGTGATTTTCACGATTTACGATTGTTTACGATAAATATTAACAATGTGAATAATTTGCAGTGTAACAATTTTTAAATAGTATTTTGAGTATATTGTAACAGTATTTTTTGATGTGGTGAAGGGGATGTTAAATAAGGAAGAAGCTTACTTTGATTTTCTGATAAACTTTTTAATATCCACCGAATTACAATTTTACGTTGTTGTGAAAATTTTCAGTATGTCGATAAAATAATGACTGAAGGACATATTTACTTTTAAAAACTATAAGTCAATATGAAAAAATATTCAATAGTCTTGGATATCATGATTTAACAACTCTAGATTTTTTTTTGAGCTACCTGAACTATAAAGTTTATGAAACAAATTCAAGAGATACAAATCGTCCCTGGCCTGCTGAGAAACACTTGTAAAAATCAGCAGTAGAGCAGACAGACGTTGAATTTTGTGGAATATATGAATAAATTGTTGTTCTTTATTATTAGGTATATCTTAATTTTTTTTAATTTAAATTTTTGTTAATGATTATAATTGAAATACCGAAAGAGTTACTTCGATGTTTTGTCTTATTTACTCAGTGTACCATTTGTTCGAGTTGTTTTTGTCTTAAATTGATCATGTTTTCTTGAATTTCTTTATTCATATTTTTAATTCACGTATTATAAAATGTGAATCAGATATTTCTCAATAAATAAATTTTAAATCGTAGGTAGGTACTGAAAAGCTTCAAATTCTCAGTTCTTTATAAGATATATTCTTTGTTGAAGAGATACTAGACAAAATTTTTTTGAAATTGAAAATTATTTACCGAAATTGATATCGCGGAAGTCACTACGAAACGTTAAGTGTTTTTTTAGTAAAACTTTTAAAGAGTACAAAAACTTGAATATTATTTCATTCTTCGAAGATTTCGAACTATCAAAATTTTTCATCATCAAGAGTACCTAGTATATCATTTTTCGCTAACTAAAAATAAAACAATTTTATTTCGTAAGAACCTCATCTGTCACTAATCTAATCTTAATATTTCCGTTATAAAATTCGTTAATACCAACACTTTTAACATTTATGTGGATACCAACACTTTTAACAATTTTCATTGTAAAAAATCATTAAAGTTGCGTATCAAAGCTCTCTACTATTAGTTCAAAAAATTGTAAAATTTATAAGACAAAAAATTTTCAAACGTAAATTATATACCTAGATAAATTAATAATTATAGTTTCGCCTTTTACAGCATTATCAAGAATGTTATTATCATTCTTGATAATAACTGTAAAAGGCAAAACTATTCGAATAAAGAATTGTTCAGTCAGTGATTTTTAGACAAGTTTTTATTATTACCTCTCATTCAATTATATAGATCTTGTTGAATTATTTGAATTAATTTTAATTGTATTTAATTTGAAATAAAAATAGAATACATTTAAAACCAGTTAGTCCTCATTCAACGACAGCATAAATATCTGCATAAATATTTACAAAAGGACAGTCATAATTATTATGACTGTCCTTTCAATTATATAGCTAATTTCATTCTCCTGGTTTTACCTGTACGTAATTTCAAATAGGTATATTCCTAGCAGAAAATATATTATGATCACATTTTTAAAGAGATTCGAGCAATATTATATATTTTCATCATCTCGAAATGATCCATAAAGTTTTCCAAACAAGTAAACTCAGCATCTTCCTACGATCTTTCTAACCGATTACAATAAACATATTCTGGCAAATTCCCAATGAAAAATGGCGACATCTTTGGCGAATACAAGACTAGAATGAAAATTGAACGGTTGGAACATTGCTAATATTCGTTAAATACACGTGATTCTTCGCCATTCAGAGCTTGACTTCCATCTGGAATCCTGATACACTTCGATAGTGGGGATAAGTAGGCGGAGTCAACCGTCTCGCAACTCTAACTGCCGATCCTTAACGCTCTGTCCGTTAGTTCCGCTAGCAACACGACGCGAGGGAGATGTACGCTCCCTAATCTCAAAATAGAGCGCTTACAAACGCAATCATCGCGTGTATTTTAGTTGTTATGTCCTACTATACGTAAAGTGAAAACATGTGTTCCTCAAAAACTGTTAAAATGTTCAGAATAATATTAGTGTGTTTATACTTTTTAAGACTAGTTAGTTCTCGTGCGTTGACTAGTATTGAAAGTACACCGAAAGGCTGTGAATGGTCGATGGAAGTGGTTGACGAAGACGGAAACGTCGAAAAGCCAGTACTGGTATGTCAAATACGGACAATTGGAAGTGCGGAGAGTGTTCTTGGTAATTTATCGCAAAGTCAATCCGATCACGTTACTGTCCTCAAGCTGGAATGCAGCGATGTATTGTTCTTCGAGAGTTCGTTAGATCCAAACAAGTACGGCAATTTCCTATCGAATTATCGACATCTCGAGGATCTTAAGATGGAGTACTGTAAAATACGGAACATTCCAGCCAACGCACTGTCAGTTGTAAGGCATCTAAAACGTTTATCAATCCGTTCACATAATTCTGACTGGTCGGCGATGACGTTGGATTTACACCAAGAAAGTTTCCGAGGAATGAGTGAACTAAGACACCTCGACTTGTCAGATAACAATATCTGGAACACTCCACAGGAAGTATTCTGTCCCTTGTACAGTTTGACTCAATTAAACTTATCTCACAACAAATTACAAGACGTAGTGGGTCTTGGATTCTCCGATTGGGGTAGCGGTCCCCTCGCTCCAGGAAAAGCCTGTGCCGGAGGACTTGAAGTCTTAGATCTCTCACACAACGATATAATAGTTCTACCAGACAACGGATTGTCTGGATTAAGGATGTTACAAACTTTGTATCTTCAAGACAACGCGATTTCCACTTTAGGAGATCGTGCTTTTGTTGGACTTGGTTCTTTAACTACGTTAAACATGTCAAGTAATTCTCTAATTGCTCTTCCTCCAGAACTTTTCTTATCTTCACGGAAATTAACTCATCTTTATTTACATAACAACAGTTTGGGTGTTCTAGCTCCTGGTCTTCTCGAAGGACTAGATCAACTTCAAGTTTTAGATTTATCTATCAACGATTTGTCAAGTAGTTGGGTTAATAGGGATACTTTCTCCGGACTGGTAAGGCTAGTTGTGCTCAATTTATCTCGAAATCGTCTAACCAGAATAGATTCAAATCTTTTTCACGACTTGTATACCTTACAAATTCTAAATTTAGAACACAATAGTATCGAATTCATCGCAGAATATGCCTTTTCTGAATTGAAAAATCTCCATTCTCTTACTCTTTCAAATAATAGGATATCTTCAATCGAAGCTTTTCATTTTGCTGGTGTATATGCAATGAATCAACTTCTTATAGATTCTAATCGTATCAAATTCATTCATCACCAAGCCTTTGAGAATTTAACCAACCTGCAAGATTTGGGTCTGAATGGGAACTTGATGGGAAATGTTCCGGCAGGTATCGGACGACTAAGATTCTTAAAAACCCTCGATTTAGGTAAAAACCGTATCCAATCTGTCAATAATTCATCATTTGAAGGTCTGGACATTCTCTACGGTCTACGACTCGTTGACAACCAGATAGTGAACATCTCACGTGACGCTTTTTCAACGTTACCTTCACTTCAGGTGTTAAATTTGGCCTCTAATAACATAAAGTACGTAGAGCAAAGTGCCTTCGCGAGTAACCCGACGCTAAAAGCGATCAGGCTGGATTCTAACGAACTTACCGACATTAGTGGAGTGTTTACGAATCTTCAAAGTTTAGTATGGTTAAACGTGTCCTCAAACAAGTTAGCAACGTTCGACTTCAGCCACTTACCGGTGAGTTTAGAATGGCTGGATATGCATGATAATCGAATATCGGAACTTTCAAATTACTATGACGTTAACAACAATCTCAAGATTAAGATGTTAGATGTTAGTTTCAATAGGATCAGTGAAATAGAAACTAATTCAGTGCCGGTTAGTGTCGAAACGTTGTTTCTGAACAATAACAAGATACGGACTGTTAAATCCGGTACCTTCACCGGAAAATACAATTTAGAAAAAGTGGTGTTGTACGGAAACGATATCGAGTTTTTAGACTTATCCGCTTTAAATTTGGGCCTTGTTGGTGAAGATAAAGACTTACCACAGTTTTATATCGGCGGAAATCCGTTCAAGTGCGACTGTAAAATGGACTGGTTACTCCGGATTAATCACTTGGGTAATTCTCGTCATTACCCGCAAGTTCTCGATTTAGATGCGGTTACCTGCAATTTGGTACATTCTAGAGATTCTCCACCGCAACCGCTTCTCGACCTCAAACCCTCCCAGTTTTTATGCCCGTACGAATCTCATTGTTTCCCAGTTTGCCATTGTTGTGATTTCGACGCCTGCGACTGCGAAATGACCTGCCCTGACAACTGTACGTGTTATCACGACGAAACTTGGACGTCAAACGTAGTGGATTGTAGTAACGCTGGGTATACCGAAGTCCCGCAGAATATCCCAATGGACGCCACTGAAATCTACCTAGACGGCAATGATTTAGGCGAGCTGGGTAATCACGTCTTCATCGGCAAGAAAAGGTTAGAAGTATTATTTCTGAATAATAGCAACGTGAGGTCGGTACATAATAGAACGTTCAACGGCGTCGACTCTTTGAAAGTGCTACACATGGAGAATAATAATTTAGAAGAACTTCGTGGCTTCGAGTTCGAACCTTTAGAGAAATTAAACGAATTGTACCTAGATCATAACAAGATTTCCATAGTGCATAATCAAACTTTCCAGAAAATGCACAATCTGGAAGTGCTCAAATTGGACGAAAACGAAATCGTCGATTTCACGCCGTGGAAATTGCCTGTGAACACGGGGAGGGTGCCGCGCGTGACTTTAAACGGCAACAAGTGGTCGTGCGATTGTAATTCCCTCGCGCCCCTAGAGGTCTGGATTCGGGAGACGGGCAGCGATCCCGGTAAAATGTTTTGTGCCGACAGCGAAGACTTCGAGACCGTGGCTGACGTGATTTCGAGATGCGACGACGGTTCTTCGAATGCGGTGGCCACGTCGGTCGTGCAACGTGAAGTGGCCAAGAACGGACAGTTGCTCTCCGGAGGATACGTGCCATTACTCGCGGCCACTCTGGTCGCCGTAATCGTCGTATGTCTTCTATCCGCTGTAGTTTTCGTGTTTCGTCAAGATGTACGCCTATGGATCCATTCCAAGTACGGAATCCGTGTATTTCAAGACGTGGCATCGTCCCACGAACACACCGACGACTCGGACCGTCTGTACGACTGCTACATGATTTACAGCCATAGAGACGAAGAATTGGCTGGTCGAATGATAGCAGCTGAACTGGAACACATCGGTCATACGTTATGTCTCCATTACAGGGACCTGCACTTGATGGGTGGCGCTTCCTACCTTGCCGACGCTATGGTCAGTGCTGCAGATGCTTCCAGACGTGTTATTCTATTAGTTTCACCAGCACTTATATGCAACGAATGGTCCAAACCAGATTTTAGGGCTGCTTTACAAGGAGCTCTACACGCTACAAGACATAAATTAGTCTGCGTGTTAAGTGATGACCCTTTAGAACCAATGGACCCAGAATTGAGAGCTTTACTAAGAGCTTGTACTGTAACTAGATGGGGAGAACGAAGATTCTGGGAGAAACTCAGATACGCTATGCCAGATATTGTCAACAACAGAACGCCAAAGAGAAACAAGAAACCTTTAGAAATAAGATGTAAACCTAGCTCAAGGTACACAGCAACTCCCACGGCTTTAGACTCGTGGTACAAGTACCAAGCGATGCCTGGTGTTCATCATCAGGCGCCTAATCTTACCCCAACTCCCACCCAAAGCACGTACGTGTCTGGAGAGTCTGCCAGAAGCACCGAAGATGAGGCTGGTTCCAGTACGAGCAGTCAACATTATGGTTCCGATCAATTGAACCACAGCTACGTTTCAATTGATGGTAGACCTCCCCAATACTCCCAATATCCACCAAGGTCCCTGGACGTCCCACACCACGTCTATTCTACAATACCAGAGACTACTCCGCAATCTAGAACTTATTTTGTGTAGACCATGAGTGAGATTTTCAATTTTGCAAGGCTGTTTTACTTAAATATTAAGTAGGAATAATGTAACCATTTTCTTATTAGTATTATTCCATTTTTTCTCAAACTTTGAATGTCATTAGGTCGATAATGTTGAATTTGATATTTGTGTATATAATTTGTAAATATTTGATTTATTTATTTGTATAATAGCATCGATGGTATATATTATAACGTGAAAAAGCTTTTAAGTCATTAAATCTAAGGTTTTGTACATATTATTATAAATTACTTGAATTTCGAATATAACAAAGACTGTTTATTTGTAAATATATAATTCGATAATTATCATTAAAACATTTTTTTAATACTCCAGTTTTTATTTTAATCAGAAAATTAGAAAAATCTCGATCTAAATAATTTTTTTTCAGCAGATTTCATTTTTTTGCAATTCTAAATTAATTGTAACATAATGAAAAGTTTATTTATTTGATTTGATACACAATTTTTAATAGAAAATAATTTCTTTACAAAAAATTTATGTATATATATATATATATATATATATATATATATATATATATATATATATATATATATATATATATAAATGTGTGTGAACCAGTTTTGTTGAAGAATGTGACATATTTTAGGAAAGGTAAGTATATTTGTGAACTAAAATGAGGGTTATATTTCATTTGA
The DNA here is from genome assembly GCA_030704895.1 of Henosepilachna vigintioctopunctata. NCBI lineage: Eukaryota > Metazoa > Arthropoda > Insecta > Coleoptera > Coccinellidae > Henosepilachna > Henosepilachna vigintioctopunctata. The sequence continues at coordinate 4,250,982 of JARQZJ010000032.1, forward strand.
AAATAATTGTTGTTGTATATTTGATTTTTAAAAATACTTCAATCAGGTATAGCAAAATATATTATTGAATATTATTTTATTAAAAATCAAAAGTGTAAATTGATTAGCTGTTTTTTTAACAAAATTAATTTGCAACTTTAAAAAACATCTTTCAAAATGAAATAATAATAGTGCCTCATAAATATAATTACTCAATAAGTATAAAATTAAATCAAATGTGACGAACACCATTAATAATTATTCTTCGATGTTAATTTCTTAACCAGAGAATAATGTTTATAACCATTTGTTAGAGTAATAATAACATAAAACTAGCACAATAAAATACGTACTATGTACACTTCTCTTACTTTTATTCTAGTTAATTAATATAAGCGAGTAGATAAAACTTTTATGGCAAGAAATCTGGTGAATTACTAAAATATTCTGTTATAAAAGTATCATAATAATGAGTCTCATTCTTTGTTATTTGATTCAAAATAAAAAACGTATATGTGAAAATAATATGGTAATTAGGGATTATTCGACATTACGTCACGTTTATGCAACCAGTTTGCTGGATAAAAATGGACAACTTAATTAAAATATCAGGTTGAAACTATTTTGAAACAAATTTTTATGTTCCCTCTGATATTAGAACATGTGGTTTCATTTGGTGTAAATTTTCATTTAATTTGAGAGGAGTTTAACGGAATAGGTACCTATTATGAAACACAAACCATTGTTTTACGACGTTTATTACAAATATAATAGTGTATAAAATTTGTAAAAGTGTACAAAGTGTATAAAAGATAAAAAAAACTTAATTTTCAAAAAATCTTTTACGTATTTTGCAATGAAATTCTGAGGTAATTAAATCGAAATAAGCTTCACGTCAAGTTATTTTTCATCCCAATTAAGTAGATTGAGTGTGATTTTGTATAACTGACAAAATTTGGCAACTCCTCATTAAACTCTCCCACTTAGTACATCATTTCATTCAGTTTTTTTTAGTTCAAAACCGATCAATTCATTACTATTCTGTCAATCTCAGAGAAAAAGATAAAATCGATAGTTGGATGGTCCGAAAAACTAACTAATGGGTCACGCTAAAGACATTTATTGTGGTGCCACACAAGCTGATGGGCTACCTGGTACCTACAAACCGAAAAAAATCGGTAGTTCTAGAGCTTAAGAAGTGAATTCTTCTGGCACATATATCTTATAAGCCTTTTAACTACCTGTCTAAATGATAAAAGGCGTTAACCCTTATCTCACTCGAATTTTCTATTAATTATATCAGGAATTTTAAAATGCGTATTAACATAACTCTATATCAGGAAGAAAGATTGTATAATGGTTGTATTGGGTCAGTTTTAGTGACATAAAATAGATAAGATTGTTGGGGTTTACTGAGATTTTTAGTGTTGTTTTGAATTCAGTTGTTCAGGACCAGGATTAATATGTATATAATAAGAAAAAATTAAATATTAAACGAGTTATTATTCTCATAAATATTTTCTATCACTTATGTATCAAGTACGATTGAATAATAATACATTCCAGGAGAGTTTTACAAATTATTTTGGCAACTTGTTTCAGCTCCACGATATTATACTTGCGTCATCTATAGAGAAAAATTAATGTCAAAAGAAACAATTTTTTCTAATTAGCCTAGCCCGCGAATGGAGTAGAATAAATACATAAATTTTGTATATCTATTTATTTCTAACTTATGTTTTTCGTTCCTCAGTTCGTAATCAAAATTTCGAATATTATTCGAACTTCTTTCAATATTTTTTATTTCGCTGTAACTATATATTGTTAGATATTTTTGAAGCAGTAGGGACAAGGGGTTTTATACGAAATGTCACATCTTTGAGGGTGTCATACATTCCGAAGAGGCCTGCACATTCAAATATACTTACCTATATATTCATAATATTAATATTAATCATATATAATAGGACTACATTTAAATTCAGCTTGAATTTCGTTACAACATAGTAATCGAAAGAAAAAAGAATTTAAAAACTTATAAACTACCATGAAATGAGGTATGAACATTTAATATATCCAAAAAAACGATCTAAATTCGAAAAATCAAACGTGTAATTGAATCAAAAATGAAAAAATTAGATAAAAAAAATGAAAATGCAATAATAAATAAAAAAGTGTGATACAAAACTGGTTTTACGAAAGATTTGTGAAAATGAAGTCAATTTCCAACTAACATGAAACTGTAATATTCTTGAAAAAGGCCTAGAGCCGAAACATACGTAGAATAAACAATTATTCCATCAATTTTAAACTGTGCTCATTCCCAAGAAACCTTCACACTTATATATATATATATATATATATATATATATATATATATATATATATATATATATATATATATATATATATATATACATATATACCAGAGTTGGGTATTTCAATTAATCAAATTGATGAAAAGAATATACCAAGCTTAAATTCAGATATTGAAATCATGTAGAGTAGTGAGTCACCAACTAGCGCAAATCTTTTTGGCGAATCTCTTGGGGATTAGTGCCGCAGCAAGAGTGATGAAAATGCAAATCAACTCACGTTTGAGACTTGAATAGAATTATCAAAATTTTATTTTGGAAATTCAGATAGAGCATTTGTTTTTTATACACGTAGAGAACTTGCTGGAAACAAAAAAGAAAATAACTTGATGTATGTGATGAAATTACTTAATCATCAACAGTTTGAAACACATTACTTTTATATAGGAAAGAATCGCGCGAAATTCTAAAAAAAATAATTTTTTTTCAAAAAAAATTTACCGAGTCTTGATATCTCTTCCTATATCTATGTTTTACAATTTTTCAAATGTCTCTCTCATTTATAGCAAAAAAGAATGGATTATTTGAAAATGAATCATTTATTAAATACAAATAATATATTCGAAGAATTTGTGGATGAACTACTTGTAACACGAAAATTTTTGACTTGAAAAATTGATATTTGGAACTATTTTGCATACACGTTTCAAACAAAAAAATACCTCCCAAGAAATGACAATTTCACATAAATGACCACTTTTCAAACTAAACAATTTGTTTTTTTTTTTTTCGAAAAAAAACGTGTAACTTGAAAAAAATTTTTTTTTCGAAAAATAAATTTTTTGAAAGTTGTTTTCTTAGAAAGTTGTTATAGAAAAAATGAAGTTAAAATTGAAAACTGAAATTAAAATTTAAAACTGAAAATTAAGAACTCTAGTTAAAATTAAGAACAACGAGAAATATACTCGTAATATTCTGAATAATTTATGAATGAACGTATAATGATATTACGAAATATTTTTCCTATGCGTTTCAAATACAAAAAATACCCCGCAAAAAATGACAATTTCACATAAATGACCCCCTTCAAACTGAATAATGTTTTCCACATTTCTGAAACGAATTTGTCCTTAAGTTTCAGTTTGTTAAAAAACAGATACCTACATGTCTTTAAATAGATATAGATTTTTATATGAAATCTATATATATGAGATTATATGATTTTATATGATTCAAATATCATATATGATATTTATATGATTTTTGTATAGTTTATAGGAGAGTAGATATATTGAAAAAAAAACTGATACCAGTGGCATCTTCAAGTTTATGCGTCAAGAATAAATATTTCATTCTTATGGAATTTTAGTTCGATGTTATTTTAAGTCTTTGAGAAGGGATAGTGAATTTTTTTCATCACTTCCTCAAGAAAAGTAAATTGTTAATACTTCATTGGTATTTTGTACGTAGATACTGCTGTGTTTTCTAGGAAGTTGGAGATTGAATTATTTGTCGATACATATTGTCATTTACGTATTCTAAAAACTGCCTTATCATTTAGTTAAATATTAATGAATCATCACTTCCTTTCACTCAATAATAATAAGTAGGCAATATTATGAAAGCGAAGAGCAATTTCCCATGTCTTAAACTTATCGATTTTTGTTTATTTAATTTTAAACTCTTCAAGGAAGGTAATATTTTTGATATTCAACACTTTTTATAAGAACGTTTTGGTTCTATATCAAGTTATGTATCTCATTTGAAATAGAACAATACAGAAATTATGTTTATATTCACTCCGATTGATTCATGAAAACTCTGTAGGACTTCTTAATTATTTCAATTGTGATAACAGAGGAAAAATCAGTCATTTTGTCTGCAAAACAATGTTGGCATTTGTTACTTGATGTGAATACATTTGTAGATTAATATGGAGTAGAAGACTCTGTTTTCTAGAATTACGTAGTTTAATTTGACAATTTTGAATCATGTTTACCCATTACGATGAGTTCAATAGTCTCAAGAAGTCAATAGCTAGAAAACTAAGTTTCTTTACCAAAAATACATGGTTTATTTCGACTAATATTGTGATTTAGCAATCTAAATGACATTTTTTGCGTGGAAACTGATGATTCGATTCATGATTGAATTCATTGATCAAAAATTAATGAGTTCAAGAATTTCTGCTACTTTTCAGCTCATTTTGAGTTTGCAACAGTTTAGAATTCGAAAGTTATCTCCATTTCTGTATATTGCTTTTTACAATGTTCATAAATGATATAATCGATGTCATAGATGTTGAGAGTTTATTGTTCATATACTTGCATTTGTGTAAATGTGTTAATATCTGAATGTATATGTATGTAAGTATGTGTTTATCTTTATATGTATGTATAAGTTTGGTTAGTATTTATGATTTTTTTTCCTATAATTGTTTTCATTTTATCAGTTGTAATTTCTTTCATATTACAAACTCGTTCTTTTATAATTGAACTTGAAAGTACAAAGTTGAAACTTTTGAACTTTTGTACTACCAATTTTGTTTTTAGTATATGTTGTCTTTCCTGTTTTGTAATAAGGACCAGTCCTGTAAAACAGTGTATGTTAAATAAATATTGTAAAAAGTACAAATAAAAACAAAATTTTCTAGTTGATTTTTTGAATTCGGGTTAGATTCGAAAGAAGACTTAATATTCGTGGACTGTAGATTGAAAACATTTTTCCAAAATGTGTTCATCTAACCAAACTACCGGTTTATTTTCGACTCTGCAATAATAAAATAAATCTGGCACTGCCAACCGCCATAACTACCTATTTTTCTACCGAAACCTCGATAAAGAAACCGTTTATTCCAAGGTTGAGTATAAATAAAGAACAAATTTCTAGGATTCGAATAATACGAAATAGTTCAATACTTGTAACCATTCGACTTGGTATATTTTGACATAACCAAGCGGAACTGCCGTTTTAACAACGCTTTATGCTATAGGCAAACCATAGAGATAATGCCTCAGACCCACAGCTAATATCCCCTATACAAGTACAATTTTTTATTGCACTTTCAGAAACTAAATTTACAACGCAGTAAACTTCACTTCACGGTTGGTTATTATTCGAAAAGGTTGATGTCCCGATGACAAATTCGAAGATTCTTTTCATTATGATCTGTGTGGCCAACAAAAAAGAATGGTGTAAAAGTTTCGTATTGTCTTGAGTACAGGGGAAGACTAAAACTAATATGAAAGTTTAGGATAAAACTTGCGAACTCTCACATCTGTGCTTGGTGAACGTCTTGACATCTTTCAGAAAAGAAACGGAAATATAATTGATTCTACAGTGGGTAACCAACAACTGAATTAACTTTGAAGTTTTCTACAGATAATTTAAACAAAAATTCTGAATCTTATCAATTTTAGTTGTATTGATCATGTGCTCATTTCGCTGATGACAATATAGAGATTTTAGACGCACAGCATCAGAAAATAACTAAAATATTATTGCGTGTACAGGGCGTAAACAACAAATGAATGAACTTCAACATTTTCAACAAAGAATTTTTAGTGAAATTCATCATTTATATCATGTTCGTTTTGTTGTTTATAGCAGAGAGAATTAAGACACACATCATCAAGTACCTTCAGGGAAATTAAATTAAATACATCGAGTTTGACAGATGAATTCCTAACAATTTGACAAACGTATTCTGTCAAATCTGTCAAAAAAAGAAATATTGTGTGATATAATGGATCGGTTAGAATTTCAACATCAATTTCTAGGTTTGAGTTGATGTTAAAAATGGGGATTTATCTATGAGTACACAACAGGGATGACAATACAGGGATATTCTAAATAGTAAGGTTGTTAGTACACATCTTCAAATTATTGCGAAAGAATTATTCCAGTATTATTATATTGGATTATTCATTCTACGCAAAAGGAACAATAGAGTGTATTTTTTGCGTTTCATATTTATTAAGTATTTTGAAGAGTACTGAAGTTTTGAACTCGCAGTTTTACAATAATGTGATTTCTACATTTTTAATAGAAATAATTATTACATGCTTATGTAAATATATCGAAATATGAAGTAAGTTTTTACATGAAACGAAATCTTAAAATTATGCAATGATTCAAAATACATGAAATAACACGTAAAAATATCCCCTCTGCTACAAAAACTACCCCATTTTCTTAGGGCTAGTAAAGTTCGAAATTTGACATTGAAAAATGGAGCTTTCGATTTATAGTATGAAGTTTTAAATCTTCTTTCCCATTCTTTCTTGGAGATAATTAAGTAGAAGCTTATTTTTGTAGTTCTTGTTATCAATTTAACTTATTATAACTTATCATTTCTCTGACAATATGAACCTATATACCAAATTTCACAGACATAAACATCCAATAATAGACAAGTGACAAATGAATAAATTAATTTAAATATCCATAGCATTCTAAGATCGTAAAAGCAGATATTATTCTGAGAAGACTCATTCTATGGGAATCTTGTAACAGGTAGTTTCTTAGCCATCAATGTACAATTACTTTTATGTTGTTTTACGAAAAAGATGTTATCTATATATTTCACTTTGCAGATCTAGAGTAACATTATAAGTCTATTACAAACACCGTTTGAAGTGAAGGAGATTGACTGATTATTTCTGGAATTTTTATGACAAACATTAACTTAATTATAATATCTTCTTCGATGAACTATGTTTGTCACCACTATATATATATATATATATATATATATATATATATATATATATATATATATATATATATATATATATATATATATAATCGAAATTGCTTTTTCTCAAACTTAAGAACACATTTATGATGGTTTCGTTGTGTTTCTCAACTTTAAATTATGAAGGTGAAGTTGAAATTTTTATTGCGTATGATATATTTTTTTATTTTCAACGTTTCAGCCTTAAAATACGATTTTCAAGGACCACTATCGATTAATTTTCACGGTTGCATATCTTATGTTGAATCTCAGATGTCGGTTGAGATTTTTCAGGGCGTAGATCATTGAAAAACAGCTTCAAGGTCGAAGAAACTTCCGCATTAGGAAACATAGAGTAGAAACAATAAAAATTTAAACTTTCTTTGAACCAATTGTCAAAGGAAAGAGAAATCAATCAGTAAGAATATTTATTTATTTTGGTAAAGGGCGAGAAAAGCATGAGAGGAATAATAAAAGAAAAACAAGACTAAATAATAATAATTATTTAGCTATAGCTATTACAAAGTCATATATACATTTAGGTTCAAAATATATTATTTACAATTATATGTTTAACACGAACTTAGCTAATTTACGCTTGATTACCTTAAAGTCACTTGTTTTTATGGAGCTAGGAAATTTATTAAATGCGTTGAATCTTTAATAAAATATACTATTCCTAGATTTTGAAAGCTTATAAACTTTCATGTAGAAATTGTCAGCATTGCTTGTATTATAATCACTGACACATGTTACATTTTTTATCACTCTGAATATAAATATATATGGAGCAAAAAGTATTCTCTATTTAACTGACATGAGTTCTAAACAATTTAGCATGCTTTGGATTGGAGTATATCTATTACATTTCAAAATTGTTCGCAGAGCTCTATTCTGTGACTTTTGTAGCTGTTGAGTTTTTTCTTTACTCAATCCCAATAACAGAGTGGAACAATATTCAAGGTGTGGTAGTATTATTGACTTAAAGAGCAATAACTTCCAATCGTCAGATTTTTTCCTTTTCTTTTGAGAAAGTTAATTTTCTTGGAGATTTTAGACGATATGAAGACATAACACCTGAGTATTTAACAAGTTTTACCCTTTAAATGTTCTGGTTTTCAATTTTAATACTTATATTTTCGTTTCCATTTACCTTAAGAATTTTACTTGTACCAAAAACTATAAATTTAGACTTTGTTACATTCAGCGATAAATTGTTATCGCTTAGCCATTCACTTATTGCTGCCAAGTCTCTATTGATACAATAATTATGCTATTAAAATAAATATACTAAGATAGAAATTACCTTACATATTTCGCAATATTGAAGAATCACAGTTCAGATAATTATTTTTTAGCGAAAATTCTTGTCATTCATTTGAATATGAATCGGAAATTAATGATGGTATTGATAAAATTGACAATTTTCGAAATAGTACAAATTAAATACAACAAAATAGTTCCAAATTATAACAAAAAAATTTAGAGATATGAATTAATTACAGAAAAATCGAATTCTATTTAATTTTTTTGTGACTCACTAGCGCTCAACATTTATATACAATTGTTTTTGACTTTTCAATTTCAAAAACTTTTTTCTATGAATAAATATTGTAATCTGACTCATCAAAACTGATCAAACATCAATAAGCAATATTCCTTCTCTTAACACGCACTTACAATCTTAAATGGAATAAGGTTGTATTTTACCCCCATTTTGGGAAAATGATGAATAATGGTTGCTTCCATTCTATAAGTTACTTACTTTATACTCAAGGGATCCATTGAAGAGCCACATTGATGATTCATACCAGGATATAGCACATTTATTATCAAAATAAATCATTTCTTTTAAAAATTTAATATCCGATTTTTAATTAAGAAGAAATATAGTACGATTAAATAATTTCAATAAATATCTTATACTTATTAGCTAGTAGCTACCCTATAAAAGAAGTACCCAAACTTATTTATCTACTTCTTTTATAGAATCAATGACGAGTCAGTGTAGCTCAAAAACTTTGATAGAGTTCGCAAATCGAAACAAAAATTATTATTTCCAGTGTATATGAATTTCTTAATTTGCTAACTGAAAATTGGTCGAAGGATTGTAACATATATTCGAATTGGACAACTATTCATTAAAATATAGAAAGTGGAAACAATTTTCCCTATATTATCGTAATTTTGAAATAAATTATTTATCGTAACTGCATTGTAGTCAGTGGGTTCGTGTATATAATATTGATTTCGAATTTCTCATGGTATTTCTTGAACATTCATTTATATCAACAGTATAGTTCGTAACTGGAATGGATTTTATAGACATGTCATATATATAAACTATCCATCTCATTTTGGCATTATACATATAAATATATAAAGGTATAATATTAATATAACTTTTCCTCACTAGGAGAGCGATTGAACTTGAATTCGCAATTTTGTAGGCTTTTGCTTCAGCTTTGTTGTCTCCCTAAAACGCTTCATCGTCTCAGAATGCTCGGTGGTTGTTTCTGGCAGGAGTCCTGAGGAACTTCTATAGTCTTGAGAATGCATTGTGAGGGAGTTTGTAAATTGGTGACGTATGAACAATATGATGGTGAACGTTGACAAAACTGTATGTAAAATTCTTTCGATGTATTCAAATGATTATAAAAGATTAACTTGTATAATTTTTTGATTTATGTCGAATTTCTATTTTAACTTTTCAGTGAAGTTTCCCTTCTTCCTATCTTCTTTTTTACTTACTTGAACTTGAGAATATCTATCAACTGAAGGTCAATATTATTTGAATGAAACTTTTATTTCATAATTCCCGATTGATAATGTAAAAAATACACATTTCCTTTGAAAAAGACCGACGTATTCATTTCATCGAGTACTCTATCTGCTGGCTAAATATAGGAAATTCTAGGAATTTATTGATAAAGGTGTGCATGCGAAACTAAACAAAATAAGTGTTTTATCACCTGCTATAGAGGGAATAGTCCTAATACCAAGTTTATTTAAGTAGACCAGTAAATAGATATTATTATTGAATTAAAACAAATTTAAGATTCTCAAAAAATTTTAATATATTGCCGTTTCTGCACACAGTATATTCATCAGGAATAGTGAATACGAAATTGGAAAAATAAAGACATTTAGATCATTTTACAGGGGTACAATTCATTATCTAGGTTGCTTTTGGTTTTTTTTGTAGGAATTGGTACTTGTTGAAATTTTGATTATTCTCAATACAATGATTGGTAAATTTAGAATTTGCCTTTTTGTTCTCGTAGAATCTTTGTTGTTCTTCTATTCTTATATCAAATGTTCTTATGATTATCTTTTTCTTATGATGAAAACAATATAATTTATTGAGGAACATTCCTTACATTGTAAAATTACATTCGTTCAATTCATACAATAATTACAACTTAGAAGAATATTCTCAAAAGGATTGAATTCAGTTTTGAGTCTGATCTTCCATTCACCCCTCGAACAAAAATATTGGTTCAAACAAAATTATTGGTGCAGTTTATTTTATTCACAATAATATACAACTATATTTGAAAAGAAAAGAAACTACCTTAGAAATATTAAACATTTCGAGACAATTTCACTTGGTGAAGGACATTCGTGGTTAAAAAATAAATAATCATATGATACAAAAAATTGAGTCATACATTATTGCCTACATTCGAATCATCGAAGTACTGTGCCACACTATAGTATGAGTTTGTTAACATCAATGACTTAACTCTCTTTTTGAACAAATCAGCTTTCAGTAATTTCAAATTTGATGGTAAATGATTCAAGATTTTTATACTCTGATAATAAAGTGAGAGCTCGAATTTAGCTGTTTTATACTTAGGAATAAGTAGCACATAGTGATGTGCAGAATATTATTATTTAGATGACTATTTTCAAGACCGTAATACACATTCCTAACACAGTTTCTAGGTAGATACAATGTTTTCAATTATAGAGCTAACAAAAAATGAGTTACTCAATTTTTTACACAAAACATCAATGTGTGTTGTCCATCTCAAATATCTGTCTACATATATTCCAAGAAACTTAGTTGATTGGGATGATGATATAGTGTTGTCTCCATATTTAATATTCAAGGTACTGATTCCATTGACCTTCAGAAAAAAATGAACACATATAGTTTGTCAACGTTCACCATCATATTGTTCATTCGACACCAATTTACAAACTCCCTCACAATGCATTCACATGCGTTCAGAAGTTCTTCAGGAGTCCTGCCAGAAACAACCACCGATGAATCAACGTCAAATAGTGTCACCAAAAATCGGTAAAAAAAGACAACTTCGCAGGCAGATCACTTATGAATAATATGAATTGAAGAGTAACCAGTACAGAGCCTTGCGGCACCCCAAGTGCAATGCCATGTCTCTGAGGATAACTGCCGCCTATTTTCACTACCATTGTTCTTTCTTGAAGGTAACTACGTAACCAATCCAGAAAAACGCCTCTGAAACCTAAATTGTAGAATTTATCAAGTATATATTCAAATCAGACGGTACATGTAAGATAGTCATTTTTCATAATGCTCGAGCATTTTGTATAATGACCGATTTATCACTTGGTCCATAATGTGATAATAATCTTCTGGCAAAGCTCCAGTGTCACCAAATGCGTTCGAAATATATGTGGGAATTGTAGAATATTCTTCATTATAACTATGTTAACAATACCCTTGATTATTGAAATAAAATAACTAATTCATGAAATATCGTAGGGGTATTAAAAGTTTGATTATGTATTGAATTACTCGTTAAGCTTCATTTATTCGAAAATTCTTCACGCCATATTCTACACCAAACTAATTGACAGACTTTAACAGTTACTGCAACTAACGACTTCTCTATCCTAAAATATCTTACCATAAATTGACAACTCGTCCTTGCTGAATGGTTACGTGCACAGATTTTATTTCTATGTTGGTAATATGCTTCATGGGTTCGAAAGGCAGTTTAGACTCCATTGAGCCGTAGCTACAGCTCGAGATAGCATCGCGTAATTCTATATTTTCTTTTCAGCAGTTTATTAAGGCAGAACTAATGACTGACATTATCTGTCATTACCGTGTCTGACGATTTCGCTCGAGAAGAACGCGCCTACTTAAGTGAGATGTTAGTTTGTGCGGCAACAGATGGAGCTCTTTTTTTCACTGAAAAAATGAATATAATAGGTTAGGAGATTTAGCACCAACGTAACAGTGAATTTTCTGGAATGTAGTCTAATAATTATGGCAAATTGTTTTGTTAATAGAAATAATGACCAAGATATTTCAGGAATTGGGGAAGTAAATGAACTTGGATGACTGTTACAACAAAATATATAGAAATGATATTTTAAAGTCATCATAATCAAATGCTTGGCCAGTATTTTCCTATGATATATCATAAACATTGAAGAGTCAAATTTTTAACTGTTCTTTTCAATAAACTTTCTCTTCTTGTACAAATAAGATTAATATTTTTATGATTTTCCAAGAATTAATCAATATAACAATTAGCAATAAATGTTTTAACGTAGTTCATTGAATTTTCCTGATTTAAACTGAAATTTTCCAGACCTATGTACTAAATGAACAAGTTCAACAAATGGTAGAGAAAATACTATTTTCTAATCGACACACTTCTATATAACAATTGTCTGAAAATTATTGTTACAGTTTTACATTTTTCAACAGATATACATCCAATTACAGAGAAAAAATAACGAATTGTACACAAATAATAATAAATAAGAAAAAATTGAAGAAATAGAAACGAAAAAAGAGAGTATAAGCGAATATATACAACGAAAATAAAATAAAAATAAGTTGAAATAGTAATAAATAATATTTAAATGGAACAACCTAAAAATAGAATATTATCTATTACAAAGTCACACGTAGTGAACAAAAGAAGATTATGAAATATAGTGGATAAAGTTAACAAAAATAAAATTGAAATGAATTGTAATAGTAATAAAAGTAACCAAATGAAACGAAACTAAAATTAAGATATTAAATATTACAAAGTAATATTTAATATCTCAATTATTAATTATATTTAATATCTAATATATCCGCCTCAGACCAGGCCTTGGTATGCGAATATTTATTTTGCTGAAAAGAAATGGCCAGTCGATGGAATTGTGCAAAATTTTGAAGAGAAACGTTGGCACCAAACCGTTCATATATCAACTTCAATAATTCAATTCTCAGAGTATCGGTTAGGATGGAATGGTCGAAGCCTCTCGAAGGATATTGCCCTTACACCAGTAGTACATATACTTCAGACATTTCCTGTGAACTGCCTCCAAGTCCACAATAGAACTATTTTACAAATTATAGACGCTGTTCCAGTTTACTGCGAATAAAGGAGTAGTACAGCGTTTTCATTGTGCAAAAATTAACAAACCTGCCACAATTTCTGACCAAATTACCCAACATTCTAGAAGCAGAAGCCGTGGTGCAAGTTATGTATTCAGAGAAGGACAGCTTATAGTCGAAAAGAACCCCGAGATCCTTAAACTTAACACATCTATCTAGAATTTGACCTTCCAATGTAAGCTATGGTGGATTGGAGTCAATTTACATTTTTTGATATTCAGTTTCAGCCCATTGTACTTACATTACAAATGAACAGCATCAAGGGAAGACTGTAATCTTAACTAAGTTGTAAAGAAAGATCATTGATATATAAGAAATACAGTTGTTGAATGAGAGTGTGTTAATCTAAAGGATTGTGATTTCTTCGCTATTTTAATTCGATTTCGTAGATATTTCTGAAGAAAAAATAGTAACCTTGGTTCTTGAATTAATTCAATACAAGAGATTCGTATGAACCTCAATATTTATCAGGATAAGCCTTGTCTCTTCCTACGGAAACAAATTTCAAGGGTATGTTTACATGTTTGTCAACCAAACCAATAAGATACGATAGTATTATTCTATGCTCTATGGAAAGTCTAAATATGTATGTTCAGGTGAAAATACACTTCCTTCATGGAAAGAAAACACGTTTGAGGATGTAAAGTTGAAAAGAAAAATCCATGGATATTCTAACATTTCCTGCATTTGCATAACTAGATAACTAAATATATCTGAGTGTAAGAAACAGTGAAATCTCTGTTTGTGAGTTCCAAATAGTGGTGACCTTCATTGCGAACGACAAAACTATGTGTTTAAATACACTACTCAACAAATGAAACGGAAAATTATAACCTCTATGACATTTTGAAGAATATTTGTTCTAAGTTGATTTTTGAATGCGTACCACCTTTTTTATCCATCAGAAATAGAGTATTTGAGATGGTGGTTGCATGAAAACATACTGATTATCTTCATATATCTTGATAATGGTTAAGTAACCCGAATACTATTTTGAAACTACTGAATAATTTCTCATATTTTGTATTGAGTATTTTTGTGGATAGAATTACGAATATCACCAACATTTCTGCATGTTGGTGAGTAAAAAAAATATATTAAATGTGTGTCAGAAGTAAATAGATATTATATCCTTTTGAATTGTGGAACTGTGTATATATAGAGTGAAATATCAATATTTACTCTATTGCATTTGGGATTAATGATAGTTTGTGTATAAATAGTATGTGAAATATCAAATAGTTGAAACATCTGCTTTATGGATGCGGAATTAGATATATAACCTTGCAGATATTTCCGATTATTTACTGGTATATTTGTTTACCTATTTCCATTTCGATATTGATGTAGAAATAGCAAACTAACGAACTCCAATCTCCTATAATAGCCGTAACGCTTGATATTTGATGAATTTTCTCATCAATTTTTCATTGATATTGTCAGAAATTATTTGGTGCAATTTCCTCCGAAGTGATTATGAGATATAAGGATGATTTTTATTTAAAAATAATAAATCGTCGTATTTTTACATTTTTACAAAGGAATCCAAAATATGCAGTTAACACTGGAGGGATCTTCATCAAAGGGAACGCCTTTTAGTTTCACAGGGTTCCGTTTATGCCAGTCATTCCCTAGGTGGTGGTTCTCATACACAAATATCTGAAAATATGAAAGTATAAAAATAAAATGAAGACTTTGAATAATGCCATTGACGTATTTGTATTTCAGCGAAGAGTTTACCTTGTAACAAAAATTGGGAATAGAATTTTGGGCAATACCAAATATATATTGTGGTGGATGATAGATTCTATAAATTGAAAAATACCAAGAATCTTCCCGTTGAAAATGAAAAAAAATATGTCTTCTGAAACTGACAGAGATTTACTGCGATGATCATCTGTTATTACATACGTATATTTTATTTAAAAATAATGAAAATCTGTATATTTTAATAAACAATAAAACAAAACTGTACGATTAATATTAAGAGCGTGACGATATTAGCGTGACGCCGATGTCTCTAACGAAACAAATTTCATTGTCGGATTTATAACGTAAGCTTTACCTATTCAAGTTGTTCCTTCGAAAATATAGGAGAATTATACTTCAAAATATAAGTTTGAACTGTTTATAACATGAATAAAACCTGATTTTTCGATTCATTTCTCGAAGTGCAATTGCGAAATATTGTTGCAATGTATCTTACAACTCAAAATAATTATATAAATTCCATAAAATTATTTAATACACTTGATAAAATATTTCGGGTTATTTCACGAATCATCACGAATTTAATACAACTAGCTAAAATAGCTTACCGAGTATTATAACTTTTAATACACTGGACATTTGTTTCGGTCTACTAAGCCATCATCAAGAATTTATGATGAAAACTGATAATAAATTCAACAATATATTTCTTTCGGGAAATGAATTATTTAATTAACAATGGAATAGGTACACATAATTCTGTACCAATTCTACCATTTAATTAGAACCTAAATAATATATTTGTGCAATGAATATATAGGCAGATCCTTTTAGAATTAGCATGAATGATCGAAAAAATTTATGCAGAATGAAGAATTTCCAGAAAAAGCTGAAATGAAAATGCAGGCCTCGAAAACCGAACAGTAGGCTTGGAAAACACGCAAATATTTTCACAAAGAATGCCTATTCAATTCTCTCTAACTGTCAGTTGAATGCTGGTCGAAAATTGTGCCGCAACAAACATTGTTTCGTACTTTTCAATGAACCATTTTTGTAATTGACACTAAGCAGATAATCAATAAGTAATAATGACTAATAAAAGTCTGTAATCCATCAAAAAATTACCAACGAACGATGAGAATATTACTACGAAGTATTGAAAATAAAGATAATGATACCCGAAATTAACCCCATTACTGGTTATCCAACGACTGCTTTTAACCATTCCAAAACCAATTACTAACCGGATGTGCTAGTATAGCCTTTCCCGTGAATTTACTTTTGGGCAAAATCGTTTTCTTTGGAACCTATAACATTTGCAGTATTCCCTACTAAAATTTTATTGGACGTAATATAATTATAATGCGAAAATACTCCCCCTGTATAATACAATTTCAAGTGGATAACAGTTCTTCATTGGTAATCATTTAACATATGGCAAATACGATCGCGATAATTTGATGGCTCTTTTAACAGTTCTGGTACGTATCTACTTATCTTTTTTAACGTCCAATGAAATTGTTTGGGTTTGAAATTATGTGTTACAGCAACCAGTAAACCTAATGAGGATTGAAACGTAATGAAATGAATAAAGTCGAGATTTTTCAACAAACAAATCATTAAAAATGTTTCGAATTCATCTGGAATCGTTTCAGGGTAAATTAATGGCCAGTCTTCCTGTACGTTAAACGTGCTATAAACTGTTAGTAAAATCACATCTGCATGTAATGTTTTGGGTGTAATGGAAGCATTTTATAACCAATTTAACAGATTGAATTTAATGAGTAATCTGATTAAGTTTTCTTTAAAACGTCTTCGTATTGAAATAAAGAATTAGATTCTTCATTGATTGGAGTGAATTTAAGAATTAAGGAGTTACTTTCGACCTGAAACTCTCATTTTAGATAATTATCAATTATGTAATTACCCAGGTATCAGAAATATATAGTTTCATCTTGCGTTGTACTAGATTTTGATAGTACGGCAACAGTTTCACTTTTATGGAAGCCTACGTAGAATTTAAATTGGAATATGCTTCAGTAATATGGGCTGCTAAAAATAGTGTACATATTAACGAAAAGTTCAGCGCAGATTCTTAAAATATCTGAGCTTTATGACATATGACCTCTATACACTTTTTTATTTCTCTAAAATTCATCCTGAATTGTTATTCAAATTAAACAGTTATCGTTATAGCTCATATAGACGAAAGTGTTTATGCATGTTTCGGGATTGATAGATCTCATCAGAACAATATATATTAAGTGGTACAAAATGGGAGATTCAGCAAACAAAAAAATCCCCAAAAAGAACAAATGTTTCACCTCTTAAACTATCAGAATTGGATGATTGTATGTCTTGTATTTGGTAACAATGATAAAAGCCAATAAGCTCGAAATCCTTGTTAACTGGAGGTCCGTTATGTGAGCTCAATAAATAACGTTTCATTTGTTTTTTATTCGATTAATATATACCTTACGGTTTGACCAAGAATGTTTTTTTATTATGGCCAATTTGTTTCATTGTTTTGATGAGGTAAGGTTAGGTTAAGTTAGGTCAGTTTAGGTGAGGTTAGGTGAGGTTAGGTTAGGTTAGGTTAGGTTAGGCTACGTTGATTCAGGCTAGGTTATGTTAGATAAGGTTATGTTAGATAAGGTTAGTGCTAAAATAAACTATAAATGACGTAGTTGATAATGGAGAAGATTCAAAATATTTAAAAATTCCATTGCCTATATAGTTTTGTATAAATACCCAAAAATTCACTTAAAACTGTTAAAGAATAAATATTTCATTTATTATATCAATTTTTTTTTCTATTATTAACTAGATTAATTTCGAATTAATGTCACATTAGTTTGATAAATATTTTTGTTCACTATTTTTATTCTAGACTTATTTCAACTTATATTCTGTATTTTTATATATTTTGAATGTATTTTATTTAAATTTAATATGAAATTCAAATACTTGATCTTTTGATCCACACTTTTATCACAACATAGCATGACTCGTTTCGTCGTTATAAACGACCTATTCAGACTCTAATAGAATACTCATTGTTCCGTATTGTTCATAGCAAATTTTCCAGACAAAAGATTAACTAGATGTACTTATCAAAAATGAACTTAAAAGACATTTCGTTAGACCTAAAACAAAATTTCAAAGTATTTAGATTGACTTATAATCGCTTATAAGGACGAAACTCGTCATGCTGTGTATTCCATAAAAGTGTAAATCTAAAGTTCCAGTGTTTGAATTTTATATATTTAATTATAATGGATTCACATCAAGTAAACGCCAATATAATTAAAATTTTGAATGTATTTTATAATTATTTGAAGTCTGTTAAAAAGTTTTACTGTTTAAAATATATACGCTATAAAGTTACTTATAAATATAGATAGAACTCGCGATCAATTTCAATTTAAAATAATCTACAAAAACTACCAAGAAATAAGTAAATTCTGCATGATATTCAATGAAGTCTTGTTAGAAATTCGACTATTAATTAAAATTGTTATTAGGAAATGTACAAACATAACAGAAAACCGCGGTATCAAGGGCTCAATTATTTTTTAATCTTCCATATGCACGAGTTTCGATGACCATCAACCATCTCTGGAAACCCGAACAATCATTTCAATACCACCTGATACTCCCCATCTATATTAATTTACCACCCCGAATAGCAGCCACTCGAGACTGGGTCTCGCCAAATGTGGGTACGCACTCTACGAAAAAAATCACGTATATTATACTCGTCAAAATGGAAAAAGCATTAAAGCATATATGAATTTCGAAGCATTCGACGAAAAAACACCGGACCATTCATGTGCAGATTGAAAGACGTGTTCTGATTCCACACGTACACAAAAAGCCAGGCATTGTTTCATTCTCTCTTCTGTACATGAGTGAAATTTAATTAACTGTGCTGACTGTGATAAAAAGATGTCCATTGTTTTGTCCTATTCAAGTTTGTATTAAACACAAATTGTTAGTAGGAGCCTATCTGTACCTATGTAGACGGTTTATCGTTTTTAACAGACCACTTAGGATATAATTCCGAATAAAACGGAGTCCTCTGAACTGAATGACGACAAATTATTTTCCTCCTGCCTCTGGAATTAAATGTGAGATTATTTTTCGAATATTATGCCTACATAGTATAAATAAATTCATGAATAACTGTTGTTCAAAGGGTGTGCCAAAATAAACGCAAGATTTGAATTTGCCGCCATTTATGCAGTAAAGCGTTGGTAACCCTAAAAATGAACTAATCAACAGCTGATAGTTTAGGGTTAGTAAAAATTGAGCATTGAACGTGTCTTCATTATTGTGGAATATTTCAAAAATAATGAAATCTTGGTTGCTGTGGTTCGAAAATTTCTTCGGAAAAGGGTCAGAATAGTGTTTTAATTTCGTCAACTGTCTTCTTCGGCTTCGCCTTGTCCCGTTACGCGGGGTCGGCTTTCTTAATCTTGGGACGCCATTCATTCCTCTGGTAAGCATCGTCATCCGATAGCCCCATCCTCTTCATGTCCCTCAGGACATTTGTCAACCAAGAAGTTGGTGGTCTACCTTTCCCTCTCTTATGTGATGCCATGGAAAGGCACTTTTTCATTCTATGGTCTTCGGGACGTCGCTTAACATGACCATACCATCTTAACCTAGACTTGGTGCATTTATCAGAGATCGGTGCAACTTTAAAACTACCCCGGATGAATTCATATCTAATTTTGTCTCTCATTGCAACTCCTCCTGTCCATCGCATCATACGAATTTCTGTGGAATGAAGTTTTTGTTCGTGAATCTTCTTTAAGGTCCCTGTTTCGCTACCATGGAAAAAAATGGTATGACGGCTGATTTATAAACCTACCCTTTTGTCCTTATATCCATTTTTGGATCACATAAGACTGCAGTAAGCTCACTCCATATACTCCACCCAGCGGTAATCCTGTGGGTTATGTCGACGAATATAGACCCATCCTCTGTGATAACCGATCCAAGAAATTTACTCTAGGTAAAGCGACGCCTTTATTTCTGCGACAAGTTTTATTTCTGCGTTTAGCAGGCTATTCCTTTGGCCCAAAATTGCACACCATGTATTCGGTTATACTTCTTTAACTGTGAAGAGATTAATTGAAAAATTCCGGGAAACAGGATCTAACGGAGATGTCAAACACAGTGGTCGTCCAAAACCAAGCCGTTGAAGTGTCAAAATCGAAGCAAGTGAGTTGGTGTGTCAGTGAAAGTCTAGGAACCTCAATTGGACGTCGTGGACAAGAATTGCACATTTGAAGAAGCTCTTCACAGCGTATACTCACTTTAGATCTGCACCTCCATGCTTACAAAATTCAATAAATACAACAACTGATGCTAATAACCATGCACAGCGAAGAGAGTTTACATAATAGATTATTGAGCACAGACATGTGCTAATTTTTCGAGCAAAATCATCATAACTCATGGGTTTGTTGATCGTCGAAAATACCGCTTCAGGAGTTTTAAGAACACATATGTGATTGTCGAAAAACAAATGTATCCACGTTTCATACTTTGATGTCGATTTTGGGCTGATTGACCATACTTTTTTGAAAGTGAGGCTCTCAATTGAATAACCGTTCGCTAATAAGACAAAATAAACGCAAAATAACTGAGGAACATAACTATAAAAAACATTTGAACTTTAAAAAATTTTTCAAATGCTTTGTATACTAAAAAAGTTAGAGTTATTCATAAGAACAGAAAATGTATGAAACAACTAAGTTCAAATTATAATGTATATTACATTCCTTCAAAATAACATATCACAATCAACAAACAATAAAGCTAACGATATAACATCCAAAGAATAAAAAAATTGAAACAAGAACATATAGATTTTTGGATTGGTACCTACATAAAAACACTTTGAAATCTATACAAATCTTTATTTAATAAATCAAATTAAACTCTTGGCTTAATGTTTCATTATTATATTCAACAACATGAATTTGTCAACATGTTTCGAGCATGAGCTCATTTTCAGACTGAATTCTTGAAAATGAGCTCACGCTCGAAACATGTTGGCATATTCATGTTGTTAAATATAATCGTGAAACATTAAGCCAAGAGTTTAATTTAATTTAATATTTAATTATGTTTCATCAAGAGTTGAGCGAGAATTCAATCTCAGTCAAATCTTTATTTATTTAATTATTTGGTAAACCTTAGTTTTTTCAGGTACTTTTCTTATAGTGAAGAATAAATAAGGAATAATGTTGAAGAATATTGAAAACAAAGCCTCATTTGATAAAAGTTCGAGAAAGGATGTTTCGTTCTACAAGGGACTCATAAGTTGTGTCCCATCATCATCAAGCCAGTTCAAATATGATATTATTTTGATTAATTTCAAGTTTTTGGTTGAAAGTTCTTCTAATTTGTAAAACAATGAAATATTTTAAGGTTGTTTTAAATTACGATGAAATAGTCGAAATTCTTAATCATATTTTCTGATTTTCATTTCGGAAAATATTGTTGAAATTACACAGAATAAATCTGCAAAGGAATTCTTGACAATAATTCATGATAAAAATTCACAAAAATGGTGGTAAATACCGAATATCATGAAAGAAAAAGCTGTAAAATTATAAATATTATTTATATATTGCCCTTGTTGACTCTAGACCTTCGAAATGTTGTAAACACATTACTTGACTCTTTGATTTGGGGTTCCATCATCATAAACACTATAGCCGTAAAAAATAAATTCGCAATATTTCGAAAAGCTTTAACAGTCGCAATATCCTAGAAAAATAGACATCATAAATACACCCAAATTGCAATAAAATGAATGGGAAATAAAACTCTCATTTCACTAAGCAATATAGCTATGGCAGGTAGTAATAAAACCTTTTTCCTAGGTCAGGGTAATAATCTCAAAGTTAAAATGTCATAAGCGACACAGAAATTGCCCATTTAACAAAAGTGATATTTGCGAATATTGCAAGATACTGTCGGATATATTTAAAGCCATTTGGGCGGCTCAGCTTTGATGATTTCATGGTTGGGTTTTTAAAATCATCGGCTTCTTTCTAGGGGGGAGTATTCTCAACTTGAAGAGACAGAAAGAAAGCCGGCAGTCATGGAAAGCATATTGAATTA
This sequence comes from Henosepilachna vigintioctopunctata, assembly GCA_030704895.1. NCBI lineage: Eukaryota > Metazoa > Arthropoda > Insecta > Coleoptera > Coccinellidae > Henosepilachna > Henosepilachna vigintioctopunctata. The sequence continues at coordinate 4,273,261 of JARQZJ010000032.1, forward strand.
ATTTGAAGGTCGTAGTAGGCTTGGAAACAATGGCTATTATTAGTTGAATGTATCTTCATAAGAGAAGATTTGAAAAACTTATTAGAAAAGACAATTCTCTATTAAAACTAATTTCAATCCCTCTATTTCTTCCACTTTTTTCCTAATATTTTTTATTTGATCTATTCATTGTCATCCATTATTCTTTTCCTTATTGGTTGTCCTATATCTGTGATATTTTTATTTATTTTTTCGTTACTGATTCTCATTATATGTCTATTAATTCAGATAATTCTCTTTCATCTCCTTCATTATCTCTGCTTCCTTTGTGAATTGTTTTATGTCCTCCATTTTATTCTATTATTTTGTTTTACTTTACCAGTTATTTTCTCAGGTGTTTCATTCCTATTGGTTCTTGTTTTAATTTGTGTTCTTGTATATTACTCATTTCTCAAGAATCTGAATTCTGATTCCCAAAAATGAAATAATTATGCTAAAAAATACTTTCCAAACGGAATTTTCTATTTGAACCAATTCTGGCAGATTACGTTTCGTATATTTTAGGTGAAAATATATTTTTTTATGTATGTTAGTGAAATAATTTCAATTATCACCAGCTGTGAAGTTTTAGTGAAATTTGGAAGGACCACCAGTAGGTAAATAAGCCGGTGTGTTTCTTCTACAACATCAATTTAAATTCGAGCAATAAACAGACTATTAAGCAAATACGAAAGGCAATCAATCCTTAAAAATGCCTGGGGAATCGATTAATTTCCAAATTTCAGAGAATAAACATGAATAAACATGATTTAACCCTGAAATTATGCTGTTATTACGCTCCATAACAAGACTACCGCTCATTTTAATTATCTCCACCATAATTATAAAGCCGATACAGTATACTTAAATATTCTTACAATGTACTGTGGTTAAATTAGAAGTTTGTTGCCAGGAATTTAGATGATCAGGCTCAAGATGGCCGGTTTGGTAGGTTTAATGAGAAGAAATTGTAAATTAAGAAGTAGTCAAAAAACTTGAGAAATAAGAGCGATTTAGATATAAAATTTATAAATGTAGTATATTAATTGATGACGATGTGTGAAACTTTCAATGTAGAAATTTCTATGCATTATATATGCATACGACTTACTCTATATTTCTGTCTTACAATCAATGAGATGGTATGTGAGGATTTAAATCATAGCCTTTCATTTGTTGAACGTGGCGTGATTGATGAGTACCTTGTAGTACGAAACAGTGACTGTCTCACGCTTTCAATAAATGTAGGCATTGATTGAAGGATTCTCTAACATTTATCCCTAGAAGGATAATGGAGATTTCAATATTCTCTAAATCTATTCACAATGGAGACATCTCATTGTTTATGCCTTCACATAGCCAGTCGGGATTGTCTTATCGAGTTGGTCCTTGGAGTCTCTAGGTGGAATAATTCTGTAGTACGAGAATTTTGCCTAGGAACACGAAATTTCAAAGCTATCAAGAGAGGAGAACAATAAATACTCTTGTGTAATAATTTGTGCAAAAATTTGAGTGAATTTGAGTTTCTCTTGCCCTGCAATGCGATTAAACTGAATCGACTCAACAATTCGTCATGATTGGCTCTTCTCTGAGGATAAACTTCATCCTCCCTCCAAACTAGTAGAAAGTTTCTGATCGAAGACTGCACCAAGATCTCTCACCCCATCAGAAGGAGAGAGAACCTGACCACCGTTTCTATTATCACACTCAATTCGATCTTTTTCCTTGGGAAAGAGACAACATTATAGAAAGGTAAGATAATGAAAACGACTACAAGCATCTTGTAAATAATAAGATCTATAACTGATTTAAATATCTGGTAAAACTCTAATACATATATTATTCACATACCCATTCGTTTATGACAAGACAATTGTGTACGAAATGATGTGGCACACTAGATTCTTATGCCTCAATCATATTCCATTAGCTATACTGACCTATTTTCAATAAAACTCACTTGAACTATCATCTATATATAGATCTCACTTAAGGAAACCAGGTTAATTCACAGGCTTGTCAAATACAGATGAAATAGCAAACAGCCGTTATTGCTACATTGTGTAAGGTATATTATGGATAAATTTTACACATATATACACGAACTTGTTTATTCCCAATTACGGATTCGAATTAACCTCAATGCAGGTCAGCTCTCTCTGTACTCTTAATGAGTCATCAATAATTAGGTAACAGTGTCCATAAAGGAACCAGTTATGATCGACAATTACATGTGATTTTGATGCAGAACCTTTAGACGACGAGTGGAAGACTTTCTTTGGACATTTGAGTGAATAATTAACGAAACGATCGTGAAATAACGTTATTCTTAAAAAGGTAACGAGACAGTAAGACGTTTGAAAGATTGTAGGACATTTTGATCATGTAACGTTCCGTATATCGACACGATAGATCGATACCACTCTGAATGGTCTTATTCTTTGTCGAAAGAATTGCTTTTGAACCCAAGTAAAAGAGGATCTGGCTTTATGAGTATATATGATGTGATATCTGAGTTACTAAAATCTAAGACACTTTACGAAATATATTTATAAAGTTCTGAAACATTTGTAGTTAATTTATATGTAAAAATTTCAAAATCTTTTTCAATATGAATCAAAATTTAATTTTTTGATAACAAGAGATGGAGAAGATTGCTTTATTGGGCTTAATATTCGAGTTTCAACCCTTCCATGACCAGCTGTAAAATGGGAGGGCGTCATGAGTAAAATCCAGAGCATAAAGCCTTGTTCGTTTTATTTTATGTTAACTTCTCGTTTGTGGAATGAATTAAATGTCGCATAACAGTAAATTTTCATGCGAAATAAAATAATTTAATTCAATTTTAGGTCGGGAGTTGTTCAAAATGATACGAATTAACTGGTGTGTACCTCAAAGGGACATTTTTTACTTTGAAGATTGATATGAATATAACAATTTTATTCGATATTTCAAATATACCTAAATTTTTTTTTTTGAGGAGTTTGTCTATTTGTCTTCTTCACTATGTTGTCGATGTTCGATTTCTACTGAACTGAAATAAAAATTTCCAAAGGTATCTAAGTTCCTAAGTATTCGATTGAATAAAGAGTTGTAACAAAAATCAATGATGGAATAAATGAAATTTGATAGTGTAAATTAAATCCGATTAATAAAGATCTAGTCAATTCATGAATCATAAACATGTTGAAATTTAATCATTTGTCAAGTTTGATGATGAGGTGAAAAAAATTGAATACTGAATCTTTATCAAATGATACTCAAATGAAATGAAATTTGCGAAATTCAAATTGAAAATGAGAATGAAAAACATCCATTAATGGCAACTAGGATTGTGAAGAACGAAAAGAGATATATGTTGTCTAATATAACGCCAAGTCAAATCAACAAGTTGGTAATGGTAAATTTTATGGAAAGAATGACTTATTGACATTATAATTATATAAATACAACAATAAACTCATTATTTATCAAATTTACCAGCTATATAAGTTGGCGAATTTGATAAATTCCATTATTATTGCATTTATGTGGGCCTGTATAAATTTCTGAATATATATCAGTAAATGGAAGAAATAGAATGAAAAAAATTCACGAAAATGTGATGGGAAGAATGATGGAATTACCAACTTTTCAATACATTTGTGGAATATAAACCCAAGTTTTCGATTGAAATCGATATTCTAAACTTTTTTCCTTTATTGGCATTATTTTTATGAATTTTTTTGCTATCAATCTGTTTTGTATTCAAATGAAAGCTGCAGTGACTAGGTCAAGTAATACCGTTCGAATGTTGCTTTCATGTGCTCATGCAAAAATCGAGATCTGCAGATTAAGAATATCCAAATGAAAAGTCACGCCAGAAGTAATTCATCACGCAGATTTCTTTGAGCGCATTGGAATAATAACTTTCTCTTGAAATGGCCTACATTACTATAATATTTGTACAAATGAATGAAACTCCCAAGACACTCATTTTTAACACCTATATTCCCAAAAATTTCAAAAATTATACTGATCATACGACTTCCAAATATCATCTCTCGATATTGCGTGAGCAGCCCGAAACGTATTATAATGATTTAACCTATTAAAAAACTAAATATTGATATATTCTTAGGAATTTGTCTTTAGCATAAAGTATTGATATTTAAAAATACTGGAATTCTGAAGACATTTTGGTAACAATACTTCAATTCTAAACAGTCAACTATCAAATAAATTAGTAGCAATTGACGAGAAAAATGCTAATTTTCTTGATAAATTTGTTTTGCACCGACTCACATTTATATTGTTCCTTCTTATAGGTGGATTTAGACACAAATGTTTGTGGGGTCTGATTTAATTTGAGCCCTCTATTTTATGTCAGGGGGCAAACAATCGAATTTTTATAACCATGAATGAACCACTAAAATCATGACTAATCTAGGCTTGCTTCTCAAAAAACAACCCCTAAGAAGCTAGTAAGCCTCCAAGCTCGTTTTAGCCTCCCCTGGTTATTTTGCAAGATATAATTTTCTTAATTGTAATTTCAGATTTAATATTGCTTGATTTCATATTTGAAAACTTCTTTTAGAGGTATTTTTCTTTGGGACATTATATTTTTATCCTCCACTCTTAACCTTTCAAAAATGATGATGATAGGGACATATATACCACCCCCTAGATTTCTGAACAAATGATATTCATTATGTATTACCCTCTTTACCGGAAACAATGTCTATTATTCCAGTTAGTCCAGTACGCGGACTACCAATGTCCACTATTCAATAGAAATATCTCATTGTACATTAAAAACCCAGTGTAGCGTTATAACATAATTGGTTGTCCGCCACTGAAATTAATTTATAATCACTACAAATAGGCTCTTAATTGTGCGACAAACATACTGAGTTTAGAATCAATAATAATTGTAAGTAAATAACGAAATTGACATTGATATAGTCGGGTAAATATCATCAGAAAACAGTTATTTGTTAGAATGTTACAACGTTGTTTGATTTAATTTGATTGAAAATTTATGCCTACTGATTCGGAATATTCAGTTTTCATGGTTGGCGATCAATAAAGGCACTAATGTAGAATTTAACTGGGCGTTAAGTGTTCTCGTGATTTTTTCAACCTTGGAAGTAAATTTGAAAACGTTGAATTGTATATCGAGTGAAAAGCAGGCTGGCAACAGGTTAAAATCAATGTTGTTTGTTAATGTGAAGCATAATTTTAGAAAGCAATATTTAATGTTATCAATAACAATAAGAATTGAGCTTTAATAATTGTAGTTTCATTAGAGTTAAATTTTTAGATGACTTAATCCTCAGGTACAAAAAATTACCAAGCTCCAAAGGGCCTGAAAGCTAACATGAGCCTACTGTAATAAAAAGAAAAGTAAGGAATTATAACACAACGAATTTTCTAGAATCAATCTACGCAACCGAAACAATGGTTATTGGGGGTCACTCAAAAATAAAGGCGATAGATAGAAAAACAAGAACGAAAAATTATGAGGAAGATTAACTTAGCAATCAGTAGAAACGGCATTTGGATGAAAATATCTTATAATGAACTTTATCAGAAGACAAATATAATAAATGAAGAAATAAGAAAACAACGAGCAAAGTTTTTGCACATGTTTACAGGATGAACCACTCCATAATTACAAAAAAACTACTCAATATAATAACGAAGAGTAAACGCAGAACAGAGAACCTACAAGAGGTCCAAAAGGATCTACAACAAATCAATATAGAAAATCTCGAAGATGGAACAGACTGTCGTAATAAAATCGCACATGTGAACTGTGCGCAAAAATACTAACGCCAACCTAAAAAAATTACCGATGAAGGAAAGAAAGAACTTTGGAAAACAAAAAACCTTGAAAAAAAGAGTCTTGAGTGTTTTTGGGGGAAAAACACCTAAATTAGAAACCCTAAAAATTATGGATTCAAGTTCAATCCCTTCTCTTAAGGATTATAATCGCTGTAATATAAAAAAAATTTACTTTCAGTTTTATCCCAAAATAAATGTAATAGACGAAAAACAACAGTTATTATTTCCAGACTACCATAAAATGTTGTAAAAACAATCTCAAATCCTGTCACACAAATAATACTTACATAATCACACAGATGATATTTACAATGAAAAATCCAGAAATCACAAAAAAAATTAGAGAAAATGTATTGAAATTTCAGATAAACACAAAATGTATCTATAGAGCTAAAGAGACGTTTCGAACCTTTTAAAAATCACCTTTTTTGACTATATTCCCTACGCAGTATGAATGCATAATGAATGCTCTCTCATCTTACACTAAATGTCGATACGAAACGTACCCAGCAATTCACAGTTGTAATTTATTAATTAATTGACAGTTATTCCGTTCAAAAGTACCTGCGAAGAGTAAATAAAATGTACGGGTATACCAACCCACTGCCGGTATTCATAACTTTCACGAATGTCAGATGTATCACATTCAATTTCCCTCTATCGTTCGATCTAATTCTTTCTATGGGGCTTTAATTAAACACCTTTGTTACCTCGGCGGGGTGTCTATGGAGACCCTATTAAAATACTGAACAAGCAGCAAAAACGTTTACCGACGCTTCTACACGAGACTGGCTCTGTTGTCACAATGTGCAATTATTCCTAGCTTCTACTTACAGATTATGCATCATTCGAGAATTGAAAATGATATATTTCGGGTTTTTGATCTCTATTAGTTAAATTTGAATAATAACTTCAAGTTCAAATACAAGTTCTGTTAATAGCACTAGCTCTCAAGAGAAATTTCATTGGTATTACATGGAAATTCAGCTATATAATTTAATATTGAGATATTATTACACATTCCGATAGTTTTTCAAGATATATAATAAATCGGTTTCTTCACATTGAAATTTGAATTTAGTTTCACTTTCATTATGTCTTTATAATAGAAGGTTTGTATAAATAAAAATATAAGATGTCTTAAAGAAATATTTACAGATATCTCAACGTACAAGGCGACAGAAACTTGCATAAATGTGATGATATCTATGAGAAAAACACAAAATGTTTTAGTTGTTCTTCTCTTGAAAGACATTTAAAATGAGAACAAGCTTGAAATATTTGAAGAATTAGAGTAAGATAACTGAAATATACATTCTATTTTCAGGTGAGACTGGTAAATAAAGACAATTTTCCTTTGCATATAGGAAAACCTCAAGGAATTTCTATGTTTCAAGCGTTTGCAGAATTCCTATAACCATAATAATTTTTTTAAGGATTTGATCTAAATTGTCCCACTTGGCAACATTGCAGCCGTCCTTCCAACCTCTCACTTTTTTACGCCATATCATGTCGCAGAGAAAAACAGACACCGGGCTATGTGGAACGTGGGGCATCAAATTAGGGGATTATAGGCACCCCTTTCATTTTTATAGACAGGCTAGTTGCGGTCTTAGATAATACCGTAAACAGCATAGACTCGCCCACCGTGCTTTTTGACAGCGATACATCTGAGATACTCCGAGGGGAGTTGTCAGTTATGGGGGGCAAGTGGCCATTATGTCCCTATCTAATCTAGTTCAGATTATACTAGTTTTACAATGCGAGGGGTAGGTTTTGTTTACGAAATCCTCGAGTTGTAGCATCTGGTACATTTTTAATAATAATAGATAGTTGGCCCCTTACAGTCTTCTTATTATGTAACTGTCCGAGATATATGAAGGTTGTAAGGTATATCGAACTACCCCACATACAAATAATAAGGATTTAAGGTTCTCTGAATGAGTAACGCGGTTACAAAAATGACAAAGCTACTGAATGAATCTGTCATTGATACTAATAATACCATTGGGCTACATGTACATCTCTGGTTTATTTCAACCATATATTGCTGCAAATTTTTTCAGCATGTATCAAATATTTAGAGGGTTGTTGTATGGATACTTCTAAGGATGTGTTGAATAGAAAATATGATTCAAAACATTTGACTGAATTCCACAAATAGTTAAAAACACTCGACATATGCTTCGGGCTACTTATTCATTACCAAGAGTTCATATAACTAGAGTGCATTATCAAAAGTCGTATCAACTCTTGGTGATGTTTTAGAAACATAAGACAAGTAAAAGAAAAATATTTTTTGATATTCAGCCATTTGTTTTTAATCTTATATTCGAAGAAATATGTTTTTTGATGAGTTTTGATTATATGCTTTGTTTCAACATCCAGGATCAGGAAATTTGACATTTTTAAAATACCTGGAAGGAAAGTTTCTTAACCTACAATGATATTTGTCTTGTGTTTTCCATTTCGACAAATATTCAATCTTCATTGTGCCTACACTAGTTGTCAATACTCATTTTAATTATTAATAATGAGTTATTTCGATTCGTTTAAAGGTCTCTTAAAATTCAACCAGATTTAACCACAGTTCGTTTATTTTCATCCATAAGTTTCCAGTAAATGCAGGGTATCTACCCCTTGTTTTAATTTTTAATTTATGTAATACATTACATGTAGATTAAACATAAACATGCCAGTAGATGAAGATAATTTTCATACTGTTGCCATAATTCAACATAATCTAAAATACATCAACAGTATCAAATTCGATAAATTACGCAGTGTTGACATGTTTCCATAGAATTCGTTTTGAATCGAATTTGAAATTGGTTTCGTAATTGTACTTGTTTTTATGTCTGTTTAATATTAAATAATTTTTTATTTGTAATATTTTCATAATAAAAATCAAATCAATTCAATTTATTTGAGGATCGTTACATTTTTAGTATAACGTGATGGATATCAAGTTGAATTAATATACAGGGTGTTTCAAAAACCGAAGATAATTGAAAAAAATTTCAATTGGAATATTTTGAGACGTCTTTTGAAATCTCTTGAAAGGGCTAGCTGTGGACTGTATTGGGATGTGGTTTTGAAGAATGCCATGATAGATCTGACGTTAATAAGCTTCTGCGCAACGCCACATTTTCGTGTGTTCACCAAAGGCCGCTCTAGACAAAATTTTCAAGAGGGGGTAATTTAGTATGGGCTTATATTTTATGGCACCTTGTGCTATAAAATTGAATTGTTATTAACAGGTATTTGGAAATTATATTGTATGCTCAATAATGTTTCGATTATTAAGTTTCACTAATTCAGGTGTGGTTTAAAATGAAGAAACTACAATTTAACCTACCCCTTAAGCCCTTCCTTCTTCTAAAATTTCTAGTTATAAGATATAAATATTAGATATAACTTAGTTTATAGGTAATTAACATTTGTAATGTTATTATAGGACATTTTCTCTATTATAGGACAATTTTAAACTGTCTGTTTAAAAAAAATAAAAATATTACTTTTCGAAACTTCAGACAATGATTAAGAGTGTTCTTAAGTTAATTCAATAAAATTAAGCGTTCTTTCTGTGAATAGACCACAATTTACGATGTATTTTAATAATTTGTGATGGATATTTTCAATTATTTTTCATATATCTTCAAGTAACTTAGACTGCCACAATGAGATAGAGAAAACCTATGAAGCTTCTGATTGAAATTACCATCTTATTCAGCTTCTCCCACTCTAACATTAATTCACGGTGGTCCAGTCTATATATCATTGAACACCCGTTCAAAGACTGCACTTCACATAACAAATAACTCCCGTCTCCTTCAAAAGGAACATACAATCGTCGGTCGAAGTCGCAGCCTGGCAGTCAAAGCTGTTTAGCCCATTTTCTGTTTCCGCGCAGGATTAAGGTTTTATATTCTTTGTTCGCATACGCTTTTATTGGATCTGTTGGTATTTTGTATCTTTGTACCTCCTTTTAATATGAATATATGGCGTGTTTTGACATTAATACCGGGATTTTCGAGCACGTTTTGGATGTTCGTGCCCCAACTTGTGTTCCATGATCTATCGCTTTATTTAAATATTGCGCTTTTAATGTTCACGTACTACGAACGTCTGTTGCCTGATTTGGAGATAAAACGTTAATTATGTGATAAATGGGTGGAATCGTCGGTGTTTATCAAGTTGGCTGCAATAACAAAATTTTATAAATAGGTCAAAGGCTACTTCGCATATTTAGGGGTATTTGAGGGAGGCGGAAATCATATGAGTTATTTCTGTGATATAGACTTAATTTACCATGAAGTTTTTGTCTTCAATCTCTAATCAAAGGTTGAATATGACATCTCGATTTTAATTTAGACGGTTTCGAAACGATCTTGTGAAAAATTTATTTCTTAATACTGCATCTCTAGTTGAGAGAATTTTCATTTGTAATCTTTGTAAAATTTTTAATATATAATATTTTAAATGAGAGGTAATAATAAAATTTTTTTTTATTATTACCTCCCATTTAAATATGAACTATCACAGAGTAGATTCATCGTCCATTGAATTTATAATATTTTAATTTAGATGTTTTTTATTGTTTTATTTGGTTATTTTATATTTATTCTTATTCCTTTTATGTTCGTTGACTTCATCAACTACATTTCAACTTCTTTTGACTACGTGTGACTTTGTAATGGATAAAATTTCATTTTAGGTTTGTTCCATTTAGTTATTGTTTATTACCATTTTAATTTATTTCGATTTAATTTTCGTTGTATATCTTCGTGTATATTCTCTTTTTTCTTTGTTTTTTCTTTAATTTTTTCTGGTTTATTTTTAGTTGTGTACAATTTGTTATTTTTCCCCTGTAATTGGATATATATGTTGGGAATATATGTATTATTATCAAGAAGTTCATAAGTTATATATTTTAAAAATTCACAGAAGCTAAATCTTACAAGAAACATGGACTTTATAAAACACACAAAGTTCTACGAACATAAATTTGATGTTAGCTTTTCCAAGATGAAATTCTCAAATAACAGCACAGTAACCTAACCAAGAATGGCTGAGGATGAATGTCGATCAGATGTAATGAAATTTACAGATGATTTAAAACAAGTTTAGCCTATAATTTTTTTCCGACAGAAGCAGAAGTAAAATTTTTGCTGCCAAAAACTCTGAGGACTTTTTGATAGTGGGATGAAGTGTAATTGATTTCTTTCTGTCAGTTATTCCGGTTGTTTTTTAAAGTCATTGGTTTCTTCAAATAACAATGTTAGATTCATTTGACATTTGAAATGGAGGATTGGAAAATTCCTTAGCGATGAGAAAACAAAGAATCACTAATACTAAAAGACCATAACAAGAGACGTAGGACAGACCATCAGAAGTGAAAAATTAGTATTTGATCAAAAATTCTCATTCATATCTCATATCAACCAATTAATTTTATAATGTAGCAAAGTTTATGATCTCATCCTCCGCAATGCAAGATTTTTCTTGAATTCTCCAACACTGGTCCATTTATGAGAAACAGACTCGAGTACGGCTGTTTCTAAGTCTGTTTCTCACTGGCCCTAGTGAGAAACAGACTTGAGTACGGCTGTCTTGTTTGGCGACCAATATATAATTGTTACATAAACCTCCTGGAGACACTGCAGAGGAAGTTCTTGAAATGGTTCCCCTTTCGAGAGGAAGGTGTATATCTACCTTTTCACAGGGTTGTGATCACGCTTGTTTCCTTTCGAGGTTTGACACTAGGAGCCTCCACACCAGGAGAGGTTTGAATTCATTGAAATTTTTATTCAATTTGCTCAATGATAATCTTGCCAGTCTTGAGCTTCTGAGTAAACTTAATTTCTTTGTTCCTAGAAGGTGTACTAGAATAAGCCATACATTTTACTAAAAAACCCAATGAACCAATCTTCTCTGGCAATCGCCGCTTAGCTTCGCATGACCTATTGCGAACCAGGTATAAAGCAGCTGTGATTAGCACTGGGACTCCAAGTTAGATAATTGAATATTCAGATAATGATTATGGATTTAGATTATAATAATTGATAATGTTTTTTATTATTATAATTATATTTTAATATTGTATACATATGTGGTTATCGATATTTTTAATCACCATATTTTGTATTTGATTCATTATGTATTTTCTACAATTGAGACGTTACCTGTTGGAAATATATATGCTTATTATTATTTGTTATTGACTGTCAAGTCTGAACTCGAAGTTGAATGAGCTTTTTCACTTAAATTCGCATATTACTGACATTAAAAGGTAAATTCCCTTTAAACTTCACGCAACTGTCCAGGGATTGAATTACAAGCTTCCTATACTTTCTGGGCTCATAACCTCTTTCCACTTTGATGTTTCGAATACAGAGAAATAATAAATATTTGCTTCCGGAACCAGCGTGACGGTACTAGCGTGATGTAACTGCTCAAATGATTTTTTTCGCTATTTGCACACTTTGTGACCTGATGTTTGAAGTTTTCACTTTGAAAACCTCACCTCAAAAGACTGCGTAGAGATCTGCCCAATAACTTGAGCAGCAGTTAAACCACAATCACAAATTTCACTGTCTTAGGTGCTGTAACACGCAGGCATGTGTTAACAGTTGTAACGAGTATTAGGAATCGTATCATTCCAGTTATTTGATCAAAAAATGCAACAGCGCTCCATTAAAAGGAATCTATATTTCAAAATTGCTACTTTATTGCAAAAAGCATCTAATCACATTGGAAAATTTATAAATATTCATCGAAATGCTACATAAAAATTGTGAAAGGTACCTGAAAAAGGGTAAATGAGTAGAAGACAGGATACCACATAAATTTCATTGTATCATTATTTACAATCTTTCTCATTTTCCCTATAATTAACTTGTTCAGTTTATGGTTATTATAAATTAATTATGGATGTTCCCTGTATTTTATGCAGATGAGAACCGAATGAACAATTAGAAAGATACATTTGTTAAGATCGTGACTTTTGTAACTACATTCTATTATGGTAGGTGTGTTTCCGTTTCTAACAATTATTTGGAGTTGGATAAAAACGGGTCTGGCCTTTGTTTCTAGCCACGGATTGAACTCAATGGGCGTGTTCTGGGTGTTAATAAAAAGAGGATGAAATGGAAACGTAACCATCGTGTCTACGGTTATCAGAGCTGGACGGATATGAAACTAATTAGCACAAAGAAATCAATCAAATCGAAGCATGAAGAAGGTACATTGCAAAGATTGAATGAGTTTACTTCACAATTGTATTTTTTAGTTGATTGAATTTCGTGAGAAAATGTTCTCTTTTGTTTTTATCTGTTGGTGACATGGATCAAAATCTTTTATTGTCTTTGTGGTATAATTTTGATAAGCTTTATTTCACGTGAACTAAATAAATCCAGGATGATTTTTTGTGACAAAAATTTGATTTGGTTTCATTCTGACATTTTACATATTGAAACTTTATTTCTATTTTGACATATCATTCCTTGCTATTGAAAATTTTCTTTCTTGTTCGTAATAATGAATTTTCTTTGGTTACTCAGTTTACTTGGTGAATAATTGTGCAATAATACCTGTAAAACAAGTACAGAGTGTTTTAAATGTCAAAATTGAAATAAAATCAGTAAATTGAATAATTTTTAATATAAAAATTTCGGTTTTATTGGTAGATAACTTCCTGGCAGTGACATTTGGGTAGGATTTTGGGTATGTGGTCCTTGTGACTACGACATCTTTGCTCAGTCTTGTCGTTGAACACACATAAACTCTTTGCAGAACAGTACTCTAGCAAAAATTACTTGAATGATGGTTTCTAAACCCTCAATCTTCAACTGTCATCGGTGGACACAGGAAAGATTTTTGGAAATTTCAAAGAAGTCATTAGATACAGCTGTGGAAAAGCAGCTTTCAGATGTCTTGATTAATTGATATTGAGTTTTGAATATTGGAAAATGTGACCATGTGTTTTTGTATGATGAAATTTTGAATAGTGATGAAATCACAAGATTTTTTCTTCTCTGAATGGAAAATACGTATTTCTTCCAGAGTGGCCTTGACTACAATTGACGGTAACCTTAAATAATATCTCTCTTATTGAGCAGACTTGAGAATGATGCAATCGATTTGAAAATATGTACTCATTTATACTTTTTTCAATGAATTAAGTAAGTCATTATTTCTCCCAGCATTTTTCTGCTTTTTATTTGTTTTTTAATCAATATTCATTGCGGGAATTCGAACCAAGATCTCGTTTTCCTTGTTAGTTACCTCGTTATCATTAACATAATTCAAACCAAAACGTAATCTTTTTAATATTCCATTATCATAAACATGATTATATCGCAATGTCCCTGAAGGAATTTATAAAGACATTCCAACAAGTTTGAGTGACACCTGAATAAATTTGAATCCAACATTATCATAATAAGAACGAATGTTTCTGTCTAATTAGGACACCTGATTGTTTCACATAACGAATCTGACGGTTTTCGCTGCTTCAGTGTATCTTTCGGCCATTTTAATTCCTCGAACCGGATGTAGAAGCCATCATGCAAGATATTCAAATTATAATTGTGGACGCCCGGTATATCCGCTGCACCAATAGCGAACTAATGTGGCAGAGGAAAAGAATTATTAGTCTTCCAATTTGCATTATTTCCGCTATATAAATCTTCTTTTTATTGGGTTCGTTTAATTTAGTTGCATATCAAACAAAACACCATTATTTATTGCTTTCAAATTGAGCTGATCCAATCTGTAGAAGAATGGGGGTAGCTAAGAAATAATCCACAACAAAATTACTATCTTTTTTCCCAATAAAGACAGAAAAATGACCACGCAATAAGTAAAATACTTAATACTTCAATCTTAATTGAATTTTCCTAGAGGAATGTAAATGAAAAGAATTTCAAACCGCAATATGCCCTAATGCCATATATGGAAAAATCTGAGTCATTAAAATAAAAATCTTTTGAATACTGATAAATATTAAAGAGATTTCAACTTCACTTTGCTTTTTTATGATGCCTATGTTTATTTCAAATAATGCGTCGATACATTTCTTGTAAACCTGAATAATGTTGGACTTAGAGCTTCATTAAAACCTTCAACTCACCCTGTTAGTAGCCACGACATCTGCCATTGGCTATATTTCACAATTTTCCACGGAAATATAGAGTTGGCTTCATTATGCAAATGAAATTAACTAGATTACAAATGACTAGGGGTAGAATGTACTTCGACGGCGTGCTACAACAAGGGGTGCGCAAGGATGCATAGGTTCAAAGAAATCCAAGTGGGGTTGGATAATCAAAAATTCATTGTTATGATTAGATGAAGGTTGAAGCTTGTAACGTAGATAACTATGTGAAATATCAAGGGACGCCTTCTTGTTGTATAAGGGAGGATTATTGGTATTATTATACGGAGTCTGATAAGAAACGAATGGGTTTTCTTTGACTTTCTTTGAATGTTTGATGAGGTTATAGACTATTGAAGAGAAGATCCTAAAACAAAGTACCAGCTTCACAAAAAGTAGCTGCTTTATATATCAATATCTGCTTTACAAAAATCAGCTATTGGTAAATTGTCAGATGAATGGAATTTTCAAATAAGTATTAAGAAATGTACATGAACTTCATTTTACTGAAAAAAGGAATTCATTTGAATCGTGGACATGTTAGATGAGTTCTTAGCAGGAAGGTTGTCGACATTAGATGAACTTGTCGAAAAATAACATTCAAAAATTGACATCATTGAAATTTTTTCCTCACAGATGAATTATTTTTGTGTATAGTGTTCAGAAAATCCGACCTACACGTATTTTGGCACAAGAGAAATATAATTTCGTCTTAGAGAAAAAATTTTTTGAACTCCATAATGGTTCCTCTTCAGGCTTGAGTATAACCTGATTGTTTAAATCTATGAATCATGAAAATCGCTTCACAAATACAGGAGATATTGGCAAAAATCTTTCGCATTTTCAACTCTGAGGAAAAATGTATAATTCGAAAACCTAGACCTTGGGGAAGTATCTACCTTTATTAAAAACAAGAAAGTGCCCTGAAACATATGTCGAGCCTATCAAAAAAGTTTTTTGTAGAACTTAACCAAGTGTTTTCAATTATACCACAATAATTTCTTTCAATTGGTCGAAGGTCAGCTTGATAAAGCACTTATTGCAAAGCTGAAAAATCACAGATGGCCTACTGGTCCATCCAAAGATTTATCTAGACTAGAGCAATTAAAAAAGCTTTTATAAACACAATAATCATATTCAGCGTGACGCATCGCCCAATTTGACAGTTAAATGGGCTTATCTGATCAATGGAATATAAATTATTTCAGACTAGTAAAATATACAAACTTTAACTGGGCGTATTTGTTCAATGATAGATCAATGTCATTCACAATATGTTAAGTGCGTAAAATCTAGTCAAAAGTCGATCTTGCGTAATGAGCCACTCATTCTTTAGAATTGGCTTCGATTAGATCTTATTTCAGAAATAATTTACGGTCCAATCAATCAGGGTTTTTATCGATAGAAACACAAACTTTAATGTAAAGCTAGACGCTAACAATTTAGGAAAAATGATAAACACATATGTAATTATTCAAAAAGATTTAACCTGTTATGGATGTGAAAAGGGGTTGTAGATATGAAGAGATAATCTTCCAGATTGTTGTCTAGTTTTTTGAATACGTCTACTAGTGTTTAGATGAATACTTGCTTGTGATTTTTCGATTTATCTTCAGCATTTGATTCACTATCCTTTGAATTTATACTTGATAAATGCTACAATTTAGGTTCCAGAGGCGTTTTTCTGGATTGGTTACGTAGTAACCTTGAAAAAGAACGATGGTAGTGAGAATAGGCGAGATATATTCTCAGAGACATGATATTGCTCTTGGAGTACCGCAAGGCTCTGTACTCGGACCTCTTCTATTCATATTATTTATGAATGGTCTGCCTACGAAGTTGTCACGATTTTTGGTGACACTATTTGCCGATGATTTATCGGTGATTGTTTCTGGCAAGACTCCAGAAAAACTTCTGGAGGCATGTCAACGCATTGTGAGGGAATGTGTGAATTGATGTTGAATAAACAATCTGATGGTGAAAGTCGACAAAACTGTATGTGTTCATTCTTGTCTAAAGGGCAATGGAATCAGTACCATGTTGAATATGGAGACAACACTATATCATCATCCCAATCAACTAAGTTTCTTAGATGCATGTAGACAGAAATTTGAGATGTACAACATGCATTGATGTTTTATGTAATAAATTGAGTAACTCATTTTTTGCAATCTCTTGATCTAAGAACATTGTACCTAGAAACAGTGTTATGAATGTGTATTACAGTCTTGTATATAGTCATCTAAATTACAATATTTTGCTGTGGGGCTGCTCTACAGAAATAAATATGGTGTTTATTTCACCGAAGCTAATACTTCCATTAATATTCAATATTCATCAACGAACATCTTGTGAACCTATCTTCATTAATAATTACATACTCACTTTATCGTGTTTATATATTTATAGATGTTTGTTATATGTTAAAGAAAATGAAGATAGGTTTATTAAATTGAATAGTAATCATGAGTATTCAACAACGAACAGGGATATACTACCATTCCTATGCATAAAACAGCTAAATTTGAGCAGTCTCTCTATTATCAGAGTATTAAAATTTTCAACCATTTACCATCGAATTTGAAAGTACTGAAAGCTCATTTGTTTAAGAGGAGAGTTAAATCTCTGCTCTCAACAAAGACATACTATAATGTGGCAGAGTATTTCGATTATTCGAATGTAGGCAATAATTTATGAATCAATTTTTTGTATCATATATTTTTATATTTTTTAACACAAATGTTCTTCACCATGTGAAATTGTCTCAAATGTTTAATATTTCTGAGGTAATTTTTTTCTTTTTTTTTCCAAATAAAGTTGCATATTATTGTAAATATAAATTTAACCAATATTATTGTTTGAACCAATATTTTTGCTTTAGGGCTGAATGGAAGATCAGACTCAAAACTGAATTCAGTCCTTTTGAGAGTTGTAATCTAGTTGTAATTATTGTATCAATTAAAATGAATGTAATTTTACAATAAAAGGAATGTTTCTCAAAAAATTTTATTATTAAATTTTTTTTTTTTTTTATTATTATTATAGTGATGATTACAGTGATGAGTTTTAAGCTTTTCAGTTCTCATCAGAACAAAGTTGTCAGTATCAGAGAATCTCAATTTATGAATTACTAAACAAGAATATTCGATGTCTTTCAAGGTTTCGCTCTTGCATTATTATTTCTTATCTTACAAGAACCATTAATTAATTGGAGATATGATATAGTCTGTATGCTATGCCAGACTCTAGACTCTGTACATTTTAAATTTGATTAGAATCTGTTCAGAGGTTTTGGTGTTACTAAGTTACAAACACCCACACAAACATAATCAAATGCTTTTTTTTCAGGATATATTGATTTTGAATATTGATGATATTCTATAAAAATTTAGATTTTATTTCTTTTCTCTATAAACTCATCTTCAGAAAAGAATATGTGAGGGTTCAATTTATTTCAATTTGATGTAGTTTTTCATCAATTAATCTAGAATGAATTCAATGGACGATGAATCAACTCTGTGATAGTTCATATTTAAATGAGAGGTAATAATAAATACTTGTCTAAAAATCACTGACTGAATGAATTCTTTATTCGACTAGTTTCGCCTTTTACGGCATTATCAAGAATGAAGATTATCAAGAATCGAAGAACTTTCTTTGGATATAAGTTTCTGAAGTGCTTTTGGTTCATTCTGTATTCATATTAACACTTAAATATGTAAATTGCTCTAGATGAGTTACTAACTATGTTGACATTATAAAGTTTTATAGAAATACGTATACTACTAATCACTATAATTTCCTAATTTGACGAGTTGATAATCACAGATTTGTGATTCTATTATTATACGCTTAACAATTTCTCGCAATTATCTGTTAGAAGTGCAGGAAAAATTCTATAACCATTCATTTAAGCTTCCTGTATAACTAACCCATCGTTTGGTAATATTCCCATACGTAATAATACCATCACGAACTGTCGCCATCCGGTACATTTTAATTAGGAGCTACACACGATTTTTACCGTCAAAAAACAACCCCGCAACAAAAAACATTCGACCAAAGGGGCAGACAGATGCAAAGAGACCGGCCTTTCAAATTTTATATTACCAAAGAACTCGAAAAGATTCTATGAGAGCTGAAATTGCTACTTTGTTAACGATAGCATCAAGTATTTATTTCGAATGAATTGACAATTCTCTACGGCCTCTTATTTCTTTTCATTTTGGCCAGAGGTACTTTTTATTTAATGTTGCAATCGTAGAAACTAATCTTCCCTTCTTTGAGCTTTCTTTCGCTTTGTGTTGTCTCTGTTATCTTTTCAGATGTGGAGAGTTGTCCTGCTTTGTAAGGATGAAATTAATAGTTTGAAATGAGATCAGAGGATGTCTGTAGGAGAAGGGAAGTTCTTTGGAGATTGTATCTATTTTACCTGAATATCAAGTGTCTCATTCTTTTCTGAAATTGATCAATGAATTACAATTGAGAGATTGGCGACGTATTGCATATGATTTGCGATTCTTGATATATTCTTTGAGAATTGTGGGCTTCTGAAATGTATCGAATGTCAAAGCGAAGTGTATTTAAAATCTTGGAGAATAAGTTTCAGAATCAGCTGTTGGCTATAATCAGATGCAATATATGAACTTATAATTGAAAAAACAATCGAAAATACCGAAAACATAGTGACCCTTTTAGCTCCAAACTGAACCCTCCGGACTGGGAGATTTGCTCATTGGTTCGCCAAAAAGGCAACTTTATATCATTTTTTATAGTGATAATAATTAATAAGTTCTTTATTCACAACAGGTATAATACCCAATGCAGAAAATAATATCAATGTTGAATATATAACTAAATAATTGAAATGAAAAAGATATAACAAAGAGCTCAATCTAATCTGCAAAAATAGTAACTAATAACTACATTATAGCATTCAATGAAATATCACAAAGAACTCAGTATAAATCAATTCATTTCAGTCAATTCTCTCTGTTCACATAACTCCTGATAATAAATTCTATGGAATCAAAGTGAATGTCACAATTATTGGCAATTTTATTGAACGTATACTCCATAAACCAAATGGGGTATTGTATTATTGATTTGGTCCTTGGAGTCTCTAGGTAGAAGAATTCTGTATTACGAAAATTTTGCCTAGGAATACGGGATTTCAAAGAGGACAAGAGAGGAGGACAATCAATACTATTGTGCAGTAATTTGTACAAAAATTTTAGTGATAAAGTTTCTCTCCTGCTCTGCATGAGTTTAAACTAAATAGACTCAATAATTCGTTATGATTGACTCTCTCTGTGGATAAACTTTATCGTCCCTCCAAACTAAGAATTTCAAGCACCTTCTCTGAATAGCCTCAAGATGGCGTTGATGGCAAGTGTAAATGGGATGTCAGATCATGCTGCCATACTGCAACTTGCTGCGGATTAGGGTATTAAATAGTCCTATGAATGTTGAAGAATTATTGAAATATTTGCCATTACGTATAACGAATCCATATATTTTCGCAGCAGATGAAATAAATTGGGTGATGTGTGGGACAATGAAAACCTTGTGGTCTAAGCCAAGACCTCTCACCTTATCAGAGAAAGAACCTGACCACCGACGCTGTAATCACAGTCAATTCGATCTCTTTTCCTTATGAAAGAAACAACATTACACTTTGACACATTTAAACTCAAATAACTGTCCTCACACCAAATAGCAACATGGTCCAGCGCGAGCTGAGGAAGAACACAGTTGTCCTGTGATTTAACTTCATGATATAGTTTCAAATCGTCTGCGAACATCAAATTTGGAGAGTGGATATTATCCATCAGATCATTTACGAACTGAATAAATAACAGTGGTCCAAAATTAGACCCTTGAGGTATTACAGAGGTAAAACGATAAAATCATTTAACGAATATAACAGATCATTTGTATTTGTACGGACCTATGAGTATTATTAAAATTCTAGGTTATATTGTGTAATTTATCTAACATCTAAAAGTTGCCTCCTGGATGAAGAAATGATCAAATCTCATAATAGAGAGAGTTAAAACTGCAGTACAAAACTCTTCTTTTACAGCAGTTATTTTTTCTCATATGGACTTTAGTACATTGGAATCGCGGCAACGATGTTCTGATGAACGCCAACAGGCTCGAAACACGTGAAGACGGTTTTTTCAAAGTACAGGCTGGCTCTATTTTCTTCTAGTTTTGCTTCTATAAATTCTCCCGTGCAATTATTTGAAATCTAAAAATTTTGATTTTCGGTTTTCCAATTTTTAATTCAGTGTGTTCTATTTGTGACTGTTTTGAAACGTCTCTGTTTTGTTTCTGTTTTTTTCTTACGAAATTTTCCTCATTCTTAGCTTGTCTATTGAATTTGAACGTAAGATTGGAGTCTTTGTTGTTAACACAAAATAAACCATATTATAATAAAATTTGAGAAACTTTTCAGAATTTCCAACTTTTATTTGTTGAAACAAACGACACAAACGTTAAATTCAAGAGACGAAATGTTGGCTCAAGTATTACGTGTTATCCCCTTCCTACTCAGCAAAAACTAACCCCACATTCCGTGCTTAAGTAAGCATACACGTATGCATTTTTCTTGAAATATTTTCCAAGTATTTTAGGTGTTTTCCATCGCTTCATCAGCAGTTGTAATAATTCTAGAAATGAGAAAAATAGCCTTGAAAATTATGGCAGATGTTAATAAAAAAATAAGCGGAACGAAGACCCCCCTTTAGTGCTTACGTAATACTTACGCT
The DNA here is from genome assembly GCA_030704895.1 of Henosepilachna vigintioctopunctata. Classification (NCBI taxonomy): domain Eukaryota; kingdom Metazoa; phylum Arthropoda; class Insecta; order Coleoptera; family Coccinellidae; genus Henosepilachna; species Henosepilachna vigintioctopunctata. The sequence goes on from JARQZJ010000032.1 coordinate 4,295,035, forward strand.
TCTGTAATAAAAAACATTTCTGATGAAATATTGTTTTCGAAAAATGAAAAATATAAAATATTATGTGTTGATTCAATATCTTTTCGAAAACTTGAAATATTAAGGACAAGTCAATGAATTTCATTAAAATCGACGACTACGTGATATAAGCTTTTCTAGAACTGAGATTGACCTCATAACGAAAATAAAAATCGATGCTAGATACGTCCTTCTAGTTTTATACCTCTCAACGGTATCTATTCTTGCAGGCCCCTTATATTTATCTTTATTATTTCTTTCGGTTAAACCAATAGTGGAGATTCAATTTTCGCACTTATATCTTGTTCAGGTGACAAATGCTTTTCTCCAGACTAGGTACTCTGTAGATTTTTCTTTATTTCATCGGTAGCAGAGTTCATATGAGAAAATTGAATTGGATTTCACAATTCCAATGTCCTGACGTAAATTGCTCTACATTCTATGATATACGAGTTGAAGAAACGAATGTAGATAATCGAATACTTTGTTTAAAATATCAGATGGGACTTTGATTTCGATTAAGTAGAATAGAAGAATACATTACTGTACCTTGTTGACTATTCGTTATTACAATTTCTATTTAAATTTTGCCATATACAAGGGTGGGGTGAAAAGTTTCCGCCCTGTCCAAGAAAAACGATGTTTAACATTTTTTTTGATTTATTTTTCAATCTCCATCAACACTGATACATACTTCTCATCAAAATGTTTAAATTCAGTTATAGCAGTTTCAAACGTAGATTCGTCAAGTTCGTCAAAATACTGAGTTATTTTTTCGATAACCTCTTCGTTGCTCTCAAATCTTTCATCGCATAGCCATTTTTTGAAGTTAGGAAACAGGCAATAGTCGCTGGAGGCTAAGTCTGGAGAGAAGGGAGTATGCGGCATCAATTCAAACTTCAATTCTTGGACACTTTCAGTCTGCTTTCTTCCAATACTATTTGATGGATTTTCTCAATAATTTCTGAAGTTGTGACCTCATTTGGCCGTCCTGAGCTAGGCTCGTCAGAGGTGCTCACAAGACCCATTTTGAATAGAGAAACCCACTGCTTAATACTTGAATATGAGGCTCTATTTTCGAGGCTCTGTAAAAATTATAAATATAAGAGCTACAGTTTCGAAAGTTGTAATTTTTTTTAGGAAATTTCTTCATCTTTTTGAAACTTTTTTGTAATTTTGAAAATTTTGAATATTTCTCGAGATATTGAAAAAAAACCGAACCCCTACTTTTTTCAACTTTATTGTTTATAACTTTTGTAATTGTTTTCAGCGCATTTTCGGACCTTTCCTCGAATTTTCTAGGTAAGAAACGTATCGAATGATACCATGCTCGTAATTTTCGCAGTTTATTGAAACATTTTACAAAAAAGGGCACATGTGAACCAGACTACAAGACATATTTACACATTAGATTTTACTATAAGTATTAAATGAATGAAAAAATGAGCACATCTGGGTTAGGGGTTGTTGGGAAAGCGTTAGAATATTCAGTAAACATTTTCCTCCTAAGTCTATTTATTCAGCTAATTAACTGCAAATTACAACCCTCAGTTCACCACAAAAATCTACATAGTTATTTAACAATCTGCCAAATTCCAATTCACTACAAATCTTATCGAAAACATCGTTGTTTCGAGATGTTGTTGAATTTAAATTTCCTATAGCCGTTCAATTAATACAAGAAAATCCGAAATAAATTCGAAGGTTCAATACACGACTATAGAATACCGAACGGGAATTTTATAATTCCAAAGTGAATAAAATGCTAATTTAAGAAGTTTGGTATCGGAATCAACATCGGACGAGTATCCAAATATTCGGAATCTTAAATATTTCACTTTCGAACAACCGACAAGGCATCTTGAGTTTTCGTAATGGCCGGCCAGGGAAACGCAAAGTTGTTCTTCGCATTTCTCAAAACAAACTTCATTAAACAACAGAGCTAATGCATTCCTTCGATATCTTTTGGTTAGTGGACTGCTGTGGATTTTAAATTGAGTTTCCCAAGTTATTTGAGTCAATTTCAAGCAAGTATCTTGCAATGAGTTATGAAATTAAGAATCATGGATGAGGGAAAATTGGTCTTTCAGCAGCCAAATTATTTTCGGAAAATGATATGCATCAATTTATGACTGACAACATTGTTTGTGTTCACATAAGAAACACAAAATCAAAACGTACTTGAAGTACGAAGACTTTAATGTTTGTTTGACGTTGTTGAAATTTCATCTTACTATATCATTGCAGTGACTTTTGTCTTTTGCTATGTTAACACTTCTTTTAGTATGAAAATGTGTCATATTGTATTATTTTCTTTTTTTTTAATACAAAATTCGTTTTCGAAGAATATACATCAATTTATTATTGAAAACGTTATTTGTGTTCAAAATGAGAAACACAAAACCAAAACGTACTTGAAATAGAAGAAACTTTAATGTTTGGCACTGTTGAGATTTTATCTTACTACGTCATTGCAGTGACGTTTGTCTTTTGCTGTGTTAATACTTCTTTCACTATGAAAATGTGTTAAGTTGTTTAAGTTGTATTCTTTTCGTTTTTTCACAATAACATTTGTTTTTGAAGAATTTGCATGAGTTTATTATTGAAAACGTTTCTTCAAGGTAAGAAACACAAAACCAAAACGTACATTGAATATAAGAAATTTGTATGTTTGATACTCTATAGATTTTATCTTACTACAGCATGAATTGTGTCTTTAGCTGTGTTAACACTTCTTTCAATATGAAAATGTGTTATATTATATTCTTTATGTTGTTTTTCTACAAAATTCGTTCTTGAAGGACTGAATTCATCAATTCATTATTGAAAAATCAAAAGCTAAAAAGTAGTTTGTATAGAAGGTCACCTGTCACAAAGATCAATTGTTTCGTTTACTGTGTTAATACTCCACTCACTATCAAAATTTGTCATATTGTTTATTTGTCTTGTTCTTATAACACCAAATTCATCCCCATGTAAAGGTCGTTTCGCAAGTGGTCAAATTTCGAGTTTGAACTTTACTAGTATATAGGTGATCTTTAATCAAAGACTGTTCCTCTATTTTATATCATCCTTCTCTTATAATTTCATTAGCTTTGGAGCAACTTTCATTCATAAATGAACATGCGAAATTGTATAGAACGAATGTCAGTTAAACAGAGAATACATTTTGCTACATATATGTATTTATATTTAAAGTTGAAAACAAATTGTTCCCATATAAAGTAATGAAAATGTTCCCATAATAAGTAACATGTGTCAGTGATGAGCACAGTTATAATACAAGAAATGCTGACAATTTCTACATGCAAGTTTGTAAGCTTTCTAAATAAAGAAATAGTATATTTTATGAAGGATTCAACGCATTTAATAAATTGCCTAGCTGAAAAAAAAACAATTAGTGATCTTAAGGTTCTCAATCGTAAATTAGCTTAGTTCGTTTTGAACATATTATTCTAAATAATATATTTTGAAGCAGAATGTATGTATGATTTTGTAATAGTTATTGATAAATAAATATTATTATTATAAATTTCAATTCTAAAAAAGATTCACTCCATTTTCACGTTTGAAAAAGAAAGTTTCACTCTTTTTTTCAAATAGTATAAAGTAAATAGTAAATACTTTGTTGAATAAAAATTATTTTGATTATATGCATTATATAATTCGATTTCTCAGTGCTCTCGAGTGTTTTCCCAATTAATGGATACACTGAGCACAGGATCGAAAACATTCGAAAGATAATATTCTATAAATGTTCTTATATTAAAAGCAGCTATGCAAATGAAACAATTAGTTTTATGGAGAGAAAAGAGTCATTCTCCTCACTTTCGTTTAATTTAATCACTCTGTAGGAGAAACTTCGCGACAGAAACTTACGAAGATACGTGCAGACAGAACTTAATGTGAAGCTTCTTGTATCTAACAAACATTCTTGAGAGTCCTTCTTTTCGCATATATGAATATAGGAGTGCAAGACTTACGTAATTTAAAATCCAAGCAGTAATGAGAATTTCCAGAGTTGTCTGGTTCTTAGAATCAACGGTTGAACGGATTATTAGTAAAAGGAACACATAGTGAATATGACAACTATAAACATGACGTTACAAATTTTGAATTTGATGTACCGGGGGTAACGAAAAATTATGAGAAAGTTAACAATGATATTTTAGTTAATGGTTTGCGAAACACAATCAATACACTATCCTGAAATTTGCAGAAGCAGAAATATTTGTTGAAATATTTATTACATATAAGAAATACTTGTCTAAAAATCACTAATTGAACAATTCTTTATTTGAATATTTCCGCCTTTTACGGAAATGGCATTATCAAGAATGCCGTAAAAGACGAAACTGGTCGAATTCTTGATAATGCCGTAAAAGGCGAAACTAGTCGAATAAAGAATTGTTAAGTTAGTGATTTTTAGACAAGTATATCTTATTACTTCTCATTTAAACATGAAGAAATATATATAATTATATGCATACCGGGGTTGTCCGAAAACTATTGGAACAATCTCAATACCCTATAGTTGATTCATCGTCCATTGAATTGAAGAAATATATATAATTATATACATACCGGGGTTGTCCGAAAACTATTGGAACAATCTCAATACCCTATTCAATAACATGATAATAATATCCTTTTAGCGAGTTGTAGATGAAGAATATGTCCTAAGTCATACATTTATATACTGCTAATAATTTGTCAATAAACCTCTCATCAGTGTACAGTGCGCTTAAAAAGTTTGGTCACTCTTTTAAATTGTTATTCAACATTTTGAAATGATTCGAACAAATCTCAATAATACTTGATAATATTTTTTTGAGCTTGAAGACGTTTTGTTGAAATGAATGAGGTTAAATAAGTTTTTCAAATGTTCACTAGATTTCTAATATCTACAATTTGTTTCGTTATCAGACTGCCACCTGAAATTCATCACCTGATTTGAACAGCCATAACGCCTTGTAATTTAACTATTATCATTTTCATTAAGGCCACTAAACTGAGGTAAACATGAAAGAATTCGTATCTTCGACAGGGTTCGAACACTGATCTTCCAATAGGTAAGATCTCACTCCAGACAATGTCCTATTTTTACGCTGTGTAAATCTAGAAAACACTGTTATTTTATTCATTTTATACCTGTTACTTTGAGAATTCGAATTTGTTTACTCGTCTAAATTTACAAATTACTACTATATGAGAAACAACTTTTATGTGATAAATGCATATTACATATTATATAATTATTTTTCATCAATTTGTTGAGAATTTGAAATCGGGAGTCCAGTGAAACTGTAACGTGATATTAATACAAAAACACCGATATTAACCTGAATATTAATATTAAGATGAATCATTGGAATGTATCTGTCTACGTCCAAATAAAATTCAGATTTCTCAGAAGCGATATTTTTGAATCATACATTGGAATGTTTTCTGTTCATGAGAACTTAATTTCAAATTCCAAAGTGAGTAATTTCTGCTGACTTGCTTCGAATTGTTGAGTTGAGTATTCAGGAAAGTTTGAATTATAATGAACCATCAATTTCCACTTAAAAATGAGCTTCTGATCTGATTAGAGTCTTCGAAATCGCGTTTATAATATTAGTAGGATATTGTTCAGATTGACATTTTTAAGTTCGTAATATCTTTTGAATGCAATGGCCGATTTTAATAATTCAAAAAGTAATCTTCAGGTACTGAAACAGTCTTGAATAATAAATGATTTATTGGAATGAAGATCAATACAAAGAAATAAATAAAATGGCTTTTCAGGCATAGTGAGGTGTTTGTCTATATTTCTTTCAAAAAAGTAGTTATACTGACATAACTACAATAGTTGGATACTTTACATAAAAGTTTTTCAGAGATATTGAAACGTTCTTTGATATTGTACAATTATTTTTGTCCTACTGTTCATAGTTTTCCCAGTGCATGCGATGAAAGAATTCAATAGCAAATTTTTTCATACCCTAGTTAATATTATTGAAATTTTTATGGGGATTCGTATTATTTCGAGTGAAATTTATAAGCTATGTTACTCACAAATAAAGTGGCTTTCTACAGGTGAAAGAATCTTCAAAATCGGTTTCATAGATCTAGAGATTAGCTCTACAACGTCACAAACTTTACCTCTTTGTAATACTAGGACAGATTTATGTGCAGGCAAAATTAACTCTGAAATACACGTCAAAACCACAATCAAAGAAAATATCATTTTCAGCTATTAATTTGATATTGCGAATGACATAAGATTATAGAAAAATTTAATTTGATACAATACCTTTCAAAAGTCTAGCAACGTCGGGAGTGCCGCAGGGATCGAATCTTGGATCCCTACTGATTGTACTTAGTAAGGTTAGAGATGGTTGACTGCATTACCTCTACAACGTCACAAACTTCCCCTCGTTGTAATACTAGGACAGATTTATGTGGTGGCAAAAATAACTCTGAAAGACACGTCAAAACCACAATCAAAGAAAATATAATTTTCAGATATTAATTCGATATTGCAAATGACATAAGATTATAGAAAAATTGAATTTGATACAATACGTTTCAAAAGCCTAGCAACTTCGGGAGTTCCGCATGGATCGAATCTTGGATTCCTACTAATTGTCCTGTTTGTTTAAGATCTCTTAGAGATAGTTGACTGCATGAAGGTGTCTTATGCGGACGATATTGAAATTTATAAGAGCATGTCATCTGAGCATGATTGAGGCTACAAAGTGACATGAATGATACCAGCCTGTGGTGTAATAATAATTGTTTACACTTGAATGTCATGAAATGTAATGTGGTGAGTTTTACCAGAAAGAGAAATGTGATTACTTTTAATTGCAACATTGAAGGTCTGACTCAACTTCTGACTCAACTTCTGGAGGTTGAGGATTTCGGCCTCCACTTTTGATCAAAAATTCTTATTCATACCTCATATCAACTAATTCATTGTATCAAATAGCAGAGTTTATGGTTTCATCGTCCGCAGTACTAGATTGTTTTCGAAATTCTCAACACTGGTCCATTTATTTAATGCCCTAGTGAGAAGCAAACTTGAGTATGGCTGTCTTGTTTGGCGACCAATATATAATTGTCATATAAACCGCCTGGAGACCCTGCAGAGGATGTTTTTGAAATCGCTCTCATTTCGAGAGGATGGTGTATATCCACCTAGGGATTGTGATCACGCTTGTTTGATGCCGAGGTTTGATACAAGGGCCTCCACACCAGGAGAAGTTTGAATGCATTGAACTTTTTAGTCAATTTGCTCGATGATTACCTCGACTGTCCTGAGCTTCTGGGTAAACTTAATTTCTTCATTCTTCAGAGGTACTCTGAGACATTTACTCAGAAACCTACAAAACCAATCGTCTCTCTTAATTGCCGCTCAGTTTTGCATGTTCTACTGCAAACCAGGTATCAAGCTGCTGTGATTTACACTGCAACTCACTTGTTTCCATCATTAATGTGTATTTAAATCTTAACCATCTAGGTTTCTTGATATCTTTCAGTTTAAATTCTGAGTGATTTGTGTTGTTGATTATTATTATGATTGAACATTTAGTTATTGTTCTTATATTAAAAGCAGATATGCAAATGAAACAATTAGTTTTATGGACAGAAATTAGTTATTGACATAATAGATTTAAATTATTATTTTTGATATGATTTGATTGAAATTTTTTAATATTGTATATCTATGTTGTTATTGATATTTTGAGTGATAATTTTTAATATATTATTGTATATCTATGTAGTTGTTATTGTTATTTTCTTAAGTTTATATTCAACCAGATTAATTCATTATGTATTTTCCTGTAATTGGGTAGTTATCCGTTTCTATAGGTATACCATGAAATCAATGAAGGAATTCCTCGTTATTAGTTGTAATATTTCCCAAAACATCTCCCGACCTATTGACGAATTTCACGGACCAAACGGCAAAAAATTATTTCAATAATTCACAAAAAAGCAAAAGTGTTTACATAAATAATACGAGAACCAACATATCTATATATCACAAAATCTACATCCACGCCAAATGTTTTATTCACGGAATTATAATAACGTTATTTCCACCCATAAAAAGCGGGACGTATACCGACAAAAAACAGGATAAAATGAAAACAGCGAATGTATATTTTCTCCTGCTGACAATTTTTCCTGCACTCCGCAAGGCCTCTCCAATAAATCTCCCTTTTATAATGCATTCAATATTTTTTTTACCTGATTTATCGTTTGGCTAATATTTTAACGTTTGACAAATTATAAATTACTTATGCCTTTCAGTAATTGCACACGGAATATGTTTTATTGGATATAACTTCATTGTTAGTTTAATGTGATAGTCCAGTTATTTGAATCAATTTTGATCGTGCTGAGATCGCTTAGTCATAATACAAATGTTAAGAGTTATTGGAGATAAATCAACACAACTTTATTGCAGGATACTCATCCAATTAGCATGCACGTAGATGAGGAGTGTTGGTTTTATATCTTCCATTAAATAATATTCGGAACGTAAAAGATATCATCGAATGACTTTTGCTCCCATTAAATGTATAGTATAATTAATACCACTTGGCAAAGTTTCACACAACTCTTCATTACACTTAATATATATTTCGGGCAATTTTATTATTATCAAGAGTTGAGTTCATTGCTCTATGCTGGGTAGAAGCATATAAAAATAAAGCAAATATTTCCAACAGGTAACTACCAATTACAGAAAATACATAATGAATAATGAAATACAGAAATGAAAGTAAAAATATCAATAATAACATAGATATACAATATTAGAAAATTGAAATAATACAAACATTATCAAATATTGAATATAAACTTAAATTCAAACACTTGAACTTATGATTTACACTTTATTGACTACATAGCATGTTGCGTTTCGTCGTTACAAACGACTTCTTCAGATGCTTACAGAATTATTCTCATCATCCCTTCTCTCTTGTTCAGATAAGACGAGAGATCTTGGTGTAGTCTTCGACCAGAAGCTTTCCTTTGTCCCACACATCACCCAACTCATTTCATCTGCTGCGAAAATATATGGATTCGTTATACTTAATGGCAAATATTTTAATAATTCTTCAACATTCATAGGACTATTCAATACCCTAATCCGTAGCAAGTTGGAGTATGGCAGTACGATCTTGGCATCCCATTTACACTTGCCATCAACGCCATCTTGAGGCTATTCAGAGAAGGTTCTTGAAATTGTTAGTTTGGAGGGAGGATAAAGTTTATCCACAGAGAGGAGTCAATCATAACGAATTATTGAGTCGATTTAGTTTTATCTCATTGCCGAGCAGGAGAGAAACTTTATCACTCAAATTTTTGTACAAATTACTGCGCAATAGTATTGATTGTCCTCCTCTCCTGTCCGCTTTGAAATTTCTTGTTCCTAGGCAAAATTCTCGTAATACAGAATTATTCCACCTAGAGACTCCGAGGACCAACTCCTAATACAATCCCTCATTTGGTTTATGGAGTCTACATTCAATAGATTTGCCAATAATTGTGACATTCACTTTGACTCTATAGAATTTATTATCATCAGTTATGTGAACAATGAAAATTGATTAAAATGAATTGATTAAGATTGATTTATTTGTAATATTTCATTGAATGCTATAATGTAGTTATAAGTTACTATTTTTTTTAGATTAGATTGAGCTCGTTGTTAAATTTTTTTTTAATTATTTAGTTGAATCATTTTTCTAAATATTTAGTTGTTATTTAGTTATGTATTCAACATTGTTATTATTTTCTGTAATTGGGTGTTTTACCTGTTGAGAATAAAGAACTTATTATTATTATTATTATACTTTTTTTTTTGTGAGCTTATTATAATATAATTTTTCTTTGACGTTTCAAAAATTCATGACCATCAAATTTATCAAATATCTGGAATATCAGAAGAATTCAAAACAACTTTGTATTTTCAAGTTACTGAATATTTGCTATCTCTGTTCAAATTAAGAAAATGTCAGTAATTAGCGATCCATTGTACATTAATTCCTAAATTAATTAAATATATAATTAACAAATTGGATTATTTGAAAAAAATTGTTGAAACTCGGTGTAAATTCCCAAGCAACACCTGGTAATTTTATTAAATTGTTTGACATTTTCTTACAACACAAGTCATCAGATAGCCTCGACGTTTAGAACAAGAAAAACATTGTTGAAACAATTGTCGTGAAACGCATTACAGCCATTGCATCCTATCACGTATCTACGTGGTCTTTATGCCGCTAGCACATAAACCAACAGAAAAGACAAAAAGAACTTGAAAGCTATCTCTCCAACTTTGGTTTTAAAGTGTGCCCTTCGCAGAGACGGGCTTAGGATAAAACAACACCAATATGCGGTTAACATGGATAAATCTGTTCCTCATGCCAGTGATTCATATAATATTTTTAATTTTATATATACTAATGATCCCCCAAAACTCAAATTATAATTTTTTTTGTTTGAAAGTTTTTTGAATTTTTTTATCAAAGATACACCTCTATATCATTCTTAATTACGTCTTGATTTCTTTGTGATTACTTTACGCTTTCGAGCAACTTGTACATATTTAAAAATTATGAACCACTATACAAACGAAAACAATTTTTGATATTTTTCACCATTAAAGCCTATAGACAAAAATTAACCTACTGCAATGTTTCCCAACATTTTTTGTGTCATGCCTCACCTTAGTCTTTCTAGAATTATTATGCCCTTCCTCCCAGAGAAGGGTGAAAAACTAAGAAGTGCGATAGGGTTGAACTTGTGCTCCCCTAACCCCCTTGAATGTCAAATTGCTCTCGTATGTGGCGTTGACACCACGTTGGAGCCTACTGACCCACTGTTTGATAATAATGGTATGTATGTTACGTAAGAATGTTTTTTTGATGAATTTCTAATGCATTTATGGAAAAAGTGACGTCATGCTTTTTAGTTTCATGTAAACTTCCACTGTGGCAAATTTCAGGCTTATACCTTGCGCCAATTTTTGAAAAGGGGTACAAAATTTTAACTGCACATGCTTCATGGGGTGACATTTAGATAAAACAGAAAAATATTGTTCATTGATAAATCCCGTGAAGAAACTGTTGACATCGTTAACTTGTGGGCAGTGTTGCCAATTTGACATTGTTTAAACTTGCGCTATTACTTTAATGGGACAAGTGTCAACGATTGCATCCTTAAACATGCTCTACTGTTAACATCCTTCTCGTTTCATCGATCCTCCGAAGTGAAATCAAATCTTCTAGTTCGGAGAGTTAGAGCGGAAGACAGAAATGTGCAATTACTTTCTGGGATTTTATTCTATTTACAAGTTTGGCTAAACCTGAACTAAGCTTCGTATTACTGAGAACAGGCGATAATAACTTCTTCTTTTGAAGGGCCACATTGATACCTTTCACCAAAGACAAGAACTGAATAATTAAGAACCATTTGAAACTCTGGATTTGACAAATAATATTTATCTTGATATTCAAATAAATAATCAGTCTGACTTTTGTAACAGATGATATTTTATTTTTACTTTGTTTTATTTTTGTTTATTTTCAGTTATTGTGTATTACTATTTCAAGTTATTTTAATTTCATTTTCGTTGTATATATTCTCTTATAACTCTTTCTTTGTTTTTTCTCTTCAGTTTGATATATCTTTTCTTATTTATAATATAATAAATTATAATATATAGCATACAATTTGTTATACAATTTAAATACAACTAGGTAGTTTTCTGATTTTCAATTAATTCAGATAATTAAGTTGAAACATAATAAGGTGGTTGGCCAACACAGTGGCTTTTTCAGATGTAGATGATAAACTGAGCTATAACATTGTGGACTCCTTGCATTTATCCTGAAGTGTATGAAAATGACCATAGAACACTTTTCTCTTGAAGTAGGGGATTTACCATAGAATATATTTCTTCTGAAGTGTAGGGAATGACCATAGAATACTTTTTTTCGATTGCCTTTCACTGGAATAAATTTAATAAAGGAGAATTATTGACTGAAACTTGATCATTCAATAAACTATTTAATTTCTTCCTCTTATTAATTTCCATGGCTTCTAACAGGGTTAGTTTTTAACCTCTTCTTTCCGTATGTAATATTTTGAAGTTGTTGTTGAAGACATTTCTCTTCTATAAGATGTGTTGCATACGTCAAATCGATTTTTTTCTTTTCAAAGCATCTTTGGTGCTCAGATATTCTAAGTCTGAAATTCCTGAGAGTTTGACCAACTTTACCATGGGTTGTCCCATACTTTGGGACAAGTATAAGGAAACAATGTTGTTATGTTTCAACTTTACTTTTGATTTATTTAAATTATGTATTTATATTTTCATCAATAGGCATGATGACAGTTTCTGAGAAACGGACCTATAATGTCCACAAATATATACTATTAACATTCTTATTCTTGTTTACCTAAAACGCTTGCCAGTGTCATGGTGTCGCTTGTGACGTCACGTTTGAGTAAACGAAAAACTAGGCGCTGAGCTCGTGCAATAATTTAACTATTATGTGTTATTAAACATGAATTCGAAAGTGTATAAGTGGTGTGGTTACCAAGAGTGAGAACACATCCATAAAACACCTAATAAGTGATTTGTGTTCGTTCCTCAAAATAAAACAACACGAAACAAGTGGCTTAACCACACTTAATCACACCCTTAATAAAAAAAACAATGATTGTTTTATATCCTAAGCTTCAAGTTTTATCCAATAAATATAGCATTTGTGTGATTTTTAATTACTGTCCTCGTGTTATTTTTTCCCTATTATAAATGGACGAATTGAACAATCGATGTCAAAATGGAAATTCAGAGTACGAGTATAAGTTGAATTCGGTCCGAATACAGTTTGATTCGGTTTATTTTTTCCCTGTAATTGGATGTATTTCTCTTGACAATAAATATATTATTATTATTATGACGAATTGAATTTCATTATATTGAAGAATAGATGTCAAAAGCGTTTTGGAACTACTTCTTCAGATGTACGAGTATAAGTTGAATTCGGTCCTGGCGCGGTATGAACTATAAACATAATTCTATGTTCACAGTTCATTACCGGCGGGCCGTAACCGCAACCAGGGAACATAGAGAAAGGAAGCGGAGTCTCCTTATGAACGTCACTCTGTTAAGGTCACGTCAGATATTAATTTAGATACCGTGGATCCAAGCAGCTGAATTGAATGAAAAGAGCGTGGCGTCTAATTTCTCAAAAGATTTTGTCGAAGCGAATGTTGATTGCCCATCGTGTGTTCGCATACATAAACGACGCTTATAATTATTGCCATTTCATTATTAAAATTATTCGCGATTAAATTGATGCCTGCTAATATAAAATATAACAGATAAAGTGCTAAATCGATAACGAGCTTTCAAACTACTAATCGAATTATTGGAAATCACTTTCAAAAAGATCTGTTTATAGTAATGAAAAACACTTAAATAAATCGAGCTATCATATGAACAACTTCTTATTACATAGCATAAAATATTAGGTATTACTTGATAACATCCAAAAAAACTGTAAAATATCGAAATAATTCGCCCCAAGAGTGACATCACGCTGTTATCGTCACGCTCTCATCATAACTCTCAATCTAGGACCAAAAATTCCGTTATAAATTCCGTCCAAATGATCGTTTAGTCCAGGATCCCTGGAGCATTTTGGAACTTGATTACTATCAAGCTAATTTTCCCTGAGTATCTTCATTCTGATCAGACGCTCAAGAATTTTCTGTACGAAACTCCGATTGTGGTAGCTAAGAGAGGTAGCAAGCATGAAATGTGTTGATTTGATCATTCTGAAAATATATATTACTATCCGAATTTTTTTTTGTTAAGTCCCAAGATAATTATCTAAATTATTCGAAAAAATATTTGTCCTTTTAAAACTTGGCTTCATCAAAGAGTCCCCTTTTTTGAACATGTATCAATATCGAGGTCATCATAAACTATTACTAACCAGCTGATTTTTGTTTTGTTGGTTAGTTGAAATTTATATAATTCAATAATCTTTTTGTCCTACAAATTACGTGGTACGTTATTCCGGTCCTACGCTCAGAAATTGTTAATAATACTAAACCATTTTTCTCATTATTAAGTGTAGGACAAAAATATTACATATTAGCTTTGTGTGTTCTCTGTCCAAATAAAACAATGTCCTACAAGGAAACAAGTATGTATCACTAGTCCGACAAGAATTCTCAGTTTTTCGTTTTCCTATTTGTAACATATGATACAGTGAAAAACTCTTTTTTAAAATTTAAATAATTTTATTCTTTAAAAAATTAGATACAAAAATTAGTGTAAGATCAAAGTTTTAAAGAGTAGAGCATTTCCGAACATACTCGAACTCTCCGACGCTTGATGGAGTAAACAATAAGCATGTGGACATATTTTATAATTGCTACCTCTGTTAGCTACCACAATCCAGAATTTTCGCACAGGAAACTGTTTGGCGCCTCATGGAAACGAAGCTATTCACGAAGATTCAGCTTGATAGTAATTACTTTTACATCGAGGATCGATTCGACTACTTTTGAGCGTAGAACGGGAGTACGTACCACGCAATTTGTAGGACAATCAGATTATTGAATTATATAAATTTTAACGAACTAAAAAAACAAAAATCAGCTGGTAAGTAATCGTTTATGATGACATCGTTATTGATACATCTTCGAAAAAGGGGACTCTTTGATGAAGCCATAGATTTTATAGGACAAATATTTTTTCGAATAATTTATATAATTTTTTTGAGACTTGACAAGAAAAAATTCGGGTAGTAATACATATTTTCACAATGATCAAATCAACACATTTCATGCTTGCTACCTCTGTTAGCTACCACAGCCGGAGTTTCGTAGGTAAAATTCTTGGACGTCTCATCAAAATGAAGCTACTCAGGGAAAATTAGCTTGATAGTGATCAAGTTGCAAAATGCTCCAGGGACCCTGGACTAATATGTAATGTGTTTCTAGTTTCGGCTGTGTATTTGGCTATATATTTCACGATTTTAAGACTTCATCTAGACATCCCACATTGCGATTGACTCCCATTTCTTCTCAGCAAAATAAATATTCGCGTACCAAGGCCTGGTATGAGGTGGAATGATATTTTTAAGTCAATTACAGCAAATCAAATATTTTGTCTCGTTCTCAAATCAACTTTATGTGTAATGTTCATGATGAGTGTTGCGGTGGATAGAATTAGTTTGTTGCATTTGGTTATTGTATATTACTATTTCAATCGATTTCAATTTTATTTTTTTTGACTTCATTAAATATTTTTCAATCAACTCTTGTTGACTACGTATGACTCTGTAATAGATAACACATTATTTTCAGTTTGTTCTATTTGGTTATTGTATATAACTAAAGGGTGTTTTTTAGAGGTACCTAAGAACTTCAAATTGCAACAAAACAACGATGGATCATTCGATTGACAAGATTTTTTTTTATTCGAAAGATAATTTTGTGGCATTACCAATTTTGGACGTCCAATTTTCGATGACTTTTTCCAACATTTGTGGCCGTATATCGGCAATAACACGGCGAATATTGTCTTCCAAATGGTCAAGCGTTTGTGGTTTATCCGCATAGACCAATGACTTTACATAGCCCCACAGAAAGTAGTCTAGCGGTGTTAAATCACAAGATCTTGGAGGCCAATTCATAGGTCCAAAACGTCAAATTAGGCGGTCAGCAAACGTGTCTTTCAATAAATCGATTGTGGCACGAGCTGTGTGACTTGTTGCACCGTCTTGTTGAAACCACAGCTCCTGGACATTATGGTTGTTCAATTCAGGAATGAAAGAGAAATCATGGCTCTATACCGATCACCATTGACTGTAACGTTCTGGCCATCATCGTTTTTGAAGAAGTACGGACCAATAATTCCACCAGCCCATAAAGCGCACCAGTCAGTTTTTCTGGATGTAACGGTGTTTTGACATACATTTGAGGATTATCTTCACTCCAAATGCGGCAGTGTTGTTTGTTGACGTAGCCATTCAACCAGAAGTGCGCTCCATCGCTATACAAAATTCGCTTATGAAAATCGGGAACAACGGCAATCTAGTTTTGGGCCCATTCGACGAATCTACGCCTTGCTTGTTCAGGCGTGAGTCTATTCATGATGAATTGCCAAACCAACCTAAGAATAAATCACTTCTCAGCTGTTAAATCGATCGCCCTCTTAAACAGTAATGCCAACTTAAAGTTCTATACCTCTAGAAAAAACACCCGTTATTTCAATTAATTTCAATTCTATTTTCGTTGTATATATTCGCTTATATACTTTTTTTTGTTCTTATTTATCATAAGTCTCATTCAATTTCAAAATTTTCTGTTGAAAATATTTCAATATTATTTTTATTACACACCTCTCTGAAGAGAATATGAAATTGATAAATAGATTTTTTTAGTGAAAATGAATAATTGTCAACACGCTATTTTATTTTGATACTTGAGTAAACACATTGTAAGAGATATACAGATATCGTAGAATATGATAATAAGAGGTTCGTCTATAACCGATTAAAAATATTCTAAATATTCCGATAAACCAGAAAATTAAATGAGATTGGCAACACCACACTGAATCTAGTAATGTCCCGTCAATGTGTGGAAAGTCGCCACACGTTCTAGTAGCGTAATTTACATATTTGTTTTCAGATGAACCCTTTTAGCTGGAAACGATAGAAAGATAAATAATCCTAATGCAAACCTGATATGGAAAACAATAATCTCAATGAAATTCAATTTGTATGTACCTTATATTCAATTTCCGAAAATTGGAAAATACAATAGTAGCCGGTCGAACTCAATCTACCTATATCAATTAGCGCAGGTTCCCTAATTTACATGAACAACAACAGCTCATTCTTAATTCCTTTGAGTCCACATTATCAAGTTTGTAATAAAGCCACAAGAGCGTGTACAAAATCTATAATATTATCGCAGGTGGAAATGGAACTGACCACATTGTTTATTTTTCTTCGAAACTCGAAACAAAGGGTATTATGAGTTGAAAGCGGTTGCTTCAAGTTGGCGTTGTATGCTGATAAATATGACTGGTTATTGCATTGAATCATTGTTGTTAGTTATTAACTTCAATGGAAGTAATTTTGCTAGATAAATTGCTTTTAATTGATATTTTGATTCATATACCAAATTGCAGAATAATATTCTCAATCTACATACTGC
This sequence comes from Henosepilachna vigintioctopunctata, assembly GCA_030704895.1. Classification (NCBI taxonomy): domain Eukaryota; kingdom Metazoa; phylum Arthropoda; class Insecta; order Coleoptera; family Coccinellidae; genus Henosepilachna; species Henosepilachna vigintioctopunctata. The sequence goes on from JARQZJ010000032.1 coordinate 4,312,306, forward strand.
AGTCTTCATGGGATTATTGTTATATATTGCAGCTGTTGGAATTGCAATTCATCTGTTTGAAACAGAGATTCCTAAAGGTCCATTTAAACCCTGACAGGTGTATTACGAGGTCTGTTCAAAAGATAGGGTGAATTCTGAATCTTCGTGGGTTGTACTCATGCAGAGCTACGGGTAATTTTTTAAGAGTTGAGTTGTTCAGGTTGGCGACACTGTTTGGTAATGGCACCCAAACGTCATCTGTCAAAGTGAAAAGTTTTCAGTATACTCTGCCGTTTCATCATGGAAAGACCTACAAGCAAGCAACGATTACAAATGGTTGAAATTTACTATCAAAATTCGTACTCTGTGAAAAATGTGTATCGTTTGTTACGACCAAATTATAGTAGTCATAATCGACCTGGTGAATCATCAATTCATGCTGTTATCCCAAATTTTGCACCAGGTTTACTTTGCTTTACATTGAACCATGTCTCGCATGCGTACAGTGCGTACTGAACAGAATATTGCAGCCTTAGCGTACAGTGTTAATGAGGATCGTGAAATGTCAAAACGTCGAAACTAAGGCTCAATGATCCCAATGGAAATCCCAAGACCAAACAAGGCAGGCCAAGTTCGTTCAAATGTGAAGGTTTTGTTCACTGTTTTGATTACAATGGCATCATGAGTTCTTGCCAACAGCTTGCAGAGTTAGTAAGGAATACTACAAGAAAGTAAAGCAACGTTTGTGTGAGGCAATACGGCTCAAACCATAGGAATTGAAAAAAAAATCATAGATTCTGCATCACGATAATGCACCAACTCACACATCAATGCTTTTTCGTGATTTTTTGCCCAAAAATAACACGGTAATACTTTCTGAAAAAAACTGAAAATTCACCTTTTCTTTTGAAAAAACCTCGTTCAATTTGAACTGGTTCATGTGTGGAAAATACATATTGAAATATACGAGATGATACTAAATAAAATTTGAAGGTAATCACTGTTTTCTTTCAGTGTTTCACATCGTTTGCCCATAACATCATTAAAAAGTTTGGCCAAACAATTGATGGACTATCAAACAGTTAATCTCTATAATATTTGAAGATAGGGTAACATCTCGAATCAATTGTCAAGCAATTAATATAATTTTGTGAAATCCAAGTGCTTCTTATTGAATATATCAAATAATGCTCTACAAAAGATCAGTTACGTGACGTTTTGCATCGAGCCCCACCTCCAGCAAGTCTCACTAAATATTCCTCTAAAACACACAGGTGTTTAAAAATCTACGAATTGAAAATTCATCAGCAATTCTCATTCAACTCCCAATCAAACACTTCTTTTCCAATCTTCGATGAATTATTTTCGATTAAAGCGTTTTCGACAGCTGTACTTCAGTCGGAATCATTGATGTTCCAAAGATCGATCCACTTTGTAATTCAGTTTAACAATTCTTCCGATTCTCGACGAGAAAAAAACCGTCTATCTGCTCTAGTGAATACAGCAATTGACACTATGGTTGGAAATACCGCTTGTATTTTCGAATATTCATCTGATTTGATTTCTTTTCCTGTGAATTCAAGGGAAAAAAGTGAGAATGACGAAGAAAAAGTTTGGTTGTCGTTGGTTCGATTAGTCTTGGCATGACTTGTGAAGTCGGCGTCTGTGACCATCGATAATTTCAAATACTGAAGTGAATCGCCGTTATTTGATAGTTCAATATGGAAATATAACGGAATGGTGAAAGACTAGACTATTTTAATTATATATTTATAAATTGAAACACGTGTCTTAGGTAACTTCTTTTTTGTCACGACGTATAAGGAAATGTGGTGAAAAAATCATCAGTCCACATGACGAGACAAAAAAAACGCTATAATGTTTGCAAAATGGTAGCAAAAATATTCCAAAAGTCTGGTGTCAAAAAGTTGGTGTCAGAATGTGTGCGAAAGACGACTTGAGAAATATAAGGAAGAATGCAGTTTTAAGACTCTAGTGTTATAGTGTGGTCCCATCATCAGCAGTAACTTAACTGGTGGCCTGTACATTGTTGTCAAAAGAGACGAGACTTTTATTTGAAGGTACCTACTAAAAAATAAATGCCAAGTCCTGGAGAAATTCCTGAGTAAGTAATGTACGTTCATGGATGACTAGGTGCCTCGTTATATGGCAAAAAGGTGAATTAATACCTCTCAGGTAACCTAGTGAAAGTGCTCGACTAGCCTGCAAGTTCTCCAGATTTAAACCCAATCGAAAATCTTCGAAAGTTGATAAAAGAAGAAATATCTGAAGAAAATGTAACAAACTAGCGTAGGTTGTTCAATACCAATCAAAGAAAACTATTATAGCTATTATACTATAAATATGCATAAAAAGGAGGATTCCAGGAAGGCTCCAGGTATTCATAAGGCGCCAGAAGCCAAGGGTGACTACTAAATATTAGATATGAGATATAATTCAAGAATTTCCTTCTCAAAACACTTTGTTTGATTTTTCATTTCAAACAGAAATATGAAGGTATCCCAAAATAAACCAAGATCTATATTGAATAGAAAATACAGTGTTTATTCTTCTGATTGAAATTTTTTATCGAATCAAAAAGTACATAGAATAGGATTATTTATGAAATTACACATCGATCAAATGGCCACCACGGCTTTGCATATACATATGCATTAATTTGTCGAAATTTTTCATGACGTTGAATCTACTCCTTTTAAACACTAGTGGTCGTCAGCTTGTTGACATAGATCAGTGATTTTCAATAACCCCATAAAAACTCTGATGGTGTTGAATCACACGATCTAAGTGGCCGCTTCTCACCGAAATGAGAGAGTACACGACCTGAAAATATGTACTGCAGTAATTGAATTGTTTCACGGGCTGTATGGCATGTGGCACAGTTTTTTTGAAAACACAAATTGGCCATATCAATATCATTCAATTTCGAGGAGAAGAACTGTGGTACCATGTCGCGATATCGAGCACTAGTAACAGTTAATGCTTGACCGGACTAATTTTCAAAAAAAATATGTTCCAATTATGCCTCAAGCCCAAAATCTACGCGAAAGAGTTACACGTTGTGGTTGAATTTGTTCTTCTACAGTCACATGTGGGTTTTCAGAACCACAAAAGCCGTAGTTTTGGTGATTGATAAAGCCATCGAGGTCAGAACGTGCTCCGTCGCTTAGGATGATTTTGTTCGAGAAATCTGCATCCATTTGTGATGTTCAATAATCCATTCTGCAAACTCTCATCGCTGTGCATGATCATTAGGCATCAGTTGTTGTGTTAATTTAATCTTGTGAGTATGAAGACATATATCGTTAGTGAGTTTACGCTGTATAGAGCTTCCTGAAATTTGCAATTCTTGTCCACGATGTCGAATTGAAGTTCCTGTATTGTCACTGACACTCCTACGAACTCCTTATACAGAAATTACGCAACAAATTTGGATTTTCTGATAGCCTCCCCAATATTTTTCATTCTTACCTGTTTGACAGATGTCAATTCGTACAGTTGGAGGGAATATATTCATCTGAGTTCATACCTACCTCTGGAATACCTCAAGGGTCTAATCTTGGACCACTGTTATTCATTCTGTTCGTAAATGATCTCGTGCATAATAATCAATCTCCACATTTCATGTTCGCGGATGATTTAAACTATATCATGAAATTAGATCCCAGGGCAACTGTGTTCAACTTCAGCTCGCGCTGGACCATGTTGCCAGTTGTGTGAGGACAATTATTTGAGTTTGAATGTACCAAAGTGTAATGTTGTCTTTTTCACAAGGAAAAGAGATCGAATTGAGTCTTGAGATCGACTATAGCGTCGGTGGTCAGGTTCTTTCTTGTTCTGATAAGGTGAGAGATCTTGGTGAAGTCTTCGACCAGAATCTGTCCTTCATTCCACACAACACCCAACTTATTTCATCTGCCTCGAAAATATATGGATTCTTAATAAATGGACGATGAATCAACTCTGTGATAGTTCATATTTAAATGAGAGGTAATAATAAATACTTGTCTAAAAATCACTGACTGAACAATTCTTTATTCGACTAGTTTCGCCTTTTACGGCATTATCAAGAATGAATACATATTACAAAGACAACCTTTGAATATTTGCAGATCTGTCGGACCTAAGAATACACCTTAAATTTGGTCAGAGGTGGGGGTTTCAAATTAAAAACCTCTATGATCGAATTTAAGGTGTATTCTGTGGTCCGAACAGATCTGCAAATATTTTATTTACAAAGGCATTTATTTAGGTATTATTCCACATTATGTTATTATTTTCTGTAATTGGTTATTATACCTGAGGAGAATAAAGAACTAATTATTATTATTATTATACTGCTTTGATATTCACACTTGAACTGCTTGTTTTTGGACGACCAGTGTGTTTGACGTCTCCAACAGATCTTCAAATTAATCTTTCAGAGTTAACCAAGTTGAAAAACTATTTCGACCATATTTCGTATGAAATTTTCGACCAGCAGTCGCCAAGCCGCAGCTGTTTTTTTCGGAAAAACGAAAAGAAGTAGCTGTAATAATATTATTAACCACTGTATATTCATTTCAAGTATTTCATAGGGTAATTATATCAAAATTCCAACCACGGAACAGACTACTAATGAAACAAAATCAGTATTTTTCCAAGAACGAGATAAAAACGTTCTTTCATAGAACGTGTCGAAATAGCAGTTCAATATTTCTCACCTCCTAGCAGTTTTTCTATCGAAATTTTTTCCCGATACCACTGGGCGTTCTCCGATTAAATATAATTGCCGACTATTTCCAAGAGACAACATAGCCGTTGCGACCATTAGCAAAAACGTGAAATAGAACACATTAAGTCGGACTTCACACTTAAAGTTTCAAATATCTTAAATTCCCATATAAAGGCGGACCACAGCAGCGAAAGATCCAGCGTCAGTAACTTCAGAACAGATCAATTTATATGTGATGGTCAATTTACGGCATCCGTGACCGGCATCGTGGTATTTGTAATGATCGGCACGATGTCTTTACAGTCGAACAATTTATATGGCCAAATTATGGCCGGACACGGACAAATGGCGTCCTACGTTTCATATTTCAGTCCGAGGGATCGTTCCGTCTAAGACGAGGAGACGATGTGACTAAATTGCGAAATTGTCACGTCTTATGTATCAGATGTGACTGAAAAATTCTTCTCCCTCGTCTCGTTGCAGTTAACGGGCCCATTTTTTACATTTTTCTTCACGAATAGAAGAGAAACCAGCTATTAATTCAAATTTGAGTGTAAAAATGCTGAAATGCTAAAATTCGTCACGTAACGGAATAACGTTACATTACCTCACAACTAGTGAAAACGTCCAAACAACAGGTCGGATTCAAGTTGAAATATCAACATATTTATACTAATTAATAATTGATGAGGCCGATACTTGATATAAATCGATAAACATAATAAAACAATTGTTAAACTGATTTACACATATACTAAAAAGCATACTGCATGACGTACGTTTCGATGAGATTCACCTTTTTCAAATGCTACGTGCAGACTTATGACAATTTCTCGAATACATACAAAATATAAAATTAAATTATGAATACAGAGAAAACAGGTAGATAACAGGTAGAAGGGATCAATTCATACTGAACTACTTAGTAAATAGTAAACTAAGTAATTTTGAAAAGATTGAGAAGGGGGCTTGAGGTATGATCGATTTGGCTGTTCAAAAGGTTGACAGAATATTTGTATTTATTAATTTGAAGTGATTCTAACAAATTAAGCTTCATTTCCTTATTTGCGGTATTCAAAATTTCAAAATCGGAATTGAATATATGATTTTCATTAATCAAATGATTTGCATAATGTGAATCTGTCTTCTGATTATCAAAGCTACGTTTATGTTTATGTTGGTAGAACTTTTAAAAGTTTGCAAATAAGAATTTCGGAACATAAACGTAGCTTTGATAATCAGAAGTCAGATTCACATTATGCAAATCATTTGATTATTGAAAATAATATATTCAATTCCCTTCTCGATCTTTTCAAAATTACTTAGTTTACCATATAGTAGTTCAGTATGAATTGATCCCTTCTACCTGTTTTCTCTGTATTCATAATTTAAGTTTATATATTGTATGTATTCCAGAAATTTTCATAAGTCTGCACGTAGCATTTGAAAAAAATGAATCTCATCGAAACGTACGTCATGCAGTATTCTTTTTAATATATGTGTGAATCAGTTAAACAATTGTTTCATTATATTTATACTAATATTATATAGAGGTAGAGTTTATGATCTTGTGACGTTGTAGAGGGTATTCTCTGGATCTACTGAACCAATTTTGAGAATTTTTTTGCCAATAGAAAGCCACATCATTTGTGAGTGACATGGGTTATATATTAATCTAGAAAAATCATACGGATCTTTACTGCAATTTCAATAATGTAAACTAAGCAATGAAAAAACTTCTTATAAAATGTCTTTCATCGCATGCGCTGCGAAAACTATGACTTGTTGAACAAAAAAAGGTCCACAATATTGAAAAAGAGATCAATATCTATAAAAAACTTCCCAGTACTGTATGTCTAACTATTGTAGTTATGTCAGTTTAACAACTTTTTTGAGAGGAATGTTAACAAATAGCACACCATGCCAAAAAGACCACGTCATTCATTTCTTTGTATTGATGTTATGTTGTCTATTTCACAAGGAAAAGAGACGGAATTGAGTTTGAATATAGCGTCGGTGGTCAGGTTCTTTCTCGTTCTGATCTTGGTGTAGTCTTCGATCAGAAGCTTTCCTTTGTCCCACACATCACCCAACTTATTTCATCTGCCTCTAAAATATATGGATACGTTATACACAAAATATTTTAAAACTTCCTCAACATTCATTGAACTATTCAATACCCTAATCTGTAGCAAGTTGGAGTATGGTAACATGATCTGGCATCCTATTTACACTTGCCATCAACGCCATCTTGAGGCTATACAGAGAAGATTCTTGAAATTCTTAGTTCGGAAGGAGGACAAAGTTTATCCACTGAGAGGAATCAATCATAACGAATTATTGAGTTGATTTAGTTTGATCTCATTGCAGAACAGGAGAGAATCTTTATCACTCAAATTTCTGTACAAATTACTGCACAATAGTTATTGATTGTCCTCCTCTCTTGGCCGCTTTGAAATTTCGTGTTCCTAGGCAAAATTTTTGCAATACAGAATTATTCCACCTAGAGACTCCGAGAACCAACTCCCTAATACAATCCCCCATTTAGTTATGGATTCTATATTCAATAGAGGTGCCAATAATTGTGACCTTCACTAAGACTCCATAGAAGTTAATAACGGCTGTCTTTTTAGAGGTATAGAGATTTAAGTTGGCATTACTGTTGAAGATGGTGACCGATTTAACAGCTGAGGAGTGATTTATTCTCAGTTTGGCTTGGCAATTCTTCATGAATAGACTCACGCCTGAACAACGCTTGCAAATAGTGCAATTTCACAAAAAAACGAGATTGCCGTTGTTTTCGATTTTCATAAACGAATTTTGTTTAGCGATGAAGCGCACTTCTGGTTGAATGGCTATGTCAACAAACAAAACTGCCGCATTTGGAGTGAAGATAATCCTCAAGTGTATGTCAAAACACCGTTATAACCAGAAAAACTGACTGTTTGGTGGGCGTTATGGGCTGGTGGAATCATTGGTCCGTACTTCTTCAAAAACGATGATGGCCAGAATGTTACAGTCAATGGTGATCGGTATAGAGCCATGATTACTTACGTTTTCATTCCTGAATTGAACAACCATGATGTCCAGGAGCTGTGGTTTCAACAAGACGGCGCAACATATCACACAGCTCGTGCCACAATCGATTTATTGAAAGACACGTTTGTTAACCGCCTAATTTCACGTTCTGGACCTGTGAATTGGCCTCCAAGATCTTGTGATTTAACGCAGCTGGACTACTTTCTGTGGGGATATGTGAAGTCATTGATCTATACGGATAAGCCACAAACGCTTGACCATTTGGAAGACAATATTCGCCGTGTTATTGCCGATCTACGGCCACAAATGTTGGAAGAAGTCATCAAAAATTGCACGTCCAGATTGTACTACATCCGAGCCAGCCGTGGCGGTTATATGCCAGAAATCATATTTAAAATGTAATGCCACAAGATTATCTTTCGAAAAAACAAAATTCTCGTCAATCGAATGATCCATCGTTGTTTTATTGCAATTTAAAATTCTATACCTCTAAAAACGACACCTTTTATTAGGAGTTATGTGAGGAAATTGAATAAAATGAATTCATTTAAATTGAGTCCTGTGTAATACTTCATCAAACGCTATTATTTAGTCATTAGTTCATAATTTAGTTTCTTTAGATTAGAATGAGCTCCTTGTTATATATCTCTTTCATTTTAATTATTTAGTTAGGAAGTAGTCAAGACTAGAGCTTTGAAGATCAGCTCACGCTCGAAACAGTTTGACGAATATAATTGTTAAATATAATCGTGAAACATTAAGCCAAGTTTTAATTAATTTAATATTATGCTATTATATAGTTCATGTTTCTATCAAAAACTATTAATTTCTCATCCAGAACCACACATGCAGATGTGTGGTTCTTTCGCTGATCATTAAACTGAAAAAAGGACCCTCTACATCATTCAATTTTGTTATTTTGTTTTTGCTTGGATAAAATTAATGTTATTGAAGACTGCGTTCGATGATGTAGGAAATGATATTTGAAAATACATCAAAATGGAAGAATGGATAGTTATTTTCATAGAATCAACAACACATTCATTATTTATTTCATTCATTATTAATCAAATTCGTCATTTTTTCAAACGTTTAATTTATAATAAAATTAATTTAGTTGTAAGGATATAAATTATGGGTACCCTTAAATTCCAAGTGAGCTTTAGACGAGGCAATATTCAATAGAGCTGCTACTCTGTTGAAGATAATGGGCACTATCAATCAAAAAACGGAATATCAGCGCTCCAAAGCCAACTAAGCGTTTGACGCACAATTTCTGCTAGATTGAGCAATGATTGTTTTGACGTCTAGAATTATTCTCATTTGTCATTTTTCATACAATGAATGGAGTTCTCTCAGAGGCAATTGAAGACATAATATTAAATAAAATTGATTACTTGTAGATAACTATTTTCCGAAATATTGATTTAGTTAACTAGTAAAAACGTTAACTGATTTCTAAGAAGAAATTTAGTTAGTTATATTACTGGAAGTTATAACTTTGAAGTTACTGACGAGATAGCTAAAGATTGATTTTCATCTAGAGTACTTCTCAAAATAAGTAATAATTGATACATATTACTAGAAAAAGAAATGCATTGATGAATAATATTTATCAATTTATTGCTCTGTTTTCTTCTTTCTTTCGATTTCGTTGAAATTTTTACTGTCGTTTTGGTATTCACGAAGATACAGTCGTGATGTGAATTGAAGTACACAAGACAACGATTAAAATGCACAAGAATCCTAACTATTTTAATGCAAAAAACAAATACAGTTGGACATTGAGTTAATTGTGTGAATACTTCTGCTAATAGAATGAATACTTCACACAATTCCTTCTGTATCTTTCATGAAACAAGTAGTCCATTATGATCTAACTGTGACAGTTCTGAAGCAATTGTTTCAATTTATATATAACTTGGACTAAATACCGACAAAGGTCACTAGATCTGTCAATGCTACAATTGCTCACACTGATTATTATGATATTTTTATGTTCAGACTCTGATAATTACATACATAAATTCATAGCTACCTGTACTTTTATCTTAATTGATGCTTTTTCTTATTAATTATTCTGTACTACATATTTCAGTTTTTTATATTTTCAGTCTTGATTTACAGTTTTATAATATAAATTATCATAGTTGAATAAAATATTTGATTCTATTAGCTGTTGCATATATTCAAATGAATTTGTGATAAGGCAGATAGATGTTTTTTATATATCTGAAAGAAAAGAAGTTGAGATTTTGAATTGTTTCTGTTAATTATAAGGTGAATGTGGTGTACAACAACAAATTTTTGTAGATTTCCAGCTGATATATCTTTAAATATGTGATTTATGGAGGTTTAGTGAAATAAAATTGTTGAATAAATTGAATGTATATAATATTTACGTTTCAATTGAAAGAAATATAGATCTTCAAATTGTATGAATGGATACTTAACCATTTATTTTTATGTATGTAGAAAGTTTTTCATAAACTTGAAGAAAAATTTGAATTCTTCATGAAGAAATCATTGAAAAAAACAACGTGTCAACACCTGAAGTTCATATTTTACTGAGTAATCCTAATAATTCTGGAATAAAATTCTCGCAGGAGGTTTTATTTCGTAAGTTTACTTTGCAGTAATAAGTATTTTTAACTTGAAATGAAAATTGTTTATTGCGTTGAAGCGATTGAAGACGAATCTTGACAACACTGTGCATGCAAACACTTCGCAACTTGGAATCTTGGCAACACTGTGCAGATTGAATTTTGTCTGGATACCGTTTGATTTAGTTGAATTATCGGTTTTCAAACAATTTATTACTGCTTCTGCGATTAAAGTGTAAGAGTTTGAATATTTCAGCTTGAATAAGTGAAGATACAAATATTTTACAAATGCATGAAAGTATACTGTTCTTTTTTCTTACCATGAAGTCAGGTTGAATTAATTGGACCCCTAAATCAGTTCTTTACGTACTATATCACAATAAATGCAGAAGAACCTCTGTGATTACCCGAAAAGTCAGATTATAATTTGAATTCACAGTTATTTATACCTTTCAGTTCACGATCTATCATTTTTGTGAGGAGTTTATTGAAGAAATAGACGTCAATCAGCAACTGAATGATTGGGTTCAAACCCCAGTTGAGATACAGTTAAATAATTATTTTCTGAAATGAATTTCATGAGATTTTTATGTGAATTTCGTTTAATTCATTTCAATAAGAAAATCATCATGAATTCATGTAGTTCTTAAGGTGTTGACGAGTGTTGAACAAAATCAATGAATCCCAAGTTAAAACAAATCAGGTTTAATTAAAGCAGATTCAATGCATTGTTCTTGAACCAAAAAATTTATTTTTAATTGGAGGAGTCACTGCTTATGGAGATTGGAAACAACTTTAGCAAATTCGACTCGCTAATTAAAATTTATCAATTTTCGTCATCTGTCTACCCGTCTATCGAATTCTTCCTTTTCGGGGCTCGATGAATGAAATTAAATTGAATATTTTTCCTTCGTCATCCGGCCAGAATATGCTGGGACGTTTATCGGGTGCCAACATCTCCAAAATCATGCCGCATACATCAATAACTCGCGAAGGGTTTCGGCCCACGAAGGCCTCTCAGTTGGTCACTAATTTTTCTGTGAAAATCCAACAAAGGGGGGCTCGGTGGGGTTTCGGAAGGCTAATTCTATTACCGCTTGATACTACGAAGATAAGGCTGTTGTGCAAAGTCCAATAGGGCGGAGGCGTTTAAAGAACAGTTCGATCTATCATATTTGGAATTTTATTAGCATGTTTCGATCAAATCTTTTGTATTCGATCGTGACTCACAAAATATTAAAGGTATTCAAGGTTTGGAATGATATAGTGACACACAAAGAACGCTAATTATTCGAAATTGGGGCACTGATATAATTTATTTTATTATATATTATATTTGTAATATTTACTACATATTACAAAATATAGTAATAACAAGTTAATTAAAAATTAAAATAATGGAAAGTAAAATACTGTGAATTAAGTAAAGTACCAATTTATTTAAATAACATAATATAGTAGATAGACAAAAACGTTATACTTAGCACCTAACTAATATTACATGATAAACATCAATTAGAGTACTGGCAGAAACAAAGCCCAATTGAATTAGAGTGACTTTAAACTGTATTGCTTTTGGTTGAGATGAACGTTCTCAAAAGTCTTTTAAATACTTTTAAACTTTCACAGTTTTTATATATGCAGGAAGTCCATTAAATTCAATTAAACCTTTATACAAAATAGATTTAAGCTTTTGTGTGGTGTTACATTTTCCAAGGATAAAGTCTGTTTTGAATCTGGTATTATAAGTATGTACATCTTTGAATAATCGAACTCTATCACTAATGTAGGTTGGTAACATATTTCTTTTCAGTTTAAAATGAACACTTGTACATTAAACACAACTCTTTGGCTAACAGATAACATATTTAACACATTAAGCATGGATTTGACATGTGTATATCTATTACATTTTAATATAAATCTCATAGCCCTATTTTGTATTTTTTTTAATCGACTTATTTGATATTGAGGACAATTAAACAATAAGGAACAACAGAATTGTAAATGAGGAAGTGCAATGGCTTTATAGAGTGACAACTTTGTTCTTATAAACAAAGATTTGCCGATTCGTGATAAGAATCCTTCTTTTTTCTAAAATTTTCTCGTTATATAATCTGCGTGTGCGTGAAAGTTTAAATTCGAATCCAAAATTGTACCCAAGTATTTGATATGTTCATCGTGAACAATGGCTTCTCCGTTTACAGAAATACATATATTATCAACCTGCACATTTATCATTCGTGATTTCTTGGCGAATATATTCAATTTTGATTTTCCTGCATTCAAACTTAATCTTTTATCACACAGTCACGCGAATAACTTGTTCATTTCAATGCTCATATCCTATACCATTTGATGTAAATCTTCCCCCACTATATACATCATCGTATCATCAGCAAACAAAGTTATTTCAGATTTTGTGGCTACCTGTACTATGTCATTAATATATATTAAAAATAGTAACGGACACAAAACTGTTCCCTGTGGTACACCGTCATTTACACTTAATATCTCAGACACACAGTTTTTATACAGTACTCAGTACAAGTACAGTTTACTACTGTTTGTACTAAACTATTTATTTTTTTATTATTTATCAGGTTTGGGGCCGAAGGAGACACCTACGAACCAAGGAAATTAAACAATTCAGTAATTTCAAATCAGTCAGATGATCAATAATTGCATATATTGACACGCTTGATGTATCGAAAGTGACTAACCTCTTAATTCTTTAGTTAAACTGGAGGTTCATTATTTGAAAGCAGGTACTTCTTCATTATATGTCCTCATTGATAATATGAGAGATCCTGAAGTCCGTAATTCGTTAAAAATATGAATTTCTTTCTTCATTTTTCACTAGAATAATGGGTTATTTGGTCAGAAATTGGGGCAGCTTTGTTAATCTTTGCATAATGAAAACGCTGTACTACTCCTTTATTTGCAGTAAACTGGAACATGCGTCTATAATTTGGTCTGTTTTCACAATAATTTCATTGTCGACTTGAAGGCAGTTCAGAGGAAATGTCTGAAGTATATGTATTACAGATGTTATTGGCAATATCCTCGAGAGGCTTCGACATTTCCATCTAAACAGATAGTCTAGAATTGATAATTGATGAGGCCGATACTTGGAGAAAATTAATATTCATAATACAACAAAGTTTAAAATTTTCTCATAATTTAATATAAAATACGCATGACGACGTTTCGAAGTACTACTTCTTTATCAAATGCTGGATTAATACTGACTTTGAATTTATTATTCAGTATTAATCCAGCATTTGATAAAGAAGTAGTACTTCAAAACGTCGTCATGCGTATTTTATATTAAATTATGAGAAAATTTTAAATATTGTTGTATTAAGTCTAGAATTGGATTATTGAAGTTGAGGCGTGAACGGTTTGGTCTAACGTTTCTTTAAAAATTTTGCGCAATTCGATGGACTCGCCATTTCTTCTCAGCAAAATAAATATTCGCGTACCAAGGCCTGGTCTGAGGTGAAATGATATATTTTATGTCCATTACAGTAAATCAAATGTTATGTCACTTTCTCTTACCAACTGTATATGTAATTTTTATGATGAGTGTTACTGTCGATGTTATATCTATTTTGATTGACGATCAGTGATTTTGACATGCCCCTCAGAACAGCGCAATGGGATGTCATGATATTTTCATGAACTTCTGTTGTCTACATATGTCTTTGAAAATATAATATTTCAATTTTAGTCTTTTCCATTTTGTTACTTTATATAACTATTGCAATTGATTTTAATTTTATTTTCGTTGACTTCATCATCTATATTTCATTAAGTTCGGTTCACAACGTGTGACTTTGTAATAGATTCTGTTAGAATAGGACTGATAATTGTGATGTATAGAAATATGATGTTGATTTTTGATTGCTCCCTTCATTGAGAAATGGGCTCAATTTGTTTATTACTTAGTACACGTACTGCAATGTGTTTTTTAAGTTTAATTTTTATAATGATGAAATATTTATTCGTTTGGCATCGAAATGATATATGTATGGTCAATTTCCAAGGAACTGATCCCCCCATTCCTTAAAGTGTGATGAAATCGAAATAACAAGAAGTAAAAATGATTGAAGCTTCACCTATATATAAGCATTTGTTTGTACTCATATATTGATAACTGTCGATTACAGTTGAATTGAAATCTTGATAATAAGTTAGTGGGCCGAAATGAATGTAGAGTTAATCCATCGATTTGTTTGGAGTATAGACAACTATTTTGAATTTGTTAATTTGATTTTTTATAAATGAATTTATATAAGTTCGATATATGAAGTTTAAATGTTCCTAAACTATTGATTCACGGATCTCTAATTCGACTACGAAATGAATCATAAACGGCAGGAAATGAGTAATTCGTCGAAGACAAACAGATGCCGCTCCAATCAACTTCAAACCCCGTAGTTCGTTACAAATTGGATGTCACTTCACCTCTTTCTTGTCAGCCTTCTCGAAATGAACGCCACGTTCTGACCCTAATCTGAGCCTTTGGATCTATCGAAACTGGCCTTAAACCGCGTGACGGATGAAACGCCTAAGTGGTTATTGTTTAATATCTCAGGTGGGGGTCCGCGCTACGGTCCCGGACTCCGTCCGGAAAAAAACCCGCCGCTAAATCGAAAAGCCGCAGGTAGTAAAGACTTATTACCGAACGGGAGACCGTCGAAACGCGTTAAAATTGACAAGAGTGTGATTGGAGGATTAGCCGCGAACGTCAAAATCGAGGAGTTAATCATCTAGATGAAATATGGAATTCGGATTTTTTCACGTCTGGCCGCCCCGCGTTCCCTGCGTTTAACGAAGTTGTTCTCTGAGTGAACGGATGAATATTCACACCGTACTCATCTAGATAGCATTGTTCACGAAGCACATTCAGGGAAATTGTTTTTTTTCTACAAGAACTGCGGAATCTTTTTCGATAACGTCAATCAAGGTTGGCTATGAGGCGAATATTAATTGGATATAGGCAGGTGTTCGGAATTGTCTTTGGGAGACAAGCACAATCATCGAGTTAGGCTTTATTATCGCAGTAATAATCGCACTCAATTCGTACAAATAGAGAATATCAAATCTAGAGAATTTCTAGTAATTTCAGGAGTGCCGCAGGGATCCAATCTTGGACCCCTACTATTTGTCCTGTTTATTAAAGATCTCTTAGAGATGGTGGACTGCATAAAGGTAGCTTATGCGGACGATATTGAAATTTATAAAAGCGTGTCATCTAAGCATGATTGTTTGAGGCTACAAAATGACCTGAATGATATCAGCCGGTGGTGTAACAATAATTGTTCACTTTGTTAACAACAACCTTGTTTATTTGAATATCATGAAAAGTAATGTGGTGAATTTTACTAGAAAGATAAATGAGATATCTTTTGTTAATAACATTGCAGGTGTTAATCTGACTCGACTTCAGGAATTTCACTTTTTTTACGATTTTTCACGAATAAAAACTTTGAAGTGATTTTTCTCCGAAACGCGTTTTTTCGCATGAAAAAAGGGTAAAAAAATTAAAAAGTCCGCCATTTTGTTTTTTTTTATTGAAAATATTTTGTTTTTTTGGTTTTGTTCGCCATTTTGTTTTTTGCTTTCATATAATTCTTTTTCAAGAAATTATGAAAAGAAACTCATCATTCATCTCCGATTCAGATGAATTCAGCAGCCATTTTTAGGACCGCCATTTCGAAAAAAAAATTTTTTTTTCCAAGTAATTTCATATATGTGCTTTCATATGTAAATAAATTGATTACTCAACATGTTTTGTACTATAAATAAAATATATTGAAAAAATTACGTTTTTTGGAGAAAGCTGGCATTAAGTTATAAGGTCGTTAAATTTCAACGATTTCTAATTCAGGTTGTCCTAATTGCATTGATTACTATGCTAGGTAAAACATATTGAATTAGTATAGGATATAATTACCCTGTCGATGTTCAAATACATACGAAATAAGGATATTCAACGACCTATAACTAACTAAATTAACAATGGATAAATTACGTACCTACACTCAAATTCCACATGACTGCTCGCAAACAACTACTATTAAAATGACAAATAGTCACGTACAACTACATAACTAGCTTTTTTTGTATCTCTAACCAACGACTCAGAAAATAATGAACTATTAAGGATTTCTGTTCGCTAGTTTAGATGTTACTAGATAGTAAATAAAGGATTTTTTGAGCCATAAACACGAAATTATTTTTAACGAGTGTACCTTTCAAGGTAGAGCATAAAAAGTACATTTGCGAAATGTAAATTGGGCACAGCAAGTGGAAGTGTAAGAATGGATATACCATGTCATACAAGACAATTGCCTTTGATATAAAAGATAAATTCACTTATAAAGCCCAGTTTAGGCTAAGATTATTTGATGAGAATATTGTCGGTATTATATTTTTCATTCCAACCGAATTTGCAGAAATAAAATCATCGTTACATATGAATAATTTATTGAAATATGAAGAATTTGTTGATATATGAAATTGAATGATATTTGAAAGAATAAAGAATTAAGAACATCGTACCTAGAAACTGTGTTATGACTGTGTATTACAGTCTTGTATATAGTCATCTAAATTAAAAATTCTGCTGTGCGGCTGCTCTACAGAAATAAATAGGCTGTTTATTACACAGAAGCGAATACTACGATTAATATTCAATACTCATCAACGAACATCTTGTAAACCTATCTTCATTAATAATTACATACTTAAGTTACCGTGTTTATATATTTATAGATGTTCGTTATATGTTAAAGAAAATGAGGATAAGTTTATTAAATTGAATAGTTATCATGAGTATTCAACAAGAAACAGGGATGTACTACTTATTCCTATGCATGAAACAGCTAAATTTGAGCACTCTCTCTATTATTATCGTAGTATTAAAATTTTCAACCATTTACCATCGAATTTGAAATTACTGAAAGTCATTTGTTTAAGAGGAGAGTTAAATATCTGCTCTTAACAAAGGCATACTATAGTGTGGCAGAGTATTTCGATGATTCGAATGTAGGCAATAATGTATTAATCAATTTTTTGTATCATATGTTTTTATATTTTTTTTAACACAAATATTCTTCACCATGTGAAATTGTCTCAAATGTTCAATATTTCTGAGTTGATTTTTTTCTCTTCTTTCCAAATAAAGTTGCATATTATTGTAAATATAAATTCAACCAATATTTCTGTTTGAACCAATATTTTTGCTCGAGGGCTGAATGGAAAATCAGACCCAAAACTTAATTCAGGCCTTTTGAGAGCATTCTTCCCATTTGTAATTATTGTATCGATTGAAATGAATGTAATTCTACAATGTAAAGAATGTTTCTCAATAAACTTATTTTATTACTATTATATTATAAATAGATGTTTGACTTTGGTTGACTAAAATACATTTGATGTATTTTATATATGTAATATTGAAGAGAAACATTTTGACGATTCTATCTATAGAAATGCAATAAAATATTGAATTCAATCACTGGAAAAGTATATTATATATTTGAAAGAATATTTTTAGGCTTTTGGGATATTTTAAAACTGTTTTGTTACTTACAATTAAAGAAATTGTCAAATGAATTGACCATTTATTATGTTTCAATATTCATTAAAATTTTCCACATTTACTTAGTCCTCAGTTTCTTTTCTTGAGTAGTGAAAAGCTCAACATAAATCTATATGTAAACTTGACTTTTTTGGTCCTTCATTCAACTTCAATTATTATTGTCCATGCTTTACAGTCTCTGAACTTCAGAATCCAGGTATATGCCTCAGTGAAATATATCTGGAGATCCAGAGGCATATGATTTAACAATTATAAACAATTTCGTACTTATAAATCAAATCATGTATACAATATTTTGAACATTTTGAATGAATATTGATGTGAAAATACATAACTTGGTAAGGTTGATATATATTTAAATTATGTTTATTTTATATATTTGAATTTCCATGTTACTGTTCCAAATTAACTATTTGTTATTGATTTGAAAATTCGATCGATTTAATGATCGAAGTCAGTTTTACAAATTCATCATATCAATATTATTATGTGACAAGAAATGAGTTATACCAGAAATAAGAATCTAAATAAATGAACATAACATATTTAACTACATACAATTGATGTTATTAATTGTGCTAGTGTTGTACAATGAATAACAAAAATATAAATTAGCAACTTGTGAAAGAAATTTAACTACATTAACATAAACTGCATATATGTTTAAAATATCACCAAATAATGTAAAATGCATGAAATATTTCTTTATCGAAATCAATTTAGCAGCTTAGAAGCATTACCTTTGGAAAAATTAAACATTGTTTATTTCTGTTGATACTGCATATATATTCAAAGAATTTTGATGATGAATTAAAAGAATTATTCTACAATTTTATAAAACATCCGTTATTTATTTCTATATTACAAAGATTGCATGAAATTTTTAACATAACAATTCATTATTGATCGTAATTATTTAGGACTATAAAATTATTTAAATAAGTAGATATATAAAAAATAATTTGTGATATATTATGCGATTGAAATCGATTCACATCAAGATTCATTGAATATATTTGAAATTGTCAGTAGCATATAGTATTTTGTATATTACCGGAACCTAAAATGAATTAAGTCCACAATATCGTTTGAAATGTTTTAAAATATCAATAATTAAGGAACGTGTATAATTTGTAAAATTCTGTGATATATTTACCTCTCAAATAAATGAAAATGTGAATGATTGTGTTCTATAAGAGAATTATTCTTGATAATAGCGTAATAGCTTGAAACATCTGTTAAGTGCAGCAATTCTGAAACAATGTTTTTTAAGAATTTTCCAGCATTTCAGCCAAGATTTGTTGCAATATATTTATAAATATTTAAATATAAATAATTTCAGTTGTATGAGAATTTAATTCATATTTTGTATTTATTTACTGTAGGCCTACTTGCCCAAATATAAATATTAGGTAGGGTTACTTGATGATTTATGATAGGTAACATACAAAACCAGATGTTTACTTTGTACCAAAAATGTTTCTACTTGGGATTTATTTTGTCAGCTTCCTTAAATAAAATCTATAGCGTAAAATCATCTGGATAAAGATCGTTTAACCCCGAGGTGAACAAACAGAAACCGTACGGATAAACAAATTATAAGAGAATAAAAGAACTTATATGAAGAATGGCATTTTTAAATTAATGGTAACAAGCCTTAGGCGACTATCTCTACCTGTTATGCAGCTCTATTTACAATAAACCAAAGAATTCCTTGGATTGTAACCCACATTGGGTCGGCCACTGACAGCCGAAATGTTGCATTGTAACGCATTGGCTTGTGGGTGTCGCTCTAAAGTTGGGTACCCACGCCACGACGTCACGTGAGGATTTACTCTTGATTTCATCTAATATTGTTTTTTGATGATGATTTATGTGAATTACTGTCTAAGTAGGATGAGAATTCAATATTTTGTACACTCAATCAAATTTACAACCTGAAGTAAAAACCTGTATATTTTATTCTAGTTTGTGTGACTTTTAGTCTAAAAACTTTCTTGGGTATTGAGGCTTCTATAGAGGTGGGTACCTATGTAAAATGCGTTCTGATAGTCCAAATGATACTATTGGAATTCTTAAGAATTATTGTTTGAAGGGCAAGGTTTGCATACTGAAATAATTGTTGTAATGACTTGCGAACATCTAACTTGGTTTATTTTCAACAAAGAAATCAAAACTCAAAAAGAGGAAGAAAAATATTTTTTTGTTTCTCAATTATAAATTTTGCAATTGAATATTGTAATCACAATTTTCAATTAAAATTGTGTTTACTTAATGGTTAATTGTTCTATAAGATCATCAATATCGATTTGTATTCAATCGAATGGATCGATTGAATACAGTCAAGACAAAATGATTCGAGGTATTTATAGTTCATTTATGTTCATGAAAGAAATCGAAAGGTAGGTACAATATAGATCAATGTTTGCATTTCACACCTGAAAATACATTGCACTATGACTTCAAAAGAATTATTTATGAAGAAATTGATGAATCATATAAAGAATATAAAAGCTTCAATATAGATCCTTGTGGCATACCCTATTGAATAAAAATTGATGAACCACCTATCAAAATTCAAGGTTAAAATTCCTCCGAATTCAAATGGAATAAAAATTTTGTAGCTGAGATATTTTTATCTTGTTATTTTGGAATTGAGGTTCAGTATTGTTAAAACTCAATAGTCTAATACAATTTAATGAAGAATCAATACTCGACTACCAAATTTGAATTCCTAAACTCAAAAAAAGTCATTAAACACATTCCAAATTAATGATAGATTTTCGAAGTATTCGAAATAATCCTTAAGTACAAAAACAATAACGAAATTTAATGTTTCTATTCCGTTAGACATCTATAGTTTCAGGGTAACTTTATGAAGTTGACTAGACATTAAACCTTCATCACAAATGTCAGATGCACAAGAAATATTGTATACAAAGGCAATATAGAGAAGAGAAAAGCTTTATCAAGTCCGCAAATATCCATTTCATCCGTGACAAAATGGCCTCAGTTATTTGAAGTTATTTCCTTCAAGGTATACAATTATTTAATAACTTTACAATCTACCAGTATTTATGTTGCAAGCTGAACGACAATTGCTTTTCAGTTTAGAAAATTTATTTTCTTACCTACATAACTGTACATTGCATCACAGTTACAATATCAAATGATTAGAAAATGAAAATTAGAACTCCATATTAAGTAAAATTCTCAAATCAATGTGGTGAGTACATATTTAGAAGTTATGTAGTCCATCGTGATCAAATGGCCAAAAGTATCATTGATATGTGACAATCCTAATGGAATATACGAAAATTTGTTCATTGAGTTTCAATAGAGTGGGTATATTGGGTGGCAAATCTGATAATGTGTGGACACTATAGTTACTTGATGGTGGGTGTTGGTCTAGGAAAAGAAGAAACCTGTCTGGTTTACGAAAGTATCATAATTTTCGAGTTAACTATTTCTCCGGATCAGCCCATTCTTTCCTATGTTATTAAGGATACTTAACGTCCGAACGAGATCTTCAGAACGAAGAAAACGTTGATTTGTTATTTTTGGTATCTAAAAGGACTATTTCTATGGAATTCTTAACGTTTTCTGCCAAAAATTCGATTATATCGCTGTTGAAATCAATGTTTTGTGATTCATATATATTTTCAGGCACGCCTTTCTAGAACTTATTATTTAATATCTGAAGCCGAAGAACGAAAATGAAGAAAACACAGGTTGAAATTATGATTCCATACCAATATGATTCAATATCATATAAAATTATATAAAACAAATATTACACTGTGGATTAAGGTTAGAGCACATAGTTCTATACAAGAAAATTGTCAGTAGTGTGCTATAGATGAATACATTTTGTATTATGAGATATTCCTACAAATTTATTGAATGTTCCCGTTTTCAAAAACACCAAAAGGTCTTAAATTACAAGTTTTTTCAACAATTGATGGGTACAAAATAAACATATGCATATTTATTTTGATATATAAGAAAAAGTTAAACATTTCACTATGGATAATCATATTCTCTTCGTATCGGCCTCATCAATCAGTAATTTGAAAATATACCTTGCTTTTCATCACTGTTTTGAAAGATCGAATAGATTTTGGGAAGTCTCCACTGCTTGAAGTTCTTGAGAAATTATGCTGGAAGAAAAAGAAGAATGGGGTCTATGAACTGACAGTCTGATAAGACACTCCATTGTATCTCCATTTTGATACTTGTTCACCTGTTACTATTACAAGTACAACCCATTAAATTCAGAGAAATGATCAACTACGAACCAGAAGAAATAGGAGATAAAAGAACGTATATAGGAGAACGAAAAGACACAAGAGACCGCGGAATCAGGAAGTGGCAGGCAAGACATTCCATCAAAATGCCCTTTATAAGATTCAGATAAATTTTTTTTGAATATTCGCCTGTTCCGAGAGTATCTTTGATAAGATACACCTTGGTATCTCTATTTTGATACTTTTTCACCTGTTACTATTAGAAGTACAACCCATAAATTTAGTGAAGTGATAAACTACGAACCAGAAGAAAACGTAGATAGGAAAACCAGAAGATACAAGAGACCACGGAATAAGGAAGTGGCACGCAAAACATTCCATAAAATTTTTTCTTTCCTCATCCCAATCCTTCCAAATCCCAAAAAACCTACATTTTTAGACGTTAGTAATGCATAGAGGAATTTTATTTAGGTTCTCGAAAAAGACAGAAGGGAAGGCACCAGGCTCAAGTGCTTACGCAGCATGGTTGTCTACTTCGAAGTGCGGGTGTGGGGTGTCAGAAGGTATATGACCAAAAGAAGATAAACCGAAAGATCAGGGGAGATTTTAGTGGGTAGACAGCTGTTGCAGTTGAAACCTGCACAGCGTTCAAGCTCTTGAAGTTCCTCCTCCCCCATTTCAGCACTATTCATTTGGAGTTGTCGCCGTGGAACTTCTTGAGGAGACCACCTTATGGAAGAGGAATCGACAACAGCAGACGAAAGTGGGAAAATCAAAGATTCACACAGTAACAATACCTTAGGAATGACATCTAAGACACTAATTGAATGTTATCGGCCACTGAGGAAATAATTAAGTGTTTTGAGAAAGAGAAAAATGTTTTTAGAAGAAATGAAGGCCATATTAAAAACGAAGGAGGTATGGAGAAAACTCTGAACCTCCTGGAATCCCAGAGGATCATGATATTCTTCTGTTGATCCTAAATAAGGTTGTATCAAAAAACTATAGTTGCTCTTATACAAGTGAACACCATACGGGCAAAAACTCTCAAAGATGTTTGTGTACTGCCGCAAAATATGTATTTCCACTTAATCCACTTTCAAAACGGTCAACTTTTCGAGAAATTGATGAAGTATTGAATTTCTCTGATGAATTGATTATTCCAGTAATATCCAAAGGCAATATAATCGCTAACTAGCACGACGTCCAGAAATGGCTTGAGAAAAACCATCAATAACCAATATGCAGATTGGTATCGTGGATCAATTAAGTCCACGCATCTCGGTGAACATGTACCACCCACAAGGAATGCTAATTAACAATGCTTCATGCAGCCAATATTAATGGCCGTATGAAAAATCCTATATAATTTTATTTACTTAGCTGATGTTGTTTGTTTAAATGGTAACGCCTCCCAAAAACAAAAATCTCTTTATAATAGATGCGCTGGCGCCCGCCCGAACTATCTATCTTGCAGAAGGAAGTTCGATGGGCCTCCGAAGACTCCAGCAATTTGACCGCGATTATGTACGGAAGTACCCTCGCCAATTTGTACATCTGTCTCCACATGAAGCAAGAGCCATGGCGGATTTCAAACAGGCCATGAAGAGCTAAGCCCGGCGGTGTTGCCAAAATCGAGTCGGTGGTCTACTCCCAAAGATAATTTATTAATTGTTAATTTAGATGTAGCCCTGAGATACAGATCTTTCACTTTCACTAGATTGAAGATGTCATTGTCATTAACACGGCCAACAAATTTTTTTGTACTTTTCTAGGGTTGAAGAAGGTCAAATGACCTTATAACTTCCCTCTTTTCTTTTATATAATGATAAATTGTTGTAAAATGCCATAAAGAATTTAGTAAACGTATTCTACTACCACGGCCGACTTTAAACAGGCCATGAAGAGTGTAGTCCGGCGGTGTTGCCAAAATTTAACCGGTGGTCTATTCTCCTAGTCAGTTGTTCCCAAAGTTTCAAGCATTATTACAACTCTTTTTGTATATTAGGAACAGATAAAAAATATTATTGGTATTTATTAAATACTAAATATTATTTATGAGCATATATAACTGTAACAGAAAAATGAGCAAGAAAACAACGATGTTTAAAAAAATTAAAGCATTCTTCTCTCATTAAGGTAAAAAAGTCTTGAGTTCCTTGAGTACCTTCTTAGAGAAGTACTTCTTTGAATTACAGAGGTGGTTCAAAGAAGTACATCTGATATACTATTAATACTTCCAATAATATTAGTACTATCAATAATATACTATTGGTATTTCTGATATTATTAATACTTCTAATAAACTTATAAATAACTCAAACAAAATCTCAACTGATAACATTAATACGAAGGCCCAAAATAAATAATAACAACACCGAAAATGAAAAGATAAACAATTATATAACTTAACTGTAATTTGGTACTACGACAGATGTCTTTCTTAAAAACACGAGTTGACTTTGAGTCTCTCATTAAGGTGAGAAACGTTTTGATTCCTTTGAGTCCTTTCTCGAATATGTACTTCTTTGAGTTACAGAGATTACATTCTGGTGAATGAAAATCAGCATTGTGTATTGCAGGTATGTATTTGAGACCTATATGTCATGAACTCATCCAAGTAATTTTGAAGTGAATTATTCATTGTCTTATATATGAAAATCATTGTTATTTTGTGTATAACATGTGTACATTGTGTAACAGACAGACATTCTAAAATTATTATTACTGCTTACTGTATGTATCTTTGATTGTCTGTAATATGTGATTATACTGTTACTTGTTTATGTACTTATGGTATATTTATTTGTGTTCACAAAGATCTTGAGTTTTAAGTTGTATTTTATCAATATATGCTTAAAATTTTCTCGCACTGAATTTCATCGATTCTCCTGATTCATAGATTATTAAAATTTTTGAAAGATGTAGTAAATAGAGAAACAGATTGAACTCATTTCACGCTTAGACTTATATCTTAACTATCTATTTCCCTGTTAATATAATATTGAATCGTTATATAATATTACATGCCATTAACAAGAATTGCCATTTCTACGCTTACCCGATTTGAAATCAACTCCCTTACAAGCAATTTTCGTTGGGATCAAAGCTTGGAGTTCGATGATTGTTAAGAATATCATTTTACCAGACGGTTCGCCAGAGTTGCCACTCCCCGAAGCCGGTCGGATTCATATAGAAATTAACATATTTCTTGGACGACCGATGATTATAAGAACCGAAATGAAATTACCGAAATTCTTAGTGTGTTATTATAGCAGGGCGATCCTGAATGAAAATTCAAATTGGGAATTGAGATAAAATTAAAATTTCACTAATTATTATTTCTGATTTAATTTTTATTGATCAAGTTTGCTAAATGAATGATTTGTTGTTTATTAAAAAAATATAATTTTTTTTCACATTCGACATTAACAATAAACGTTTTGAATGCAAAATACGACCTTCTTGAATGTCATTAGTTCAACTTTCAAAAAAATACGTTATCTCAGCCTTCTTTATCTTTTATCTTTGGTGAGGGACATAAAGAACTCAAAATAGATCTGCTTCTTCTTCTTCAATCTTGATAGTGGCCAGCTGGTGTTTTTGTTCAATAAAGCATATTTTTTCTTGATTCTTTAGGAAGACAATACTCAATCCGTCGAAACGTTCGACGATTTGTCGAAACGTCGGTACAAAAAATTTCGTGTACAAAATATAAGGTATTTTAAGTGATGTTTCATCTACAATCTAAATTATTAAAAATTATAAAGTGTGTTTTTTTAAAGGTACAGAACTTTAAAATGCAATAAAACAACGATGGATCATTCGATTGACAAGAATTTTTTTTATTCGAAAGATAATCTTGTGGCATTACATTTTAAATATGATTTCTGGCGCATGACCGCTACGGCTGGCTCGGATGTAGTTCATCCGATTTTCGATGACTTTTTCCAACATTTGTGGCCGTATATCGGCAATAACACGGCGAATATTGTCTTCCAAATGGTCGAGCGTTTGTGGCTTATCCGCATAGACCAATGACTTTACATAGCCCTACAGAAAATAGTCTAGCGGTGTTAAATCACAAGATTTTGGAGGCCAACTCACATGTCCAAAACGTGAAATTAGGCGGTCACCAAACGTGTCTTTCAATGAATCGATTATGGCACGAGCTGTGTGACATGTTGCGCCGTCTTGTTGAAACCACAGCTCGTGGACATCATGGTTGTTCAATTCAGGAATGAAAACATTAGTAATCATGGCTCTATACCGATCGCCATTGACTGTAACGTTCTGGCCATCATCGTTTTTGAAGAAGTACGGACCAATGATTCCACCAGCCCATAAAGTGCACCAAAGAGTCAGTTTTTCTGGATGTAACGGTGTTTTGATATACACTTGAGGATTATCTTCCCTCCAAATGCGGCAGTTTTGTTTGTTGACGTAGCCATTGAACAATTAATTGATACGATGAATTGCCAAACCAAACTGAGAATAAATCACTTCTCAGCTGTTAAATAAGTCGCCATCTTCAACAGTAATGCCAACTTAAAGTTCTTTACCTCTAAAAAAAACACCGATATCATTTCGAGAAAGGTTTTTTGAGGGGACATATACCAGATGTAGGAGACAATAATATAGTAGGAAATTGAATGAATACGTTCACACGTGTTTCCAACATTGTTGGATCTGATCAGAACTGCGTAGCCAAGTCAAGTGTACGAGCTTGGAGATGGAAGAACACAAAAGGAGACACTCGTAAAAGAAGTGACCTCTTTCAGTGAGTTTTCATTTGTTTTCTTCCTTCTCCAAGTTCGTTCATCTTATTTTACCTTCGACGTACTGATGAGAGTCAACAAGTTTGGGGTATAGAGATAATTTCCACTTTGTTCATAGTTTCTCCCGCAGAAAACCGTCTTAAAATGTATTGCTATAAAAAGCAATTTCTAAAATTTCTTAAATTTCAACTAGGCCCTTTTAAATATTCTTCCTTTCAGGACGAACCGACAACATATGTTCCTCTTACACTTTAGCGGCAATTTTGTACAACCCCTACTGGATAATTCATCGGAGGAACAATGAAACCCTTTGATACGACTGTAGACGAATGCAAATATCTTTGGTCAGTCACACCTCACAAGAGGATGGAAGAGATCCGTGTTGACGGTTCACCGCTGTTTTGAATTGTAAATGACAGTCGCGACACCTACTTCCAGCCTTGTTCAACATGGAAAACAGGCGTAGAAGGGCCGGTTCGTTACATTATACTGTACATCGTTTGAAGAAGACAGTTTTCTTGTGAAGAGAACGATAACTATGTAAGACAGGTCATATTTATTCGTCTTTTGCTCAGTGTTGCCAACCGTACGATTTAAATTGCATTGATACGATCTCTTCATGTAAAACTGTATGTATTTTAAGTAAAATTGGATGACAAATTGAATGTATTATATAATATAGGTAACAATGATAAGTATGAGTATATGTTACTTGTGGATTCAGTGTTTTCAATATAATGGGATTTCCCCGCACAATTTGACAGTCCCTACGTCAATCCTTAATGTGCCAAATCATTATGGGACTTTTAGTTCCACAAAATATTAAGGATGCTGGATCATGTAGTGAATACAAGACATCTGAGGAGATGTTGCCTAAATTGAAATTAGGTATGTAACAAAAAAATACTTTCACTTTCGCATCTGCTGCTAAGCCTAATGACTTTGCTAGTTACTTATGAAAGTTGTAATAAAAATTAGAATACCTAAACTATATGTAATCCCTCGATTAGTCTGGAGTACCCCAAGGTTCCATACTAGGTCCGTTGATTTTCACAATGTTCATAAATGAAGTAATCGATGTCATAGATGTTGAGGGTTCATTGTTCGCTGATGACTTCAAGATTTTTCATTATCTTTCCATTATCGGTGACTGCCAACGCATTGTTAGAAACTTGCATAATATTGTAAATTGGTGAGATCTCAACAAATTGACTCTTAACATCTCCAAATGTCGTGTTATGTCGTTGTCCGCAAAATATAATTTGATAAATTTCAGCTATGAAATTGGTAATAATATTTTGGGACCTAAAACCTAAAACATTTATTGACCTTGACGTAACCTTCGATTCTCAACTAACTTTTGTGCCACATATCAATGCTACAGTAACCGCTGCCTGTAGGGTATATGGTTTCATTATTCGCAGTGGTAAGGAATATATCAACACTGAAAACATTGTATTGTGCGTTTATAAGATCTAAACTTGAATACGGATCAACAGTCTGGAATTCTAGTTATCAGTTACATATTGATCAACTGGAGTCTATACAACGAAAGTTCCTGAAACTTTTGAGCTTCAGAATTGATGGAACCTTCCAGCAGCTAGAACGAATGTTCTAAAACTTTCTCCATTGCACACGATGGTGAACAATATAATATTTTGGGAGCCAAGGTGGATATTTTCAACTGTTCTGTTACTGATATTATTTCAAGTTTCCTTGATATGCATAATCTCTGCTACAACAATCATTTATATGTATTCACTTAAAGGATTCATATTCACTTATATACTTGTATGTGTGTATATGTGTTAATATGTAAATGTGTATGTATGTGTGTGTTTATTTTTATATGTATGTATAAGTTTGGTCATCATTTAAGTTTTTTTTATTCTTATAACTAATTGTATTGATTTTTATCAGTTGTGATTCATGGTCACAAAATCTTTCTTTTGAAAGCTTTTGAAACTTTTGTACTACCAATTTTGTTTTCAGTTTTGACTCTGTTGTCTTTCCTGTTTTGTAATTAGGACATGTCCTGTAAAACAGTGTATGTTAAATAAATAAGTAATCTTATTATTGTTGTGTGTAAATTGAAAAGAAATATATAAGACAAATACCTTTAAACGATGGATAATTTTAAGTTGTCAACACAAATTTGGAATTTAGAAATTGATTTGTAATAATGTTGGTAACCTTAGTATCATTAAAAAAAAAGGTTATGATATCTAAAAAGGCCCCTGCTAGTTACTCTGGTGGTAACAATTTTCGATTTTAAGGAAATTGGCTGAAATTATTTATCATTTTTGTAATTATTTATGTACGATTTGACAGTTTTTAATTATAGGCAATGTCTTATTTTTTTGCTGTGAGCAACTTAAAATGTCGAATTGTACACACAATGGCAAAACTTACGAAATGAATCGAATGAAATCGGAAATTGTTAGCATTAAAGCTTACATAATCAAGGTAGAGGACAACTTTCTTCGTATACAAAGTCGAGATTTTGAATCTGTATCTATGGTAATGCCACTTTTCTCATCTCTGAAAATATGAAATCAAATCTTAATGATAAATAATGATTCATGTTTATTAAATGATATACATATATTGATTGAAAATTACAATCTCTTTTTAAATAATTTTCGTTGTTTTGTTAAAATTTCATTACGTACTATTTTTTTCCTTGAAATATGACAAAATACGATCATTTCTAGTCCATGCTACGATTTTCTAAAAAATAAATTTGGCAACACTGTCATAGAGTCTGGTTCCACTTGACTTTTAGGTTAAGAAATGTGATGTTCGTAAAGTACGTTTGATAAAAGCACTCATACAAATCATTTTATTTCCTCCTGATTCATCATTTTGATATACGTAATAATCTTTGGTTGTACCATTATAATTCTGACATTTGGCCTCTCAGAAAAACCTAAATATGCCCTGATTTTATTTGTCATTCTGTTTAACCTAACCAATCTTCCAGTTCAAGTATTGTCTGGGTTTTCATATAATTTCGTCCTAGATATTAATTTTATTTTCAGCACATATAGCAATATTAGGTCACGTTTAAACTTAGAAAAATCATTAAAATATGTTCGTTGAACATTTGGCAGAAGATCGATGAATTAGTTTCAAGAGTTTCATACAAAAAGTTAAGTAATTTTTTTGAGATTAAAATAAACTCGATTTAACTGCCAATGGAGACCATAATCAATTGACACAGTTAGAACAATCAATTACAAAAAATTTCGTATTTATCTAAATTAACATTTCAATATCTGTTTATTTATTCGGAAGAATAACACTGGTTTATAATTTATTTGCCCATTAATTGAATATATAAAAGCTAATGACTTTAGATAGTTAAATACCAGTTTCAAATCTAAGAATTAAATTGGTTATAAAAAAATGAAGCGGTTTCTTCGAGTTCTGTTGACTGCTCAATGAACACCCTGTATATTGAGTAACCGACTAATTTATTACGTTACCTTGAGGAATTTATTCACCTTCAGTTCGTTCAAACCCAAATCTGGTTATTCGTGCTTAATAATTTTCAAATTTTTATATTAATTCTTTTCATTTATAACTACATACAACTTTTCATTTTCAATTTAAACGAAACCTTCCTCAACCTTTTTATTTTCGATAAATGAAGTTCTTGAAGATAAAAAGAATTGAATTTCAAACTAATAAAGTAAATTGTAGTAATTAAAATAGTCATCATCAGTTGAAAAGAGCAAATTAATTTGAAGGTTACTCAATCAAATGTTGGAACATTTTCTCTTATTTAATTATGATTTATAGTATTAAATTATTATTCTGGGAATTAACTGAACTGAATCCGGTATCCACAAATCTGCTTGGTTATTAAATAATTTAATTTTCCCTTTTTATTCGAGAGAAAAGCCGAAATGAATTGATATTTTTATGGGACCGGGTCCCATTAAAATTGTCTTATCAATTACATTAAAATGATAATAATAATGTAACTGCTTCTCAAATTGTTACCAACATTAATTCTTCGTAGGATGTTGCCGCTAACGATAAGAATTAATAGAGTGTAATTGATGAAAGTAATTGATGAGGATACCCCAGATAATTTGAATCATACAATAATGCAGGTGACGTAGGAAACTAAGACAGTTACAATCTCTCAATGGTATTATTTGTGATGATAATGTCGATATTGAATGAAATATTCTTTTTTTGGGAAGGAGTTCACATATGTAGATTTCTATCAAATAAATCTAGATCAAAAGTTAAGGAAAACGTACTCAAATTCCACAAAAAAATTTATGCACTCGGCTAAATCCCAATTTTATCGAAAACATTCTAGTAACCTATGTTTCGGACTACTTTCCACTATCGAGAGTTTGGTAGTCTTGATTACCGAATTGAAATACTAATCATATTTTCATATTGATTAGTTTTCAGAAAATCTGAAGTACTTCCCTCAGCTGATTTTGAAGAGATAACTTTATACTTCAGGCTGAATCTTTATTATTAGTTCATTTTAGTGGTTTCCTGTCTTTTCTAGTAGATAACAGTTGTTTTACGTAGAAATAACAATAGTTAACTTTGAGAAATTGGTAAATGTTATAGATAACGAACGGTGAAATTCAATGTGAAATTGATGGGTATAAAATTATTAATTTTTTCTTAATCTGTATGAAATTAATTACGCTGTAATTAAATAAAATTTGAAATTCAATTCAATGAACGATGAATCAACTCTGTGATAGTTCATATTTAAATGAGAGGTAATAATAAAAACTTGTCTGAAAATCACTGACTGAACAATTCTTTATTCTGAGGAATTCTTTTTTCTTTATTCTGAGGATTAAAGAATTGTTCAGTCAGTGATTTTTAGACAAGTTTTTATTATTACCTCTCATTTAAATAAAATTTGATTGATACTGAATAGAGTTCAATACAGGATGTTCGTCAGTCTAATATAAAAACTCAAAACACTTTCTAGATTTCTAGAAATTCTAGAAAAATCATCAACGGTAATGAAAACATGTTTAGGAAGAAATCATAATTGTCGTGATTCGAAATGGATATAACAGTGGAATGAACTCTTGACGATGGTTTAAAACCACGGGCCATATTTTTAGAATGAATGATTATGAAATTTAGATGAGAATTTTGAATTATTCTGTATTATTTTCTTTTTTATCATTTTTTTTTGAAAGATTTCGAACTCCAATACCACGATTGACAGATGACAACCATTTTTTCAAAACAATAAATTAAAATTAACACACTTTACTAAAGGTTCACTGAATATATTGAAAATTCGGCATATATTTCGGGTGGTTAACCCATTATCAAGAGTATACAATATTATTGAATATTTTTCAAAGCTGCTGAGATGACTTTCATAATGAAATTAACTTTTTATTCCGGATTTAATCAGTGGTATAGAAAATTTTGTAGTAATAATAGAAAATATGATTATTAGCAAAATACGATTCGAAAAATTTAGTGAAATTCCATTGCATGTTATCTATTGAGAATTATCATTTTTCAAAGAATTGTAAATCTATCTGCAAGTTTTGGAAAGAAGTCCTGTAAAGAATCTACATGTTCAGTTGAAAATCCAACATTCATTTTTTCCTTTAAAATGATTGGGACCCCTGAACAGAAGTGTCAAACTCCAAGAAATGATTTTATTAATTTTTTTCAAGATATGGACGAAAGTCAATAATTCTATTATTTCAAAAACATTTAAGCCAACGCAAAGTTTACTTTATTAAAATATTTACCTTGTATTAATATTCCAGAATTTTCAATTTATACTGAAGAAATTCATATCCTACTCAAGTCCATCTAAAACGTCCAAATTTAATTAAAATAACAATAATCTACACTAATATTTCACTGTTATTATTACTTCAAAACGACTACGAAAAATTTATTGTATTTAATAGCTATTTCTTTCGGACGTTGCAGGTAGAGATACCCGTAACTTCTACCTGTCCCATATTTCATAATCTTTTTACCATGACAATGGGGCAAGAACTTTTTTAAGAAACGAAAGGCATTTTGAAGTAGTAATTATTGAGACTTTGGCCTTGGAAATTCATAAATATTTTTCCAACTAACTATATGAATTTGAATTAATAGTTTTTTATATTCCTTGTTGAATACCATAATATTATGGATATTAACAAAACATATGGTTATTATTTGTTCTCAAAAATACATAATTTGTCTGAACAAATATTTTTTGAAGGAACCCAAGATAAAATTTGTTCATTCAGAGTATAATTTACAGTCTTTTTTATTTGATGCGGATAACTGTGAACTTTCTGCTTTTCCTTGAAATTAGCAAAAAATAATGTTCACTTGATATTTACTCAGTAAATCAAGTTTTCATTGCATCAAGTAAACGCCAACACTATTAAATAAAAAAAATTGGTTATTATACCTGTTGAAAGTGAAGAAATTATTATTATTAACCAACCAATGACATTGGGAAATATAATATTCCATGTATTCCTGTATTCCATGTATTATATTAGCCAAAAGTGTGCTATTGATATTATAAATCGAAATAATGGAAAAAAGTGAAAATTATTCTTGATTTATTACAACTATCGGTCGCAGTTTGAACTGAAAACATTCACCTAATTTTTAAATGGAAGAAATAAAACAATTCATTCAATTTAAACATATATACGTAGGCATTTGAAGCCTACGAAAGAAGAAGTGACAACACAAAAGCTGTATAATAGAATGTGGAATAAAATGCATTACAATGGTGATCCAGACGTATACCATGGCTATAAATTACCTTTTACAACAATTACATTGACTGTGTTGCCATATAACACGACATTCTTCTGGAGATCGTCTTTGAATAACAATAAAATAAATAAACAATAAACCAGTAACAATTAAAGAGCCATACCACGCAATACACAAAACAAGTTCGTCTAATCGAATCGAACAGTGATAGAATTCAATAGGTTTTTAAATATTTCTGAGATCCATTGAATAAAAGTGAATAGTTTTTGAGTTTCAGTATAATTCAGTTAAACATAAAAATATTGTTTCGTCAACACAGCGACTTTATCAGATGTAGATGATAAACTGAGCTATACATTGTGGACTGCCAGCATTTATGCTGAAGTGTGTGGAGATGACCATAGAACACTTTTCTTCCGAAGTAGGGAAATGACTATATAACAATTTTTTTTTGAAGTGCGGAATCACCAAGAATACTTTTCTTCGAGTGCCTTTCACTGCAATAAATTTAATAAAGGATAAATTATTCATAGAAAGTTGGTCATTCAATAAACTATTCCATTTCTTCTTCTTAATAATCCCCATGACTTCTAACAGGGTTAATTTATAACCTTTTCGTTCCGTATTCAATATTTTTAAGTTGCTGTGAAGACATTTTCCTCTTCTATAAGGTGTGTTGCATAAGTTGAATCGTTTTTTTCTTTTTGAAGCATCTTTAGTGTTCAGATATTCAAAGTCTGAAATTCCTACCAGTTTGACACCCGATTTATCATCAGGCGAAATTTTATCTTTCGCGTTTCTGAGGTGCCTACTCACGGTATCCTGGGTTTTTAGAGCTATCGTTAAATTTCTATCAGATAAAAAAATTCGAGATTTTTGATATAGGGTTACCTAAATATGTTAGTGATTTTAAATTTGTATGACTATCCGTTACTTTAGGATATACTTGAGAAATGTCTATATAAAATAATCTTTTCCTCAACATGCTATCGACGAAACAATGATGATATCCATTGTTTTCACAGAAGAAAAGTGTTCTATATATATATACGGGTGATCTTTTAACAGTTAAGTTTTTCAGGTTGGAGGCACTTTTGGAGGTTGGTAGTGGCATCCAAATGTCATCTGTCAAAGTGTAAAGTTTTCAGTATACTCTGCCATTTCATCATGGAAAGAATAACAAACGAGCAGCGATTTCAAATTGTTGAAATTTACTATCAAAATTCGTGCTCTGTGAAAAATGTATATCGTTTATTACGACCATATTATGGTCGTCATAATCGACCTGGTGAATCAACAATTCGTGCTGTAATCGCAGCAAGTTTACTTTGTTGGACATTAAACCATTGTCTCGCACGCGTACAGTGCGTACTGAAGAGAATATTGCAGGCGTAGCGTACAGTGTCAATTAGATTTGGGTTTGAAAGCCTATAAAAGTCAACTTTTGCAAGATTTTAAGCCGAATGACCTACTACAACATCTAATTTTTGGTGAATGGGCCTATGAACAACCAAACGAAAATCCGATGTTTTATTGAAAAATTGTGTTCAGCGATGGAGCTCATTTCTGGCGTAACGGATATGTGAATAAACAAAACTGTCGCATCTGGAGGGATGACCAGCCACATGCCATGAAAGAATTACCGATGCATTCCGAAAAAACGACAGTTTGGTGTGGTTTATGGGCTGGTGGCATCATCGGTCCATTTTTCTTCAAAGACGACCGTGGAAGAAACGTTACCGTCAACGGCGAACGAGATCGAGCCATGATACGCAACTTTTTTGGACCAGTTGGCCGAGTTGAACTTGGTTGACATGTGGTTTCATCAAGACGGTGCCACATGCCACACAGCTCGTGAAACAATGGACATGTTGAAGGATGAATTTGGTGAGCAGCTCATCTCTCGAAATGACACTGTGAATTGGCCGCCAAGATCATGCGATTTGACGCCTCTGGATTATTTCTGGTGGGATTATGTATAGTCGTTATGTATGTGGCAAGCCGAACAAAATTGAAGCCTCACAGGATAACATAACACGCGTAATTCGTAGGATACAGGCCGAAGTGCTCGAAGAAGTAACGCAAAATTTTTAAATTTAAGAAAGTTTT
This sequence comes from Henosepilachna vigintioctopunctata, assembly GCA_030704895.1. Lineage (NCBI taxonomy): Eukaryota > Metazoa > Arthropoda > Insecta > Coleoptera > Coccinellidae > Henosepilachna > Henosepilachna vigintioctopunctata. Next base: position 4,348,161 of record JARQZJ010000032.1, read on the forward strand.
ATTTGAATTATGTATTTAGATTTTCATCAGGTATCGGCACAATCGGTCAATGATACCTGTGAGATATTCAGGTACATAATCCTTGGGTTTGAATCCCAGTAAGATATGCATGTGTTTTTCAAAAATTTATCTTTGCAACGCTTTCCCGATATGAATTTGATTTATGGTTATTTCATTCAATTATCAGAATTGACAGGTCAGTAAAATTGATTGAGGAAACGTCATATTTTACGACATACATAGTGTATCATAATAAAATCGTTCTAGCAAAACAAGTTGAACGTCAGACAGATTCAAATGAGGATAAATCTGTTGTATGATTTAACCTTGAGTTGAACACATCTTTATATAACGAGTTTATAACTATTGTCTTTATTCGTATGAATTTTTTTCAATAGTGGGATTGCAGTCAAGCGACAAATGATTATGATAATTTATTTACACTTATCTGGCCACGCTACAAGGCGAACAAGCTGCTGGGTACTCGACAATATAAGCCATGTCATTCGAAATATATTTCTCATAATACGAGGGTGGGGTGAAAAGTTTCCGTCCTGAACAAGAAATGGCGCGAGTAATGGTAGCTCTACTTTTGGAGCTGCTTCCTACAGAATCATTATATGATCTTGTATGTAAAGTTTCAGTCTAATCCCTTAGTTAGTTTGTGTTTAAGAGCACATTGCGCGAGACGCTTCTGTTATTTTCGTGAAAAAGAAAAAATTGGAGAAAGGTACTGTTATCAAATACTTCTATTTGAATGGTTTCACACCGAAACAAATAAAAGAATTTTTATTTGTTTGAAAAGAAATTTGGTGTTGTATTGGCGTAATCCAAACGAATTTTTGCGTCGATGAGACTTGGGTTTACCGCTACATTCCAATAAAGAACAGTCAAAACAGTTGGAAAGGGGGAACCACCTCCAAAGAGAACAAAAACAATTTTATCGGCAAACAAGGTTATGTTTTTTGAGATGCGAGAGGAATTGTATGCATTGAATAAAATGATTAGACTAAGACAGGTAAATACTCCGTAGACTAATTGCAACGTTTGAAGGACGAGGTCTAAATTAAACGACCTCATTTGGCGAAGAAAAAAATTTTGTTTCATCACGATAACGCACCAGCGCACTCGTCGATTGTTGCCATGTCCAAAATCCACGAATTGTAGTTTGAATTGATGCCGCATCTTCCCTACTCTCTAGACTTAGCCCCTAGCGACTATCACTTGTCCCAACCTCAAAAAACAGCTTGACGATAAAAAGTTTGAGAGCGACGAAGAAGTTGCTGAATTAGAACAACATTATGACAAATGTATCAGTGTTAAAGGAGATTATGTCCAAAAAAAAGCAAAAAAAATTCAAACATCGTTTTTTTGGTCAGGCCGAAAACTTTTCACCCCACCCTCGTAAAACAAATAACAACACAAATTGCCACTTATTCAAAAAGCTAAGAATTGGTTGAACCTATTCCGACAAGTTTGTTAAATGCCTACATTAATTATAATTATATTTATACAGTGAGACTACAAGCTTTTCATTTAGATATTGAATTAAATTTTTCAATACTTATATATTGAAAAAATTAAATGATTCATAAAAAGCCATTTATTAAGATTTATTGACATATGACGCTAATTTCGGAGTTCGAAGGTGTTTATCGCAGAAAAGCATCACCAACTGATACAAATAAATCACAACACTAATAAATTGCGGAAGAAAACATCTGGAGTAATCTAACAAACAGTCTTTTAAGCATGTTTGGAATCGATTCGACCATTCAGAAATGATCTGAAGCTGCCTTTGTGTAATAATGGCTTCATTACGTTTTAAATACCATCATCTGTGTGGTTCAATGATCCCGTCCCATTTTACTACCATATTAATTGATAACGGACATCAGGGAAGACGCAGATTCCCTCTTGTCCGATCATTGCCTAGTTTGAATATTTCATACTCGAAGGCACAAACCACAAGTCCAGTTAGAGTACCTCCAGGAATTCCAGAACTTAGGAAAGGGCTCTGCTTCATAGCCACAAGGAAAACTAGAGTTGTGAGCGGATTAACCTAAATTATATTTCCCGATAATGCCATAAATATAGCATCAAGTACCGTAATGTTCAATAATACGAGGGGGTAGAAAGAAGCCACCCCAATTGTTCAAACGAACTTGTGAAGCTAGGCAATTTATTAAATGCGTTGAATCCTTCACAAAATATACTATTCCCATGTTTAGAAAGCTTACAAACTTGAATGTAGAAATTGTCAGCATTTGTTGTATTATAACTGTGCAGATCACTGACATGTTACATTTTTTATTTTTCTATATGGGAACAATTTGTGTATAACTTTAAATATAAATATATATGTAGCAAAAAGTATTCTCTGCTTGACTGACATTAGTTCTAAACAATTAACCACGATCTGGAGTATACCTATTACATTTCAAAATTGTTCGCATAGCTCTATTCTGTAACTTTTGTGAATGTGGAGTCTTTTCTTTACTCAATCTCAATAACAGAGTGGAACAAAATTCTAAGTGTGGCATTATTATTGTCTTAAAGAGCGATAACTTCATATATATCGTCAGATTTTTTTCAATTCTTTCGAGGAAGTTGATTTTTTTTGAGATTTTAGACGATATGAAGTCAACAGAATCATTGAAACTCAATTTCGCATTCAACATAACACCTAAGTATTTAACAAGTTTACAACAATTTAAACTTTTTATCATAACATTGGTATAACTAACACTCGTGAATTTTCATTATTTAGATATAATTCGAAGAAGAAAATATTATCGCTCCCAACCTGCCACGACTGTCCATGATGAGTCATCACTACAATTCCATCTCGACTCAAAACAGTCTTTCATCTGCTAAGCGAGAGACTTCTTAAGCAAATACATACTTTTTCAACTTTAACGCTCGCTATCAGAACTTTATATCTTCATAAATTTAGTATAGATACATTTTTTGTCCAACTATCATAAAGCATAGATTAGTTTCATCCTTCCCACATACAACTGCACAGTCAAAAATGCGATTTCAATACAATTTTTCCTTTCTTTAATATTTTTTCGAACCATTATATACGTTATTCGAGTGATAAAAATATTATATTTCAAGATGATCGCCATTAAAATGTCTTCAGTAAAGTGGTTTAGGTTATGGACTCTTATATTGATCACCGAGAAACATAATTTTTTTTTTTTTTTTTCTCGTTCATTTTTTCTTATTTATCATAATTTGTGTACAATTTGTTATTTTTTTTTCTGTAATTGGATGTATATCAGTTGGGAATAAATGTATTGTTATTATTTTTATTATTATTATTATTATTATTATTATTATTATTATTATTATTATTATTATTATTATTATTATCATTATTATTATCATTATTATTATTATTATTATTATTATTATTATTATCATTATTATTATTATTATTATTATCATTATACAACTTCTTGAAATTTCTCAATGATGAAATTGAACACCCTGTAATTCTACGTTAAATTTTATTTTCTACTCTTTATAATAGGTAGAAACTGTGAAAATGTTTACCATGTTGTAAAAACAATTCAAAAACCAACCAATCAAATAGTTCTGTTCGTAGAATTATACGTTATTCATGTGATATAAACATTATATTTCCAGATATTCGCCGTTAAAATATCTTCAGTAATGTGGTTTAGGTTATTTACTCTTATATTGATCAACAAGAAATAGTATGGAACTTCTTCAAATTTCTCAATGATGAAATTGAACACCGTGTAACTCTACATTAAATTTTATTTTCTACTGTATATAATAAGTACAAGCTTTGAAAATGTTTTCCATGTTATAAAAACAATTCGAAAACCAACCAATCAAATTGTTCTATTCGACAACTATAAATGCATTCACATATTTCAATTTCAATTAATTAATTATTCATGAAATTTGATACTCAATCTTCGTCAATATAGCTATACCTGCCATTTCATTTACACAACGAACATGTAAACAATTCTGTTTCTTCTATAACGATGTCACAAATACACCGGCTTCGATTCCGATATATTAATTACAATTTGACGTATAGGTAAATTAGAAAATAAGTTATTGTCGTAAATAATAAGAGAGTTATTTATATGACATAAACCTGTATGAGGTCCTATATGTGTTAGATTTACGAGGGGATTAATATTATGTCAAATTAATATATTGCCACGACCAATTATAGCAGTACGTATGAGATCTGCGAGCACATTTCTCACTTAAACGATAAGTATTATTAGTTGAAAAAATTGTTACTGGTTGTACTGAAAGGAACGTAGTGGACAAGATGATGAGATAAAGAAAGGGTGTTAGTAGAAGGACAACTCTATGGTCTTTGGATAGGATTCATTATAATAAACGTGCAATAACTTGATTTATTCACAGATGTCTTGTTTATCGTAGGCTACATTCTCGACGTTAATTTCTTATAGCCCCTCAAGAAGCAAAAGCCCATCAAAGCTTCGGCTTTAGACTGCTGGCTTATTTGGTCAAAAATTGGGACAGTTTTGTTAGTTTCTGCGTTATGAAAACGCTGTACTTCTCTTTCATTCTCAGTAAACCGGAATAAGCGTTTATAATTCGGTGTGCTTTGTACAATAATTGTATTGTCGACTTGAAGGCAGTTCAGAGGAAATGCCTGTAGTATATGTACTAATATTATGGGCAATATACTTCGAGAGGCTTCGACTATTCCATCCTATCCGATAGTTTGGGAATTGAATTATTGAAGATGAGGCTAGAACAGTTTGGTCTAAAGTTTTTCTTCAAAATTTTGCACAATTAGATCAACTATCCATTTCTTCTCAGCAGAATGAATATTGGCGTACTAAGGCCTGGTCTGAGGCGGAATAAAAGCATTTTATGTCAATTACAGCAGATCAAATGTTATGTCACGTTCTTCTATCAGCTTTGCCTGTAATCTGTGATATCTATTCTGATCAGCTATCAGTGATTTTGACATGCCACTCAGATAGCACAATGAAATGTCGTGATATTTTCATGAACTTGACTGGATATGACTTAGCAATAGATAATATTCTATTTTTAATTTATTTCATTTGGTATTACTGTTGTAGTTATATTACTATTGCAATTAATTGTTATTTTATTATCGTTGACTTGATCAACTATATTTCATCAACTTCAATTAACTTCAGCTAGTTCGTGTGAGGACAATTATTTGAGTTTGAATGTGGCAAAGTGTAATGTTTTTTTTTTTACAAGGAAAAGAGACCGAATTCACTTTGATTACAGCGTTCCAGGTCAGGTTCTTTCTAGTTCTGATAGGGTGAGAGATCTTGGTGTAGTCTTCGACCAAAAGCTTTCCTTTGTCCCACACATCACCCAACTTATTTCATCTGCAGCGAAAATATTCATTATACGTAATGGCAAATATTTTAAGAATTCCTCAACATTCATAGGACTATTTAGTACCCTTATCCGTAGCAAGTTGGAGTATGGCAGCATGATCTGGCATCCTATTTACACTTGCCATTAACAAGATCTTGAGGCTATTCAGAGAATGTTCCTAAAATTCTTAGTTTGGAGGGAGGATAAAGTTTATCCACAGAGATGAGTCAATCATAACGAATTATCGAGTCGATTTAGTTTAATCTCATTGCAGAACAGGAGAGAAACATTATCACTCAAATTTTTGCAAAAATTACTGCACAATAGTATTCCTAGAGTACAATTGTCCTCCTATCCTGTCTGCTATGAAATTTCGTGTTCCTAGGCAAAATTATCGTAACACAAGATTTTTCCACCTAGAGACTCCCTAATATAATCCGCCATTTGGTTGATAGAGTCTACATTCAATAAAGTTGCCAATAATTGTTACATTCACTTTCACTCCATAGATTTTTTTTATCAGGAATTATGTGAAGTTTTTAATATATTCAGTGAAACTTAAGTGATGTGTGTTAATTTTAATTTATTGTTTTTTGAATTGGTTTTTAACATAATATTTCAAACAAGAGATAAGCGGGATCTCCGTGTCATTTACTTCAATTTTCTTCACTTCTTTTATTTATTAGTGCTTGTTTTCACTTTGTTATTCTTATTATTATAGCCTAAACAGCGTTGATAAACGTAGATAACTACTTCATTGAGTGTCTACTGATATGTAGTATTTAAAAAATAACAAAAAGTTTCATGAATATTCATTGACCCTCAGAAGATTCGAAGGGGTAGCACAATAATTAGAAAACGAAATTTTGTAATGTGAACATGTTGTGTTAAATTTCTACTTCAGTTGATTTGGATGAAGAGGGCTCATCATTGTGTATGTTGACAGTAACCTTTCTAGATTCTCTTTGTGTATGGCGACACCCTCTTCAGTTTCGAATACTAAATTGGCGAGAAAGTCTTTAATATTTGAGTAGCTTCACTCAACCCTTTTCCAGTTAACCGAATTGTTAATTCAACACCCTCATCCCGGGAAGTCAATTATATCTGATAAAAAAGAAGGAGTATCAGTCAAATGTACAGCAGGTACATGGAAGCTTACACTTGTTATGTATGTGCAAATTTCGGAGAATGACGCCATACTGGCACAGTTGAGCAGTAGCGGGGACATGATTTTCAAATGGGGAGGGTTTAGTGGAGATTTTGCGGCTACTTTTGGAGGAATTGAAATACCTTGAAGCACAGTTTAATTTTTTTAAATTATTTGAAATATTTTTCCCAAGTTTATATATATAGTTGGACCTCAATAGTGGGGGTCCAAGAATGGATCCCTGCGGCACTCCCGAAGGTACTAGACATTCTCCCGATTTGTAATTCCATGAGAAGTGATAAATTATTCGCAAATCCAAAAAGCTTTCTAGTTTCATCTATAAGTAGTCTATGATTTATTTAATCAAAAGCCTTCTGGCTTTTGATAAGATAAATGATACTGGATTATGTATTACGTGTCTAAATTTAGCTCAAGTTCTCATGAAGTTTCACATGAAATCGAACCCAAAAAAAATCTGAGAAACTTGAATTACAATAAATTTCGTGGAGATTTTGAACGAGCAAAATATTTCAATAATATTGTTCGCTAAAACTGAAAATGAAAAAGGTTTTCTGTTGAATTCGTGAATATTCTGTAGAAAATAAATTGCCTTCTAAATTCGGAAAATTATTTTTACTGCTATATTTCTCAAAGTGTACCGCCAACTTGTCCATTTTGAATCTCGCAACGAACATTTTATATTCAGATTAACTCTCACATTCATAAATAACACAGCAACAACGTTTTCAAGTGGGTGGTTCTTGAACAGTATACGTTTATGTAATAAGGTAATTCGTATGGAACAAGAATGAAATAGCCAGAGTTTAAATAAGGTCGGAATGTCCAGAGTTTGCCTGATCATTTATTTAAATGGCTGACCGTACACATTGAAACTCAATAAAGGGAATCGAGACATACATGTCTTCTCCTTCTGCATATTGATGACGATATCTTCGCCAGGGTCTACATGCTGCACTACCATCGACTCTTTACTTTGGCAATTCGATTTGTTAACTACTTGGATTAGGTTTTTTTTAACGGAGTGACTCTTGAGGCACATACCTTCGCATTCGTTTGCCCTTTTTCGTCTTCGATTTCTGTTTTTCTGAAATCGATAGTACTAGAGGAATATGGCGAAATGGCAGTCGCGGTTCCCAAAAACTCATCTCCTTTGAAACGTTTGTTTCTACCGTCCTATACAAGAAATTCATTACGAATTAGCGAGCGAAGCTTCAGACTGTTTAACCTAACATTTCTCATCTTATTTTTATGTTTTAAAAACACTCGTACTAATTCGTTCAGTATAATCAAAAGTTGATGAATAATTGTACTAGAACTTGAACAGTATACTTATCTCATGATTTTTACATAGAAACCTATTAGTCGTAGGACAAGACGAAAGATGTCAAAAATTTCAACAAATTTTATGCCAAATAAGTGTTTTCGAAAAATTGTGAACAGCGAAAATTTAATGCGATTAGTCTCTATATTTCTTCGAAAATATTGAATGTTAATGTATTTTATATGGAACATGAATTAAGGCAATTTAATTTCACATAAAATCGTAGGTCCATTTGTCACGTAACTGTCAAGTTATCTTTTACAACTAGATGAGTGATTTTAACGCAAAAATCATATAGTTTCTCGGTTTCATAACCTATTTTTTTACTACCAATAAAGAGAACAACGAATATTCTGCTTGTGAACCAAGCGTGACAACTGAGCGTGATGGTTACGTCCCCGATAAGACTCATTTCCTCCAGTTTTCATATTTTCATACCATTCATAAGATTCCACTTTGAAAATTAGATCTTCTGTTCCGTAACTTCAGAAAGCTCTGAATTATTGTAATCTCACTCTAGAAATACTCTAGAAATTCATTCCAATTTCAGTAAAATACGTGAATAACCTTAATTATCAAGGATTGATACCTTAGTATCAAGGATTGAAAACTATTGATGCTTTCCTTCTCCAGACATGGCCGGAAAATAGTGAAAGTGACCAACAACTAAGTAATTTTCTTTTAACATTGTTGGACTGTTATGTAATAACTGCAATTAGATTCTGTGTTTATTTACGTGTTTCTTATTCTGCAGAGAAATAATTCATTATTCTTCAGTTCGGAGAAAGATTATCTGTGAATGTAATCGAATGAGTTAATCGAAATGTTTTGCTTTTTCAACTCATCATCGATAGTTTCAGAACATAAGACTCAGTTGACTTCAAAAAATATTTGAAAGTAAACAGAACTTCTTTATCGATTAATTCTTTGTTTATTGAGATTTTCAATGAGTCATCTATTCGGAAGACGTAATATTTCATTCGTTCATAGATATTCTGTTCAGCTTTTTCATTAAATTTAATTACGGACCTGCTAGTGTACGTCTCTTGATTTACTAAGTATCGAAGAAAATGTAACTGCTTCGCGGCAATCTGGGTATAAGGAGAAATCTGTTAATTTGTTCTTAAAACACCTTCATGAAAGACTGAAAACTCGTACCTGTATAAAAACGGACGAAATTTATGATGCGAGTGGCAACATGGTATATTTTTCGTTGTTCAGGATCAGTGGGAACATAAAAATCAGTTACATAGCAGTGTTGTATTTTTATAGCGGTCATTATCAGAATAATTACTGCTATCTGTTTTTTAGTACATTATAAAATAATACGACATGGATTTTCTCCCAAATATTTCTCTTACACGTTCATAAATTTTATTTAGACAAGAAGGAAATTTTATATTTCGTTTCCCACAAAATACAGTATTTTCAGAGTGAAAGCAAAAAATTCAAACAACATTTTACTCAATTACTGAAAGATTATGAAATTTTTCATGATTTAGAAGTTTTTTTCAATTTTAGGTGTTGAAGTTTTGATCTAGATTTTCATTTAAAAACCAGGATGACTTCTGTTTTTGACAGCTATCTCCAAAGTCAAATATTCAGTTGATTGGCAGTTCTTTGTGTATTAGACTATGCAGAAATAACATTATAATAATTAATATTGAATATTGAAATAACATTGAAATAATTATTTTCGCGTTGTTTGATTTCATTTGTAGATGGAATAGTTCGATTCGAAGAAAAATATTGGCTCAGCATTTCCATCTTTTTCGATGAAGAGCATGCCAAAAAGACGTGGTAAATAAGATGATTTTTTAATTTTTATATTTGTATTGAAAGCTCTGTCTATCATATGAAAAATATAGGATGATAACGTTCGATTATGATAATATTTAATAGTCTAATACAGAAAATTAGTAAGATAATGCTTGTGTTGGGTGAAAAAATACGATAAGTTTTCAGAACCTTTGGTCGCAATGTCTAGTTTTGAATGTTGAAGTTTCAAAAACCCTTCTTTTAGAATATCTGTTCTATTATTAACATTATTTTTCCAATTTCTAAAGTTATGTTGCATTATTGAAACTCGTTTTGATATTGAATCTACTTTTTATTTTTCTTATTTTCTTCAAATGTTGTTTTCATTTTTCAAATTAATGTTTTATGTTATTGTGAAACTTATTTTACACCACTTCTATATCAATTTGATAATCATAAATGTGACTTCTTTCTGAAGTAAAAACCTGGAAGAAAGAAATCATGATAAGTAATGAAAAACAGACAAAATAATTAGTTTGTAGTTCGATCTGAAAATGTAACTGTTGAAGCAGCTATTAATTCGAGTGTTATACTCGGTAAGAGATAAATTGAGTGTAATTTTAATTTTTTCTCATCAATTCGAAAACGAAATAAATCATTTCATTTGGGGTTGAAAATAATTTCTTTCAAATGTAGCCAGTAGTATTGAAAATAGCAATAGTAATAGTAAATAGTAATAGTAGTATTGAAGGTAATATTTGAACATCGAAATATTCATTGAATATGTCATTTCATTTCAATCGAGCATATAAAGACTAACAATCTTCTAAGAGCTTGATGAACTCCAAAAACACAGAGAATATTTTCAATTGAGAGAACACTGAAGACTCTTCTGCAATGAATGAATGGTTATCTGACAATAGTTTGTCCTTAAATGTGCAAAAATTTAACTTCATAGTTTGGGGTACAAGAAAAACTCTTGAGCTTATCAAAAATGAGGATGTAACTATAAAGATTAATGAACAAAAAATTAGAGGAGTAGAAACAGTAAAATATTTAGACCTTATCTTAGACGTAAAATTGAGTTTCAATGATCATGTTGATTTCATATAATGAATCTCTGAAAAAACAATATTTGTAAAGAATAGGAGAAAAACTGTGAATTTATTGTTTTCAAATCAATAATAGTGCCACATTGAAATAAACTCCAATTTTTTATTCGGTTTGGCAAAAAAAAAAATTCGTGAATTGCAAAAGTTACAGAATAGGTACATGAAAAAATTTTCTGAAACAGATGTCTGAACAAAACTTTCTGAAACTAATGTCTCTTAAATAGAGAATACTCTGCTTCATATATATTCATATTTGAGATTAAAAATCAGTTGCTTCCATTTAATATAATCAAAAATGTAACATAGGTATGTCAGTGATGTGCATGGGTATAATACAAGAAATACTGACAGTTTTTATATCCAAAGTTGTGAACTTTTACATCGGAAACCGGAATATGCTATGGCAGATTTAAGGCCAGCTTACTCCAAACAATTTTGAAAAAATTGAAATTAATTTTTTCATAAATTGCTACTATATTGAAATAGTATGGAATTAGTCCCGAAGGTCAGCAAGACCGAGAAGCAGGTATAAAAGATTAGGGAGCGCTGCAGTAAATCCGGCCGCTCGAACGCCTTCGGTTGCGGCAGCTGCTGCATGCCTTCGGTCGTCTTGTTGTTTTGTTCTTTGTTTTATTGTTATTGTCTTGTTATTTTGTTGAACTGCTTTGAGAAAAGCAAGAATTCTTCAGAGTGATGCTTACGAAGACCAGGAAGGAGTTTTGTATGAAGCTGGAATGGATATGTGAGTAAAATTCACTTTTTTACGATTTTTCACGAATAAAAACTTTGAATGGATTTTTCTCCGAACCACGTTTTTTCGCATAAATTACACTCCCATTTCAAAACTATTGCACTTATCGATATGAACCAAACGGCATTTTACGCTTTAGATGTCTGGCTATGGCCTCAAGCAGAACCAGAAATATTCATTATTATTTTAAAAAGTTATAAACAATTAAAAGAGAAAACAAAAGTAAAAAAAATTCAAAAGTTCGCCATTTTGTTTTTTCATTGAAAATGTTTCATTATGCTTGAGGTCATAGCCAATTCGATACAGAACATGAAACCATTTTGTTTTTTGCTTTCAGATAATTCTTTTCCAAGAAATGATGTCATTCATCTTCGATTCAGATGAGTTTCAGCAGCTATTTTCAGGACCGCCATTTTGAAAAAAAAATTTTTTTTTCAAGTTATTTCTTATATGTGCTCCCACATCTAAATGAATTGATTACTTAACATGTTTTGTACTATAAATATTTTGAAAAAAATTACGTTTATTGAAGTAAGCTGGCCTTAAGGCTTTCAATAATTCACTTAATATATTGAAAACTAGTACTAGTATTAATATATTTAAGCGTGAACTGAAAAAGTAAATTCTAAAGTATGAAATAGGTGTGTAATTCAAAATAAACTTTCAAAATATGTATGTTTTTCATATAGCTTTAGCTAAATAAATATAAATATTAATGAAAAGAATAATTTCTAAATTACGCCTTGTGAACATTGACTTATGTGCGAATGACTAAACTTTTCTTATTTAAACTTCGACTTGTTTTTTTCGTCCTTCCCAATTTTGTTTCGGAATTTATTTCGCTTAAACCTACAGTGGTCTTTTGTCAAAACTTCAAACCAGTCATATCTGAAGATTAAAAATATGCAAATCTCCATCTCCAACTCTACAGTGTGGCTCTTGACATGACTCGATTTACATCACCATATTCCCCGGCGATAGTCGTACCAAAAATTAAAATATTACTTTTCATTAGGCGTTAGCGATGCGGGAACTAAAGAAAGGATAATAATTTATAGACGTGGAAAGTGTGAAACATTCCTTCTGACGCAGAGATCGCCACAGGATTCCATGTTACAATCTTCTTTATCCCATCCACTCAACTACTACAAGTTGCTTATTAACATTTAAACATTCATTTGGAGTATTAATCAATCAGATAATATAACTATCTACCTGATTGAGGCGGCTTTAGGTTGAGGACGCAGATTTTCATTCTCATTTCGTTCTGTAGAATGGAATCAAGATTTCTGGATTTTTTCAATGAGAAAGTTGATTTTAAGCTTCATTACTTATAAAATAGAGTAGGTGTATTTGTTACACCGGGAAACAATTTGTAACATAATTTCTAATGAATGACACGGAGGATTCGCTTATCTCTTGGTGAAATATTATGTTGAAAACAATAAATTAAACATTTTTCTGGAGAAGATATGTTGTCGATTTATTTTGTATATGGACTGGTACGGATAGGCAATTAACTTCCTTTTTTAAATTTTTGAATTCAATCTATCCTTCAATTAATTTGACTCTGGAATCAGAAATTAAATAAGCTATTAGCTTTTTAGATGTACATATAACTCGTTCCCCTCATTTCCTAGTTTTTGACATTCACAAAAAGTCAATTTTTTCAGATATATTAATACACAACTCAAGATGTCAGTCACAAAAAATAGAAATGAGTGCCTTTCAATAAGAAAAATTGCTGTTAACAACGGGTATAAACCTTTCTTTATTGATAAACTAATCAAAAATAAACAGAGAAAGATACTATTACAAAGAATATCTCCTATTCACTCAGAAAAACAACAAAAAATATTCCATTCAACTGATTATATACCTAACTTGAGCAATAAAATTTGTAGAAGATTACATAAAAATAAAGTGAACACAATATGCACCAACAAAAAGAATTTGGGTTCATTGTTGGTAAATAACAAGGACAAATTTAACTTATTTTCGAGAAGTGGCGTTTATAAAATATTTTGCAGTGAATGTGATAGTTTTTACATAGGTTAAACTGGACATTCTATACAAAAAAGAATCGATGAACATAGAAGATCAATATTATTGAATAAACCTAATACGGGTTTTTCGGAACACATAATCGTTAAACATAATCATTCCCAGGATCCTAGGAAGAGCGAAATAGTACTCTCAGGAATTAAGGGCAAAAGATTAGATACCCTTGAAATCTTGGAAATTTCGATAGCCAAAAAAAAACTTCACCTATTTGCAATGACCAGGTGGATTTTTCCGTGAAACCAGTATTAACTTCCGTGGTTTAGGATATATAAGTGAAACTTGTACATTTTGAAATTCGTAATATTGTATACTCTTGATAATGGGTTAACCACCCGAAACATAGGTAGAGTTTTAAATATTTTCAGTTAAACTTAAGTCGAGTGTGTTGATTATACTCGTAATTTATTGTTTTTAACATAATTTCTCTTGACTTCGATATTTAGGCAGTTTTATAGGTAAATTGACATGCTGATTCCAAAACTTCAATCAGTTTTTTTCTATCACGTCGAGTTTCTTTTCTACATAGTATCCGCAATATTAGTGATGCGATTCATATTTGATATGAAATCAACATGATCATTGAAACTCAATTTTTCGTCTAACATAATGCCTGAATATTTTACTGTTTCTGCTATTCTAATTTTTTGTTCATTAATCTTTACAGTTTTATCCCATTTTTATTAATCTTATTGGTTTTACTTGTACCCATAACTATGAAGTTAGATTTTTGCACATTCAGGGCTAAGCTATTGTCACATAACCATTCATTAATTGCAAAAATGTCTCTATTGATCTCCTCTGTCATATTCTTAATATATTTGCCACTTATATAGAGCACAGTATCATCAGCGAATAAACGTATAGAACATTTTCAAATGAGAGACAATATCATTTATATTTAAGGAGAACAACAACGGACCTAAGACAGTTCCTTGAGGTACGCCTTCATCCACTTTCGTGCTATCCGACAGCATGCCATTAAAATTAACTTATTGTGTTCGCGAGTCCAAGTAAGATCTGAACCAATCATTTACTACTTCCTCAAGTCAAGTTTATTTAGTTTTGTCAATAATAATGATCTACATAACGTTTCAAAAGCTCTTTTATAATCCAATAATACTACTATAACCGTTTCTACCTTATCTATAGCACTGTACCATTCCTCACATATGTTCAATATTGCTGTCTCACAAGATCAATTTCTTTCCTGATTGAAACTAAGAAATGACAGAAAATTTTTCACATAGTTCTAATACCTGATTATTCACTACTATTTCTAAAAATTTTTCATAAGCTAGTCGTAAATTTAAAGGTCGAAATTGCTCTATTTTTACAGTACTGCAAATATTTGGTACAGGTATTATTAATGAACATTTCCAATCTTCTGGAAAAACTTCATGTGTCAGTGATGTGTTAATTAAATCTAAAAATCTATTTCCAGAAATGTCACAAGCACCCTTCAGTATCTTGACTGTTATTTCATTTTCGCAACTACCCATATTTTTCGAACTGCTAACGATATTTTTCAAATACTTCATATTTACCTTCTCAAAATTACGCATCTTCACCATTTTTGCTTACCATATAGATTTTATGACATATACATACCTTTAAAGTCGATGTTAAATGATTGAAAATTTCATTTCTCTGATAATAATAGGCAGAGTGATAATACTCGTGATAACTATTCAATTCAATAAATCTATCTTCAATTTTTTTAACTTATAACAAACATCTATAAATATATAAACGAGGTAGGGTGAGTAGGCAATTTTCAATGAAGATAGATTTACAAGATATTCGTCGATCTATGTCGAATTTCAAACGAACTATTCGCTTCTATGTGATAAAATTCTATTTATTTCTGTAGAGCAGCCCCACAGACAACTAACCTAGAAATATAGACAACTAATTGAAACAAATGTAACAGATAACGATGTGATTCAATCGAAAACTAAATTGCTTTGCACGTTATCATCCAACTCACTCGAAATATCCAAGACGAAGTGGAAGCAACCAAATCAATTAGCAGGAAGCAATTTACCAGTCAAAGCTTGTCTGCTTTCACGCTATCCATTTTACTGCTATAATTAAGCAGCCATCACAATATTTGATAGAATCATCCGATAGGACAAATAATATTTACACTTAAAAGCCTATCAGAAAATTACTTGATTAAATATAATAACGGGGCTACCTGTCTGGAAAATCGCGGCAAGTTTCAACCTCTTTTAATCCGTCAAAAATCCAGTCATATTTCCATTAGTCATTTCTCGTGTATTTTGAAAGACCACTCATTGTTTGACGCATTCAATCAATTCGAATTCCTTTTATTCGTTCATTCCACCTTATCGGGATGATAGTGCGGATTCTTGTAACGTTTTTGGGGCGTAAAACAAACAACAATGATAACCATCTACAACAGCTTACAGACAAAGGAATTGAACAGACAAGTTTACAAAATAAACACAACGGAAGAGTCAGCATTTATGAAAACAAGGGATGATGGTTTGATTGTTCAAATGGACTATTAATTCTCAATTTTAATACTATAAAATATTGATAGACATGATAGACATGGACGTTAAAAGTTAGGAAATCTAATAAAAGAATCTCTGTTCTTCCAGACAGTTTAGTGACCATATTTCGAAGGTTTCCTGGTTCTATTTAAATTTTACAGATCTTAAAGTTGCTACCATGCTTTTTATGTGAAAAACAGAAGAAATTACTCAAATCGCAACTTGAATTTTAACAGATTTAATTAAAGGGTTGGAAATGTTTCGGGGTGTTACCCTATTTTCAAGAGTTGAACAGTTTAACTGAAAATTTTCTGTACTACTCTTTAGATATCTTCACAAAAATCAAATTAGTACGGCTTCTCCTTTGTCGGTAATTTCCACACTTGTGAATAGGCATGATGACAGTAATTAAAAATCACTAAAATACTATATTTATTGAATAAAACTTGAAGCTCAGGATATAAAACACGCATTGGTTTTTTCACTAAGAGTGTGATTAATATTTATTTTCATAAAATAAAGCTTCAAAATAAGGCAATCCGCCATGATATCTTGAACATCAACGTCACATCTCGTATTGTTAACTTCCACTACGATTGTGTTTTTATTTATTAATTGTGTTATTGAATTCCACTATTTGAGTGTGAATGTTATTAAAATGGAATATAAAATAACACGAGTCATGGATCAAGGATTTACTAAATCAAACAGCGCTAAAATTTGCCTAAAATCGACACAATAATGTTAAAAAACCTTAGGGCCTTTTGTACAGCTTTATTTGTATTTCGAGATAAGGTTTTGTTGTTTGGTTTTATTTTTCTTTTATTTTCTTTTTTGTTTCTTTTGTTTTTGTACGTATGTATATATTGTATTTTTACTTAAAATTTTTTGAATATTAGAGTATTTTCTGCTCCCTTATATTTTTTATTTATGTCATCATTTTTACCTTTTACATTTATACTTTACTACACCTTATAATAGGGATTCCGTATTCTGTTTGACAATAAAAATTTGTCTTTAGAGAACACTGAAACGAAGTAGTATAATTTAGTAATACGAGTACATGATGAAACAAAAGTTCAGTGGGAACTTCTATATATTTTTGTAATTGCTGGATTCATTGCGGATCCATTTCAATTCGTTCTAGAAAAAAATTACTAAAAATTGTTTAAAATGGTATATTTCAAATCACAAAGCAACCTTTTCAAATAAAATACCGTGGGCTTTATACATCAATGGCTGTACTCTTCACATCAATCGTTTTTATCATTATCCAAAAACCAATTAATTGTTCTGTTCACTGGACTCTTCGATGAACCCACCAACAGTCGTATTCCAACAAATTACCCGGAGTATTTTTAACAGGTAAATACGTAAAACACAACTCAAACAATGAAGCATAACAAGTCGGTGACCGCGCTTGATCGTGGCCTTTAAAATTACCAATTACAAACGCTGAGGTCAATTCTTCTAGTTGAAATTGAATAAATGAATGATTCCATTTGTAACATTTACGTGTGATTCAATCGCACTATTACGTGTGAATAATACGAAATACTGTGGTCTGCGTTCTCGCAAGCACTCAGTATGTGGGAAAGGTGACACCGTACAGTGGAATGTGCTGTGGTATCTTGGTTTAGCTATTGTCCCACAGTTAATTCCGAACGAATCCAGTTGATCATCTGGCAATTCCGTAGGGTGGGAGGGGAACATTGTTGATTGCTCGAATAACATCTGCATGCTAATTTTCAGTTTCTCTTTCGGAGAACTGCTTGTTTTCCATTTGACGAAAGTGAAGAAGAAGAATTCGGAGAACTGCTTGTTCTTCATTTGACGGAAATGAAGATTGTAGGAAACACTGAATTTCCAGCTGAAACGTTTCGACATATCGATATGCGACATTACGTAAGAGTAATATCATTCATCAATGCAATAGATACATCAACCTATTACATTATTCCTTTTAACCAGTGTCACAGCCGACTTTAAACAGGCCATGAAGAGCGTAGTTCGGCGGTGTTGCCAAAATCGAGTCGGTGGTCTACTCTCCTAGTCGGTTGTTCCCAAAGTTCCAAGCATTATTTCATCTCCTTTTGTATATTCCGAAAGAATAAAAAATATTATTGGTATTTATTACATACTTTATATTATATCTGAGCACATATTACTGAGAAATAAACAAGAAAACAACGATGTTTTCGATAAAGCCCCACTGAGTAAAAATAACTTCTTTAAGTCAGTGGAACTTCTTTACATAAAAAGTTGCCTTATAATTTTATTCAATTATTTGAGAGAAAGGAAACTTGAAACAAACGTTGTAGGAATTACTCAAGTTGAATTATTTACCAAAGAAAGAATAAATATTATATTTCTGATTAGCGCATCCAACAATCTACTTAATGAAAGTATTAAGCTTTCTTCGATTATTTTTTGATTAATTTTTTTCGTGCTTTGCTTCTTTTTTGTGATCATTCAGTAAGAGATTGGAAAGAATGAACCACAGCATGTTCAGAATATTTTCATTGTCTTTACCACAAACACAGCAACAATGAAAATTTTTCAACGACTCATCCAATGACAATAAAATGAATTTGGTTTTAACTTAGCCCATTTTAACATACCAACAATCAGAAACATTTATTTTACTGGAGCAACGGAAAATTAAATCTTGAAAATTGACAAATAAATCTGACTGTTCAAAAATTTCATTCAAATAATCATTGCAAACTAAATAATTTCTCCGCCTTTCCTCTTGTGCCTAAAATGAGCCTATAAAGGCACATTTTCTGACAAATTATGCGGTAAATTTGGAAAAATAGAAGAAACCTTGTCAAGGACTAATCTTGTTCTTTCAAATATGCTTACAATCCCACGCGGTGAAACAAATTTCTTTTCCCTGATGATATCAGTTTCAGGAAAATACAAGGCACAAACGACTGATTATTTTGTTGGAGCCCAATTATCTCGTGGTTCTTTCTATTTACTTTCTTCTATTTACTTTTTGAAAATTCATTTTTAGGGAAACTAAAGGTGGATACTAGTTTCCACCTGCCTTCATGGTGCTGTTATAACTTGATTTACAACCAGGAAATAACTTTTTTGTCATTTTGAGAGTATATACATGTAAAATAAATAAACAATAACATACGTATTACACTATACACAATTAATATAGAAATTACACTATTGTATAATAGTGTAATAAAGAAAATTACAGAATTTATACTAAAAGCTCAAATTATTTAACTTTCGAATATAACTAACAGCGGGGTTGTAAAATTCCATAGACCACCAGCACCACAGTGCCATATTCTCTTTCCTTGACCTGTTTGAAGTCGGCAGTGCCAGTGTCGTGCATAAATGGGGCTATTTTCTCAAGAATAGCCTTGAAATTGGAACAACCAGAATAATTTTGTGCATCTAGGAAAATATCCATCTCAAAACATAGAATATGCAGATAATTTTATGCTTATTTCCCAAAAACTTCGTGAGTTGTTGAATTCAAGCAGTAAGCTCAAATTTCCTCATTGTTTTCATTCCACCAATTCTATAATTACTGACTTTCATTTTACGATGAACTCCTATCAGTATAAAGAAGATGTTGGTGATAATCTTCAAGAAAATTCATATTTAATTCAATTGGGTGAGAGCATGAATGATTCGATGGTCATCCCACTCTCTCGATCTAAACTTATTATTCTTCATCTGGTGGGACTGGTGGAGAATTTTGAATCTAGAGTTCAAGAGTAAAAATCATCGAAGGTTGAGAAGCAATTTTTTTAATCATCAACAGAATTCTGTGACGAAAAGAGCGCTGTACATATCTCCCATATTGAGTTCATTTCATATTGAGTACTAGATTGGAACTAATAATTTCTCCGAAAAATGTGCCATGGATTACAAGGAATGAATGTTATGATTTATGTCCTCGAAAGTTCATCAACATATTCTAGTACTTCTGCTGGTGCTTCCACAGTGCTATATTTGTTGATAAGGAAGCTTCGCATGACTTTCTCTAGTGAAGTTGTTATCTGTAGGAATTTTTTTGCAATCCTGAGATCTTAGACGATGCTCAAACACTTTGTCTTCAAATTAACTCCAGCGAAGAAAATTGCATATGTTTGAATCTGGAGGGTTCAGAGGCCACATTAATGCTTCGAAAGCATCACCTACCTGAGAAACATCTCTTACAGAAAAGTGTGTGTATGTTTGAATGAATCAAGTCAAGTTTTCATGTTAATTTTTGTTTGAAGTTGATGAATGTTGTTTTATCTACATAGACTGTGAAATTCCTGAAGCTGTAATACTAGAAAGAAGAAAATGAAATGGAATCACCATAGGCTTGACTTCTTTGTCCAGTTCAATTAGAACCTACTCAAGAATCTATAAAGAAATTCATAAAGTCTTCTGAAATATAATGAAACAATTTAATTTTGAAAATTATAGTGTCATGATTAGGCTATAAATCCACCCGTATTTTTATCAACATACCAGATTAAGAAAATTTCCCATTTTTCCTTCTTATCTTTTCATTAAACCGTTGAGCTACCTCACGTTTCTTAGCACTCTCTACAAGTAAGTCTCGGAACTAGTGGCTGATATTGAACCGGGCTGCTCTAACTGCAAACGTTATGTGCTTTTATTGCTGCATTATTAAGACAAGTGTGGCACAGTTAGCCAATATTCAGGATAGGTTTGCCACGAAAGATTACACTTCTCGCCCGCTAGAGAGCGCTGGTGTATCTTTATGCTATCTAGACGTCATAAATAGACATGGGAACATATCGAGCATATTATGGACGCAGATAGCGAGATATTATTGAGGTAACTATAGTAACTACCAGAGTTTTTCTTGTTCTGTTGAATTAATTTGTTTTTATAGCCATGGGGAGTATATTCTCGCGTAAGGTAATTCTGTTACAGAGATATCTCGAAAGTGAACAAAAGAAAACGGCGATATATGTAATTTTAATTTGATTAAATTTTAGGTTGTGTGAATTACCTGAAGCATATATATATATATATATATATATATATATATATATATATATATATTTTCTATTGAACTAAATTAAACTATTGGCTTAATGTTTCACGATTATATTTAATAATATGAATTTGTCAACATGTTTCGAGCGTGAGCTCATTTTCAAGACTGAAAATTCATATTGTTAAATATAATCGTGAAACATT
This sequence comes from Henosepilachna vigintioctopunctata, assembly GCA_030704895.1. Lineage (NCBI taxonomy): Eukaryota > Metazoa > Arthropoda > Insecta > Coleoptera > Coccinellidae > Henosepilachna > Henosepilachna vigintioctopunctata. The sequence goes on from JARQZJ010000032.1 coordinate 4,369,438, forward strand.
AAGCCAAGATTTCAATTTAATTGAAAATTTAATTGTTTCATCAAGAATCTGCGAGAATTCAATCTCAGTCATATATATTTTCATTTATCGTTCTTGTTTTTATTTTTAAATTATTGGCTTTCTATTTGTTAAAGAGGTAATATAAAGAAAATGCTCCAATCGGTTATATATTTTAAAAATTTCATCAGTTTGCATATTCATTGATTTCTTGTGAAATTTTGAAATTTTTAAATAATTTGTCGTGGAATTTCAACCAGTAATGTATTCAAGTTTTGATAAGAATACTCAATCAAAAACGAATAATTGTTAAATATTCGGCAGAAAACGATTTACAAACCGATGTGGGATGTGTTCGAAATTATTGTTCACATTAATATGTTCAACGGCATTTTCATATAACGAGAAAAAAACAGGTCCATAATCTGACTACTTTAACTTCAATCCAGCGAATTCTTTCTTTGAGGGTAATCTGAAGTACTAATTTGCCTTTTGTTATCGACAAAATCAACTTATTCAGATGAATAAATACACACACTAGGAATAAAATACAGTAAATTCAAAGGAATCAGTGTTTTAAAATGAGAAAAATCATAGAAAAAATCGAAAACTCTCAGTTTCTTCATATAAAATTTCAATTAACAGAATATTCCAAAAATTCTCCAAAGTATTGTTTTCATGGTAATCTTTTTGCACCTCAAATGTCTTACAGAATGTTGAATTGAATGTCTGATTTTTCCTCATCTCAATTATGATAGATATAACTCCAAAATGTGATGAATGAGATTGAATTCTCGCTTAACTCTTGGTGAAACATAATTGAATATTAAAATAAATTAAACTCTTGGCTTAATGTTTCACGATTTATTTAACAATATGTATAGTCAACATGTTTCGAGCGTTAGCTCATTTTCAAGACTGATTTTTTTCAGTCTTGAAAATGAGCTAACGCCCGAAACATGTTGACTATACATATTGTTAAATAAATCGTGAAACATTAAGCCAAGAGTTTAATTGATATTAACATCTTTTCATGATCCAAATCAGTAAAAGTGCATCTAAATTCCTACACATTTTATGACCAAGCTGTATACGAACTACCAGTGATTATTTATTTATTAGACATGAATTCTTTTCACAGTTCATTATAATATAAGGCAGTATAATTTGTATACATTATAGCCTTTAAAAAGCCAAATGGTTTTTTAAACGCTTTCACAACTGTGCCCTAGTCGAGCATCAACAAGTAAGCAGGTTGCAAAACCTGTAATTACCTGGTCTAAAACAATGTTAATCTTGATACCTGTAATGCCTGCTTCCGAAGCGTGTTTTCTGTTGTTAGTTGATGGTGAGAGGGTTCAAAATTGAATTCTTACAAGCTTTCAATGTTTCAATCATGAATTAATCTATATATAAGTTTGAATTAATGGATATCTGTCAACTGTTCTTCATGGTTCTTCTAATCCATCGAAGAAAAAATAATCATTATAAGTGTTTTGATAATCACATTCATTTAACAAGGTCTTGGAGATCAATTGATCAGAAACCGAAGTTTCAGAAGACTATTCTTCAGAAATTACATTCCTTTCGAGCAAGTGAAGTATATTCTGCCATTCCCTGTAACATAAAATAAATCTAATGAACAATTGGTATGTGAACAGTTGAAAATCATGGTTATTTGGTCTTTGTATACAGTTTTTCAGGAAAATTTGGATATGGAAGATGACTTCATCCTATGTCTGTAATAATTCGGAAACTTGCGTGGGTTTTCTGCCGTCCCTTGAAGAATTGGATGGAAAAACAAAGAGATCATTTGGCATCAGTATGGCATGTGATGTTTTCGGGTGCCATTCAAGGTACTCTGCCATTCAATCTTTCATATGTCAGGATGCAACACCTGAATATTTTAGAATAACAAAAATATTGAATCGAATATCTGATCACTACCTGGTGTTCTTTGGGCTTCCAAAATGCACAAGATGGAAAGGAAGGTGTACAAGTAATTTGGCTGGTATGATTATATCCAAAAACTTCGCGTCTTTGATGACTACGTTGTTAAGAAAGTATTCAGCATACTAAATCCGACTAAGGAGAGAGACAGTTCACCAGCCACTTGGTGGAACGACATAATAAAAGATGAACCAGGACAACCTGACTGTCCAGACCACACAAAACAGAGTCTCTTGTACATTCTCTGGTGCAAATATACAATGAGACCAACTTCAGATGAATGGAAACATGGGTTGCACAAAGAAGAAAGAATGCAAGAAATTTCGAAATTCTCCTGTGGTATTATGGGAGTATTGCCGCTGTTTATAATATTGTTAACAAGGAGATTGAAGAAGAGATTCTGCAGTTTTAACACTTCTTTCATGTAGTTAAGTGGTCCAATTTGCATCATATGCTATCAAGAATGTTGTCAGATTATTTATTGTATTTGAATTGAGTGCATTTACTCATTCACAACAACAAATTTCAAACTTAGGGTTCAAACATTCAGTATCAACTTCAAACCAGAGAATAGACCAAGCCTTGTTGGTGTTATAACCTGAAAATAATTTGAGGTATGTTGGGTACAGTGGGAATTTGATTGTTGAATCAAAAAGGTTGAATATTTTCCTAGTGGAACACTCAATAAATAATATAATGAGGAGAATCAGTGTGCCAAGAAAAATTTCCTGCAAATTTTCTAGAAACTGACCGAATTTGAATAGAGTTTGAATTTTGCCTCTCCCTAGAGACCTCCAATCAATTTCAATCAATATTATCAGAAGATTTCAAATCTGTTGTTTGATATTTTTCTCTCTAGAGATGCTGTGTGAAGTAGTATTCAATTTTCAGTTTTCGCAGGACCTTTGAACAATTCTCTAGTTAACTGTGAATATCAATCAATACCTTCGTCTATAATATCATCGTTTTATTTCTCTGTTACGTCAACACGATAGTAACTTCGATTACATCGCATGAAGTTCGCATTCCCATATTAATGAACCTCCTTTGAACATATTGCATTCCTCTGCTGTATTATAATATATGCACGAAGTCTGCAAGAATAATAATGTAGTTTCCATATAGCTCAACACACAATAATTAGAAAACATCATATCTTCTTACTAATGATGATCTACATTCTCGTATCTGAATACTGTTCCAGCAAACTACAGCTCTAGATCATCATAACCAAACACTATAATCTTAGAAATTACGGAACTTTTCACCAAACCCGTCCTGCTCTTCGTATTATGCATGATATAAACATTAAATCATAATTATATGATGTGCGGCGAAATCATCCTTGGCCCTCGGCTGAACAAATAAGTTTCAGTCAGATATTTGACGTAGAGAAATCATTTCTTAATCGCTTACTTCACTTATTAAGCGAAATACGAAAAATGAATACCGTTAACTGAAATATTGCCTAGATAACTATTCGAAAGAATCGTGAACTATAGTAATTAGAGCAACGGAATGTTATCTATGTTTAATATTCGGATGATTATATTCGATATGAGAACATCGACTCGACAAGTTCTTTTATTTACGATATATTTCAAAAAACTTTGAAAAATGAGGTAAATTTTACGGAATTCCTTAAAACACTCGGTATATGGGCACCACACCAATATGAAAATTTTCATAGAAATATAACGGGTGATTTTTTAAGAGTTAAGTTTTCAGGTTGGCGGCACTGTAATGGCATCCAAACGTCATTTGTCAAATTAAGAAGTTTTCGGTATGCTCTGCCATTTCATCATAGAAAGACTGACAAACGAGCAACGATTGCAAATTGTTGAAATTAACTATCAAAATTCGTGCTCTGTGAAAAATGTGTATCGTTTGTTACGGCCATATTATGGTCGTCATAATCGACCTAGTGAATCAACAATTCGTGTTCTTATCACCAAATTTCGCTCCAAGTTTACTTTGTTGGACATTAAACCATTATCTCGCATGCGTACAGTGCGTACTGAAGAGAATATTGCAGCCGTAGCGTACAGTGTTAATGAGGATCGTGAAATGTCAATTCGTCGACGTTCTCAGCAATTGGGCATGTGTTAATCAACCACATGAAAAATTTTACGTGTTGATTTGGGTTTGAAAGCCTATAAAATTCAACTTCTGCAAGAATCGAAGCCGAATTATTTACCACAACGTCTAATTTTTGGTGAATGGGCATTAGAACAGCTCAATGAAAATCCGCTGTTGTATCGAAAAATTGTGTTCAGCGATGAGGCTCATTTCTGGCTTAACGGATAGGTAAATAAACAAAACTCTCGCATCTGGAGTGATGAACAGCCAATGCCATACAAGAATTACCGATGCATCCCGAAAGAACGACAGTTTGGTGTGGTTTATAGGCTGGTGGCATCATCGGTTCATTTTGCTTCAAAGACGACCATGGAAGAAACGTTACCGTCAACGGCGAACGATATCGAGCCATGATACGCAACTTTTTTTGTCCCAGTTGGCCGAGTTGAACTTGTTTGACATCTGGTTTCATCAAGACGGTGCAACATGCCACACAGCTCGTGAAACAATGGACAGGTTGAAGGATGAATTTGGTGAGCAGCTTATCTCTCGAAATGACCCTGTGAATTGGCCGCCAATATCATGCGATTTGACGCCTCTGGATTATTGTATGTGGGGTTATGTAAAGTCGTTAGTGTATGTGGACAAGCCGAACATGATTGAAGCCTTACAGGATAACATTACACGCGTAATTCGTGGGATACAGGCCGAAATGCTCGAAAAATTGACACAAAAAGCCGCGGACAACATTTACATAAAGTTATCTTGAAAGTGTAAATGGCAAAGGACCAAGTGATCAATTTCAATAAAATTTACGCTTAATACGCTCAAAAAATCACCCATTAATTCAAATAGTAACAATCAACTACTGATAACATTTACTATTACAGTTCATGTTCAAAATTGGAGTACCAAATTTTGTTGTTACTTCTTCACAACTAACCATCTTGAGGCCATTCAGAGAAGTTCTTAGTTTGGAGGGGGGTAAAGTTTAACCAGAGAGAGGAGTCAATCATGACGAATTATTCAGTCGATTTAGTTTAATCTCATTGCAGGGTAGGAGGGAAGCTTTATCACTCAAATTCTTGTAAAAATTATTACAGGAAAGTATTGACTGTCCTCCTCTCTTGTTCGCTTTGAGATTTCGTATTTCAAAGCAAAATTCTCGTACTACAGAATTAATTCACCTGAAGACTCCAAGGACCAACTCGCTCAAACAATCCCCCCATTTTGTTTATGGAGTCTACATTCAGTAGAGCTGCATAGTTATCATGCAGCTCCATGTTATTTTTTTCTGTATTTGGTATTATAACTGTTGAAAGAACATTGATATTATTCTATTATTCTCCTTTTTCTTATCGGTAATTTTGTTGCAAATGAAATCATTAATCTTATAGTGTTATTTCAATCTTTAATCTATATAGTATAATATATATACTAGAATATAGTATTTTTGATTTATTTCTATTTGAGAATTATTATTCCTGGATTTTGGTCTTCTTTTATTACTGTACCAACTGTTTTTGTAGAGTTTTTTGCTTGTTGACTATTAGGAAACTCACTTTTCTTTTGGAACTCAATGCAATAACGGCATATCAGAGAAATGTTTCTTTTCCTGAAGATACGTAAATTTTATAGAAAGAACGATTTGAAAGTTTACATCGATTGATCTCAATCTACTTCAAACATTGAAATGGCAATGAAAACAATTATTATATCTTTCAACATCACGATTTTAAGAATTCTAAATCTTGAAAGAAAACGATTTCATATTCGAATTTATAGACTAAAATACATTCAAAACAAGCTGTAAACACGTAGGTAATAATTTTTTTAATAACTCATGTTACTAATCAGTCAAAAATAACGTCAGACTTTCAATTTAAATCTGAAAATACTCATATATCGATAATTGTAAAAATAAATTAAATGGAGGATGAATCAACTCTGTTATAGTTCATATTTGAATGAGAGGTAATAATGAATACTTGTTTATAAATCACTGACTGAACAATTATCAAGAATGGATTCATTCTTGATAATGCCGTAAAAGTCGAAACTAGTGGAATAAAGAATTTTTCAGTCAGTGATTTTTAGACAAGTATTTATTATTACCTCTCATTTAATTGTAAAAATATTTTTATCATTGAGAAAATAAATTAATTTCTTGCAAAATCATTCTCATTTTGTAGTTATTATTTCAGGGGTACATTACTTCAAGTAATCTATAACGTTTTAGGTAGATCGATACATGTTTGCACCCTCGTTTTATTTCTTCTTTCACAAAACCCCTGCGTTTTCAGTGTTTTACAAAAATAACACTAATATATCATAAAATCGTTTTCCATTCGTAAAATTATTAATAGAAATTACACGTATTCCAATACATTTGTCATAGTTTATTCTATACATTATAATCCTCCATACCCACTAGTTATTCGAAATCGAAAAATAATATTCTCTAACATTATGATGCATTAAGTTAAAAATACATACTCGTACAAGTCTCATTTCAAGAACGTTGGTCCGTAAATGAAAGTCACTCAAACAATAAAACGAACTGAATAACTTATTCACAAAATCAATTTTCGTTCAGGAATATAAATTTAAGTTAGACAAAGTTGAATATCCCATTAGTAAAGATCATTAACCATCATTTTTCGAATATAAAATGGTTAGACTTGAAAGCCGAACAATAAACTACTAAAACAATAAAAAAGGCTATAAATTTCTTGGCCCCCTATAAATTTTGTCCGCAGCTCTTAAAAAAAAAGAATGATGCAGTATATTTCAAAAATATATAAGCTTCACATCTAAGAAGCTACAAGGAAGTATATACAGAGTGTCCACTGTGAGAGAAACAATTGGAAACAAAGAACAAAAAGATGAAAAACGAAATGATTTTCGTCGTGAGTTTTTTGATTCCACTACGCAAGAAGATGAATTTTTCAATGTGCATAGTTCAATTTTCTCCATTTTTGGTTCAATAGTTAGCCTGGTTCTTCTAGTTTACTGAATGATGATTATGAGATACTGATTTTTGACCAAAATTCGTTATTTTGATAGACTGATCCAGAGGGTTCAATTCTGGGGATCTATCAGGCTGTAACTGATGTATATCGCCACCAACATCTCAATTCGTACGATACTGTTAGAAAATTATTGGTGGGTACACTACAAATTGTACCTAAGTGCCCCCTAATGAATAAATTCCAGTAAAATTGTGTTTTTCAGAAAAAGTGAGTTTCTTAACATCATGAAAGCCTACATAACTGAATGAGACTTCTCTCTTTTATCGAACACTCGGTATTGGCCACACAACAAACTTATTATTTGCTTTGGTAACCGAATTCCGTTGGTTGACCGTAGTAAAAAAAGACGCCAGCTGATTTGTCATAAATTCAATGGGAAGTGACAGGTGCAATCGGCATCGGAGGGTTATTGGGTTAGGAAGGATCCGCCGTTGTTGATTTTGGTGAACGCCGTGTTTGTTATTGGACCTAATTTAGATTTACCAGAATTATAATCAAGAGGGCTATGATTATATAGAGCGTGTATGCCGGGAGGTTGCCGATGAATTTTTCTTCGACCTGGCCGTCGGCCTTCCATCACTCAAAATAGGATCGGACCAGGGCAGGATTATCAAAATTTTTTTAATTTTGAATTTCGAAATTCGAGATATTTCCTACCAACAAAATGGAGTTTTTATAAGGACAAATTAGTACTCTCGATAATTGAGTTTTATACAAATTTCAATTGTCTTTTACTATAAAGTTAATCACATCTCATTAGTTTCAATTCACTCACCCTTTCATTTATTAACAATATATGGATTTTAGGGTACATAAACACAATTATATAAGGTACAATTAAATGTAAATGTAAATGGTGCAAGTGATTAAACAAATGATGATTATAAGAAACAAAAATATTCAAATATTCAGACAATTTAGCAGACAAAGATAATATAAAAAGAGAAGGAACAAATAAGAAACAAAAATAAAACAAGTAACAAAACCAAATTTAGAAACACTTAAATATTTAAACAATATTGGTGGAAAAACCAATATGAACATACATATACAGAAAGGAGAAAATTGTACAAAGGGCCCTAAGGTAGCAAAATGAATAGGATTCTGAAAATTGAAGTGTTGAATAGACCTATATCCATTTGCATATATTACATAGGTTATGTACAGAAGAGAATGTCAAAACAATTGTGCGTGGTGTTTGTGGATAAAGAAGAGTGCTCTTTTTACGGTTCACACTAGATATACCTATGAAAATTTAGTCTTCTTAGCAAGTTAGAACAATCAAAAATAGAGTTCACAAGTTTGAAAATTGGAAGAAATATGCATACGTTGCTGCACTAATGAATGGAAATGAAATCTCTCAAATTAAATATACTGTGAAACGCCTGGTTTGAATAGAGGCCAACTGTTATAGAGCTTAAGATATTTCAAGTAACAATTTATGGAAAACAGCAAAATTATTTACTACTGGTAGATGGTGAACTGAAACTAATAAGCAAAAAACACATTTTCGATTGTAACAATAATGATTATATTTATTTAGCTGAAGCTGTACAGAAAATTTACATATTTTGAACTGTTAATTTTGAATTACTATCTCATTATTTGACATATGCTTTCTTAGATAACGCTTAAATATCTTAATACAAGTACTAGTTTTCAATATACTTGGTAAATTATTGAAAGCCTTAAATCCGTCGTAGTATATGCTATTTTTATATTCAGAAAGGTTACAACTTTGTATATAAAGACTATCAGTATTTCTATTATCATACCCATGCACATCACTGACATATGTTACATTTTTTATTTCATTACATAGAAGCAACTCATTTTTTATTTCAAATATGAATATATTTGTATGAAGCAAAAATTACTCTTTGTTTAACAGACATTATTTCCAAAGATTTCAGCATAATATTAACAGGAGTTAATATTAACTTTAAAATTGTTCGCATCGCTCTATTCTGTAACTTTTGTAATTGTTGAACTTTTTTTTAGTCAAACCGAACAACAAAGTTGAGCAATATTCAAAATGTGGCATTATTATTGATTTGAACAACAATAATTTCACATATGTCGACAGAGTTTTTCCTATTCTTATCAGAAAATTGATTTTTTCAGAGATTTAAGATGATATGAAATTAACATGATCATTGAAAGTCAATTTTTCGTCTGACATAATGCCCAAATATTTTACTGTTTCTGTATATCTGTTAATGTATATTAAAGCTCAGTTTTCATGTTGAGAAAGAAGAATTCCAGGTTGGTAGCTTGTAATGAACGGAAATATCTGACATCCTATGAACATCTGCCAAACGTTTCGTTTCTACTATAGAGCTTTCAGTGTTCGTAGGGACGAGTGTGAAGTTCAACTACACGCAAAATTTAAGTTTTCAGTGGGTTATCTCAATCATTAACGACTTTTCTCGAAATTAAAGAAGAAAAATTGTAACGAAAAGTTTTTTTGACCACGAAACAATAGAGAAAAAAATTGCAACATGTGTAACTTTGAACAGCAGCTAAAAGCTCATTGAATTTCGAAGGATTTTATGAAATTTCATTATGATTTCATTACTTTAATACAACAAAACAGAAACGTATAGTTACTTTAAGGTTAGTCCGACTCTGTAGAAAGCATAATTTTCAAACTACTCATCAGGATGATTCCCAGTTTGAACAGCTGCTGATGTGATAATTAATATTTTCAATGAAACCTGTAGAATATTTCTTATTTACTAGAAAAGAGTTCTGACAGGCGCTGGGGCTATAATTCGGTTAAATAATGATATATCAAGGGATGAGTAGCGATTGTTGCATCTATAACTTCGTCCATTTCATTATTTTCAATGGTACATCTTACACACAAAAGAAAATATTGATGCTTTGTTGTGATTCCTACTTGACAGTAAATGGACACATGTCAGAAACAATTCCCAGTTGCATTATATCAAATTCTTGACAAAGTGAGTTTCAAACTAATACTGAACTGAAAGGAAAAATTCAAGAGTTTTTCATTCCTTCAATGTCCAAGATATTTTTGATGAAAGCTGCTCTTGGATCCCATTATGGATATATGTTTCGGACTTTTGGAACTCATCAGATTTGAATAAATGGGGAAGGGAAAATGAAAGAGCTAGATAGAAAGTAGAAAGAAAATATTGAGAAATTCGACTATTTCGATTCAACTAGAATGAAATTGAATCACTAAAACAGGGAGATCTACAGTAAAAGGAGAAATATTTGGAAAGTTTATAAATTGATGAAAAATATAGATATAATTTTACTCTGATGAATACATGAATCGTTGTAGAAAAAGCCTGTTTACGGTTCCACTTTGAAATTTCTATAGGTTCCTGGCAAAAAAGGGAGCCAGTATTGAAGTGAGACAACCAATTTGTTAGCTATGTCTATATTTCGAATACTGATTCAGAAATATAAAAACCACAATATCAAATAACAACAATCGATTAAAAACATCAACGCCTATAGCTTAACTAGAATGCCCATAATTAAAACCAATAATTAATTAGAGTAGAGTGTTGAGTAAAGGAATTAACTCGTATTGATATTAAAAAAAATAACACTACAAAGTTGTTTACAATTTTTTTTTCGTTATGAACACACTTAAACAAAATAGTAAAAAGGTTGTAAAACTCATTAACTTATAGTAATCTAGAATATAATCAGAATACATTTGTCATTTTGTTATGTTCCATCATTTGCTTTCTGCTGGATTTTCTGTCTCTTGTTTGATTATATTTTGAATTACTAACGATATATGAGTTTTCAAACTTTCTTACTATTATTAAACTTATACTATTTTTATACTCGTATAAAGTGTTTTTTTTCACGAAAAAGCCTTGGCACCAACGTTAATTTGGTCTCATTTTTTTTGTCAGTATAGGTTAATTACCCAGTTCAAATCATTCTAAATATGGATTTTAATTATGTATGCTCCAGTTTAGTCATAAGTGTTGATGTTTTTCAATAGATTGTTGTTCTTCAACATGTCTTTGTCCTGATGAAGGATGGAATCAGTATCCGAAATAAAGATACAGAAAATCCGAAACAGATTGGTTTTGTTTCTTTGAGAGTTGCCTTCTTTTTTTGCCGAGAAAACATAAAAATTTTATAATGTGTATATATATATATATATATATATATATATACATACAAATGTTGTCAACGAGAAAAAACCTATCATTTTCGAGTGTGAATATTGAGTGCGTTTCGAAAAATCATCGAACTTGTTGAATGATAATATGTTGAAGTGTTTCATTCTTATTAGGTATCATCAGTCATAAAATCAAGAATCGATGACTTTCAAAACGTACTCAGGTCCTATATTCGAATCAGGAGATCATTATTTTGTAAACTAGTCTCGTGAGCTCCCTCTATCGAAGAGAATCTCTAGCATTATAGATTCCTTCTCTTGACAACATCAGTGAGAGTACGTAGAGGCTTTGTAGACATTTCATTCACACACCCCAAAGCTTTGTCTGTAATGTGTATGAGTGGTTCCATGATTAATTGTTCGACATCACACTCAAGCGGGTAGAAAGATAATTAGTTTCGAGATTCACAAATTTTCAATACTTAGTGTAAACTGATATTCTTAATCATCAAACATCCTTATTAGAAATCATCAGTCATATAAAATCAATCAATCAAGAATCGATGACGTTCAAAACTGCTTTCCGAAACGACTGATTGTATATGACTGATGATTCTCAATAAGGATGAAACAATTGTATCATATTATCATTCGACAAGTTCGACGGTTTTTCGAAGCGCACTTAATATTCACTTTCGAAAATGATTGGTTCGTTCTCGTTGACAACATTTGTGTATGCAGCTCCCTGAAAGTTTTATTAGAAATATTTTGATATTTCGCTTTTGATTCTCAGTGTGACTAAGAAAGAAAGATTCGTTAATCTCGAAATTTGGGCGTGGGCGAATGTATGACTTCGCTAAACAATGTTGTCATCGCTAATAGGTGGAGTAAAGGAAATATATTCTTTCTCCCCAGCCATCCAATTAAAACCGAACAAATATGGCTAAAAGGCCAAATTAGATGTCAGAATACGTTTGGACATCCTAAATATATTGCAGCCGAATCATGGCTCAGACACGGTATATAACTATTGGATATCCTGTATTTGTGCTTCCAGCGAAGCCGATGTTTGTAAAAACTGAAATTTATGATGGCATTCCTTTGTACCTTGTAATTAAAATTAATCTATAACCAATATAACTAGTATTTTACCTGTCACTTAAATACAGGGATACGTGGGTTCTTTTCAATTTGGTTTGTTGCTTTCCCATAGTTGATTTCTGTAAGGGATATTTAGTTTTTAGTCGAATAGTTTTGAAAAGTTTTTTGTTATATCGGAAGACAGAAAAATATAAGAGCCCTTGCAACATTTAACATTTCAGAAAGATTTGAAAATATTTCGAGAAGAGCTACATTTTGTCTAGGTTTAGAGAATAATACACTTCAGTAGTTATTACATTTTCAAACAAATTAATAAGGAAATTCAGATTGTTTAATACAAGGTCAGAGATGACCAGCAATAGACTTTCATTACTCCTTCTTCCAAGTATGTCGTACCCCACGGTGTATTCTTATGCTTCAAAGAGCTTTATAGAATGGTGAAATTCTTATATCTGTTTGATTATATAATTTTTCGGTGGTATTTTTGATATGTTTATAGACTTCTATGGATTCTGAAATATCTAGTGTTTTGCCTCTGAAGCTGCAAGTAACATATATATATATTAGTATATATATTAGTTTTTCGATAGGATGTAACCAAAATTAACAAACAAATAGTAAAAGAAATACTTAGATCTTAAAGTACTAATTGTTTATTGACTGAGATTGAATTCTCGCTTAACTTTTGATGAGATAATTTAATATTAAATTAAATTGAACTCTTGGCTTAATGTTTCAGGATTATATTTAACAACATGAAGACTGTCAGTCTTGAAAATGAGCTCACGCTCGAAACATGTTGACAAATTCATGTTGCTAAATATAAGCGTGAAACATTGAGCCAAGAGTTTAATTCAATTTAATACTAATTATATTCGAAACCATTTTGACCTCATCACAATTGAAAAGAAATCAGATTAGCTTGCAAAAATTAAATAACACACTGAAACAATTGTCAACCACTAATTATACCCGTAATTTATTCAAAATTGTGGAAAGCGTTATTTATTGGATATAGAAAAAGAAATCTATCGAAGCTTTTTTCGCGTGTAATTTATATTTGTGGAAATTTGAAGCTAGATAGGTATATAAATCTGAAAGGAATTGAAAAGAGTAGAATTTTATACTGATATGACAAAATTCATTTCATGAGCATTAACCATTGAATTTCAGTTGCATTAGAACAAAAAACATCATTTTATTCGAGTTTATTTCTATTCCGCATTGTATTTTAAACATATTCCAAATTCTTATAATTTAATGATGTAGGTACATAATACCGTCTCCGGGCTGAGTAGTACAAAATGGAAGTTCTCTAGTTAATTGATGTGGAAATTTGAGAATTTACCCCAACGTAATATCTAACGATAATTCATTTCATTGCTGGGGGTTATTTACATGAATCGCCATTACAGCCATAATATTATAACCGCACAACCAGTTGATTTTCAAAAAGATATAATAAATATTTTGAAATCCGGGAGAATTTATAATTGTAGGAGAAAATTAATTATAATGGAATATAATTAGGAATTCATTATAATTAATGAAATGAATTTTCCAACACAACTCAAACCAAGTTCTTCGTTTACGAGTTGATTAGAAATATTATATCAGAACACTATAATTCTGGAGATATGATTTAATTTGGAGAATTTTCAGCAGTTTGGGGAATTACAAATTGCGGACTTCGTCAAAAACAATTTTTAGGGGTAGGAAATTTACTTCTAGTAAATTTATGTTCTGGTGTATACTTATTGGTTAATAACAAGGTTAAAAATGTGTAGATTTGTCCATAACCTTTCTCACAACATGTGGTGAAAAATTCTGAGAAAATAACTACAAAAATAACATTGAAAATATTTCTCTAAATAACGTTAGAATGATTGTGAATATAAATTGAATACTTGGTTCAGTTTCGAAGAAGAAAATTGTCACTTTTATATACTTCACTTCTAATATTCATGTTCACTTCACTTCATGTTTCAAGATGGCGGATGATAGGACTGACGTAAAGAGTGAGAGCTCCCAAAAACCATTAAATTCAATAGTAAATCTGAAAGTTTTTGTTATCACTGTAATAAGAAAGTGATTGAAGTAGTTGAAAGTGTATTAAATGCGATGAAAATTTCCATCCCTCCTCCCTGAATCAGCTGCTTCAGAAGTTGCAACTTCATGGGATAGAGTTGAAAGAATTCGTTCTTCAGTGATAAGTCCAAAGACAACCAGTCTGAGTGAGGTTAGTACGAGTTTAAGAACAGACAGCAGTCGAGAACACATAGAGCTAACAACTAAGAAAATAAATATTATAAATGAGCCTAAAGAGGAAATTAATATAAGTACTACAAGAAGATCAACAAAACGAATGGAAGGAAGTTGAACAAAAAGGAAGACGTTCTATGGGAATTATTTGCACTGGATCAAAGACACTAAAACACGACGTAAAACTTCGTGGGGCACTTAAAAAGAAATGGATTTATGCGGGCAAAATTGCGGGAGCCAACGTCTTTGTAGAAGATGTTGAGGACTTCCTCAAGAAATGAAAGAATTGTGAGCAAGTGGAAGTTAAGAAACTAGAAACTAAGGGATCTAATTCTGTTTTCTCCATTGGAACCCCAAATGAGGAACTATTTAATATAATCTGTAATAGGGATTTCTGGCCAGAAGGAGTCCTCATCAGAGAGTTCATTTTTTGAAATTTTTTTCGTTCAAGCAAAGAGAAACACCCAAACAAATAGTTTCTCAATCTGAAGATATTGAAGAATATGCTGTGAAAGATACTGTGCTAATATAGCTTGAGTTTTTCTTTTGCTTTTATTTTGAAGTTTTCTCTATTTATTGTTAAATTTGTAATTTGACATTGTTATTTTGATTGCAATAATTGAGAGAAATAAATATCTATCTATCTATCTCGAAAAAAAATATTCTGTGGAATAAGCGGCCATCTATAAATTACCTCACAAGAATTTTTTGATGTTTTGACCCCATCCCTGTCCTTGAAACTGGTCACATTTGTGAGATTGTCCCCCTACAGTGATGCCACATATTTTTCTGTTTTATATCTAGATATTATTGAATGAGAAAATTCCTTCCGGAAAAAATTAAAGGTTATATTTCTTTCATTTTATTTGTTTAGTTATTATTCAGCATTATGTTATTATTTTCTGCGGTGGGTAACCTGTTGAGAATAAAGAACTTATTATAATTATAGAGCTGCAAATATTTTCAAGTTTTTTCTTGATAATGCAAAGTACGTGGGTCACACGTAAATTTCGACCTGTGACATTTACCTTAACCGGACACCTCCTTAATGTGTGACGTAATTTTTGGATAACCCCCTAAGCCAAGTGTTTCTTATTCAGTTTATATCGAACCAATCTTTTACCAAAAGATCATCGAATATTCAGTCAATATTATCGAAAATGAATTTGTTCTATTGGTTTTTTTCCAATAAGTAAATTGAAAACACTCTGGAAGAACTTACAACATGAGTGTTAACAAAAAAGGTTAGTTCAAATAGAATCATTTTATTTTCAATTGAAATTAATATTTTTCAGAGAAAATGTTGCAGTAATATGTATATCTATTATGAACGAATTCATTACATTTTGCATTACAATTTATTTTTCGGTTCGTCATCTTTGGACATTAACCATTCTTATCATTCATTTATTAACCGCTGAAACTCATTTACATACACAATCGTCGATATTTTACCGGGGATTCGAACCCAGATCTCCCTGGTGAGGGTCCGTCACTCTCTCACTACGCTACAGAGACAGAGACAGAGACAGAGAGCGTCGTCTATTATTATTCTTTCATATAATAGACGACGCTCTTCTTGTGATTTGAGTATTTATACAATTGAAATTTTATAATAATAATAAGAACTCATAAAACTCAATTTAATGCAATTAAGTCAAGTTACAAAACGAACACCCCTCGTACGTGTTCGAAACCAAATTGGCCTAAGTGAAGAAATTCGAAAACACGCAAGACAAGTTAGCAGATTGTAGGTACACATTTAAGACAATATATTCAATGAGATGTTAGTTAGTGTGGGTTCTTCTTCTTAATGGAACTTCGCGGTGGTCCGTACATAATTATAGGTTTCGGTAATAATAACGTTGAGGTATTCGACAAAAAGTGATTCATGAGAACCTAGCTCTGGTAAATGATCTGCTGTACAAACGAGGTTCTGCTTAACCTCTAGCGCACTTGCCTCCAAGAACTTCTTCAGGCAATGACTCGAAAGAAGACAATTATGCTTGATTGTGAGTGTATTAACGCTACACGAGCTTGTTGAGAAGTTCACGTCTTTTTTAGAACTTAATTCACAGCTAGTTTCACAGGTGAGGAACGTATATGTTGAAGAAAATGAAGACATGATCACGATATAGTGTTAGAACTATATCCGTTAAAAAACGAAAGAAAATTTTAACGAATACTGCAAGAAATTCTTATGATGTAATCGAAATTTTCGTTTCAAAACAAACTTTTCATCTAGAATGGAAAATTATGTACATGGGTTATCAATAAAATATATGACCTTGAGTTTTCAGCACGTGTATATCTGTTTATTATAAAGTACAACATTTTGGAAGAGGGGAAGTCAAATGATTTTTTTCAATTCATATTCAACATTTTTAAAATGAAATGGCTCAAAAGTTTGAGGGAAATGGAAACTCCTGCAAATTTTTGAGCTATTCTTCAATTCTGAAGATAAGAATGTTTTGATCAACTGAAATCTTTATACGATGCGACGCTCCATTTTAACTAAGAATAAGAAAGAAGTGTAACAAATGCAATTGTTGTAAAAAGTGGAGAAATGTGGCTCTCTTTGAATTTGTGTGTAATCAAAGGAAATGATTTGAAACATCGATACTCTCACTGAACTGGTGAAATAATATCATGTGAAATAAGATGGAAATGGAGATCCAATGGAAATGAAGATAGTACGTTATACCTATTTGCAGTTCATTTTAAGGATCGATATGATTGGTTAGCAGAGGTTATGAAACATTTGCTCCGGTCACGAACAAAAATAAACGCATAATGAGAGAGAAAACTCGAATATTCACTTGATATTTCTTGGAGGACTAACCAAATACAACAAAAGTTGAGCGTATTATTTATAAGACAATCGCAGGATTTATAAGCCAATCGTTGCCTGTTTCTTAGAAATGACTAGTAACTTATCAACATAGGAAGCAGAGAATGGTAAAATATGCACTAGAATTGATATTGAATATTGAGTTTCGATGACCACGTTGATCTCATAACGTCTAAAATCTCAAAATATCTGAATTTTCTGAAACCAATTGAAAAAAATATCACGACATATATGAAGTTATTGTAGTTTTAGTCAATAACGAAACATTTGGAATATCATTTCACTCTATTATTCGATTTGAGCAAAGAAAAAATTCAACAGCTAGAAGAGTTGGAGAATAAGGCTATGCGCACAACTTTGACACGTAAAAGATAACCTCCAATTGAAAGAATGTTGAATTGCTCAAAACTTATACAGAGAATACTTCATAGCACAGTTATATTTAAATATAAAAAATTGAAAATAAATTTTTCCCTTGTAAAGTAATGGAAAATGTAACTACAATAAATTAAAATTAACAGTCTTGACTCATGTTTCACTGAACATATCAAAAACTCTACATATATTTCGGGTGGTTAACCCATTATCAAGAGTATACAATGTTACTGATATTGATTATACTGATTGAGTAATATTGTATACTCTTGATAATGGGTTAACCACCCAAAACATATGTAGAGTTTTCAATATATTCAGTGAAACTTAAGTCAAGTGTGTTAATTTTAATTTATTGTTTTTAACATAATATTTCACCAAGAGATGAGCGAAACCTCCCTGTCATTTGAAGAAAATGTAACTTTTGTCAGTGATGTACACGCTTCTAACACTAGAAATGCTGACTTTTCAGTTTTAAGTTTTTCATTTTTTTTAGTTTTCACAGAAACACGTTATTTTATGCAGGATTCAATTGATTACCTTACCCTTTAAAGACCCATAAAAATTTCTTAATAGCTGATGCTTTTTTACATTAATATTTCAAGTATTCACTTATTATATACCTACCTATATTTGGCCAGAAATTAACGAACACCCCTCGTACACAAAATCCTATTTTGATCAATAAAAAAATAATTCGATAAAAATTAATCCGAATCTTCATAGCACTGAATAATTTTTCAACGTTTATAAATATACACCTTTGTACGAAATATCAGCCGAGGTTATCCAAATTTTTTCCACCAGCATCGTCATCAAAGAGCCAAAGCGGCTCCCCTCTTTCGGAACGGAATGCGACGAGAACGTAGCAGGATGTTTATTCGTTTTATGAAATATGGCCGGTTATTTTTCAATCGCCAGTAGTTTGTCGAGAGGCTTTAAGGCTCTTTAAATGTTTCATCGAGTCTGATTAATTGGACCGACTATAACGAGCTACCGTTCGAGCTAATAATTTTAAATAGATTAATTCCACATCAAAACAGTCCTGAAATAAAGTGGTATGAGACTATCAGATTTCAACTGAGATAATCTGCATCAATCGAAGCAACTTCATTCATTGCTATTCTCTACTATTGCTTCATCGAAATTCTTATTAAGACAAGAAACATTGCACTCTTCGCTGAAAAGAACAAAAACTTAATATTACAATTACAGACAATAATAGAGATTTATAGAGAAATGAAAAATGAAAGTACTGGGTTCGAATTTCAGACTAGGCGTGAACGTTTTTTTTTCTTGTTTGTAAGTTTACTGATTGAAAGGAATATAAATATGAGAAATAGACGAAATCAATAGTCACAATCCTAATTTAATGTTGAATTGAAAGAATGAATCGAAATTTTATGAAATTAATTGGATGTTTGATATGAATTTTATTAACATTTCTTAATTTCCTTAGTTTTTGTCTTTTATATCACCAAGAGTAGAATTACAATGAGAAATGCTGTTAGAATTAGAATTACTCGAATAAAGTCCAATATAGAATGTTCAAAGAGTGCAATTTTATATATTATTAAGTATATGCGTTCATTCGAATTGCTGTGTTATTTTTTGATGTTTTTCAAACATCTATATTTGAAGAGGAAATTTGAAGAAGGTGCATTATTTCCTCTGAAATTAGATTGGAAAAATAGTTTTCATCGAAATTCACGCATCTGTGGAAAGAACAAAGAATTTTACTTCACAATTATAGATAATAATAAACATTTATAGACAAATAAATGAAAGTGCTGTTCGAATTTCGGACTAGACGTGGACATTTTTGCTTACTGTTCGTGAGTTCTTGAAATGGAGATAAATATGAGAAATAAACGAAATTGAAAGCCTCATAGGCTAATATGATGTTGAATTGAAAAGATGAAATTTTGATATAAATTTTGTTATATTCTTCGCAGTTTTTGTCTTGTTTATATCATCAACGGTTGCCAATTGATGTTGGAACTAGAACTACTAGATATGTAGTCCAATTAACAATGTTTAAAGGGTGGAACTGTCTATATTTTTGAGTATATACGTTCTTTCTATTTGCTGTATTATTTTTTGATGTTTCTCAATCATTTATTGTATTTAAAGGACAGATGGTTCAGTATTCCCTTTGAAATTTGTGATATTTTCAATAATGAGTTCGAAAAAATAGTTCCTACATTTGAAACTGATGAAATTTTGTTTTTGGTTTAGAAGATACATGTCGAAAATGTGGGCTATCCTTTAGGTTTGTTGGAAGGAAGTCACGATAAAAATACAATGAAGGAATTAGCCTTTTAACGATCAGAACTAGACTTGGAATTTTTCCAAAATCACAATAGTAACTGTGGATAGTTTTCAGTTTTAGTTACTGTCGATAAATACCAGGCAGTTAAAATGACGTTTTTCCAAAACGCAAGTCAAACCGCTGCTTTTTGATCTCAAATCATAAATATTGTTGATATTTCTATATTTCGACTGGCTTTAATAACCATAATTAAAATGATAATAACAAATTTTATGGTTTATGTTCACATAAATTATCGTAAGTGAATAATGAAGTTGTTCTTGAAATTCGCTATTGCTTTGAAATTAATACTACTGTAAGGGAATTGAAGTTATTAAATTTTTTCTCTATTTGTTTGTTGAGTGATATTTGTCATATTTCACTGCAACGTTTATTTTATAACCAAAATATTTTCACGAATAAAACAAGCAGTCGAAGGCAGCCGTTGACAGGTGTTTCGAGCTTGCTGGCTATCATCAGAATGGAGTAAATAAGTGTATCATATACGAACTTGGGATCAAAAATATAAACAAACGGAAATGTTTACCAACGGAATGTGTATTCAGGCTTATCGCGTGATCTCTTCGGATTGGGGAATTTGCTCATTACTTCATCAAAGAGGTGTCTTTGTGAAGAATGTTGAACCAAGAATTTCACAAATTTAAAAAGGATTCAATGGCGAACTAATTATGAAGATAAATGTAAAAAGCAAACGATAAAGTTTGTACTGGATGAAATCAAACAAGATCGAAGGCTTATTTAATGTTCGGATGTACAATTCGCTTTCACATTCATTTCATAATTTCTTAAGCGTTAAACCTCTAGAAATATATAAACGAATCAAAAGTTATCGGTATAGGTCGCTTAAGCTCGTTGATACATGTTTCGTGCATATAGGCTCTCATCAGGACGGAGTAGTCTAGTTCAGCTGCACAAACTTCTGGAGATGAACTAAATAAACGTTACTCATTCACAAAAGTGTTGGCAACCCTGAGAAAAACAAATCGACAGTTTAAGGTGAAAAATGGAGCGTTACATGAGAGAATGTTCATTCGCTGATGATACTGTGCTCTATATATGTGGCAAAGATATTAAGAATATGACGGAGGAGATCAATAGAGACCTTTCTGCAATTAATGAATGGTTATGTGACAATAGCTTATCTCTAAATGTGCAAAAATCTAACTTCATGGTTTTGGGTGCTAATAAAACCCTTAAAATTAATAAAAATGACGATATAACTATAAAGATTAATGAACAAAAAATTAGAAGAGTAAGAACAGTAAAATATTTAGGCATTATGTTAGACGAAAAACTGAGTTTCAAAGATCATGTTGATTTCATATCATCTAAAATTTCTAAAAATATCAATTTTGGCCAAAGGTGAATTTTGGCATGGTGTGTTGTTAAGAAAAAGATTGAAATGTCAAATCAGAATCACCCGGCGTTCAAAGTGGTCTAGTAGTACAAGTGGTACAAACTACTTGAGAATGGACATAGACACGTGTACCTATTTATTGGAATTAGTGAAACCGCATATCATCAAAGAAAATACTTGTATGAGAACAGCAATATCACCACATGAAAGGCTAACAGCAACTTTAAGATTTTTATCAACTGGGAGAAGTTACAAAGACCTAGAATTTACAACAATTATATCGAAACAATCGTTAAGTGAAATCATTCCCGAAACATGTAAAGCTATCATCCATTTGCCATCATCATTTGGAACTTTTTTCTTTAACGAGTTGTACAGTGCGATCTTGAAGTATTACGGGACAATATATTGCTAGAATAGGGATAAGAGTTGAAGCTTCGGACATAGGAGTAGCAGGCGCTTCACTGCATGCACCGTCAACAACACTGTCATGCACATCTTCCTAGAAATATTAAACAATTTATTTATAAATTATAAACTTATTATTTCAATACTTTCAATTTAGTTTATTTTTTTGTTTGAGTTTCCCAAGACTGAAGAGGAGTGGCTGGAAGTTACAGCTGAGTTTGAATGTGGCAGTTTCCTTATTTTTTAGAGCCAATTGACGGAAAACTTATAAGGACTGTGTAACCTAAAGGAAGTGGGTCCTATTATTTCAATTACAAAAAAATCACAGTGTTATTCCTATTGTAATAGTCAATGCCAATTGCGAGTTTTTCAAATGTGATTCAGGTACAAACGCTAGGATCTCAGATGGAGGCGTCTTAAACCACACTAAATTTTATGAAAAGCTCGTTAACAACGAGATGCGATTTTCCAAACTTCTAGGAGCAGATTCATCGCTGCATCAACGAAATCCAGCTACATTTAAAAAGAATGGTCTTGGAAAATTTTGACAAAGGAGCGCATATGTGTATGAAACGCCATAGGACTCTATTTGCTTGATGTGTTTTTCCATAACCCTTAAATAGGTATGTACTTCAAGATTCAGTTGAAAACGTACAATCAAAGGACTAAAAACTGTGATATCTATTCAATTCAAATCTTGCGTCACCCCTTAGTACAGCCTTCATTAGTACGTTATGAAAGATATAATCATAGAATGAAAGGGTTCTTCGAGGAAAATACATAAAAATCAATTTTCCACGCAAGGTCTGAATCGAGATCATCCGTTCTATTAATATATAATAGCCTTGCGAGAATGATCAAGCTCATTTCTACTGAATCCTTTGAGGTATTGTTTACCGATATGAAATGATGAAAAAAATTAATGAATGTCGTATGAAATAAAATCAATTTTTCTGCCATTGCAAATTCTTCATCAGTGCATTTGTGTCCTCAAATTCAAAAACCTTATGATCTGATCAAACAACCAAACGATTGGTACAAACATGTTTTTCATCTTTGATGACTCGCCAGATGTGGAAAATTTCGTCTACCTTCCCTTTGAACAAATCTCTGACATATTGGGACGTAATTGTGTTTGCCTTCGCTCATTAAAAAAATCTAGTGGAGCGTACTAAAGGCGAGCGAGAAAAACACGCTGAGTTTGTGGTGCTCGAAAGCAATTAGTTCGACAAACATATGAACAAATGAATATTCCAAAACAGACCGAATGAGTTTCGTTTTGTATTGCGAATTTATAACTCCGAACATGTTAGCTACAGGATGGTTGGAAATTAACTATGCATAATGATGTGGATGGTGAGATTGAGCTCGGTAGATTACTTCGAAATAACTCTTTTTCCTGATTTTTCTGGACGTGTTGTATGTAATATGTATGCTGTTTAATAACAGGTCAAGCTGACTCGGTTATTTTTCCGAGTGCAATCAAGTTAACAAGAATTTTCCATTTGTTTTTCATATAAACAGCAATTTTATTGTCTTAGATCTGTGATTTGTTTTGGAATAAATTTTGGTCTGTGAATTCAAAAATGTTATCAATTTTTCTCTATCGCGTCAAGTTTTTAAACTACATGATACCCTATTTTTAAGCTAAAAGTTATACAAAATGGGCATACTGAGGAAAATAAAATGGGTACTAGAGATATTAGAACATTTTATTCATACAAAGGTTATTATGATATTAAAAGTTAAATTGTGTTTATACAAAAAATGAGAAAAGATATTAGGTAAAAATTTTTGCTTATAACTTTTCCTAGAATGTTCAATCTGGGGACATTCTCGCTTGATGTTCCAACAGTAGTCAGACATGACACTGCCCTCCTATCTACCTTGATACCTTGCCTCCATGACCTCCAATCTTGGTGGAATTGCTCATCCAGTTCATCACTAACAGCACCAAGATGGCTATGTAAGAGATGCATTTTGATACTCATGTTACAGCCAAGTTTTCTAAAGCTTTCTAAGAGTTGTTGAAAAATTGTGACCTAATTCTGGGTTCGTGTGTTTCCAAGAAAGTCCTTGACAATACTTTTGAATGCCAACCAAGCATTCTTTTCGAGATCGATCATTGCTTCAATGAAATATCCATCTCAAATAAGTTGACGAATCTGTGGCCCATCAAAGACACCAGCCTTTATCTTCTCATATGACAAGCTAGGACATGCTGAAATTATATACTTAAAACAGTCCCCTTCAGTCGACAAAGCTTTAACACATTGCTTCATGAGACCTAGTTTGATATGGAACGGCAGAAATATAATGTTTTTTCTGTCGGTAAGTGGCTGATTTAGAATACTTGGATCCCCAGGTTTAGGAATCGATGGTGTTCAAGCACGTAGGGTGCGAACTAACAGCGACAGAGATAAAGAAATTTTTTTGTTTATGTATAAATAAGAACGAAATACTGCTTATCTTGTGTTAATACAAAATCTTGTACTACGCGTCGCAAACCGGCTTCACTATTTCAGAGCGACCTGTTTACAACAGTGTCTCATGCGTAACTCACCAAATTAGTCTAGACAATACGAATCTTAACCTATTGCGCCGCGTCATTACCCCTTCCAGTCGTTACTGGAAAAAGTTCCGACGACAGGAGTGCAGTAGGGCTTTCTGTAATTCGTGTTCAGTTCCGCGAAGCGTAATAGTATGCGCAACAACTGTAGAAAAAAACTTGACGTGATAGAAAAAACTGATGAAAGTTCTGGAATCAGCATGTCAATTTACCTCTAAACCAGCCTAAAAATCGAAGTCAACAGAAATTATGTTACAAATTGTTCCCCAGTGTAATTGATTGATATAACTGGTTGATATAAGAATTCAAAAACGAAATATCTGCATTCACAGATGAGAGGAAAAACTCTGAATTTTCTAGAACAATTGGAAATTTCAGAATCGTACCAACGGAAATGAGTGACTTTTAAATATCAATCCTTCAGGACAATTTTATATTTTGAAAGATATAGTCATAGTATAAAAATTGAAGAACATTCGTTGAAAAAAATTGATTCATACATTATTGTCTACATTCGAATCATCAAAGCACTCTGTCACATCATAGTATGCCTTATCGAATATCAAACGAAGTATTCGCTTCTGTACTGTAAAAACCCAATTAATTTCTGTAGAGCAGTTAATAGATTATAGTTTAGATAATCTTATACAATGTGAGTTGTCCACCTTAAATTTATGTCGACATACATATATTCCAAAAAACTTAGTTGATTCAGATGATGAGAGGGTGTTTGCTCCATATTTAACATTTGATCTATTACCTTTCAGAGAAATTAAACACACAGTTTCGTCAACGTTCACCATCAAATTGTTCAATCGATACGATCACAATGCATTCACATGCCTCCAGAAGTTCTTCGAGAGTCCTGCTAGAAACAACCACAAATGAATCATCGGCAAAAAATCTTACCAAAAATCGGGAAATTTTCGCAGGTAGATCGTTCATGAATGATATGAATGAAAGAGGTCCAAGTACAGAACCTCGAGGGACCCCCAAGACCAGTATTTAATCTCTGCGAATAATTCTCGGCTATTCTCACCATCATCGTTCTTTCTTCAAGGTTACTATGTAACCTATCCACAAAAATACACCTATTGTACATTGTAACATTTCTCAAGTATGGCTCTAAAAAGTTAGGGAATCGAATGTCGAAGACAAATCAAAAAATAAACTCAGCAAAGTGTTTCTCATTCACTTTGCATTGAAGAATTAATTTGTTGTATACTATTTCTTCAACAGTTGTCATATTAAGCTGCAAACCACAAATCATTCTCTTCTTTGACATTTTAATGCAAAAATGGATTGATATGAGAAAACAGCTGTAAATTCTGAAAAATGCTGTAGGTTCTCACACTGAGGCATATTATTATATCAGACATTGTCTTTTTTCCCGGTACGTCGTATGTATTGAACATGCGGAGTTGAAAATTCATCATTAATTCACATTCTCGCCCTGAAATCATTTCACTTGTTGATTGACACGACGTTTGTTAACTTCATTTGTTTCGCTGGAGGCCGTATCCGTTGCAATTTACGAATAGTGTGGAGGCTGACTTTGATAAATCGATGTCAGTATATGTTATACACACTCACATCATGTATGCCATGATAAGAATAAAAAATTAATGGTAATTTTCGGACACACCTCGTATTTATAAATAAATGATAATAACTGATAAATTATTCAGAAACGTATGTATTTCAAGTTGCGATATATTGTATAATATTAGGTGTAATATGATATTCAATGCAAATGGATTTGTATGATTTTATGGATAATTTAACTCTTCCATAATTTCGGATTCAATCGATTGTAATTGATATGGTGAAATATCAATGGAATTTTCTATGTTGTTTATCCGCCAAATGACTCTCCATGCAAATTAAATGATACAATAATTGTTTGAACTCATTAGGGTTCTTACACAATTTAAGGTTCGGATCTAGACTATTAAATGCAATCATTCCTTTCCCACATAAATTATTTAGGCATTAGTTCCCTAGACCTTCTTTGGTAACCATGTACATCTTTTTATATATTATATGCTGCCTAATATTTGAACAACTTAGTATTTCTAACATAAGTGATACAGGTGTGTACCTATTGCACTTCAATATAATTCTGAATGCTCTATTTTGGAGCTTTTGCAACTTTTGAATATCATTTTGAGGCGAGGTGTATAATACAGTTGAACAAAAGTTTATATGTGGTAATATTATCGACAAATACACTGAATACTTTGTAAAAACACTAACATAATTACTTATCCTTGCTAAAAAATTTACTTTTCTTGAAATTTTACTCATAACATATCTTAAATGATTTTTAAAACTCAAATTTTCATCGATAATAACACCTTAATACTTTATTTCACCGACTTGTTCCAAATGCCACCTAATTCTTTTTTTTTTTAATTCAGTGGGCCTTCAGTTAAACTCCGGTTCCGAAAGGCTATTGGACTTGTAATCAATGTACATTACCCAGCATATATCGTTATTTAAACTACTTAAATTATAGACAAACACAAACACCCATGCCTTCAGCGGGGTAGAACACCCGCCATAGTCGGGTGTTCTACCGATTAAGCTACGCAGATCGGCGACCTAATTCTTGTTGTAACAATTTTCTTGGTGTTTTTTCCATATTATGAACATGAAGATCAAAAGAAGAAAGATTTCAATCATAACGAAAAAACGCATGTGTAAAAGTACCCACAGAACCAAAAACTTCAACCGTAAAACATTGAGTCTATATTATACAAGGCTAGATAACTTTCAAACTAATGCTCTGTAACTCATAACAGTGGCGTCGACTTCTACAAAATATTGAAGGGGGTCAACCGGTAGTCTTGCTTGGAAAAATGTTCTCAATTTCACATGAAGAATATTGACTTTTGAAGGTCATTTTTTAAGCATTTTTGAGTCATATGATCAACATTAGAACCTCGAAAACTCGTCGCTCGATCTTGAAGACAACTCCGTCAAACTCGACAAGACTGACACATTTTTGGTTTTCCAAAACGTATGGTATTTTCGTCAGAAGCTCATCAAATTTACAGGCAATAGACTATTACAGACCATTGAATATAAAGACACAAATTATTGCTGAAAAAAATCTGAACTATCATTGAAGGATTGGAAAATAAAATATTTTCTGAAATTATTAGGGGGCCTATTCCCCCTTAGAAGTCATTGAGTCGGACTCCTAAGAAATTATTCACTTTTCGCTTCATTTCTTGTGATTTTTTGCACCATTTATGAGTGAAGTGAGTGAAGTTTGTATATCTCTAGCACATGTGCGTGTTCAATGAACATTAATACTATCGCACTTCATAGAAATTAATATAAATGTGGCTAGGAGGCCTCAGCCATCTCGCAGTTAACCATGCAAACTTAAATTTATCACTTTGCCAATCAACAAATATTTAAATAATAAAACAATTCCGCTAGTAAGATTTGATCGGGGGTGAAAAAACTAACATTACCAAAGCCAAACGTTATTTCTACTCATTATTTTATACATGCCACCAGCATTTTTTCACACTTCCAGAAATTGAAGGCTGTGAATTTATTTGAGTAAATATATATAAAGCATGAGACCATTTTCAATAATATGAACTATAATCTGATTAGAATTGAATAGCGATGTTTTTCAAACTGTAGATTTACTTTAAAGCTCTATAGTTGAAATTTTAGATCTACCTGTTTATCATATAAATTATAGATCTAGAGGATAGACAGATCTACGGAAAACTGTTTTTTATTGTGGTGCTCAAATTCGAAAACGAATAAGAGTGTATGATATGTTTCTGTCTGTCAAATTTCCTAATTTTCAAGTCGAACAAAGTTCAAATCAGTACCAACAAAAGTAAAAGTGTAAAACATTTTTTTGAAATGCAATATCTTGATGGAATTTTGTGAATTATTTTATTGGTTTGGTTCAAAAACACGGTGTTTAACTTGCAGTGGTTATTTTTGAATAATATTTTCTTTGCGTTCATTAGTAATTCATTCATTTGTCATTTGGAATAGAGATGAAAAGGAAAATTCAAAACACGTGAGATATTTTTACTCAAGTTCATTTTTACAATGGAATATTATTGATGTTGTTTGCTCATAGCTTTTCAACTCTTCCTGACATAATTTCTAGCCCATCGTACATAAGGGTGAACATGAAGGGATGATCAACTCTGAAAACTTCTGATGGTTCCTCAAGTACTGCTCTGTTGTCTGCTATCGCTGAAAAGAGAGTATTAACAGTTTATAAAATGTTAGTTCGTGTTGGATATGGCAACCTTTAGTTCGGGAAAACAACTGAGAAAACGTTTTAGTTGTTACTATGCTGTATTAGTCGATAGTTTTGAAATGTGCAGCAATTTCATTCATTGAATTCATTTTATGTCATTAAAGGCATTCACTAATACACAGAAGGCTGAGTCTTGTATCAGACTGAACTTTACGTTCAGTGATTAACAGTTAACGTATATTCTATAACTCTAAATGAACTTACCAGCAGCTGCAGCACCAGCTTCAGTTCCAAATTCGTCGACATCGATGAAAGCTTTCTGTTGGAACGCAGAAACACCAATAGGTTCCTTTGTAATACCTTTCAAATCAGCTCCTTCAAATAATAATTTTATTCCCATCTGAAAAAAACTAGATTATTAAACTTTGTTGTTTTATTAAGGAAATCTTGAGGGCCTCCACGCTTAACCGGAACACTAGACAGAACTTGTTTTGCCGTTTGAGGAGGCTGGTAAGTAGTACTCGACCATGCGTGGTGACCTCTGAGATTCTCCTGAACTTATATCCTCAAAACAATGGTTAGAAATATAGGCAACAACGATTAACACATCTTTGAGACAACTCTTATATAGACTGGTTTCAGAAGGTCAAAAGATTTCAACATGAAAGGTATACTAAATATACATCGGCAAGAATGAGAATTTGAAACCAATTTTTTCCAATTTAATCGTTCCAGAGATTCTACATTCTTTTTCGCTTGAAAAGATGTAGTTACAATTCTGTGTCAATTCCTGAAAACAACGAATAAATATGGATTTTTGAACTTACATTTTTGAGAAGAGGTATCAAATTCATTGTAGATTCCACTCTAAATCTTGGCAGAAAAACAGATACTCTAGTACTTGTGTAATTTTGAATGTCCCATAATTTCTCCAGTTGATTTTCAATGGGTTTAAATCGCTCTATTTCATTCGGTAAGATAATCAATAATTCTGCTTTATCATCTTCATAAGGCAATCTCAATATTGAAACTCCAAAAGAATCATCTTTGCCAATCTGGAGGGTTGCAGACAATTTCATCATGTCAACGTCTACAGATTCAGATTTTGTATTATGAAACTTGGCTTTTGATGTCGCGCTTAACTTGAAGGGATGTTCCCAATTCCCTTTGAAGTACAGTGTGTTCACAAGGACCAGCCTGGTTAGATCGTCCAAAGTGTTTTCTGGAATTATATTTTTTATTTTGTTATTGGTCTGTTTCTCGACCCATGAGTTAATAGATTTCGTAGCTGCTTTAGAATCAGCGAAGTTGATATTTTCAACTCCAGCATCGAAAGAATCATGTGCAACTTTGACAAACTCAGGTTCAATAACTAAACCTTCAGCAACATACATTTTTTCCGCTGTTTGTATACTAATCTTATCGGAACTCCTCAATGATTTCCCTAAGACCTTGAATTCTTTTCCTATCTTCTCATCTGTTAAGTTCATTGTCAATACTGACTTGATCTGACTTGCAGTTTCTCCTCTGGCACCAATGGAGAGTAAACCCAAAATATCGGCTACAGGATAGGGGCTATATACAAAATTTTTTACGTGTCCTTTATGCTTTTTGGCCAATTCCTGCAGAAAAAATTGATATACAATTCAAGTAATTGATGACTTATTGTCTCTTCTACATAATTATCTACTAGAAAGTCAATTATGTTATATAAAATTAAATTAAACTCTTGGCTTAATGTTTCACGATTTATTCAACAATATGAATAGTCAACATGTTTCGAGCGTTTGCTCATTATCAAGACTAAACTACTATAAGGAACGTACAACAAATTTATATCTACACATTGGATGTGAGTAGGGTGGATAATTGAAAATCTACTTGTTCATTTACAATTTCTTCTTTTCTCTTCCAAGAACTGCTTATTTCAATTGCCTCCAAAAGGTCTAAACGTTTCCCTTTATTATCTGGGTGTAGGCATTTAGTTTTCTCAAAATCTATGAAGTGATTAGAGTTAATGCAATGTTCTGAGAATCCGGTTTAATTAACATTATACAAAATCGACCTTTTATGTTCGTCAACCCCAGAGTTTTTATTTTTCTTACTGTTTGGCCGATATAAAACGCTGGACATTCATTACAAAAAATCTTATAAATCCGCTTTTGTCTTCAACATTTGTCATTTCTTTATTATTTACTAAAAGTGACTTAATATTTCTTTTGTTGGTACAAATGGTTTTTATTTCTCTCTTCTTTAATCTTTCGCAGATTTTTTCAGTCAGATGAGGTATGAAATTAATAAAATGATTTCTCATGAATCTCATGATCTCAATGAACCTCATCTGAGTGAAAAAATTTGCGAAAGATTGAAGAAGAGAGAAATAAAAACCATTTGTACCAACAAGAGAAATATTAAGTCACTTTTAGTAAATAATAAAGAAAAAGACAAATGTTGAAGACAAAAGCGGGATTCATAAGATTTTTTGTAATGAATGTCCAGCGTTTTATATCGGCCAAACAGATAAAAAATAAAAACTCGGGTTGACGAACATAAAAGGTCGATTTTGTATAATGTTAATAAAACCGGATTCTCAGAACATTGCATTAACTCTAATCACTTCATAGATTTTATCACTATTCATATTGTTGAATAAATCGTGAAACATTAGGCCAAGAGTTTAATTTAATTTAATATACAATTACGTTTCACCAAGAGCTAAGCGAGTATTCAATTTCAGAAATTATGCCAAATGTAGGACAAAAACTTGCTGCAGAAATTGAAAGAATAATAAGGCGGAACTTTTCCATCACAAATTGTTCTTCAAAAAACATGAATTCATGAATATTTTGAACGAATATATAGAGAAATTAAGTACTGGAAAATGATATCATGTTGTGTTATCATTTTTTTACTCACTCGAAAAAATTTCATTGAATTATTAACTCATAGATTCAATATAAAAACACTTACATTATACATGTTAAGTGACATATGATTTAAATCATCATGAATCGATTCCCCAAACACTACCGAGTAACTTATAAGCACAAAAATTATTGAACACAGGTACTTCATAATGGTGACAGTAGTTCGCTCTGGATGTATGTAACAATCTGAGTTCGATTTACTGCCTGCAATGTAACTATATGAATTCGAGTTAATATAGTATTCTATTTTTTTCAAATTAGAGGTTATCAATGTTTTTAGTTATAAAATAACAAAATGCTTCTAAATGCCGATACATCAAATATATAGATAAATAAATGGAAATCAACATAATTAAACGGATCTTTAATGTTTTCCAACACTATCACAAGTTTTGACAACATCATCATATATATATATATATATATATATATATATATATATATATATATATATATATATATATATATATATATATACACCATGTACCAGCCCTCTATGTTTATTCAATGACAACAAAACTGAAGACCCTCAGTTTGTGAGAGAAGATAGCTTCGTAACCCTTGCGATGTTTCAGCTGAAGAGATGAAGCTGTCTTCATCTAACTCGGTTCAGCATATAATCCTCTAGTTGCTGATTGACATGGTATGCAAGTTTTTAGCTATGCCCTATATTCCTCTCCATCTGGAGCTCGTTTAACCATGGTTTCCTTATCCAGGTTCCCTTGCCATACTGTCTTGATAATTATATATTTGAAAACTCTCTGTCATTTCTAACCCATAGTAATGCTTGAAAATAACGTTACATTTCTTGTTTGGCGAATTTCTTATATTTTTCAGTGTTTGAATAGGATTTTTGACATTATTCTGTATTATGTAGCCGTAATCATTATTATACGTTACGATTCTTTCAAAACTTAGCAGAAGAGTGTATTGCTGGATTCCACGTATTCAGGTTTTCAGTGGTTGAGTTTTCTGGATTATGTTATTATGAAATGATGGGCTAATAAAACATTCCTCAACATACTCTGCAAATGTCTAATTCTTGGCTGACGACAGGAAAATTTTCACTCGATCATGAGCTACAAGCGGTCCTTGAATTTGACATTTATCTCGAATCTTATGTCAACCTTTTCATCTCTGTTAAATTCATATCTCTTGATTTGGTTATTGTGATCGATTGGTTATTGGTCAAATACCCAATCGATATTTTCTTAATATGGTTTGATCTCGAACAACTCAAAAATGGTGATGAATCAAGCATCTTTTATCTGCACTGTTGATATGATGCTTCTAATATTCTCGATTTTTTTGAGTAATCTGTTCAATTTTGAGGTCAGACTAATCTGTCCCATCTCATCAATCATGAAAACAAAGTAAGTGACTCAATTAATCATGTGTTATATAATTTTTCGATTTGAATGACCTTGAACATTTCTATAATCAACAATTAATTTTGCTTTTTGATCCAGTCGTTTTCAATTTTAGAAATTGTGTAGTCATGAAATTGAATTCGATAACAAAATTATTCTAATTAAGTAAATATGGAATATTTCGAAAGAAAAACAAGATTTCAGTTCGACCTTTCAAAACCATCTGTTTAGAATTAATTAATTTTCTTATCGGAATTGATAATGGAACAAAATACCAATTAAGTTTTGAAAATTGGCGATGAATATGTTCTATACTGTTACTAACGTATAAAATATTTTATATTTTTGGAGCAATCATTTGATTTCGCAAATTCGGAATCGTAACAAAAAACTCCAGTGATTTAAAAAAAAATAATCAAGGGTTCAAGTCTGAAAATCGAGCTGGCCATGGGCCCAACGAAATTAAGTAACATCCGTATATTGATGTGAAAATATCAAATCCAACCAAACAAAAATGTGGTTTCAATTATAAACCACAAAGCCATTCTTGACAAGTATAGTACTGCATTCAGAAGCTCAGACATAGCTTCTCAGAAGCTACGATACGCCTTGCTAGTAAGTAATTGTGTTAAAAATACTTGAATATAACTTAAATTCAAACACTTGAACTTATGATTTTTACTTTGTTGACTACATAGCATGACGCGTTTCGTCGTTACAAACGACTTCTTCAGATGCTTACAGAATAATGTAAGCATCTGAAGAAGTCGTTTGTAACGACGAAATTATTATTAATTATTATTAAAATTATTATTATTAGAATTATTATTCTGTAAGCATCTGAAGAAGTCGTTTGTAACCACGAAACGCGTCATGCTATGTAGTCAATAAAGTGTAAATCATAAGTTCAAGTGTTTGAATTTAAGTTATATTCAATTATAATGGATTTACATCAAGTAAACGCCAACACTATTAAATATTAAAAATACTTGTTTAATTTGATACTTATCAACAGTTTCGAATGTGGTCACATTTTTATACTCAATAGATAGTAGCTACCTACTTTGCAAGAGTAGTTGGATAGTTCTCTTATTGTTCAAAGTATTTTATTTTGCGTCAATATTTGATCTTTCGTTTTCTGAATTCAGAATTCGGACATGGTATTAAGATGAAAGACAGAATTCGATTTATTCAAAAAATTTTAATGAAAAACTCCTCTTACAAATTCAATAGCTTCGAAATCAAAACTTGTGCACTCTACCAGCAAAAATGCAGATGCCGTCATATAGAATAGCAAAGACAAATGGGCGGTCAGCTCTGAATATTTGAGGAATTCCTCTAGGGCCTGGCAGAGATCTCGTGATTCCTTCAACTGAAACGAAAATAATTATTAAAAGAAATAAATATCTTCCGACCTTTAGACATCATCACCAAGAGTGAATGGCACAAAATACTAAAGTTATACTTTACACATCAAGAATCTTTATTGTAATATTTCTAAAGTACCTAGTAGTGTTAATTACTTGGACTTATTTTTTCTCCTCTTTCCAGGGTATTTGGAGCGTCAATTGATTGGTCTATGTTTCATATCAATTAAGTGATTACAAGCATATCACACTCATTCATCTTGATCAGCGTGTTTTTTTATATTTGCTGATGTGAAACTAAATTTCTTTGAAAAATTTCTTGATGGAATTATCTATAATGTGACAAATATGTTCTTGTGGTTTTTCTTCTATAGCTTGAATATCTTTGTCAATGTATGTTATTGAAATACTTACATATAAAAGATCCAAAGAATTGAATTACGTTTGGCGAATAAATGTGGTCTCAAGCATTCTTCTGATTAATATGAAGAAAATTTGAAAACTGAGTGTACTGCTCTCATGTAATAACTCTCAATACTTTACAATTTTGACTCTACTGAGAATCATCAGGAATACTATATGTCAAGAACTATATCAATCATTCAGATATAAACAAACAACTTACCAGCTGTAGCAGAAGCAGCCTCTGTACCAAGTTCGTTCACATCTATATATGTTTTTTGTTTAACAGCGGAAACTACAATGTCTTCTTTGGAGATGCCACTCAAATCAGGTTCACTGAACAAATTAGTGATGCCCATCTGCAATTTGAAATTCAATTCATATATTTAATATCAATTATATATGGGGGTGTAGAAAATGAAGAGTTTTTCAAATTCCATTCCCTCGATAATGATGAAAGATCTTCTTTAGGTTATTGAAAGTGAATTTAGATACTTCAACACTTGTTAAATATTATTTCCAAAGAATCTAGATCTCCCAATTCGAGAAAGAATTAAGAGGGGTGTATCTTAAGACCGCAAGAAACTGTAGACTATGAAACGCGAGGTTACATCAATGCAAAAATGCTTGTTAAAAACCAAAATCAAATTTTCAGTGCTTTTGGCAAACGTATTGTCAGGAAGTATCCGTGTGTATTCAATATGGCTTCATTTGCAACTCATCTTTAATATATTGACTTTATACTATATACTGTTAATTTAGAAAAAAATTTCTTGATCATAACCTACCTTTTTTAGTGGAGGTATCATATCTAAGGTAGACTCAACTCTGAATCTAGGCAAATACACCTTGACATAGTCTTTAGTGAAGTTACGATTGTGCCAGAGTTTCATTATATTTTCTTCTACTACTTGAGTCTTTTCAATATCGTCTGGTAGTATAATGATCAGTTCTGCTTTTTTATTCTGATATGGTAAAGCAACCATTGTTACTCCAAGTTCTGAGTTCTTAGCAATCGAGAGATGTGCGGACATTTTCATCATATCCACCTTAACAGTTTCAGTTTTAGAAATATGGAAATCTTTTTTCTCTGTTTCTAAATGTGCGAAGGGGTGTAGAAATCTGCCTCGAAAATAGAGGGTGTTGACGAGGATAAAACGTGTTAAAGCACTGATGCTGTTTTCTTGTATTAAACCTTTTATTTTATGATGAGTTTTTTCCTCCACCCAACTATTTATCTTTTCAGCGGTAGCCTTAGCTTCATGGAAGTTTACATTCTCAACATCGGCGTTAAAATACTCAGTTACAATTTTTTTGAATTCAGGTTCTATAGCAATACCATCGGCTAAGTAGGCTTTAACAGCTGTCTCCATGCTGAGGTACTCTGCTCCTTTCATGTGTTCTAACACCGATTTGAAAAGTTGTTTAATGTGCTCATCTGACTCCTCCAATTTAAGACCATTCTTTATTTGTTTGGCTGTTTCTCCTCTAGCACCTAGTGCAGTCATACCAATTCCATTTCGAACGGTGAAGGCGCTCATCGCCAAATTATCATTGTTTCCTTTTATTAATTCCTGGAAAAATTTATTCAATAACCAGGTATTCATAATTTATATAAAACTGAGTAGTTTTTCCATTTTCACTATAATAAAGTTGTTGTCGAAGACACGGTTCTCTTCTATAAGATGTGTTGCATACGTAGAATCGGTTTTAACACATCTTCTAGAAGAGAACCATGTCTTCGACAACAACTTTAAAATATTGCATACGTAACGAAAAGGTTATAAACTGACCCTGTTAGAAGCCATAGAAATTTTTAAGAGGAAGAAATCAAACAGTTTATTGAATGATCAAGTTAAAATCGAAAATTCTCCTTTATTAAATTTATTCCAGTGAAAATGCAATCGAAGAAAAGTATTCTATGGTCATCCCCCACAATTCAGAAGAAATATGTTCTATAGTCATTCCCCTACAAAAGAAGAACAGTGTTCTATGGTCATTTCCCCCACGCACTTCAGGATAAATATAAGCAGTCCACAATGTAATAGCTCAGTTTATCATCAACATCTGATGAAGCCACTGTGTTGGCGAAACGATATTGTCATGTTTTTGAATTAATTATCGTGAAATCGAAAAACTACTTAGTTTTATTTAAATTATGTATTTAGATTTTCATCAAGTATCAGCTCAATCGATTAATGAACCATTCATTCAATAAATTTAAGCTATAAAAAATCCTTTCCATTGAATTCATATAAATGAGAGAATATATCATTTTTGGAACACGGTTTAAGAATTTTTGTTGTCAGACTTTTGAATATATCATATACATTTTTTTAAAAGAATGAATAAAAATGCAAATATGATATATCTGTTCCAGTTTCTTGACTTTGTACCGATATTGAGTTAGGAGAGTTTTCATCCTGCAGGATTTATTGAAAAGACAGAATATCTTGTGTTATTAACTGAAAGACGAATTGAAAAAAATTATATCAAGTTTATTTGAATTTATATTTAATAACTGAGATAGAATTCTCGCTTAGCTCTTAGTGAGCAAAACCCGATTGAAAAATACTTTAGGTTAATGTTTCACAAATATATTCAATTATAATACAATAAAATTTTAATGTTGAGCTGACATGTTTCTAGGGGTTAACTCGTTATCAAGGCTTACTACAAAAACAAAATGAAGCAATTTTGTATTAGTAACATAAAGGGGGTGAAGGAGTGATAGTTGAAATTCTATTTCTTTGTTGACAATCGCTTCTTTTTTTTCAGGAGGTACTGATTTCTATAACTTCCAAACAATTTAAATATTTCGCTTAATCACCTAAGTGAAAACATTTAGTTCTAATAGTCAGAACATTTTTCCAATCATTTCATAGATTTCATTAAAACTAAATATTTTAAGCCATAAAAACTGCCCTCCTGGAGAAAAAAGAAGGAATTGTCAACGAGTAAATAGAATTTGAACTATGCTCATTCTCATTTCTACCATATAGATGTATATTTACTAGAATAATATATCTGCTGACCATTAAACCGAAAGTTTCATTCAAAATAGAGGTTTTATACAATCCATATATGTCATACTTTTAAAATGCAATGCTCAAATCGATTGCTGTGACTATTCGAGTAGTATATAGAAAAGACGTTCTAATATCACGTTTAAAAAAAATACTTACAGTAAACAGCTCTATGGAGAAGTCATTGAAGTGGGCAACGTCTGCATCAGGTACAACATCGCTTGCTAAGGCAAACGTTATGGTAAAAAAAGTAAGCAGACCCTCTTCATGGTGTTGAAAAAATCTACACTGAAAAATATCATTACAAGCAACGAAATTTATGCCAGTCTTTATCATTTTTTCTGTTGATATCTATGAATTAATTAACTGATTACATAAGAATGACAAATTTTGTTTTATTATTGATTCTGGGTTATCAACAGTTTCCTTAAAGATGAAATATTCAACCAAATCAGAGAATAATAGAGGTCATATATATATATATATATATATATATATATATATATATATATATATATATATATATATATATATATATATATATATATATATATATATATATATATATATATAATTTTTTTCAATATTTTCTGTTAAAAGTTTTATTTTTGTTGAAATTTTGTTCGTATTCACAACATATATATATATATATATATATATATATATATATATATATATATATATATATATATATATATATATATATATATTTAGTGTCCTTTTCTGTTAATATTTTCACTATGAATCGTAAAATTTTCAGCAGTAAATAATTGAGAGTAAATGTGAAATGATTCAATTCTGGTTAGCTTTTACAACAAATAGGAGATTTACCAAATACTAGAAATGCATAATTTACGAAAATTTCGAATACTGAAGTGACAGTTACAAAGTAAAACAAAAAAAATTATCATTTTCATTTTATATAGCTACCGATGATGGCAAAAAACTGGCTGAAAAAGTGTTTGCCAAAGAATATTCATATTGTGGACTTTATATTTATAAATCCCGAAGTAAATCCATCTTCCTATGGAAAAAACCTCAAATCCCATAGTGAACGAGGTAATGATGTTTTTTATATTCATTATGTTCTTATGCACTAATCCGGAAAATTCTTATAATTTACCTTCAATTTTTTACTTTATGGAGGCTATATTAGGAGCAATAACGTTTGTTGATTATAATGTGTTGTTTTGATTATTTTTATCGAATAAATTTATTCCGTCTTCCTCGTCATTGACAAAACTTTTCCAATTTTCACGAACATATTTGATTTTTGAAATTTTTCTTTAGTTTCTAAAATTCTTTCCTCATTGAATTAAATTCATAGCTTATAGTCATTAGCAATTACAATTCAATTATAATTTTATCCAGAATGGAATAAAAAACGTATGAAATATTTTTCTTTATCTATCACGAGAAGCCTCAATATTTATGATATTGCAAATAATATTTGTGATAAGTGCTGTAACGGCCAAACATACTAAAATTCAGAGAATCGAATAAAATAGCTTAATAAATGCCAAATGAAAAAGTAAAATAACCGAAAAGTATTGATCAAATTAAAACAGTACATGAGTTTCAACAAATAGCTTGAAAATTGTTAACTTTCATAAATGCTTTTATACATGAATAATCTGAATATACTTTCAATAATAGAAAATCTATTAAATTTCAGTTCAATTATTAACGGTGATCTTAATAACATCGGTTATCGAATAGCAGAACCCAGAATAATACAAAATATTCAATAAACAAGAATATTTTTGGTAATCAGTGAAAAAAGAAATGTGAAATGAATTGTAGAGACTTTCAAGCAATTTGGAATGTCCATTTTTCCGTGGACACTTCATCAATTTAATTTCAATTCAGAATAAAATAGTGAGGAATGGAAAACAACGAGGAATTAATGAAATATAATTTTATTTAACAGTTGGAATGTTGAGGTAGGCACTTGAGAAAAACCAAATTTCCAAAATCTTGGGAATCAGTAAGTTTATTTTCATTGTAAAAATCAATTAATGATTTTAAGTATAAATTCAAAGTAAAATCACGGTTTTTCAACACGCCCAGCCAAGATACACAGTCCATCATATAAAACTGCAAATATAAAAGGTCGATCAACGTTGAATAAAATAGGCTCCCCACTGTGAACAACCAGAGAAGTTGGAACAAAGTGAACTGAAACAGAAGGAGAAAAAACATATTTTATATAGGTATTATAAATTTTCCTCTCAGAAAGTATTGAAACATTATTACAGTTGACGTATTCTATATGATTCCGTAATTACTCCTATAAAGCACCTAGAATTAAAATTTCACCCTAAGTTCAAATCTGTCCTAACTTAACCTAGCCTTATCTATCCTAACCTAACCTTACCCAACTTAACCTAACCTAACCTAACTTAACTCAACCTAACATAACTCACTCTAGCCTAATCAAACCTAACTTAACCTAACCTAGCCCAATTTAACTCAACCTAACTTAACCTAACCCAAAATTTATAATGAATTTATAATGAGTAATGAGCCGAAAACTTATTAAGAAGAAAAAATTCCGATCTGCGATGAAAAACTGGATGAAGGCTACAAAAAGATATACCATACATCAACTGGTGCATATTTGAAAATGGTAGAAAACCAATTGAACATTGTTATAATATTTTTCCAAAATCCTTATAACCAAATTTTGATATCGGTTACCTTTTTTTTCTCTTTATCTGTGATTTTATGGAAATGTCTACATTTTCTAAAATTGTCTCACGGTCTTTGTGAAGAAAAATGTCTTCATTTTAGGCAAAGAAGAAAAATTGAAGATGGGAATTTTCAAATCACGATACTATTGTATGTACTGAGTATTTGTAATTGCTTTCAGGAAATCTCACATAAATATTATTACGGTTATTCATATAATTATATAAGTAAAGATTAAATCAGAAAGCTATCTGAATAAAATACTTACTGGATGTAGCGGACGCTGCTTCTGTTCCAAATTCATTGACATCTATAATAGTTTTCTGCGTGATACTTGATAAAGCTATTTTTTCCTTGGTTATACCACTCAAATCAGGTGTGTTGAACAATTCAGTGATACCCATCTGAAAGAGAGAAATAAGAAAAGTTATATAAAGCAATGAAGAAGGTATGAGTATAATAGGTGTTGTTAAAGTTAATACTAACAACCCTATTCAACATAGTATCAGAGGATGCCCAAGAAAGAGTAAAATACAAAAGTGTAGACTATTTTTATTCCCACTGCAAATGAGTGTGAGTTATATGATCATATGGTGACGATATCGTAATTCTAGCAAAAACAGAAGGGAACTTAGATAATGTTGCTAAGAGATTGAAATTCACTAAAAAAAAATTGAGAACAACTATCAAAAACAAAATTCATGGTACTAAACAAAAGAGTTAATGATATGGAAGGTGATGAAGTGGTTACGCAAAGAAGAAGAGAGGAGGAACAAGGACAAAACGGATTGAAACTAGACGAAACGGATTTCCAGGAATACAGCACTAGGAAAATCATTGAAAACCATTGAACGGCTTGCAACGCAGAATTTAGAGGTATAACTGTGAACTACTTACCTTTTTGAGTGTTGGTATGAAGTCAAATGTCGTTTTTACTTTGAACTTTGGTAGGAATATTTTCACATATTGGTTTGTGAAATTACGGTTCTGCCACATTTTCATAACATACGTTTCTACAATTCCAGTTCGTTCTATACTATCTGGCAGTATGATTAATAGTTGTGCTTTTGGGTCTTGATATGGTAGAGCAATCATATTGACTCCTATTGTGGCATCTCTGCTGAACAAGACATTTGCTGACAATTGCATCATATCTACCTTAACGGTTCGAGTTTTAGATAAATAAAAATCTTTTTTCTGAGTCGCCCAAATTTCGAAAGGGTTCAGAAAATGACCCAGATAATAAAGTGTATCAATGAAAATGAAACGGGTCGATTCGTCAATGCTTCCTTCCTGAAGCAAGTTTTTAATTTTGTTTTCCGTCTTTTTCTCAACCCAACTATTGATACTGTTGATAGCTTTCATTGAGTCTTTGAAATTTATATTTTGTACTTCAGCGTCGAAATATTCAGTTGCTACTCTTTGGAATTCTGTTTCGATGGGAATACCTTCTGCTAAATAGGCTTTGATAGCAGTCTTGATAGTGACGTCTTTCGCTCCATTCAATTGTGAAGTTACCACTTTGAAGTCTTCTTCAATATGTTCATCAGATCCATTCAGTTTTAAGATATTCTTCAATTGCTCAGCTGTTTTTCCTCTAGCTCCCATAGCAGTTAAAGTGAGAATTCGATGAATAGATGAACCACTGTACACAAAATTATATTGGGGGTTTTTATCAACTCCTAAAAAAAATCATATTTGAATAAACGATATAATGAAGAGAAAACATAAATTCTCAGAGAAAGTGATGAAAATTAAGTATTAAAAATATATAAAACCGAACAATGGTTTATATATATATATATATATATATATATATATATATATATATATATATATATATATATATATATATATATTATATATATATATATATATATATATATATGTCTTGGAAGTAGTGGTGCCTATATAGGTCAAAACCTCCCAGACTCTTAAAAGACGGTTCGCGCTACATAGAAGCGATACCAGGCTGCATCCGGATAGATGTGCTCTCGCCTTGTATGCTTCGAACAATGGCCACATTTTTGATTATGGTAATGCCCGAATATTGGCATCGCAAACTAATTTGGAGAAGAGAACCTTTTTAGAAATGTGTTTCATCAACAAATTTAAAACTAGTATTAATAAAAGAACGGACATCAACGGCCTAAGTGGCATTTACAGTTACCTCCTTACATTGGACGACCGCACAGAAGATGAAAACTCGGGCCACGTTCTGCCTACCTAAGACAAGAATCCTACTCTCTGGTCCTGTCTCCCGGTCGCGGTGTTCGAGTGTCTGTGATTAGTTACCGGCTTTGTTGACATTCTGTTTAACCTCACTTGTACTAAAATGCTCGTTGTTCCTCAAAGATATATTATGTACAATTAGTTGATATGTAAGTACTTAACAACAATTGAATTGTTAATTATAATAAGAATGCCTGAGTTCTAGTCCGCTGTAATGTTTTAGCATCCTGAAGAAGGACCCAATATAGGACCGAAATATTGATGAAAATCGACAAGTGTTGTCTTTAATCATCCAGCCTTACCTTTGCCGAGTACCCACCTTTTTATTCAGTTCTTTAGAATCCACGGCAATACTCCTTGATATATATATATATATATATATATATATATATATATATATATATATATATATATATATATATATATATATATATATATATATATATATATATATATATATTTGAATATAAAGGTCTTCACAATTATATATTTGTCACTCTGTGATATTAGTACTCGACCTGTTGTTCTCTCACAGTCGTGGCGTTTCGGAGCACCCTGGTAGAAATATTTTTTCTTGGAAAAACTGTTGTTTTATTTTTTCGACTGTATCTTCAAATTATAAACTCAAGAAAAAATTTCAACACCACATTAAACAACAACAGGTGTTGGAAAAAATTGATTTATTATCCGACCGAAAAAAACCTGCTTATACAAAGTGAGAGTTTTGTCACAAAACGCTTCTAGTAGGTACAATTTATCATTAAGGTGAGCAGAATTTCATATATCAAGCATCTGTCTGTATGAAAGCTCACAAAAAAATCATCATTATTTGAAGGTAGAGAGAACATGAATTCATTGAATAAACTGAAGAGTTTATTCTGCTTTTTTCGAAAATTTCTCAAAATAATACTCACTCCAAATATTTCCATGCTGAAGTCATTGTTCGTATCGAATCGAGATTCTGCGAACACATTTCCACTAAAAACAACTGCCAATAATGAAAATGCTAAGTTCCACATCATATTCGAAATTCAATTACCACGTAAAAACTATAACCAACTAACTAAATTTATACTTCTCCACAACATATCTCGATGCAAAAATAAGTTGATTACAGAAAGAGAAATAATAACATCGTTTCTGGGTTATCATAAAGTTCGTGATGATTTGTTATAATTGAAAAATTTTAAAATTTTCATTATTCTTACACAAGTTTGCGAGTTTTGGTATTCGTTATTATTTATTTAAAATAATAAAGTTCGGTTTTTTATATCGTGGCCTCATCTCAGGTCACTGCCTTGCAAAAAAAGTAGATTTAAAAAAACGATTTCGGGAGTTTTGATAAATTCTAATATTGTTCTTATTCAAAAGAGAAAGATGATGAAAGGTCATAACCTATAAGAAGGATGTTAGAGAAGAATTCTTTCAAACAGCTGAAAATTTGAAAAGCGTAAGGGAAAATCAAATTCT
Organism: Henosepilachna vigintioctopunctata; assembly: GCA_030704895.1. Lineage (NCBI taxonomy): Eukaryota > Metazoa > Arthropoda > Insecta > Coleoptera > Coccinellidae > Henosepilachna > Henosepilachna vigintioctopunctata. The sequence continues at coordinate 4,413,599 of JARQZJ010000032.1, forward strand.
TGAATAATTTTTGACGTTAATAAATTTATTTTCGGTAAAAAACTAAGAATGTCAAATAATTTCCGTGTTGAATCAGTAATGAAATCATAGTTTGTGAACACGGCCAGCAATGATGCAAAGTCCATCATACATAATTGCAAATACGAAAGGACGACCCACATTAAACAAAATGGGCTCCCCAGTATGAAGTTCCAGAGAATTTGGAGAAAATTTAGCTGAAAGAAGAGAAAATAATAATTAATATGAATTCCTTTCAAGTAAGTTAGTAACTTCATTCAACACAGCTAATAAACTTTACAATAAAGATAAATTATATGTACAAACATCAAAAAATATATTTCAGCCTTAAATAACGGGTGGTTTTTTAGAGGTATAGAACTTTAAGTTGGCAGTACTGTTGAAGTCGGTGACCGATCTAACAGCTGAGAAGTGATTTATTCTCAGTTTGGTTTGGCAATTCATCATGAATAGACACATGCCTGAACAACGCTTGAAAATAGTGCAATTTTATTTCGAAAATAATGGTTGTTTATTTCGAAAATAATGCGAAATACGTATCGCGCACTACGATACGATAGATTAAGCGCACTTCTGGTCGAATGACTACGTCAACAAACAAAACTGCCGCATTTGAAATGAAGATAATCCTCAAGTGTATTTCAAAACACCGTTACATCCAGAAAAACTGACTGTTTGGTGCGCTGTATGGGCTGGTGGAATCATTGGTCCGTACTTCTTCAAAAACGATGATGGCCAGAACGTGACAGTCAATGGTGATCGGTATAGAGCCATAATTACTAACATTTTCATTCCTGAATTGAACTACCATGATGTCCAGGAGCTGTGGTTTCACCAAGACGGCGCAACATGTCACACAGCTCGTGCCACAATCGATTTATTGAAAGACACGTTTGGTGACCGCCTAATTTCACATTTTGGACCTGTGAATTGGCCTCCTAGATCTTGTGATTTAACACCTTCAGACTACTTTCTATGGGGCTATGTAAAGTCATTCGTCTATGCGGATAAGCAACAAACGCTTGATCATTTGGAAGACAATATTCGCCGTGTTATTGCCGATATAAAAATGTTGGAAAAAGTCATCGAGGATTGGACGTCCAGATTGGACTACATCCGACCAGCTGTGGCGGTCATATGCCAGAAATCATATTTAAAATGTAATGCCACAAGATTATTTTTCGAATAAAAAAACTTCTTGTCAATCAAATGATCCATCATTGTTTTATTGCAATTTAAAGTTCTATGCCTCTGAAAAAAACACAAATATTATATTTAATATTAAAATAAATTAAACTCTTGGCTTAATGTTTCACGATTTATTTAACAATATGTATAGTCAACATGTTTTGAGCGTTAGCTCATTTTCAAGACTAAACTACTATAAGAGACGTACAACAAATTCATATCTACAAAATGGATGTGAGTAGGGAGGAAAGTTGAAAATCCACTTGTTCATTTACAATTTCTTCTTTTCTCTTCCAAGAACTGCTAATTTCAATTGCTTCCAGAAGGTCTAAACGTTTACCTTTATTAACTGAGTGTAGGCATTTAGTTTTATCAAAATCTATGAAGTGATTAGAGCTAATACAATGTTCTGAGAATCCAGTTTTATTAACATTGTACAAAATCGACCTTTTATGTTCATCAACCCGAGTTTTTATTTTTCTACCTGTTTGGCCGATATAAAATGCTGGACATTCATTACAAAAAATCTTATAAATACCGCTTTTGTCTTCAACATTTGTCTTTTCTTTATTATTTACTAAAAGTGACTTAATATTCCTTTTGTTTGTACAAATGGTTTTAATTTCTCTCTTCTTTAATCTTTCGCAAATTTTTTCACTCAGATGAGGTATGAAATTAATAAAATGATATTTTTGTTCGTTTTCATTATAAAACGATTTCTTCTTTCGTGATGCCACTTAAGTTAGGTTGGGTAAATAACTCGGTGATGCCCATCTAAAATGAAAATTTTGAGCACTTTGTTCATCTAGATTGGTTTCCTCTAGTTTAACAGTAACTGACTTACATTTTTCAATGTTGGTTTCAAATTTAAAGTTGTTTCCACCCTGAATTTTGGTAGAAATATTTTCATATATTGTTTCGTGAAGTTTCGGTGGTGCCACATTTCCATAATATTTTTTTCTACAGCTTCCGTTTGTTCTATACTGTCTGGCAGCACGATTAATAGTTGTGCTTTTGGGTCTTGGTATGGTAGAGAAATCATATTGACACCTACTTTTGCATCTCTGCTGAACAAGACATTCGATGACAATTGCATCATATCTACCTTAACGGATTGTGTCTTAGATATATGAAAATCTTTTTTCTGTGTCGCCCAAACTTCGAAAGGGTTCAGAAAATGACCGAGAAAATAAATTGTATCAATAAACATGAAGCGAGTAGATACCTCAATGCTTCCTTCTTGGACCAAATTTTTAATATTGCCTTTGTTTTTTTCTCTACCCAACTGTTGATGTTATTGACAACATCTGCTGTGTTCTTGAAATTTATATTTGTTTGCTGTCTTTTGGAATGCCGGTTCAATGGCAATTCCTTCAGCTAAATAAGCTTTAATAGCAGTATTGACAGTTACATCTTCAGCTCCATTCATTTGTTCCGTTAACGCTTTGAAGTCTTTTTTGATTTGTTCATCAGATCCATTCAATTTCAAAATTTTCTTCAATTGCTTCGCTGTTTTTCCTCTAGCTCCCATCGCAGTTAAAGTTAGAAGTCGATGGACAGAGGAACCACTGTACACAAAATTACCTTGACCTTTTATTAATTCCTGAAAAAATCACCCTCAAATTATAAACAATAAAATGAAGATGGAAATCAAGGTCTCAAAAACACTGAAATATGTTTTTCATTTTTCTATGTATAATCGATATATTCAAAGCATATATTAATTGATATATTTGTTTCTTTAATTCTATTCTAATCATTATATCAACTTTGTTGAATCGAAAAATTTGGATACAGAGTTTTTTGCAATAAGGTATCCTAAATTCTCTGATATCAGCAGTACTTATGACAGTTTTGTTCTTTTCTAGTTATAGTATTTTTGGAGCAGCCCTGTACAAACATTTTCGTGAAGAATCTTCTTCAACTATCAACGATTTGATCATTTTCGTTATCGACAAATAAATTTGTCACAAGCTTTCTTGAGCTGTATTCTTTGAATGAGAAAATATTTTCAAAACCCGATTTCTTCGAATGATACTTACTGCGAACAATTCCATGTTGAAGTCATTATTCTTGTCGATTTGAGAATCTGGGAGAACATTTCCCCCAAAAGCAACAGTTAATAATGAAAACACTAAACAAAATTGCAGCATAATGTCCAAAAGTAAAATTACTGTGAAAAAATTTTGACGAATGAACCCAATTTATACTGTATCTCGCCATAAAAATATGCACAAATAAGTTGATAACAGAAAGAGAGATAAAAAATGATTGATTTTGGGTTATCAAAAAGTTCGAATATGCAATATCATCGAATGTTCAGTTCTTTTGTCACAAATGTCAATTATTTCAGGTTGATTATAGCAGATATGGGACCTATGTACCAGTTGCAGGTTATTTTCGATTCCTGTAGAGTTAATAGTTGTAATGACAAATATAAAAACTCAGTGCTATCAATTCAAATATCGAAATATCTGAAAATCACCTATTAGTTTTTTTTATCAGGATTACCTATTGACATATTCAAAGGAATTGATATCTCTTTTGTATAACCTTTAACTTCTACTCCTGTTTACCAAACGTATGATTTAATACGTTATGTAAGCAATTTTCTTATTGATTATCTCTTTCAACATTGATTTAGATTACCGTCCTTGATAATAAGTGATTTGTTTTAACAAAATATTGAATAATTATCGAAAATATTTATTATTGAAACCTGCAATAGATAGGAAGCCGACAATTTTGTTGTTATTGATCTTTAAACTCTTTCCAGAGAAACAATTCCATTAAAGGCTTATCCTCAATTAAAAATTGATGATAGCTCACTTAAAGCAAAATTAAATAACTTTGAATTTCAATATAATCGTCGAATATTTCTAAAGAATTGTCTCTCAAATATGCTTAATTTTAACTCAAATGTAAAAAAAAGCATTTCAAGTTTAGTTAAGAAATGCGTATTCTTCAAAACTCCATCCACCCATTTGAAAAGAGAAAAAAATATATGAAAAATTTTTTTGTTTTTTTTTTATTCAGTGGACCTACAGTTCCACTGAACGTCGGTTCCAAACGGTAAGTGGGCTTGTAATCAATGTACTTTATCCAGCATGTCCTAATTCTTTCAAATCATAAACAAACACATATACCCATGCCTTTCACTGGAGCTCGAACTCAAGTTCTTAGGTACTAATGGTTGATTTTGACACAAAATTTATTTGAAAAACTACCATTTATTTTGTGCAAGTACCTTTCCCCCTTAAGTTTTTCGCATTCGTTGTGGAATTGATTCATTATGTTTTTCAAAGGATTGAAGATTAAAAAGAATGAAATTCTTTATTTACACTTTATTTTCGTAAATCAACTTCCATTTCGTCATAAAACTAAAGTTTGTGTACTTTTCCTGCCAGTAAGCAAACTCCATCATATAATATACCGAAAACAAATGGTCGATTCACTTTGAAAACTATTGGATTTTCCCTAGGAATGTGTCCAGCTCTGATAACTCCATCAACTATAAGAATAAAAATACCTAATAATATAAATCAATATTAAAATGAAAGTCAATTATAACCTCCTTTATAAAAGCTAGTAGATGTTCGATATCTTTAAGTTCCCGTCTGTTCTTTATCTGCCAGAATGAAGTCAAATAAGAAATTATAACTATAATTTTTCTTCATAGTATCATATCAAGGTGGTGAAAAAATTCAAGAGATTTAGCTAGACGAAACGCCATACAATATAAGTTATGTGAAGATGAATATTTAGTCCTTTACATTTTTGTATCACATTGCAATGATATATTGTTTAAAATCTTTATATGAGGACACCAACTTGAGGACATCTATACATTTATTGAAATCAAGTCGTTGTTCTCTTTAATTCAGTGGAATTCGATTTCAAGGCCTTTCTGAACAGTATATGGACTTAAATTAATGTATATCACCTAACAATCAATAAGAATTAACTACGCAATCTGAATTCAAGATGAAAATTCACCGCTGTCTCCGGGGCTTGAACCCAAATCCTTTCACTCCATAGTCATGTATTCTTCAACTACACTAAATACAGGTGAACATTTTATGAATTAATTTGAGATATTAGACTAATCAAATTTGAGAAGCTCACCGAATGTAGCTGATGCTGCTTCAGTACCGATTTCGTTGACATCTATGAATGTCTTTTGTTTAATAGTTTTCACGAAAATGTCTTCTGCATTTTTAACTATACCAGACAAATCAGCATTTGAGAATAATTGAGTGACACCCATCTGAAATTTAAACTCGATTTAATATATCAGTTTCAAATTTTAACTGGAATGAAATAAATGATTTCACTACTAAGATAATAATTAGCAATTTCCAAGATATTTTTACGTTAATTTTGCATTGAAATACTTACTTTTTTTAGAGCTGGAATCATATCTAAACTTGACTCTACCCTGAATTTAGGTAGATGAACTTCGACGTATTCTCGTGTTAGATTTCTGGCTTCCCAAATTTTCATAATGTTATTTTCCATAGCATCAGTTTTATCAATATCATCAGGAAGTAAGATAGCCAATTGTGCTGCTTTGTTTCGGTAAGGTAGGGTTATCATTCTAACTCCTATATCTGAATCTACGCCGGTCAAAATAGAAGCTGATAACTTCATCATATCAACTTGGACAGTTTCTGTTTTGGAAATATGGAAATCATCCTTTTTAGTGGCCGACACGTCGAAAGGATGTTGGAAATCTCCCTTGAAGTAAAAAGTATTGGCGAGAATGAAACGAGTAAGAGGACCGATGTTGTCTTCAGTTATGAGATTTTTGATTTTATGGTGTGTTTCTTTCTCTACCCAATTGTTTATTTTGGCAGCTGTTTCTTCTGGTTTGTTGAAATTCACGTTTTCTACACCAGAGTCAAAATAATGTGTTGCAATCTTCTCCATCTCTGGTACGAGAGATAGTCCTTCAGCTACATAAGCTTTGATAGCAGTCTCCATGGTGAGGTGTTTAGCCTCTTTCATTTGGTCGGAGAAAGATTTGTATCCTTCTTTGATTTGTTGGTCTGTTCCATCATCCAACCTCAACGCTTTTTTTAACTGAGCAGCTGTTTCTCCCCTAGCTCCGAGTGACATCATAGCCAATATTTTGTGAAGACAAAAACCGCTGAACACCATGTTTGGTTTGGAGTCTTTCAATAAATACTGAAATTTGTCCAAGTATAGGAAATATTAATAACAAATAACGGAAATTTTTAACCCAAATCCAGCTGTTATATCCAGCATATATCACTGTCATTTCTTCAGATTTTAATGTAATATATATATGTATAAAACTTGGTTCTCGGAATGAGCCGCGTTCTAGATTTATATAATCTCGACGTTTCGGCTTCCGTTGTGAAGCCATCTTCAGGAGTTGGAATGAATTAGTGAAGGTAAGGGTTACTCGGTTACGTGGCCTCAATCTGCCTACTCCACGAACTGAATGAAGGAAAATGAGGAAAGGTTACCTGGTTACGTGGCCTCAATCTGCCTACTCCACGAACCAAATGAGGCAAACTAGGAACGATATATATATATATATATATATATATATATATATATATATATATATATATATATATATATGGATTATAAAGAAAACAACTGTTTCCTAGATTTTGTTATGATATTTATCTATATTACTCAACTTGTTAGCAGTAGAAAACACATCTTCAGATGTTAGCTAATAAACCTACTGGCATATTTTTCAATGTGCGAATTTAGTTTCAAAAAAATCAATCACTGAACAATGATTGAATGTGAAACTTTCGAATATTTTTAATTTTGAAAGTTTAAATTCATATAATAAAACAATTGTTAAACTGATTTACACATATATTAAAAATAATGCTGCATGACGTACGTTTCGATGAGATTCACCTCTTTCAAATGCTACGTGCAGACTAATGACAATATCTCGAATACATACAATATATAAACTTAAATACAGAGAAAACAGGTAGATAACAGGTAGAAGGGATGAATTCATACTGAACTACTATATAGTAAACTAAGTAATTTTAAAAATATTGAGAAGGGGGCTTGAGGTATGATCGATTTGGCTGTTCAAAAGTTTGCCAGAATATTTGTATTTATTAATTTGAAATGATTCAAATATTCTGGTAATAAATACAAATATTCTGGCAAACTTTTCAACAGCCAAATCGATCATACCTCAAGCCCCCTTCTCAATATTTTCAAAATTACTTAGTTTACTATATAGTAGTTCAGTATGAATTCATCCCTTCTACCTGTTATCTACCTTTTCTCTCTGTATTTAAGTTTATATATTGTATGTATTCGAGATATTGTCATTAGCCTGCACGTAGCATTTGAAAAAGGTGAATCTCATCGAAACGTACGTCATGCAGCATTTACATCAAATATCGGCCTCATCAATTATTAATTTAAATACATAAATGACACGGAGGTTTCACTCATCTCTTGTTGAAACATTATGTTAAAAACTATAAAATTAAAAATTAACCATTAACCAAAAATTAACAAAATGAATTTGGGTTCATTGTTGGTAAATAACAAGGACAAAATTGACTTATTTTCAAGAAGTGGAGACCAACTTCTTGAACGATTCCCAATTTGGCTCTTGGAGTCCACATTTTTTAATGCAGTTGCAGATGAATGTTATATTCACTTTGACTAAATTTCAGTTATTATTAGGAATAATGTGAACAAGTATAATTGACAAAAATCAATTGAATTTTTTGTTTTACTTCATTCAGTTTTATTATTAGTTACTATTATTAATTCTTATGTTATTATTTGCTGTAAGTTGTACCTACTGAACATCAAGAACTTATTATCATTTTTATTATGTTGAATGTTAGTAACAATAGGTAGTAAACTTCATTGATGCTTGAAAAAAAAATAAAGGTTTATCATGGGCGTTTCAATACAAAATTGCAACCCATTCAAAAACAAACAATTGTATATACTGCTGCTGGTGGGTTCGATTCCCACCGTCTTCTTAGAACGTTCGGAAAATGGCGTTGGTGAAATTTTGCACAGAAATTTACAAAATTTTTCAAAATTTATGATAATACTTTCAAAAAGTACTTACATTGAAAAGGTCCATGTTGAATTTATTATTTAGTGCGGCTTGTTCCTCTGGAGCAACGTACGGATGTACATTTTTACCAAGAGCGAACGTTACAAGCAAGAGACATAAGGAAACACTCTTCATGGTGCTGGAGGAAACTACTCTGCGAGAAATTTCACGAATCGAATAAATTTATACTAATTTTTATCCTTTATCAAATGAATGCATACAGTTGATACAAAATGTTGATGAAAGATTTCATGTCTGGGTTATCGAAAAGTTCGCCGACTTCATCAAGTTTTCAATACTCCAAACTTCGATAATTTATGTCTGATATATATCTGAAGTTTCAATATTTCATACAAGGAAAAATTTCACAACGAAATTTCATGCATAGTCATTTCATACAAGCATTTCTGAAATTTCTATACGCCGTTTGTCTTGAGAATCAAGAAAAATGAATAACTATAAAATGAATGATACGATTAGTTTTCCATTTTCACTATTTGAATATATAGACTCTATGGTAGAACATCCTCTTTCCATGTTGAAATCACTACAAATTCCCCTGAGTAATTTTGAATTTATTCTAGTTTATTATGTGTATCTTTTTAAGATTCACATTGAGATTTCTTTCAGTAATTCATAATCAGTTTCCTGTATTAGGGTGGAAAAATTCGATTGAATTACTGAGTCAAGTAGAAATCAAAGAAGCATATCACAAGAAAATTCTAGAATTTTTTCTTTCAATAAATGAAGAAATAGGCGCGATAATACTTTGTTATCAAACTTATCGCTTCAAGTTTGAATTTAACAAACTTAATTAGGAATAATGCAACAAAGTTTATTCTAAATTTCAAAACTCTACTCGAATGATATCAGAATTAATGCAGAGTCAGCTTATTGAAAAGTTTTTCGAAATTTTATGATTACGTGTACTCAGATTATCAATTCTAACTCTACCACGATCCAAAATCGTTGACCAACTGTGAAGAACATAAAATGATTACAGACAGATTGTTGACACAATTTCTGCGACCTACATGCCCTAGTGAGGCAATGACGTGTCTCTGAACACCTTGTTGTGACTCTGAAATCAAGAATTGTGATTAATGCTTTGCAATTTTATCAAGAGAAATAGAGAAAACATATCTCAGATTATATGCACAGCATGCAATAAATGTTCAAACATCCATACCTGTAGATATTTTGAAATAATCAGTTATTAATATCAGAATACCTACCAGTAAATATCTCATGATAATTTGTAGACACCTACGTGTATGGTTATGTGAATACTGAGTTGGTGTGTCTGTGATCTGAAAGATGCTTCCGATTGATTTGTATAGATGGAACTGTGAAATATTAATTAATTGACGGTTTTATTTTGTAGTCATAACAAGATGTTTAGAGATTGATGGTGCTCCAGTTGGCGATGGAAGTGGTAGAACTGAAGAGTTCCTTGTAGAACGGAACAGTTTGTCTTGTGTATTTATCTAACATTTATCCGCTGGGGGACGATGCTGGCATATATCGTACACGTTCACATAGTCAGCTCAACTATGACGTTTGAAATTATTGGAATGGCTATCCTGGTATTTTCTTTCATAAGCTATGATGAAAATTACTAATTCTCCAAAATTCTACCGTCGTAAATTGAACATCAAAGAAACACCTGCAAAGTTTCAATCAGCTCAATTGTAATTGCCCAAAGCGAAACAGAGTATAGAAATGAATGGAAAAATGTGTTGGTAAGCGCATAACTCAACAATGCCTAGACCAATTTTGCCAATTCTTTTTTTTAAGTTCGTTGAAGTCCAAGATTGGTTTTTACGGCAAGAAAAATTTAATTAATTGCCGGAAAAATCTTAAAAACAGCTCATTTATTTTTCCCATACAAACGTTTTCCAACTTAAATGTAGAGTCAATGGCTGGACCGATTTCACTATTTAAAATTAAAAAAAATTGCGTGTAAAATTTGAAAATTTGAGAATACTTAATTAATAATATAAGTAAGAAATAGTTACTAATTCTCAAAAAGAGAATGTAAAAAAACTGAATATCTTATCACAAATCTCGATTAGTTCAGAGGTATCACGACTATTATTAAAACTTCAATTTAATATAAAATTTTGGTAAGTTTGATTAGACTAACAGACACGTTACTAACATAGCTCTTGGTATAACGTATATGGATATATAACGTTCTTCTAGAAATACATAAGGATGCATATACATTGATAAAACAGTCTGATCTACATAATTATAATACAAGAGGCGCAAATAATATCCGAACAAATATAGATCGTCTAAATAAGTCAAAAAAAACTCGATAGATTATAATTTATACAAATTCTTACCTTCCCATTTCAAAGAGCTTTCTTTCAATAAATTAAAAATAAACATCTAGAAATATCTTCTGAGATTTTGCTTTTATTCTGTCAGCGAGTATTCGCAGCACTTCAAGACACAGTCTTTAATATGAACATGCTCACCACATCATTTTATGTGTTAATTTTTATTTTTTTGTTCATTGTACAAATTTGTTTTTTTTTCAGTCTTACGGATAATTAATCAATAAGTTCACGAAGTCTACACTTATTAGACTTCAATCATTAGTTATCTTGGTTTAATTTCGTATCTTTATCTACTAAGTTTGTATTATTATCTAATGTATATTCATTGTATTTGTGGAGGAGTGGAAAAATGATTCGTCAAACACCTACCATTTGTAAGAAATTTCCTTTCTCTACAATAAAGATATTCTATTCCATATTTGATAATAAATTGATTAAAAATAAAATGATTAAATAATAAAATAAAAAATAATACATAGTTTTCTTTAATTTACAGTTGAAATTTCGTTTTCTAGCTATTAGATGTACAATCCTAAGTCGCAGAACTCGCAATGCAGCAAGTCAAAGATATAAAAGAGCAAGTCAAACTGACGAGCAACGCGAAGCTCGGAATGAAGTTGAACGGAATCGATGGATTCGAAATCAACAATATGAAAAGGTTTCGTTTAGTTCCTATCGACCAGCATTCAATTAAAACGTTGAATTAGATCACAGTTCACAGAAAATCGTTGCTATTGGACCAATGAACGTTTTGTGTTGATATTGCAAGGCAAAGTTTAATTGTTATTGATAAGAAAATGCTACCAATGATGCGGCAAAATATTGTGCGAAAAGTTCATTCGAATAGACGCTATTGGTATGGCCACTAGAGCCACTATATTCTTTGGTTTCCGGGAATGGACTAAATTCTGAACATTTTTTGAACATTTAATGATGTGATATATGGGACAAGTAATTGATATGAAATTAGAAACATGCAGTCTAACTATAGAACGGACAGGTTAATCACTTTCAATACATCAAACGTATTAATATAGGAATGTGTTGACAATTCGACTGATTTGAAGTAACAGGAAGTATAGCAGTCCCTCCGTAAGTGACTAAGTCCCTGGCTCCAAACGGGATAAATATTAAAAACAAAATAGTGTAGCTCAGATAGTGAAACAATTGTCCACTACTTTTCCGGCTTTTTGAAAAATATTCATAAAAAAATAAATGAGCGTACAAAATTCGCTGGGTCAACTAGTATAGATATAAATAATCAATTGTAGACATTGAAAGTTATTAAGTTTTATTTGCCATTCTCACATTTCTGTGAATGACATATGCTAATAAAGCTTGAAATAGTTCATGAAGAATAATAAAAACTGTAGTTAAATGTCAATATCTGCGAATGATCATATCTTTTAGCACATTTTTCTATAGATTTGGTATATGAGTCATTCCATTTCTAAATTCATTTCAACAGTGATATTCTCGATTATTTGTATTTTTTGCGACGACCCCTTGAACCACTTATAACTGAGTATTAATAATAATTCTCAAAAATATTCATTATCGGAACCTCCAAAAGATATGAAACCGACAAATTTCTTGTTATTGACCTTTAAACTATTTTCATAGAAACAATTCCATTGAACGCTTATCCTCTAATTAGGAATTAATGATAGCTCACTTAAATAAAATTGAATAACTTTAAATTTTCAATATAGTCGTCGAATATTTCTATAGAATTTTTATCGAATATCTCGGAGATTATTTAATGAAATATTAAATCACATTGATATTCTCGTTGAAATAAATACCTTAATATTTTCCTGATGTTGAAAAAAGAAGTTAACCTGATATTCGAAAATAGTTGTTATGTTTGAAATTGTATTTGCCTTTGATATGTGTTAGTGTTTTTTGAAAAAATCAATTAAATTTTCCTTCTGTCAAACAGAGCGAGATATAAATCGATATTGTGAATGTTCAAATTGATTTTAAAATGAGAGTATGAATGAAGTGATTCAGTACTAACGTTTACTGAGTTAATAACTTTAAGAATTAAAAAAAAAGTAGGACGAAGTCACTGTGTTTCAAGACTTCAAAGCTGATTTTATTACTTCTGTCGTAAAATTCAAAAGTATAGGTATATGTGCTGAAGTTTTGAGGAAAAATTGCGAGAAATATAGAGTCTCTAGCTTAAACGTAAAACCAACAATACATGCTTCTTATAATTGGTTGAAAAAAATCCCTAGGCTCTTACAATTCCATCCACCCATTTGAAAACAGTTAAAAAATATGCAAAATTTGTTTTTACACTAGTCACAGTTCCATGAAATTTTATCGTATGATCTATCTTATTTCTCAAGATGAGAAATAAAAACATAATTTTTTTATTTTATTATTTTTTTAAACATATTATTCGAAAACATCGTTTTTGAAAAGATCTTCCTATCTTCCTAATAGTTGATTTTGATTAAAAATTTATATAATAAACTATCCCTTATTTTGAACAAGCACCCCTCAAGTTTTTCGAATTTGATATATATATATATATATATATATATATATATATATATATATATATATATATATATATATATATATATATGAATTTATACATATATAATGAATATTTTTCAAAAAATTAAAATATTTGATAGTGTTGGCGTTTACTTGATGTAAATCCATTATAATTGAATATATACTTAAATTCAAACACTTGAACTTATGGTTTACACTTTATGTAGTGTTTATGCTATGTATTCAATTAAGTGTAAATCATAAGTTCAAGTGTTTGAATTTAAGTTTATATTCAAAAAATTAAAAATTGAAAGAAAATGGAAATTCGTTATATACACTTTATTTTCATAAATGAAAGTCCATGTAGTCAGAACATTAAAATTTGTGTATTTTTCCTGCCATTAAGCAAACTCCATCATATAATATTCCGAAAACAAAAGGTCGGTTCACTTTGATTACTAACGGAGTTTCCCTAGGAATGTGTTCAGATCTGATAACTCCTTCAACTATAAAGAAAAAATAATGCAATATAATAAATCAATAATAAAATGATGAAAATGTTAGAACAATATTTTGGTTATTAGAACAGCGTTGGTTATTATACAATGATGACATTTTTATAGCCTCCATTGAACCTAAAAAAGCTAGTAGAGGTTTGATATTTCAAGATCTCGTCTGTTTTTATCTGCCAGAATGAACTAATAAACTGTTGGCTATAATGATATGAAAAGAAGTCACAGTTTTAGCCAGAAGAATCGCAATAGCATATGAGATTGTAACACACATTAATCTCATTACAAGGCATATTTTCAAAAGGCACTGATAACTTCATATGAACCCCAAGGTTCTATACTTGGTCCTATGCGTTTTACAATGTTCATCAATGATATAATCGATGTCATAGATGTTGAGGGTTTATTGTTCGCTGACGACTTCAAGATTTTTCATTATGTTTTCAGCATTAGTGACTGTGAACGTATTGCCACAAACTTGCGTAATATTGTAAATTGGTGTGATCTCAACAAATGAACTCTCAACATCTCCAAATGTCATGTTATGTCGTTCTCCACAAAATATAATTTGATAAATTTCAACTATGATATTGGTAATAATATTTCGTGAAGACCTAAGACATTTATTGACCTTGGCGTAACCTTCGATTCTCAACTAACTTTGTGCCACATATCAATGCTACAGTAACCGCTGCCTGTAGAGTATATGGTTTCATTATTCGCATTGGTAAGGAATTCAGCAATATATAATTGAAAACATTGTACTGTGCTTTCGCAAGATCTTAACTTGAATACGGATCAACAGTCTGGAATCCTGGTTATCAGTTACATGTTGATCAAGTGAAGTCAATGCAACGAAAGTTTCTGAAACTTTTGAGCTTCAGAATTGATGGAATATATCCATCTATTGGCATACAACATGAAACACTTACAAGTCGAATAATGTGGATACACTAAGTACGCGAAGGAAATGCCACTAAATAATCTTCTTGCATAAAATAATCGACAATAAAGTGAAATTTCAGGAATTATTACAAAGGCTTAACTTTATTGTCCCAAGAGTTTTTCCAGAAGTGAATTCACATTCTACTTTCCAGCAGCTAATGTTATGAAATTTTCTCCATTGCACACGATGTGTGAACAATGTAATATTTTGGGAGCCAAGGTGAATATTTTCAACTGTTCTGTTACCGATATTAAGGCCAGTTTCCTTGAAAGCATAATCTCTGCTAGAACAATCATTTATGCTTATTGACGTACATGATTCATATTCACGCTTATAATTGTAAGTGTCTCTATGTGGATGTATATCTGTGTGTGTTCATCTTTATATATATATATATATATATATATATATATATATATATATATATATATATATATATATATATGTGTGTGTGTAAGTTTGGTCAGCATTCATGTTTTTTTTTATTCGTATAATTTCATTTCATTTCATCAGTTGTGATTTCATATCACGAAATCCTTTCTTAAAATTTGAAAGTACAACATTGAAACTTCCGAACTTGTACTACCAATTTTGCTTTTAGTATTTGTTATCTTTCCTATTTCGTAATTAGGACCAGTCCCGTGAAACAGTGTATGTTAAATAAATGAATAAATAAAAATTAATAAATATGAAGACACAACTTGTACCTGTGAATATTTTCAAAGAAATACGTTGTTTTTTTCTTTGAATGGAATTAGATTTCAAGATTTTTCTGAACGATAAATATGCCTCTAACTAAGTTATACCACCTAACACTCGAATATCATTACAAAACTCTAATTGAAGACAAAAATTCCGTGCTTTCACCGGGGCTTGAACCTGTCTTCTTTCCTTTTATAGTCAGGCGTTCTTCCGATTACAATAGAAACAAATGTCCTTACAAGTAGTTAATTCTTGGTATTATAATGTTCGACTTTAAGAAACTCACCGGATGTAGCTGCTGCTGCTTCAGTACCGAATTCGTTGACATCTACGAATGTCTTTTGTTTGATAGTTTCCACAAAAATGCCGGGTGGAGCATTAATCATACCAGACAAATCCGGTCTTGAGAATAATTTTGAGACTCCCATCTGAAATTAGAACTCGATTAAATACCAGTTTTCAAATTTTCATTGAAAAAAAAATTAATTTCGCTGATAAGATGACACTAAATGATAAACGGAATGCCAAGCATTCCTCTCAAATTTCAAACTATTCCTATTTTTCATTTGTATATTCAATTTTTCAAATTTGAATCTTGAAAAACAATAAAGATGCAAACATTCCAATGCTTCAGGCTTAAGTATACGATAGCATAAATAACATAAATGGCTAATAACATGAATGTTCTCAATCACACCTCACGTTAATGTTGCTTTAAAATACTCACCTCTTTTAGAGGAGGAATCATATCTAAACTTGACTCTACTCTGAATTTTGGTAGATGAACTTCGATGTATTCCTGAGTGAGATTTTTGCCTTTCCAAATTTTCGTAATGCTATGTTCCATAGCATCTGTTTTATCAAAATCATCTGGAAGCAAAATAACCAATTCTGCAGCCTTGTTTCGATAAGGTAGAGATACAATTCTGACTCCTATATTTGAATCTACGGCTGTCAAAACAGAAGCTTTCAACTTCATCATATCAACTTTAACAGTTTCTGTTTTAGAATTATGGAAATCATCCTTTTTAGTTGCCAAAACATCGAAAGGGTGTTTGAAATCTCCCTTGAAGTAAAAAGTATTGGCGAGAATGAAACGGGTGAGAGGATCGATGTTGTCCTTATCGATGAGGTTTTTGATTTTATGGTGTGTTTCTTTCTCTACCCAAGTGTTTATTTTGGCAGCTGTTTCTTCTGGTTTGTTGAAATTCACGTGTTCTACTCCAGAGTCAAAATAATGTGTTGCAATTTTCTCCATCTCTGGTACGATGGATAGACCTTCAGCTACATAAGCTTTGATAGCAGTCTCCATGGTGAGGTGTTTCGCCTCTTTAATTTCGTCAGAGAAAGCCTTGTATCCATCTTTGATTTCTTGGTCTGTTCCATCATCCAACCTCAATGCTTTTTTGATTTCTACAGCTGTTTCTCCCTTAGCTCCTAGCGATATCATAGCCAGCACTTTGTGAAGAGAAAAAGCGCTGTATACCATGTTAGGTTTGGAGTCTTTCAATAAATGCTGAAATTTGACAAAGTATTGTAAACATTAATAGCAAATAACAGAAATCAATGTAACATATATTGACTATAAAGAAAACAATTGATTCCTAGATTTTGTTATGATATTTTTCTATATTTGTCAGCTTTTTAGATAGCTTTTTAGCAGTACGAACAGTAGAAAACATATCTTCAGCTGTAAGTTCGAGTTGACGAAAAATATTGTTCGAGTTCTAGAGATTTATTTGAGCAAGAAAGTGACAAACTGTACTATATAATTTTACAAGGAGAAAAGATCTGATAAAGTGAGATTATAGTGTTGGTTACACTTTCTGATAGTGAGAGAGTTCTTTGTTGAGTCTAATGTCGGAAATATTCCTTCATTTCCAACTCATTCTATCTGCCTCAGAGATATATGGATTCGTCATCCGCAATGTCAAGTATTTGAATGATTCTTTAATATTACCAAGACTATTTGATGGCCAAATCCGTAACAAGTTGGAGTAATGCAGCATAATCTGGCTACCTATTTATACTTGCCAACGATACAATCTTGAGGTCATTCAGGGAAGGTTTTAGAAATTTCTAATTTGGATGGAGAATAAAGTTCATTCACAGGCGGCAGTCAATCAAGACAAATTATTCAGTAGATTCAGTTTAATCTCATTGCAGAGCAGGAGAGAAACTTTATCACTCAAATTTTTGTACAAATTACTGCAAAACACTATAGTATACTATAGATACACACTATAGTAATACTATAGATTATTCCACCGAGAGACTACAAGAACCAACCCCCTGTTAAGTGGTGGATTCAATAAAACCTCCCATTTGGTTTATGCAGTCTTCATTTGATGCAGTTGCTAATGAACGTGATATGCACGTTGATTATGCATTGCAACTTTTATTAGGAATTCATTTTATTTCATTCTGTTTTATTACTATTCACTGTTATTCTCAGCTTATGTAATTATTTTCTCTAATTGGGTATTATACCTGTTGAGAATCACGATCTTATTATTATTTCTATGTTAAATATTCGTAACAGTATTCGTTAATTTATTGTTTCTTTAGGAAAGATTAGAAGTTTATCATGGTCGTTTCAATACAAAATTGCATACTCAATCAGTATGTCAAAAACAAACAATCATATATATATCTCAATAGATTTGAAAAAATTGACTCCGCGCAACATGGTTTCAGAAGCGGCCACTCAACCCAATCAGCTACAGTTAAGTCTGAATTCGTCTACGAGTGTTTGGATAAACACTGGTTTGTGGTGGGGTTATTTTTTTCATTTATCTTCGGCATTTGATTCACAATTTATATTTTAGAGGTTTTTTTCTGAATTGGTTACGTAGTTATCTTGAAAAAGGACCTTGGTTGTGAAAATAGGCGAGAGTTATTCTCAGAGACATGACATTGGGGTGCCGCAAGGCTCTGTGCTCGGAGCGCTTCTATTCAAATTGTGCGCTTTATTTGGTCCGCTTCTTTTCAATATTTTTTGAACGACATTTCCTCCAACATGAACTGTTATTTTCTCTTATAATGCGGACGATTGTAAGATATTCCGCGAAATTTCAAGAGTAAATGATTGCGACACGCTCCAAAACGATATCTCAAATTTGAATCGGTGGTTTGAAAGAAATTTACTGAATAGAATAATGTCCTTCGCCGTGTGAAATTGCCTCAAATGTTTAATATTTCGGAGAAAATTTTTTTTTCAAATAAAGTTGAATATTATTGTGAATATAAATTCAACCAATATTTTTGTTTGAACCAATATTTTTGTTCGAGGGCTGAATGGAAGATCAGACTCAAAACTGAATTCAGTAATTACTATATTAATTGAATGAATGTAATTTTACAATGTAAGGAATGTTTCGTAATAAATTTTATTTAATTTATATTTCTGGTGGGTTCGATTCCCATCGGCTTTTTAGGCCGTTCGGAGTTGGCGTCAAATCTGTTCGTGCAACTTTTGCATAAGCACAAAAATACACTATTTTTCAAAGTTTATAACAATACTTTCAAATTGTACTTACTTCGAAGAGTTCGACGTTGAATTCATTAAATCTTTCGGCTTCTCCATCTGGAGCAACGTACGGGTGTACATTCTTTCCAAAAGCGAACGTTACAAGCAAGAGAAACAAGCAAACACTCTTCATGGTGCTGGAGGAAACTACTCTGCGAGAAATTTTACGAATGGAAGAAATTTATACTGAACCTCAACCTTTATCTAACGAATAAATAAAGTTGATTGAAATATTGATGATATATTTCATTTCTGGGTTATCGAAAAGTTCGCCGACTTTTAACTACTCCAGTTTTAAAAACTCAAAACATCGATAATTTATGTTTGATATATGTCTGAAGTTTCAATATTTCAGACAATAAACTATATCAATCAGAAATTTCATACACTAGAAAATCAAGAAAAATGAATAACTATAAAATGAATGATACGATCAGTTTTCAATTTTTAATCTTTGAATATATGGACTTTATAGTAGAACATTCTTCTTTCCATGTTGAAATCCACAAATTCCCTTCATTAGTTTCGAATTTATTCTAATTATTTATGAGTAACTTTTTAATATGCACATTGAGATTTTTTTTCAGTATTCCATAACGAGTTTCCTGTAAAGCGTAAAACAAATTCGCATGAATTACTAAGTCGGGTAGGATTCAAAGAAGCATAAAATTCACAAGCTAATTCCAGAATTTTTTTTTCAATAAATGAAAAAAACGCGCAATGTTCCTTCATTATCGAACATATCGCTTTAAGTTTAAATTTGGCAAATTTAATTAGAAATAATGTAACTAAGTTTTTTATAAACTTCGAAGTTCTACTCGAATGATATAAAAATCAATGCAGTCTGCTAATTGAACAATTTATTTTTTAACAATAATTTATGAAATTTTATGATTCGTGTTCTTAAATTATCAATTCTAGCTCTACCGCGATCCAAAATCGTTGAACTTTGAAGACCATCCCAATCGTATCACACTTGATGAAAGCACAGACAGATTGTTTCGCTCTTTAAGACACTCATCAGTTCTGTCACGTACATCTCCCAGTGAGGCAACGACTTTAGTCTCTGAACACCTTCTTAAGTCTCTAAAATGAAGAATTGTAACGAATGCTCTGCAATTCCATCAAAAGGTATTGAAATACATCTCTCAGATGATAGACACAACAAGCATATAAGGTGTACACGTTCATACCTGTAGGTATTTTAAAATGATGTGTAATCGATATCAGAATATTACCAATGAATACCTTAATGACTGGAATTGAGTTCTCGCTTAACTCTTAGTGAAACATAATTAAATATTAAATTAAATTATACACTTCGCTTAATGTTTCACGATTATATTTGAGCGTGTTTATTTCATGGTAATAAAGCGTGAAATAATTTAAGGTAATAAACGAAAATTTTAGGTAAATGTCGATATCTGCCAATGACCATATCTTTTTAGCACATTTTTGTACGATTTGATTATATTAGTCATTTGATTTCTGAATTAATTTTTACAGTGATAATCTTTATTCTTTTCAGGCCCAAAAGTACTTCGTACTTTATGAGTCTAGCAAGAAGAGAATTCTTGATTTATGGTAACTTTATTAACTTTTGTTGAAAACTAAAAATCAGATAGAAAGAACGCAAGAATTTGATATTTACTTCTTTTTTTCGATTTGCAATTGATCTGATGAATATGTCTTGTCTTCTGAACTATATCTATTTATATTCGTCCTTTAATCTGTCTTTCTGTTGTTATAATAACGCCCTTACGAATCAAGAATAGGCGTATCCCACTTTAAGAACTCCAATATTCTATAATTTGATACGTCTCTCCTGAAAATCGACATGTTGTCAATTTTAAACCTCAAGTTTTCTCACCAATATTGTGCCTAAGTAATAACCACTAGTTTAAATTTTGTTTGGAATCATCTTTATTCTCAATCATTCTTTCATGTAATCAAAGTTTGTTCACTCTCCCAGCAATAATACCTAGTCCATCATAAATTACACCATATATAAATGGTAGGTTCACTTTGAAAACTTGTGGCTTCATTTTGTGACCAGGCAATGTCGATTCAACATCCTCATCTGGAACTGAAAGAAAAATAATTGAGGAAAAATATAAAATCAGTAATATACAACATCAAAATTTCATGTGTGGTTCTGAATAGACATGAAATTTACCTGGACTGCCGTGTTTATTTAAAATATGATTAAAGAAAATAATATTAACCAGCATCAGCAGCTCCTGCATTAGTGCCAAGTTCGTTTACATCAATGACTGCTCTTTGGAAAACTTCAGATGCGACAATATCATCTGTGGAGATGCCACTCAAATCAGGTTGAGAGAATAAACGAGTAATACCCAGCTAGAAAGAGAGACATTTGGAAATAGTTTCCAAGCAATATGTGCAAACGAATATTATCTAATGACTGAGATTGAATTCTCGCTTAACTCTTGATAAAACATAATTGAATATTAAAATAAATTAAACTCTTGGCTTAATGTTTCACGATTAATTTAACAATATGAATTAGTCAACATTTTTTGAGCGTTCGAGTCTTCAAAATGAGCTAACGCTCGAAACATGTTGACTAATTCATATTGTTAAATAATTCGTGAAACATTAAGCCAAGAGTTCAATTTAATTTAATAATATGATCCAAATCAAATAGTTTGCATGACTTTCTTTGTTGTTTGTTTGTTGAAGAAAAATGAAGAATAAATTCGAGTAGAAATAAATTGAACCAATTTTCACTAGGTACAATACGGTAATCTCTTCGTTTAAATTATTAATTTCTGTGGCGTTTCTCTCACACTTCAGCTAAAATATAATGTATACACAGAACTGAGTCCTGCGGAATGCCTTAGAAATTTACAATGTGAATAGATGAAAAATTATGATGAAAACGGTTATTGTTCATTGTAATTGTAATAATGAATGCACATCAAGTCGACTCCATACAAAATTTATCTCCAACTAGTGAGTGAAATTCATTTGAATGATTTAATTAGTTCTTCATTAATTATACTAAAAACATTTCGAGGTATATAAACCATAGAAAAATATGGAACATGTGTTGATATCTAGGATGAAATTGAGACAAAGTAACTTGCTTGTAAAAATCACGGCTTTTTTAAGAGTTGATAAGTGAAAAATGAGGCCAGAGGAATCAAAATACACAAACTCAGAATTTTACTCACTGTTTCGAGGAGTGGTTTCAGCGAATGGTCAGACACTATCCTGAATCTCGGCAAAAATACTTGCACGTACTTTTGGGTGACGTTGCGATTACGCCAAATTGTTCGTATATTATTTTGAACATATTCAGCTTTTTCAATAACATCGGGTATTAGGATGAACAACTTTGCTCTCTGATTCTTGTAGGGAATGTAGATCATTGAGGCCCCTAAATCAGGATGTCTACTTATTAAGTGATAACCGGAAATCGTCATCATATCACTGACTAATAGAGGTATTTTTAACGCAGTGGGCTTTATCGAAAACACGTTGTTTTCTGGCAATAATAAATGTTTTACAGTTTTCTGTTACAGAAATATGTGCTCACAATACCCAATATAATATTCTATATATTATAAATACTAATAATATTCATTGTTTGTTCACAATATACAGAAATAGTTGAAATAATGCTTGAAAGCTTATAACATACGACTAGGATAGTATACAACTAAGCACAATTTAGCAACACCGAGGGACTACGCTCTTCATGGCCTGTAGTAAAGGTGGTCGTGGTATGGCCATTGTCCAGGATTGGACTACGGATAGGAAGACAGTGTATTCCATGTATTTCTCGTATCAATTGTACCTAAGTTATAGACTATACCGAACACCAATGATGAATCAAGCTTTCTGGCCATTGAGGGATAAATGTATGAAAATATTCAAATCGATGCTATATTTTATGAAAGCAGAAGAGAGACTGTCACGCTCTGAGGTACACTCATCACAGGTTCTTCCAAGTGTGGCAACATCTTTCAGATCATAGACACAACAAGCAGTGAATATTCACACGTCAATACATTTATGGACCATAATTAATACGTCAATTAGCTTTCTACAGATTAATAGAATCAATTGTAGATTTCAACGTGTATGGATGTGTGAACATCCAAAGTTGGTGTGTCTATGATCTGATATATGTTTTCTATTGGTTTGTATAGATGTAACTGTGAAGTATGCTTTACTTGACGGTTCTCCATTTGGGTGTCAAAGTAAAGAGTTTAGATATTGATGTCTTTGTTTTACTTGGCGAAGGACGTCGCAGAAGTGAAGAGTTGTTTGTAGAACAAAACGGTTTCTCTTGTGGTTTCATCTAACACTTTTCCTCTAGAGAGCGAAGCAGGACTCAGATCGTACATTTTTCTATAGCCTGCTTAACTATGACGTTCTGTTAATGATTTAAACATTTCGGATGGATAACTAAGTGTTTTAATTGTAATCGTCATGCAGAAAACCAATTCTAAAGAAAGCATTTTTCTTGAATTGGACGTCAAACTAGAAATATCTCTAATGAATAACAGCTGTCATTGTCATAACACTCACTTTTAATGACCAAAGTCAAAAAGAAAGATTATGTCACGTAACATAGATAGAAATAATCAATTGTAGACAGGTAAAATTTAAATTTAAACAGCTTTATTTGCTATTTACAAACTTCTGTGAATGACAAATAGTCACGCGAATAGCGTGAAATATTTCATGATAATGAATAAAAACTTTAGATAAATTACGATATCTGCAAATGACCATATTTTTTCAGTACATTTTTCTAAGATTTGGTCATATGAGTCATTTGATTCCTAAATTATTTTTCACAGTGATATCCTCGACCACACGAATTTTTTTCGTGAAGACGTCTTTTCTGGCTCAAAAGAACTTCCCAGTTTATAATTCTAGCGAAAAGAAAATTCTTAATTCAAGTATTGGTAATTTTATTAACTTACGTTAAAAACTAAAAACCAAATAGGAAGACTGCAAGAATAAAATATTTATTTTTTTTTTCGATTTGCAATTGATTTGATGAATGTGCCTTGCTTTTTGATTTATAGCTTCTCAAATCTTTTTATCTTCTATGTCTCAAGTCTTTCAATCTGTCCCTACATATATATGCATATTTACCTCCCTAAGCCTCTAAAATATGCGTGCTTCAATTCAAGAATTCCCAACTTATATGTTTGATACGTTTCTTCTTGAAATTCGTAATGATGTCAATTTTGAACCATAACATTTTTTACAAATACTGTACTGAAGTAAGAACCACTAATTCAAATTTTGTCTGAAAAAATCTTTATTCTCATTTTTTTATGAAATCAAAGTTTGTTCACTCTCCCAACAAAAATACCTAGTCCATCATAGAGTACAGAACATAGATATGGTAGATTCACTTTCAAAACGTATGGCTTTATTTTGGGACCAGGCAATGTCAATGCAACATCCTCAACTGGAACTGGAAGAAAAAAAATTAGATAAAATCTAAAATCAATAATAAATATAAATATTTTATGAGTTGTACTGAATAGACATTAAATTTGCGTTCACTACATGTGTTTTTCGAAATATGATTAGAGTAAATAATATTTACCAGTATCAGCAGGTCCTGCATTAGCACCAATTTCGTTTACATCAATGAAAGCGCTTTGGAAAACTTCAGATAGGGCAATATCATCTCTGGAGATGCCATTCAAATCAGGTTTCGAAAATAAACGAGTGATACCAAGCTAGAAAGAGAGACATTTGAAAAAAGTTTCCAAGTAATATGCATAAACGAATATGATCAAAATCAAATAGTTTCCATGACTTTCTTCGTTCTGCATTTGTTGAAAAAAATGGAGAATAATTTCGAGTAGAGATAGATCAAACTAATTCAGACAAAGGACAATTCTGTATTATCTTTGATTATATTATGAATTTCCATGTCGTTTCTCTCATACTTCAGCTATATTTTAGTGTATACACAGAGCTGGGTCCTGCGAAAGGCCTTAGAAATTTACAATGTGAATGAAAGGTAATATTAGACTATCACTCTAAATGTTGATTGTAATAATGACTTCACATCAAAATATGAGAAGTTGTTAGGTGAAATATGAGACAAGAGAAATCAAAATACACGAACTCAAAATTTTACTCACTTTCTCGAGGATTGGTTTCATCAAAAGAGCAGACGCTAATTTGAATCTCGGCAAAAATACTTGCACGTACCTTTTGGTAAAGTTGCGATTATGCCAAATTGTTAGTATATTATTTTGAACATATTCAGCTTTTTCAACAGCATCTGGTACTATCAGTAAAAACTTTGCTCTCTGGTTCTTGAATGGAATATAGATCATTGAGACTCCTAAATCAGGATGTCTACTCATTAAGTAATAACCGGAAATCGTCATCATGTCAACTTTCACCGATTCCGTTTTTGAGATAAAAAAATCTGCTTTTTCAGTTGCTGAAATTGAGAAAGGATATTTGAATTCTCCGCTGAAATACAAAGTATTTATGAATATCAGACGGGTGAGAGCATTGATGTTGTTTTCATCGATTATTTTGTTAATTTCATTATCCGTTTTATTCTGGACCCAGTTGTTAATCTTCAGGGCTGTTTGCTCAGGGTCGTAGAAATTTATGTTTTCTACACCAGCGTCAAAATAATTTGTTGCTAAATTTTCAAAATCTGCATTCAGATCAACACATTCAGCTAGGTAGGCCTTGATGGCAGTGTCGATCGTAAGATTTTTCGCTGCGTTCAACTCTAAAGTCAATCCTCTGAACCAATTCTTGATATCTCTGTCTGATCCAACCAAGTTCAGAGCGTCTTTTATTTGTCTAGCAGTCTCACCTCTTGCACCTAACATGATCAGGGAAAGTAATTTTCCAGTTGCATAGGCACTCAGTGCTAAATTTTCACCAGTGGCTTTTATTAATTCCTACAAAAAATTTCGATTACTTTACGAAACATCAAAGTACTGGAAAGAGATTTACTCACATACACACGCTTTAAACTGAAGTATAACAGCGGTTGAATGAAAAACCTGTGACTTATTTATGCACCATGAATTCTTCTAGGAGAAGATTTCATGGTTTATAATTGATGATAGAATTGAATAAATCCTAAGCAAAATATCTAGCGAGTTAAATTTGATCGAAAGCGTTGAATAAGCATCGTTGATGATGCTTCTCGAAGGTTTGATGATGTTGAAGCAGAGAAATATACTCTCGAAGAGAATTCTAATCCAGTAGTCTCCTCAGTTATATCAAATATGCTTGTGAGTTATTCTGTTTCTGATGCATCAATAGTGTTGAACAGTGAAAATTATTATTTTGAGGTCCCAACAAACATATACTTTGCAGCAAGCCGAAAAAAATGAATTTTTCAATATTTTGTTTTCTTATTGCTACGAAGAACGATTTGAAACGGTTGGAAAATCAGGCAAGGACATTTTCAGGAGAAGGGGAAAACTTGAGTATAAGTATTTCAGTACTCACTTGAAATAAGACAATGTTATAATCATTGAACAGGTCAACCTGGGCACATGGTGTAATGTGTTTCCCAAATACAACCGCTATAGCGGACACGAATAAGCATATTTTCAACATTTTTCTCAAAATGTGTCACAGTGAACGAAAATAAATGTGACTGTCGAATTTATGTCAAACGTTATCGGTCTTTCGAAGAATAAATGGTTCGATTTTGTCTGAAACAACGTTTTCTATATAACTACTCATTTAGAGTTATCATATATTCTCTGGAATTCTCACGTATGTTACGTTTGCATACCACATTGAAAATTTATGGTGGTGAAGATAATATATCTGCATACTGTATCAAAATTTTAAACACGGTAATTTGTAAATGAGTAAACACCTAAATATTTTTTGCTAGTCTGGTTCCTCTAATATCATTGATCAGTCTTTGGAATACTCCTGAGCTGGTGAGAGAGCCATTGTCTTCTTGTCGAGCCGTAAGACTCTCGTTCAAGACCTCTTCCTACAAGAACCTCACCTTGAAAGATAAGGTGTAGTGTGCTTTAGCAATGTCCATCACGCATAATATCATCATATTGCTTAAATTTTGGTTTCTTTATGTTGTGCGGCCATAACTTTCCTTTATATTCACGAAAAACTGCAACATTTTGGATTTTATCAATTTGAAAGGATTCAAAGATACCCCTTCGATATAACATCCTGAAAGCCCGAGTGGCTTAATTGATACTATGGCAATTGTCCAGGATTGAACTAGGTATGGTATAAGGAGGACAGTTATTTCTTTTATCAATTGTACCTCCATTAGTGAAGATCAATAATTGATCAATTTTGATGGATAATTGAGGGATAAATGTAGGTGAGTATTCGAATGGATGCCACACTTGATGTGATGAAGGAAGAAGAAGAGGGGCCTTTTCGCCCTAAAAAACACTCAACAGCTCTGCCAAGTGAACAACTACTTTAGTCTCTGAAGAGTTTTTATGACTCCAGAGGGAAGAATTGTCATGAACACTTTACATCTTCATCTGAAGGAATCGATAGAAAACAGCTCGGAGATCATAGACATAGCAAGCATCGAATGTTCACAGGGTAATGCCTTTATGGACAATAACTAATACGACAATAAGCTTTCTACAGATATAATAGAATCAATTGTAGATATCTACATGTATAGACGTGTGACCATCCAAAGTTGGTGTGTCTATGATCTGATATATGTTTTCTATTGATTTGTATAGATGTAACTGTGAAGTATGCTTTACTTGAAGGTTCTCCATTTGGGTGTCAGAAGAAGGAGTTTAGATATTGATGTCGTTGCTTCACTTGGCGATTGACGTCGCAGAAGTGAAGAGTTATTTGTAGAACGAAACGGTTTGTCTTGTGGTTTAATTCAACATTTATCATCTGGAGGGCGAAGCAGGAATCAGATCGTACATTTTTCTATACGCCTCTCAACTAAGACGTTCTGTTGATTGATTCAAACATTTCGATTGGATAACTTATTCTTTTTATTGTAATATTCATGCAAGAAACTAGTTTCAAAAAATGAATTTTTCTTGAGTGGACATCAAACTAGAAATATCTTCAAAGAACAACAGCTTTCATTGTAATAAGACTCACTAGAGTATGTCGCATAACATATATAGAAATAATTGAATGAAGACATGTAAAAGTTATACTGCTTTATTTGCTATTTACAAATTTGCTGGAATGACAAAAAGTCACGCTAATTCCGTGAAATACTTCATCATAAAGAATGAGAATTTTTGATAAATGTCGATATCTGCAAATGACCATATTTTTTCAGCACATTTTTCATAATGTGTTAAATTTATCTTGTTTCATTTTCCATTCACAAGATTTGGTCATATGAGTCATTCGATTTCTAAATTGATTTTCGAAGTGATATCCTCGATTCCACAATTTTTTCAGTGACGACGTCTTTTCTGGCTCAAAAGAACTTCCTAACTTTTAATTCCAGCAAGAAAAAAATTTTTCATTCAAATCTTCGTTATTTTATTATTTTTTGTTATAAAAAGAAAACTAAATAGGAAGAACGCATGAATGAAATATTCATTTTTGTTTTCGATTCGCAATTGATTTGATAAATGTTGCTTGCTTTTTGGACAATAGCTTCTCAAATCCCTTCGCCTCAAGAATATGCGTCCCTCAATTTGAGAATCCGCAAGTTATATAGTTTGATACGTTTCTTCCTTGAAAATCGTAATTTCAAACCAATAGATTGTTCACAAATATTGTGCAGAAGTAAAAACCACTAATTCAAATTTTGTTTGAAATTATCTTTATTCTCATTCTTTTATGAAATCAAAGTTTGTTCACTCTCCCAGCAATAATACCTAGTCCATCATAGAGTACAACATATACAAATGGTAGATTCACTTTCAAAACGTATGGCTTTATTTTGGGACCAGGCAATGTCAATGCAACATCCTCAACTGGTACTGGAAGAAAAATAATTGAGATTAAATGTAAAATCAATAATATATATCAACATTTCATAAGTAGCTCCGAATAGACATGAAATATACCTTCACTACATGTGTTTATGCAAAATATGATTAGAAAAAATAATATTTACCAGCATCAGCAGCTCCTGCATTAGCGCCAATTTCGTTTACATCAATGAAAGCGCTTTGGAAAACTTCAGATAGGGCAATATCATCTCTGGAGATGCCACTCAAATCAGGTTTTGAAAATAAACGAGTGATACCGAGCTAGAAAGAGAGTTATTTAAAAATAGTTTCCCAGCAATATGCATAAAGGAATATGATCAAAATCAAATAGTTTGAAATACTACAATATTCAAAATTTTTTCTCATAATTTAATATAAAATACGCATGACGACGTTTCGAAGTACTACTTCTTTATCAAATGCTGGATTAATACTATGTGTAATCTTACAAAGTCAGTACTTATAGCTATTTTCACAGAACATACCAGGTATCTTCTATGACTAACTTGAAGTGGGGACCATAGAATACACTCATAATCAACAAAAGGATTGTATACCTGAAGATTAACACACAAAATCAATTTCTCAAGTCAGGTATTCCAACGAAATGTAGGAGATATGCTTTTTATAATAATGCTTTTAATAAGCATTTTGAAAGCCATATATTTACTTCAGAGTTTGAAATAATAAAAAGGGAGAATGAAGGTTCCAAGCTAAATTGTCTAGAATCTTTACATATTAATAAATTAAAAAATTCGGGACTTTTACTCAATAGCCAGTTAGAGGTTAACACTAGCCCTCTACTTAATATGTTCAATAAGAATATTCCAGTTAGCAGATCAGATTGATCACCTAAGTTTTAGTTAATTTACATTCAATTTTATGTTTTATTTAAAAAAAAATTAAGTTTCCTTTATTGGTACTTAGAAATCTTAGTTGTATATTTGTATATTTCCTACATTTCGTTGGAATACCTGACTTAAGAAATTGATTTTCTGTGTTAATCTCCAGGTATTCGATCCTTTTGTTGAATATGAGTGTATTCTATGGTCCCCACTCCAAGTTAGTCATAGAACATACCTGGTATGTTTTGTGAAAATAGCTATAAGTACTAAGTTTGTAAAATTACACATAGTATTAATCCAGCATTTGATAAAGAAGTAGTACTTCGAAACGTCGTCATGCGTATTTTATATTAAATTATGAGAAAATTTTAAATATTGTTGTATTATGGATATTAATTTTCTCCAAGTATCGGCCTCATCAATTATCAAATTCAAATAGTTTGCATGAGTTTTTGTTGTGCTTTTGTTGAAGAAAAAATTCAAGTTACGAAAAAGACAAAGGACAATTCTATATTCTCTCTGTTTATATTATGAATCTCCAAGGCGTTTCTCTCACGCTTCAGCTAGAATATAGTGTACATACAGAGCTGAGTCCTGCGGTATTCCTTAGAAATTTACAATGTGCATGAAAGGGAATATTAGACTATGATTCTCCATTTTCATCGTAATAATAACTTCACATCAAAACGATTCCAAACAAAACTCAACTCTAACTAGATAGTAAAATTTATTTTAATGAGTAAAATACAAATACTCTGAATTTTCTTCTTCATTAATTAATTATACTAGAAACAATTCGAGGCATACACACCATGGGAAAATGTGAAACTTGTGCTAATATCTGGGATGAAATGGAAAAAAAGTAACTTGTTTGTAGAAATTCAGGTTTTTTTGAGAGTTGATGGGTGAAATATGAGACAAGAGCAAACAAAATACACGAACTCGGAATATTACTCACTTTTTCGAGGATTGGTTTCATCAAAAGAGCAGACACTACTTTGAATCTCGGCAAAAATACTTCCACGTACTTTTGGGTAAAGTTGCGATTATGCCAAATTGTTAGTATATTATTTTGAACATATTCAGCTTTTTCAATAACATCCGGTACGAAAAGTAAAAACTTTGCTCTCTGGTTCTTGAATGGAATATAGATCATTGAGACTCCTAAATCAGGATGTCTACTCATCAAGTGATAACCGGAAATCGTCATCATGTCAACTTTTACCGATTCCGTTTTTGAGATGAAAAAATCTGCTTTTTCAGTTGCTGAAATTGGGAAAGGATATTTGAATTCTCCGCTGAAATACAAAGTGTTGATGAATATCAGACGGGTGAGAGCATTGATGTTGTTTTCATCGATTATTTTGTTTATTTTATTATCCGTTTTATTCTGGACCCAGTTGTTAATCTCCAGGGCTGTTTGCTCAGGGTCGTAGAAATTTATGTTTTCTATACCAGCGTCAAAATAATTTGTTGCTAAATTCTCAAAATCTGCATTCAGATCAACACATTCAGCTAGGTAGGCCTTGATGGCAGTGTCGATCGTAAGATTTTTCGCTGCGTTCAACTCTAAAGTCAATCCTCTGAACCAATTCTTGATATCTCTGTCTGATCCAACCAAGTTCAGAGCGTCTTTTATTTGTCTAGCAGTCTCACCTCTTGCACCTAACATGATCAGGGAAAGTAATTTTCCAGTTGCATAGGCACTCAGTGCTAAATTTTCACCAGTGACTTTTATTAATTTCTAGAAAAAATTTCGATTACTATACGATCTAACAACGAACTAGAAAGAGATTTACTCACATACACATGTTTTATACTGAAGTATTGCAGTGATTGAATGAAAACGTTGTGACTTATGAACCATGAATTCTCCTTGAAGAAGAATTCATGGTTCATATTTCATGAAAGAAGAGCAACAATCCTAAGCAAAATATCTAGCGAGGTAAATATGCATCATTGATGATGCTTTTCAAAGGTTTGGTGATGTTGGAGAAGATAAATATACTCTCGAAGGGAATTCTGAGCCAGTAGTCTTCTCAGTTATATCAAATGTCCTGGAGAGTTATTCCGTTTCTGATACATCAATAGTGGTAAACAGTTAAAATTATTATTTGGGGGTTTCAACAAACATATAATTTGGAGCAAGTCAACAAGAAATGAATTTTTCAATATTTTGTTTCCTTATTTCCACTAAGAACGATTCAAATCGGTTGACAAATCTAACAGGCGAGGACATTTTCAGGAGAAGAGGAAAACTTGAGTAAAATTATTTCAGTACTCACTTGAAAGAAGACAATGCTATAATCATTGAACTGGTCAACCTGGGCACATGGTGTTATGTGTTTCCCAAATACTACCGCTATAGCGGACACAAATAAGCATATTTTCAACATATTGCTTAAAGTGTGTCACAGTGAACGAAAACAAATGTGACTATCGAATTTATTTCAAACGTTATCGGTCTTTCGAAGAATAAATGGTTCGATTTTGTCTGAAACGACGTTTTTTTATATTATCACTCATTTCGAGCTATCATATATTCCCTGGAATTCTCACGTATGTTACGTTTTAAGATTACATTGAAAAATTAAGGTGCTGAAAATAATATAATTTGCACGGTGTATCAAATATTTAATGTACGTTATTTGTACTAAATATTCTTCTTCAGGCTGTGGTACGAATATGTAAACATCTTAATATTTTGTGCTAGTCTGTTTCCTCTGATTTCATTGGTCCGTACTTGGAATACTTCTGTGGTGGTAAGAGAGCCATTGTCTTTTGGTCGAGCATAAGACTTTCGTTTTAGACCTCTTTCTACAAGAACCTGACTTTGAAAGATAAGTTGTAAATGTATTGGTGAATGAGCTTCACCAATGTCCATTGCATTATATCACCAGATTGCTCCATTTTCGTTTCTTTATATTGTGCGGCCATTACGTTCCTTGTCTATTCACGAAAACTGCATCATTTTGGATTTTATCAAGTTGAGAGGATTCAAGTATACCCCTTCAATATAACATCCTGAAAGCCCGAGTGGCTTAATTGATACTATATTCCATGTATTTCTGTTATCAATTGTACCTTCCTTATATAGTGAAGATCAATGATTTATCAATTTTGAAGGCCATTGAGGGATAAATGTAGGAGAGTATTCAAATGGATGCCACACTTGATGTGATGATGGAAGAAGAAGAGGGGCCTTTTCGCTCTAAAAACACTCATCAATTCTGCCAAGTGAGGCAACTACTTTAGTCTCTGAAAACATTTTATGACTCCAGAGGGAAGAATTGTGATGAATACTTCATCTGAAGGAATCGATAGAAAACAGCTCTGAGATCATAGATACAGCAAGCATCGAATGTTCACACGGTAATGCCTTTATGGACAATAACTAAGATCATAGACACACCAAAGTTGGTGTGTCTATGAACATGTCCCTGTGGTACACCAATTTCTATTTTTAACCGCTCTGTCTGAGTAAATGGCAGTTAGATCTTTCATCATGTTATCTGCTGAATGATTGTCATATAGATTATCGGACTATGGAATAATTTGGCGGTCTTCATAATTCAATAAATATAATTCCGTTGGAGTTATATTTATTAAATGGAATGGAATTCTGTTGACGTAGAAAATTAGCTCTTCCACATCCTCAGCGCGTTTTCGAAGCCTGCAGAGATCTTTATTATAATGAAAAATGAAAGTGTAATGTATAAAATGAGGAATAATAAGGAATAGGTGAAATAACTGCAACTCTCCTTCTTCATTCAATAATTTGTAATCATGACACAATCAGGAGAATATCTCAAGCATCAAAGGTGAGCAAATCTTCCAACAATGAGACTTACACCTTCGTACAAGATCGTGAAACCAAATGCATGATCTGCCTTGAGCACCATAACACTTTCGTTAGGTTTTGGTAGTACCCCTTTTTCTCCATCACCTAAGGATATTACAATAAGAATCAATATTTAGAATCTCATGGAAAGGAAATAAATTCCTCCACATAGATCACATTCTAGGTGAGGGACAAATAAAAACCTACCTGCGGTTCCAGAATTAGCACCTGTACCGTGTTCGTTAACTTCCACATAGACCTTCTGATTGACAGATGAAACCAGAACTGGTTCTCTGGTGATTCCAGTCAAGTCTGTCTTCGAGAAGAGGTTTTCAATACCAATCTAAAAGTGAACAGTTCAGAAATATGAGTAACATTCATTATGATTCATTTAAGGAGTACAATTTGTACTATTGAGATAACAGATAATCAGTAAAACTTACATCTTTCAGTGCAGGTATCATGTCTAGAGTGGATTCAAGTCGGAATTTGGGCAAATATAATTTTATATATTGTTTAGTGAAGTTTCGAACTTTCCACAATTCCTCAGCTTTTTCTTCGACTTGTGGTAAGCCGTCAAATTCGTCCGGTAGAAACATGCAGAACATGACTTTTGGATTTTCGTATGGTAACATTAAACCTGTTACTTTCATCTCGTCATTTCTGAAAACCAGAATGTGTTCAGTAGTTTCCATCATAGGAATTTTCACGCTTTCATGTTTAGAAACAAAAAAATCTGCTACTTTCGTGTCCTTTACACTGAATGAGTTTTTCCACTTGCCTTCAAAATATAAAGCATTGACTAGAATAAGACGAGTGTGTTCGTTTAGTCTTTTTCCATCGATTAAATTCTTGATTTTGTTATTAGTACGTTCCTCTACCCAGGAGTTGATATAGTCTGCTGTTTTCTTGGATGATTTGAAATCAACATTTTCTATACCAGAATTGAAGTATTCTGTGGCTATTTTTGAAAATTTGGGATCAACTGCAAGACCTTCAGCTAGATAAACTCTGCTTGCTGTTTTTATCTCGATTTGGTCAACATGTTTTGTACTTTATATAACTCCTTGGAAATGTTTTTCAATTTTTTCTTCTGATATGTTGAATCTTAATACTGATTTCAGTTGGTTGGCAGTTTGGCCACTAGCTCCTAAAGAAACTAGTGCAAGTATTAGACGAGTTGTATGGGAACTGAAGACCAGATTACCTTTGGCTTCCTTAGATAATGCCTGAAACAGTAATACGAATTATGGATGAATTCGCAGAAATGAATCTTTACCAGCGTTTCCAATCTTGGAGCCCACGCCAAACAGGTGGTTTATTTTATTGTAAAGAAGGGGTGAATTCGAAAATGGACTCAAGACGAGTTCAACCATTTTGTTCTTCTCTAGTTTAATTTTTACCCTTTTCTAGGGGTCAACAGATTTTCAGAAAGGCTAACGTGGGTCATACGACCAAAATAAGTGAAAACACTCATCTATACAAAAATCGATGGAAAGTTGCAGGCAACCATTGAAAATGGGTTATCAACCTATGCTTACTAGTCAAAATATCGAATGAACGTTTTTATTTATATTTGTAATGAATATACAATGGATACTTACCTTATATAGCCTTATACCAAAGTCATTGTTCTTCAGAACAAATTCCTTTGTAATACCAGTTTCTTCTCCACAAACACAAAGTACAAGTAAAAAAGGAATTACAAAGGAAAACATCATAGTAAAAGTTTGAATACAGTTGGAGAAAATTCCAGGTTTATAGTTTTTTTTATATAACACAACGTATTGCTCAGAAGGCAAATTTAACGAAACTGAACAATCCTTCACGATATATGAACAATGTAATATATGCAAATAATATTTTTTTTCAAGGATAAACAAGAGTTGGCGTTCCACGACAAAAAACGATCATCAGGTAGATATCAACGAATTAATTAAGAACAAAATCTAATTGCCTATGAGCAAAAAGTAGTTTATTTTCAAAAGAAACAAGGTCGTTGAAGAACGGAGGTGTATATCATTAAATACTTTTTCTCATTATACTACAGATATTTTACGTACAATTTCGAATAGTTACCTATTTCGTTTAAATATTTGAAGGAAACTTTATTCATTTCAGCCGCATATCGTTTTTATTCCTATTTATTTTTCTAGAATCCCAACAACAAATATGAATTGAATATAACTTAAATTCAAACAATTGAACTTATGATTTACACTTTATTGACTACATAGCATGACGCGTTTTGTCGTTACAAAGGACTTCTTCAGATGCTTACAGAATAATTGATTATTCTGTAAGCATCTGAAGAAGTCGTTTGTAACGACGAAACGCGTCATGCTATGTAGTCAATAAAGTGTAAATCATAAGTTCAATTGTTTGAATTTAAGTTATATTCAATTATAATGGATATACATCAAGTAAACGCCAACACTATTAAATAACAAATATGAAACTGAAACAAATTCACCTTTGAATTTTTCCTTCTGGGCATATTATATGAATTACCTTTTGCAATAGACCCTGTCTTCTCTACTATTCAACATCCTTAATTCCGATGTATATTTTCATACAGCCGCTATCTAAATAAAGACTTATACATATAAAAATTAATAGAAAAACGATAATAAAAGAGTGAAATCGAAATTTCCTGAACAGAAATAATTGATTTTTTGTAGGTAGCTTCAATGCCAGATATTTGGAATAATTTTTCAGATTTCCATAACTAATTTTCAAGTAAACGGATTACCTGTGAGTTTATTTTCACCCCTAGATGATTATATAGATGTCATTGAAAACCACTGAATTCTGTGGGTTATATTGTGGAATAATTGATGATATTTTTCTCGATATTAACAACAAACAAGGAAGAATTCAAGAGTTCTCTGAAATTTTTAACAAAATACTTTTCAACTTTCTTCTTTATTCTATACCAATTATTCAGTTTTTGTTTCTTCTCTATGTCTCTTCTAGGTGGACATAATGTTGTTACTTGACAGAAAATATATGTGTTCGTTAATAAATAGTGTAAGAAAATGTCGGATAAACAATTGAATAACAAGTTATTTTCATTTGAGAATTTTCATTACTAAAATATTTACAACGTTTGAATGATGTTAATAAATTAGAGAGTATTGACTTTGCCTATTATAAGACCTAAATCATTATACATGACAGAGAATATGAAAGGACGGTCCACTTTGAATACCTCTACTTCTTCTGCCCTGGTTGTATTTTCTGTTATGTCTGAAAATTAAAATGGATGTCATAAATACTGAGTAGCTGAAAGATTTAGTTCATTCCTTAATATGCAATAAAAACATTTTCAGGTAATAATATATGTAGAGAAAAAATGAATGTTTGTGGTGAGTATTCCTGAATTATTCCCTTTCTTGATATTTCATAAACAAAATTTGAATGAAATCTTTGGATATTTTTAAGAAGCGTACCTCTTTCTCGTGTTGGAGGTTTAGTTCCATCCTCATCTACTTCGATGTGGGCTACCTGTGCAACAATAGAAACGTCAAGGTTTTCGTTGAGAATTCCAGTCAAGTCAGCCCCTGATATCAATTTTGTAATGCCCATCTGTGTTGAAAATAAAAAGTATAAAGTGTAAGTATACCCCAAAATATGACATCTAGTAATAAACAGTTGGAAATGAAGATCTTAAATATGGAATATCTGAGTTGAATTCACTGCGTAAAATTTCTGCGTGACGAATAACTTGATGATGAATACGATGATATGAAATATGATAAATTATTATCATCAAAAAGAGAATGATAGAAATATATATAAATATATATATATATATATATATATATATATATATATATATATATATATATATATATATGAAGTGAAAGGGATTGTAAACGGATGGAAGAAGAGGCCACTTGGTGTACTTCCTTTATTTTCGTCAACGTTTCTGTTAAACAATCGTAACCATCATCAGGACTCTGCATTATTAGCCGATGTTACGAAAATCACTTCTGAAGACCTCGGTAGCTTAGTTGGTAGAGCAACAGGGCGTAAACCTGAGAGACCTGGGTTCGTATCCCAGTCGAGGTCGAAAACTTTTGTGGTGTAATTTAGATTCCAAATTTAATCATTCAGATGCTTACAGAATAATAACTTAGGCAATTATTCTGTAAGCATCTGAAGAAGTCGTTTGTAACGACGATGCGCGTCATGCTATGTAGTCAATAAAGTGTAAATCATAAGTCCAAGTGTTTGAATTTAAGTTTATATTCAATTATAATGGATTTACATCAAGTAAACGCCAACACTATTGAATATAAAAAAAGGAATTTGTTTACCTATATAGGAGTATATACCAGTACATGTTCCACATTTCAATTGGTGAACACCTGATTTGTCTTGTCTTCTGATTTTGTTTGTATTTTGTTGATGTGTCTCAATAAATTATTGTTCGTTTCAAATGATATATCAAAATAATGTTTTTTCAGAAACTTTTTGACTGATTGTTCCAAAGAGTGTTAAACTATTATAGCTACGATTTTTATCAGACTGATAAGGAAATACCAATCGCAGAGCTTTCTGAGTTTTTTGTGAAGAATTTTTGACACTAGTTCGCTCTAATAATTATTATTAACCGCAATCTGTTTAAGGATGCTCTGTTCTTTATTGAAGTGTTCTTCTGATAAAGTTATATTAGTTAATCTATGTATCATACTGTGGAACGCTGCCATTTTATGTGGATATGGGTTGCATGAGGAGTTGTGTATTATGGTATCCTTAAGACTTATGGAAAATGAAAAAATTAAATTTATTATTTAATATTGTATTTGCCAAGTCTAAAAAATTTATGGATTTATTAGATTTGATTTCGGTTGAAATTCTATATTCAGATGAACTGTATTAATGAAATTCTGAAAATGTTTCAATAAACAATTGGTATCAGTAAAACAGGTGATTATATCATCTACATATCTGTACCAGAATACAAAATTTTTGAAATAAGTAAATCATAAGTTCAAGTGTTTGAATATAGGTTTATATTCAATTATGATGGATTTACATCAAGTAAACGCCAACACCATTAAATATCATTATTATCACACTATAATGTTCATTTTCAGAATAATCGAGATGCTGAATTGAATGATGGAATTATTTCAGATCTCCTGTTGAAAATATATCGAATGAAATGTTCAGATATGGGAATTTCAATAAAGTTTCCATTTTTCAATCGAAGTGCAGTAGAAAAGTGAACCTTGAACTTGTTTACTGAATGAAGTTAATAAATATCCTTGTATTATCAAAAGAAAAAAATTCTGAAACCTAAGATAATTCAATTTCATGATTACTCGATGAATATTCTCAGTAAGCCAATAGAAAATGATCAACAAAGCAATTGAACTGATCAAGTAAAATGATATACTCACATTTTTCAAGGAATGTGTCATATCGATTATAGAGTCTATTTTGAACTTCGGTAGATGAACTTCAACATATTTTCTAGAAAATTGTCGTCTTTGCCACATGTCATGTCCATTGCGTTCAATGAGTGGCAAACCATCTGTATCATCTGGCAAAAAAATGAAGAATCCTGCCATACCATGTATGTACGGTAAAATCAGAATTCTGAAATGATACTTAACATCTCTACTTATTAATAAATGGGCTGATAATTTCATCATTTCAACTTTTGCAACATCAGTTTTAGTATTGTAA
This sequence comes from Henosepilachna vigintioctopunctata, assembly GCA_030704895.1. Taxonomy (NCBI): domain Eukaryota; kingdom Metazoa; phylum Arthropoda; class Insecta; order Coleoptera; family Coccinellidae; genus Henosepilachna; species Henosepilachna vigintioctopunctata. Next base: position 4,452,791 of record JARQZJ010000032.1, read on the forward strand.
AAATCTCCCCGATAGGTGTCGCTTTTAGGAAAGCGGTGCTTCCATGAACCACGAACAAATTGGGTACTCAATATGATGAAATGTGTGGTATCATCCACGTGCTTCTCATTCACCAAATGAGTTGAATTTGAAGACGTCGTTTTTTCTATCAGGGAGTTAATTTTTTGAACAGCATCCGTTTTTGAATCGAAGCTACCAAATTTTGTATGAAAATAAGTTTCAGCTAGTTGTTTAAATTCAGGTTTTAGATCAATTCCTTTTTTTACAAGTATATTATCTAGAGCGTCAAACTTTGGTTCCTTTATTTCTTTCAAATTATCAAAAACGCTTTTGAAGTAGTCTTTTATTTCATTTTTTGTTTTGTTACTCAGGTTGATTACAGTTTCGAGTTCTTTCTGAGTTTCTCCTTTAGCTCCTAGAGAAATAAGGGCAAGCATAGATTCAACCGGAAACGAGGTGAAAACTACATTTCCAAGAGTATAGTTCGTCACGTGCTGAAAAGTTTCGAAATTAAAGAATTGATTGTATACTGGAAAACTGAACTCTAAGTCTCCTCATTTTACTTTGGAAATACGCTCAACTCATGTTTCGAACTACTTATCCATTATCAAGATTCAATTCAACTCAATAGTAGTAGGTAATGAAACTAAACTATTCCATGGAATTCAACCAATTTATTTCAATCAAAGTTTGAGTTTAAGAATGTCATATCAAGCGTTGACTGGTCTAAAATTTATTGTCGTTACTTTGAACTTTAATTAATATATCATTAGGTATAAATTAATTATACAATGTAATAAAAACTCAATTACTTTCAGATTCTCCATTACATAATAAAATGAAAAGTCCTAGCTTATCCAATTTAAATTCTCATATATGTCAGTTAGATTTCGGGAAATATTTTTGAGTTTTGAAAATGATACTCACTGAATAAAGACGGATTGTAAAATCATTGTTGGCTTTGACGAACTGCACTGGTAGACTGCTATTATGATATCCATAAACGAATGATATAGATGACAATGCCAAAAGAAAGACCTTCATTCTCGATTATCAGAAAACCGAACTCAATTACTTAATCTGTTTTGAATGAACTATTAAAACTCACTGAATTGCATACATTGATTCGTTCTCTTATGATAAATATTTATGGTTTGACCTCAGCGTAGAAAAACCTTATGTTGATATACAAAAAGGCGAACTGCATAAAATACATAATAATGCTTATTTCTTATTATAATCACTTTCTCAAGAAACATTAAGCATACCGACCAAAAAAATTTCACACTGGAGCTGATTTGTTTACCTCCATTTTAACTTATTGAAATGAATTTTAATTTTGAGAATCTTTGTAGAAAAATAGTATCAAAATCAATATTTAATTACCGAATTCTTTTGTCGCACCACGAAACTTCGTTTGTAAACTATATATGTACAGGGATATGTATTAAAACAACAACTTTTTTTATATGAAATAAACTGCTGTATTTTCCAATATAACATGTGAATCTCTCAAACAATCTCTTGAATGACTTAATTATCAGTTTCGGGACCACTGTACCTTCCAACAAGAAGACTGAACCCATCATATACTACAGCAAACAAAAATGGATGATCAGCTTTGAATATTTCTACTTTCTTATTCGAGGTGTCAATTATTTCTTCATGTGCAGCAACTATAAGAAAAATTAATGAACACTTAGAATAGAATGAAATGAAGATGGTTAATGGTATAGTTCGCCAAAGAAAATAGCAGTCGGCCCCTGTTTCGAGCTTCGCAGCTCTCATCAGTATCGGGATACGCAAATTTAGGGTGTTTGAACTGGTATGGTGGAGAATCTTGATGATGAAAACGAGAACATAACAAAACGCAGCTGATTGTTAAATATTTTATTCAGTGTTATTACAGTGATGGATATGTAATGGGCATTTTCTTCGAATTATCCCGCGCTTTTGATACTATTGACTTCGGTTTCGTAAAGTGCAAACTCTATAACTTGGGATTCAGGGGTGTAATTTTGGAGTGGATATGCGATTATCTTGCTGCCAGGCGGATGACAGTCAGTGTTAAAGACGTCTTCTCTGAAATACATAATTTGTCTTCTGGTGTTTCCCAGGGCTCCGTTCTGGGACCATTAATTTTTTTGATTTTTGTCAACGACTTACCTCAGCACATTAATACTGAATTGTTGACTCTGTTTGCTGACGACACCTCAATAATTGTCACAGCGCTCACTCATGACGAGCTTATGATCAAGACAGGGGAAATAATAAGGGGAAACTTCTAAGGAAATTATGTTGACCAGAACCTGCGCCGGTCTGACCATGTTGATTATGTGAGTGAAATACTTAACAAATCGAGATATGCCTTGTCACGCATAAGGGATTCCATGCCACTCGAATCTTTGTTAACTGTGTATTATAGTTATGTTTATTGTCATATTTCTCATAGTGTTATTCTCTGGGGGAACTCTACTGATAGTTTTAGAATTTTTTTATGTCAAAAAAGAATTATCCGTACTCTGTTGAATTTATCTCTTAGGGAATCATGTAGGCAACATTTTATTAGACATAAAATTTTGACTTTCCCATGTATTTATATTTTAAACTGTATTTTGTACATTAAGGACAACATCAATTCATTTAAAACTCATAGTGCGGTTCATAGTTACCCAACGAGAAATAACGACTTACTGGCTCTCCCTAAACACAAAACTGCTAGATTTCAACAGGGTCATATATATCAGGGAATTAAATTATACAAAAATTTACCTCTGACCCTCCGTCATCTTAACCTGATATCACTAAAAAAATGCCTCAAAAAATTGTTATTATCCAAGGGTTATTATGGCGTTGAGGATTTTATGATGGATGATACATTGCTATAACTTGTGTGGCCTGTAAATATTTTATTTTATACTCATTTTATCTGTATTTTGTATTTCATACTAATTTTATATTTTATGTATATTTGTATTTTGTGTTTTATATTTTATGTATTTTGATGTGTTTACAATTTTCTTGAATCGACTTATCCTATACATTTGTCAAATGTCTTGAAGGATTAATAAATATTATTATTATTATTATTATCTGTTATTTTGTGTTGATAAAATTCAGTTTGTTGTTACTTCGAGATTCGTGAGTTTTAGATATGAAATGTTAAGATGTGAAGTATATTAAAGTAAATATTTCATATTCAATCATTTTTAAAATAGTTGTATGGAATTCATGAAAATATTTCGAAATATGAATGAAAACTTTCTGTTTTAAAATAGATACCTACCTAACAATTCTTCAGTAATGTTAGAAATGCGTGAAATGTACTAGAGCGCGACTTACCATCAGGTACAGTATTATCAGATTCTGTGCCAATTTCATCTACCCCAATTGAAATTTTCTGGATAATCGCAGATACATTAACACCTGATTAGTAATTCCACTCAGATCGGCTGATGAAAATAGCTTGGAGACGCCCATCTACGAAAAGTTAGCAGTTTCAGATGAAGATTTAGAGAAATGATATTCTGTTTTTGCTTTTGGAGGCCAATTTTTGACGTAATCATAATTGTGTTCATCAAACAGTTGAATGGAGTATAGTAAATAATACAAAAAAACTTACATTCTTCATTATTGGAATCATGTCAATATTGGATTCCACTTTGAATTTGGGCAGATAGAGAGTTGTATGTTGACGATTGAAGTTTCTTTCTTTCCAGAGTTTTCGTGCGTCTTTCTCAACCCTGTGAAATCCGTCAATATCATCAGGTAACATGATTATCAGATCCGCTTTCTTGTTCTGGTAAGGAATTTTCAACATTCTTATTCCCAATGTTGGGTTTTTGTCCACCAGAAAGTGACCTGTTACTTTCATCATATCCATTTGGACGGTTTCATTCTTAGATATGTGGAAATCCATTTTTTCGTTTCGTTCGATTCGAAAGGATGATTCCATCTACCTCGGAAATACAAGGTATTGATAAGAACCATGTTTGTTAAAGCAGTGAAATGTTTTTCATGGGCGATACCACCAATTTTCCGTGCTGTTTGATCGGAAACCCAGGAATTGATTTTTTGAACACTCTCTTCTGCCGCATCGAAATTAATGTTTTCTACACTAGTGTCGAAAGCTTCAGCTACTTTGAGGAATTTCTGATCGACTTTTATATTATGGTTCAAGTAAATTTTGTTAGCAAGGTGGATATTCAAGTTTTTCACATTTTTGAGGTCATCGATGGCAGTTTCAAACGCAGAAGTTAAATCTGTATCAGATACATTCCAGTCAAAAGCTTTTTTGATTTCTGTAGCAGTGTCTCCTCTGGATCCCAAACACGTCAAAGCTATTATAGCATCAAGACAAAATATGCCATAAACAAAATTGTCCTGTCTTATTTTGATCAGCTCCTACACAGAATAAAATGAAAATTACACTTTTCTATAGGATATATATGTTTCTATCAATCGCCAGCTATATAGAAGCAAGTTCACTTATTCCATAATATTTATTTATCGTTTATTTTAACGAGATGCATTTTGAATATGTCAGGAATATTGAAAGTACTACTTACATAAAACAGATTGATGGACAAATCATTGTTATTTTCAACAAATTCTTCCACCGGTGATTTGGTACTAGCAGCCAAAGATAGCATTCCAAAAAACCACACACACTTCATCTTTACCTTTTATTATTCCAATATCAATGAACAGTTCTCCCGATGTTCTTGCAATCGAAGTGAACAGTAGTGTAACTATTTATTATCTATCATCAGTATAAACTAGATAAGGCGAATAATCGAAATAGGACTGAACTAGTGACCCTTATTATACATTAATAGTTGCGAACAAAGCTAACTAGCCTCATTTAGTTTCCCACATATACAAATGAATTGTCTTTGTTCCATTTTCATTAATATGGTTGTATTTAGAACGCATTTATCTAAAATGTAAATCTTCTATAAAAGGATATATTTTTCTGAAAGAATTTTCTCCATGAGTTGGTAACGTACTACTCTTTTTTCGCCAGTTGAAACTTCTATATTCTGTACTAGTATAGGGTGATTTAAGCAAAGTTTTTCTAAAATGGAATAAAACACTCAATTTGCATCATATATTCAAAATTTTCATTGAAATTGATAACTTGGCATTCACATTATAAAGATAACTTCATGTAAATGTTGTCGGTGGCTCCGTATCAAATGGTCCAATCGGAAGGTCCAATTTGACACATTCCCAATTGCTGAGAACGGTGACGAATTGACATTTCACGATCCTCATTAACACTGTACGCTACGGCTGCAATATTCTCTTCAGTACGCACTGTACGCATGCGAGACAATGGTTTAATGTCCAACAAAGTAAACTTGGTGCGAAATTTGGTGATAACAGCTAACATAACAAATTTCAATAATTTGAAATCGTTGCTCGTTTGTAAGTATTTCCATGAAGAAATGGCAAAGTATATTGAAATTGGATGGCATTACCAACCAGTGCCGCCAACCTGAAAAACTAACCCGTTATTTCGCCGATTTATAATAATTTTTTGGTTTAATAGAATTTATTCTTGGGATCTATTCGTTGATCATAAAAGCATAATTTGCTTTACTCACGTAATCAAATTTTGGGTCAATTGAGGCTTTGACATGCAGAAAAAGAAGAAATCCCTGTGCAATTGATGCTCACAAGATATCCCATATAATATCAAGAGTTGCCCATGTTTTTTGTTTCATAAGTATTTCAATTTGTAACAAACTGAACTGTCGAACACCCTTGTCATTGTTTTTATATCTACAATATAAGAGGCTCTAGCGTTGTGGAATTGCCTCTGAGCTTTTTTTTAGAATTTCAATGATATGCAACTTTACAGGATTCATTTAAAGTTTGAGATACGAATAGATGCAACATGCAACGTATTACACGCAGAAGAACACCTGAGAAAACTATTAGGAGTGAACCCATAAGGAATAGTGAGCCAAAAGAGGTTTAAAATCACCAGACCGTTCGGGCACTGAGTCTCTTATTGAGAATGTCAAAGAGTATCATGTTTTTGTGAATTTAGTGCATGCCAAGTGACAAAGGTTCAAATCTTTAAAATTGGAGATACCTGAGTTTGTAAATTATTGAGCAAAGTCGAAAAAGAATGATTTATGCGCCAAATCTACTTAGAAATCGTGGGGCATGTTATTAATTATGAACAATTAAATGATATATACCCCATATCTTTCCTCTTAGTAATAGCAGATCTCAAAATTGAAGATTTATCTGTCGTCAACGCTTCACTACGGATTGAAACATTTCTAACTATTCTAGGAATCAACTCAGGATGTAAAAAAAATGTTCTGGTGTATTCTAGTTTTATTCGATATTTTTCAAGGAATATTTTCTGTCAGGTTTGAATGTTGAACTCAGCAGCTTCTTCATTCTGCTTGGGGACCACTGTATCTTCCAGCAATCAGACTAAATCCATCATATAGTACCCCAAATACAAATGGATGATCAGCTCTAAATACCTGAGCTTTCTCATTTGGAGCAGGAATTGGTTTTTCTGCAGGACCAGCTGCAACAAATATTGTTTCATTTTGTATCTTATATGAATATGTCTGCACAATTATATGTAAATGGTCGATACTCCATAATATACTGCATAAGTGAATGCAGTTGTTGACACGTGTTTCGAGCTTGTCGGCTCTCATCAGACCGACGTAGCCAACTACGAATTTGGAAATGAAATAAAGAACAGAGAGAAGACTTCTGTAGAGTAAATGCTTTTTTTTAGGCTCCACCATGTTGAATATAGTAGTGAAATTGGAAAACTCTTCAAAATAGTTTCAATTGAAGTTTCCCTGAGATATTTTCTATATTCTGTGAATTCAGTTTATCATGAAAAAATGTGTTTATATAAAAAAACTCACCATCAGGAACTGTGTCATCAGATTCAGTGCCGATTTCATCTATGCTAAGATAATTTTTCTGGATAACTGACGAAACACTGACGTTTTGCTTGCTAATTCCACCCAGATCAGCAGATGAAAAAAGTTTAGAGACACCCATCTACATAAGAAAAAATTGAGGAAAATATATGTAAATTTATATTTTATCTGTTATATGATGTTTATATATTTTGTGCTCTTGTTTCATTCGTAAAATTACGAATTTTTCAATTCTACTACATGCTTGTACAAATTAGATTTCATATTATTATATTAGACTGCCTAATTCTTGATGTCACAGAAAGGGGTGGGTCGATAAATGAGCACTAAAAATGTTTGACAAGGTGAAGTCCTATTAGAAATATTTTTTCAGTGTTCTCTCATTTTTGGCGATATAATAACATTTTTCCTATATATATTTTGTTTGGAAACCAGTGTCTTAAAGGAAAAGTTTTCAAGGTGAATTATTCAATTAAATTAACTCATCTAGGCAAAAAAGAATACGATTTGCATAAAAGTCAGTCTCTTCAAATAAAATACACAAATTGAAATTCTTAGTTCGTTAAAAACACGAGAAAACACTAAATGAAAATTTTCTTATGCGATTGTACTCTAACAAACATAAGTGAGGTTTGGCTTAGGCAGTCCATTGACGTCATAATTGCGATTTCAACAAACGTCTAAATACCCCTAATTATGTCGCAAACTGTCACAAAATGGAAAATATTTTGTAATATAAGTCCCTATAGAGCAAAATATATTCATTCACATGTACCTCTTTCATTTCAGTAAATAATTCTCTACCTTCAATATATCTATACCTACAGGGTGTACGATTGGTAAACATATGTGACTGAAATCACTTTTTATATAATAGGAACTTACGTTTTTCATAATCGGAATCATGTCTAGGCTAGATTTCACCTTGAATTTTGGCAAATACACTGTTGTATAAACGGATTTGAAGTCTCGTTCCCCCCATAACGATCGAGCGTTTTTTGCGATCCTATGAAATCCATCGACATCATCAGGCAAAAGGAGAAACATATCTGCTTTCTCATTTTGATATGGAATCCTCAACATTTTTGTCCCCACCCTTTTATTTATGTCTAACAGAAAGTGACCTGTTATTTTCATCATATCAATTTTCACTGTTTCATTTTTAGATATATAAAAATCAGTTTGTTTCGTTTCGTTCAGAAGGAAAGGGTGTTTCCATCTACCTTGGAAGTATAAACTGTTGATGAGAACCATGTTTGTTAGAGTATTGATATTTCCTTCTTCTGCAACTCTTCCAGTCTTTCCGCCATTTTGCTTCTCTACCCAAGAATTGATTTTTTTTGTAGCATCTTGTGGAGTACTGAAATTAACGTTTTCTATACTGGTATCAAAAGCCTCTGCGATTTTGAGGAATTTTGGGTCGACGCTAATGTGATGGTTTAAGTATATTCTATTAGCAATGTGGATATTCAAGTTGCGTATACTCTTAAGTTCTTTGATCACATATTCGAAATCTGTAGTAAGCCTAGTATCTGAAATATTCCAGTTGAAAGCAGATTTTATTTCTTTAGCAGTGTCTCCTCCAGCACCCAGACATGTTAAAGCAATTATTGCGTCAAGGCAGAATATACCAAAGACAAAACTATCTTCCCCTATTTTGAGCAACTCCTGCAAAAGGAAAACAGTTCTCATATGTTCATTCATATCTTCCACATTAGTAATAAATACAACAAAATATATCACTTATATGTATTCAAATATACTCACATTGAAAACATTGATGGAAAGTTCGTTGTTGTTTCGTACAAATTCAGAAACTGGTGCTTTGGTACAAGCAGCTAAGCTAACCATGAATAGAATCCAGGCACATCTCGCTATTCTTCTTCGTAACATTTCCATTGCTAACATGTTTCACATTTACTTCATGCAAATAAAGTCAGAAGGCAGTGTTTGTCTTGAAAATTGCACGTAATCTTATTAGTTTGAACTGTTGAACTTTAGTCTATTTCAAATCGTAAAAATGCATATCTTTATTTCCTTGGCAATGTCAGTCCAGGATGATTGAAGGATAAAATGTTTTGTACATGAAGGACGTTTATTTTAATAATAATAATGATAATAATAATAATAATCTATTGATTTTCCAAATATACAAAGTAGAAAGGAAAACAAGTCATTTCGAAACAATACAAGAACAGGAAAAAAAATTTCAAATATTGATCACACGTCACTACATGAACCATAAAATCCTTCAATATTATATGGCTCAAGCTGTACAAGAAAACGATGAATAGACTTCCCGAAAGATGAATGACAATACAACTTTTGTATGTTTACTGGTAAACATATGCCCATATACATCGGGCCTTTTTCAGTTAGAGACAGAGAATGAATCGGAAAAATGAATGGATGCATTCTTCTTGTATTATTTACATTTGAATGTCTACCGAACTAATGCTTATTTTTATGCATAAACATCAAGGTTTGATAGATGTACAATCCATTAACTGTAAAATTGTCATTTCTCCTGAAAAACCCTCGACACGATTCCCTGAAACCTAGACGGAATATAGATCTCAAGGCTAACTTTTGCGTTCTCATAATCTGACGAGACCCCGAACTGGTTCCCCAGAAAATGATACCATAACTCAATAGTGACTGGGACATAGCATAATACACCGTTTTTAATACAGCTACATCAACCTGATCTCTAAGCACCCTCAATGCATAACCGATTTCAATTTATTATTAATTTCTTCGACATGGCTGTAATATTTCATGAAATATTACATGTCTATATAAACTCCCAGAAATTTAACAGTTTCACTGATTGGTACTTCAGCATTACAATAGGCTATGCTTTCTGGATAGTTACGGTTTGCTCTATCAGTTTCAAAAATGATACATTGGGTCTTATCATTATTGAGCACAAGCTGATTTTCTATACACCATTCGTTTACTCTAACCATGGCATCCTTAAATTCAGTTATAGAATTCGAAATGTTCAATGCAGATATGATGATGTCTGCATCGTCCGCATACAACAAAGATCTGATAAAACTAGAAAAGAAAATGTTAGGGATGTTATTAATGAAAATAACAAAAAGCAATGGCCCCAATATACTGCCTTGTGGCACGCCTAAGTCGATAAGCTCCTCTAAAGACAGGTATTCACGGTTTCCAGCAGAAACAGAGACCCTTTGTCTTCTATTCTGGAGGTAGCTCTCAATCAATTTTAGTTGCTTGTCCCTTATACCGTAGACACTTAGCTTGTAGAGCAAAAATTTATGACTAACACTGTCAAATGCTTCGGCCAAAACAAGCACAATCGCCTCGCTCAAGCGTTTCTAAGATGCTACAAGTAAGTTTGAAAACAGCAGTTTCGGTACTCTTTCCCTCCATGAAACCATGCTGGCAGCCAACAAAAACATTGAACTTCCGAAAACATTTTACCAACCTACTAGCCAGAACCTTCTCAAACACTTTTGAGAAAGAAGATAACAGACTTATAGGTCTATAATTCCTCAAATTATTCGTCGAGCCTTTTTGGAAGAGATGCTTTACTACAGCCACTTTGAGGCCATCTGGAAAGATACCTGACTGAAAAAAAAAATTTATAATATGACAAAACGGATCCATTATGAACTCTAAACCTGATCTCTAGAATCTGATCATGTCCGCATGATTTCTTATTTTTTAGCTGTTTCACAGCATGATAAATTTCAGACTTTTGGACCTCAAACATGAATGAAGATATTTCCCTACGTTCAAGTTCTCTGATACAAGATTTTGACAATTTGGGTACTAGGTTAGGCGCTGCTGTAATAAAATGTTAATTAAATCTCTCTACAACCTCAGAAATATCTCCACCAATTTGAAAATTATTCTGACGAGATTGACCTGAAATATGATTGATAACATTCCATGTTGTCTTGAATTTGTTATTGGATTTTGTAATTTTGTCACCATAATACTCTTTTCTTAGTGTAGAAATCGTTCTATCATATTCAATTTTCAAATTTTTGTATGAATTCCTGTATGTCGAATCTATCCTAGAAATGACTAGCAATATATCTAGTTGATGTTTTAACCTTTTCACTTTAGAATTATTTACATTGGGTTTCAAAGGATTGTTTTTGACTTTTTGTTGTTTCTCTTTGAAATTATTGCTGAACAGAGGACAATTCCTGTTGTCCTGTATGATTAGTATAGTGGAATATATGTAGTTCATAATAAACAGAAACTTGACATCAATGTCATATCATTTACTGGGAAGGTGTTTCGAATCTATTGTATGCATTATTTCCTTGCTACTTCAATTTACACTGCACACATAGAAGACATTGTTTATATCTTCCCATACTTACCAAAAATTCGTTTATCAGAATACCAGAAGGTGTTTCTGCAAGGATCTGTGTACCTTTTTAATTGACATGATTGAAATCAATCGTAAATGTTGATTTCACTCAGATTTTCCATTTTGCCTATATTCATCTGAAAATTTTGAATGGCAAATTCGAATGGAATGTTGAGGGTGTTCCAAAACTACCGCACTGGTTTTGCACTGGGCGTAAAGTACATAGCAGAAGGTTATGTATGGAATAGCACATCAGGCAAGTGTCCTGACGGTTTACCCTTATTTCTGGACTCTTTTGCCGAAATTTGTCATGAACATTCTGCATAAATGTGGTGGAATTTCGTTGACGCAATGTTGAATCTTCTCCTTGAATGCATGCGTGGTAATGGGTTTCATGACAAAAACCTGTGATTTCAAATAACCCCATAAAAAATATATAGTGATGCTAAATCACATGATCTAGGGGGCCAATTATGATCACCGAATATGTCTCATGCAGTAATTGACGTGTTTCAAGGGCTGTATGTCATACGGCACAGTCTGGTTGAAACCACGTAAATCCGGTAAAAAATTTACTGATTGAAACCAACTAATTTTAGGAAGTGTAAAAAATTCACAGTATACTGTAGGAGTAGTACAAGGAAAAATTTAACTTTTTCCTGTACTACTTTCTGCTCTAAAAATTTTATTTTTATGTGAAAACGTTATATATCAATTTGAAATAATTCGAAGATTTACATAAAATATCAAATTTCAAGTGGATATTATATGGCCAATCTTACTTCATAAAGTTGAAGATCCAAAGCTTTATTGCTTTCTGAAATTGTGGACAATGCAGAACCATCTAACAAATAATTACTCAGCAGAATGAATATTAAACAGAAAATTTTCATTATGAAATATCTAGTTGCCACTTGGTCAATTCAACACATTTACTCGTACTTCTTCAGCAGTCACTTCTTCAAATATATACAACAGAAATTGAGTTTTTATCAGTTACATAATGTTGCATAAAATATTGATAAAATCACATTTAATTTCTTAACCTCTAACCTTGTGATGTAATTTTTTATCTTTTCGTTTTATTTCACGAATATTGCGTGTTTCATGTCCAAAGTTCGAAAAAGGGATATTTTATGGTGCAATGAAGATTAACAGGATTACATTAATCCAAATTAGCCAAACTATTTCCAGAAAAACCAAAAATGATACATTAAAATATAATGAAAAACGATTAAAGAGCTCAGAAAATCAGTAATGTTCTTGAAAGTTTCTACGTATCGATAGGAATATCATTTTTCAATGAATTCACTAGAAACTAAAAATTTGAGAGTTTTCAAGAGAGTTATCGAAAGTATATATATACATGAAAGATGTGGCTATTTCGTTTTTCGAAATTTTTGCAATGCACCTACATTTTTTCTGCGATTTATAGGTACGAATATTAGAATAGATTTAAAGTCAGCCATCCTGGCTGTCATATTGAAAACTAGTGTAAAAACATACTTAAAATTGGGAAAAATCCAAAAGATTTTAGATCGATAGGAGCTTTCATTTATTACGTAAGGCTATTTTTGCTAGATTTTGACTCCTTCCCCCCTATTGTAAGGAAAAAACAGAATAGGCCGACCCTCTCCCCTGTTAAATATTCATTACTTAAGAATCTAAAAAAAAAAACAATTTTCCTAACTAACAACTTTTAGGAATGTTTATTTGTACTTATAAAGATGCTAGTAATTTTTATTTTTTGGTAGTAATAAACTTTGGTTTTAATCATTCATCTTAAAATCATACATCTTTATATCTTTATGACATAAGATTTTCAGTCCAGGAGCTCAAAACCTCTCGGAAAGTAGATCTGCCACTGGAATATCTCTAATAATAGGTGCTACTTCTAGTTGTTTATACACGTCGTCGACGTCCATCTATTCCTCATCAGCCCCGATGCGGCAAAAAACGTCTTTGCCTCGCTTTGAATATATGGCTAAAGCTTTTTTTTTTCGAATATTTGAAATACGGCCATAAAGTTTTTTGTGAACTTGTGTTGTCTTTATAGATGCAAAGTATTTAGAGCATACTAAACAAATTCTTTCTATGAGCACATCTTGTATTGAGGAGACAGTAAAAACCGTAAAGAACAGTCTTGAATGGGGCCTCAACTTCCATGTTTAATGATTGTCACACAAACAAAGATGCAAAGTGATCGGATGCTTTAACATACTCTGGGGAGGGAAATATGAGCGAAGGTTCACTTCTTAAAGAAAACGATGTAGGAAAAACCCTTGCGGATCTCGGCACTCGTGTTGTTACCGCGATTTTTAAAAGAATAATGTTAACATTGCGCATTTGTGATCTTACGTAAGAACTATCAAGACTCCCTCCCACCCCCTTGTAAGAAAAGATAAGACATGGCCGACCCCCCCCCTGAATCGTTTAATAAATGAATGGCCAAATAAGTGGAAAAAGAACACAATAATTTTGCAAAATATTCCTATTTTGAATTCATTTGAAACATAAATAATGAAGAAATTAAATAATCAATTGAACTGTAAATCCGTTTATCGGAAATATTCATTTCGTTTCACTCTTTAGATGCAGGTTTATTCATACTTCATTTTATTTTGAGTTCTCAAGGTAATAATAAGAAGAAATTGGTTTACAGTTTATTTAGATGTAATATCAGAAGATAAATAACGAGTTTGAACAATTTAATATAACTTTTGTGCATACGTTTTACATTTCAAAGATTGGTTAATCTACCAGTTATAAGGGCATTGTTGTCATACAATATGCAGAATATAAACGGATGATCAGCTTTGAATATCTCAGCAACTTGCTTAGAAAAGTGCAAGGATCTTCCTTCACCTACAGCTGAAAAAAAGTTATTCAAATGTGAATTATTCAAATAAAAATAGTGCTTTATTGATATTGCGTTTTAAGAAACTCAAAAACTTTGATTTTTGTTGTTAGTTCTCAAGATTATCCGAGAATTGGTTTATCTGAAGCATTTGAAAACTATGGCCACATGATTTATCGATGAATTTTTTGATCAGTAATACCAATATACGAGGGTGGGGTGAAAAGTTTCCGTCCTGACTAAGAAAAACGATGTTTTGAAATTTTTTTCTGCTATATTTTGAACGTAATCTCCATTAACACTGATACAATTCTCATAACAGTGTTCTAATTCAGTTATACCAGCTTTAAACGTAGATGCGTCAAGCTCCCCAAAATATTGATTTATAATATATCTCGTTAACTTCTTCGTTGGTCTCAAATCTTTCACTTCCAACGTCATTTTTTGAGGTTAAGAAACTGGTTATAGTCGCTGAGGGCCAAGTATGGGGAGAAGCAAGGGTGCGGCATCAATTCAAACTTCAATTCGTGGATTTTGGGCATGGGAATGCGCTTTATCGTGATGAAACAAAATTTTTTTCTTCGTCAAATGAGGTCTTTCAATTCACACCACGTTCCTCAAAAGTTGCAATGAGTCTGCGTAGTGTTGACCAGTGAAAATCTTACTCTTTTCAAGATAATCAATGTATATAATTCCTCTCGCATCAAAAAAAAAACCGTTGCCATAACCTTGTTGGCCGATATAATTGTTTTCGCTCCGTTGGAGTTGGTTTCCCATTTCCAACCAACTGTTACGACTGTTTTTCATTTTCAGGAGTGTATAGATGAACCCAAGTCTCATCAACAGATATGAATCGACGCAAAAGTCCGTTTGGATTACAGTGCCAAAGTTTCAGTAGAAATGTTTCTTCGTATCACTTTTTGGTCGAACGTTAGCAAACGTGGCACCCATCTTGCTCACAGCTTTTCCATGCTCAAATACTTGCTCAAAATATTTCCCACACGATCAGCTGACATCCTGCAGGTCTCCACTATCTCTTGCACTTTCAATCTGCGTTCTTTCAATACCATTTGATGGATTTTCTCAATCATTTCTGAAGTTCTCACCACAATGAGCCTTCATAAGCGAGGATCGTCAGAGGTGCTCACACGACACGTTCTGAATTTCAATGTTTCCATTTTCACGAAAACAACGCAAGCGTCTCGTGCACTCAAATGCAGAGACTGACACAGCGATTGGGCTGAAACTTTACATACAAGCTCAGTAGGAATGGTACTGTAGAAAGCCACTCCAAAAGTGAACCTAGAGGCACAATCTATTGGTCAGGCCGGAACCTTTCACCTCACCCTCGTAGTTATAATATAAGTAAACCTCTATTTACCTATAATAAAATTTCACCTAACCTGGTTACTTGTAGATATGGTAAAAGATATATTTTTCTAGATCTGCTGGTATAAACTAATTGAGATGTCAGTCATTCTTTCGATTCTGTTCACGAATTTCACGAATCACGAATTTGCTTAAAAGATCACTTACCACTTGTTGCTGAAGCAGCCTCTACTCCACTCTCATTTACGTCGATGAAGGTTTTTTGCCTGACAGCTGACACATGCACGTCTTCTTTGGTGATTCCACTCAAATCAGCCTTTGCAAACAGGTTGGTGATACCCATCTTAAATGAAACATTTTTTTGTATTTGCCAAATCATATTATTTGAAAAATTAAATTTACACTGGGTTATATCTATAAATACTCCAAAAACCATCTTGCAATGTGGATACCAAAGACAAACATAAAAATTTTAGAATCAAAGTGCTTTCCAAAGAACCCTAAACCTCCAAAAAAATGGAAAGTGTCGTAAAAAGGCCTTATAAAACTTACTATTTTGGGTAGTGGAAATCGACTTAAATGTGAACTTTAATCGTTTCTGTGTCTCTAGAATTTTGCTGAGAAGACAGAAATCTAAAAATTCTGTGGAAAGCATGATCCCAGTGTTTCTCGTTCCAATGGGATGTTGCCATAGCACACTCAGACTGTAGAGAGATCTTATTATGTGGCCACCACGTTCCCGTGATTTAAGCCTTCGCTCTTTTGAGGAAATTTCAAATACGAAATGTTCAAACCTCATCCAAGGACAAATCGAGATCAAAAATCTGCAATTTAGGGGAATATCGTCTATATTACCCTCAGACTTAGTTCCATAACTCTACTTTACATTAGGGTAAATTAATGTTTTTTTGATACTCCAGGTGTTTTCTTTCAGTAGATTCCAGAAATGTGGAACTCTCCTCATTTCTAAACTCCTTTCATTTACGATATATTCATAAACTATAAATCGTAAAAATTCGAATATAATTATCTCATTCCTATATATTTTTAGATATCAATATAATTTAGATATCAAGGCCAATTTGTGATAACGTAATAATAAAAAAGATAATTCAATTGTCGAAAATATACATCTACATTTGAGTTATTATTCAATCCACATATACCTTGAAATGAAATCTTTTTTAAAGGACCATGCTCTAAGTATAATAATTGAATACTCAACTTTGAATTCCATAAGATGATAATTAACTGGGACAATAGCAATTGAAAATAATGTTTTTGAAATAGTTACTTAATCTTTCAGTTGAAATTTATTTAAGGAATAATTGAAAATGACAAATTTGTGGGTTGTTTAGCTTTGCAATGTTTTTCAGAGTTGAATCAGACTTACATTTTTGAGTATAGGTACCATATCAATATTAGACTCAATTCTGAATTTGGGTAGATAAACTTTAACATAAGTTCTTGTATAATTGTAGTGCATCCAAATCTGTTCAGAATTTTTTTCCGCCTCAGGTAAACCATCGATTTTATCCGGTAGGAGAATAATTAACTCAGCTTTTCTATTTGCAAAGGGTAGTTTCAACAGAGTAACCTCAAGTCCAGGTAATTTCATGAGCTCGAAATTACCTGACATCTTCATCATATCCACTTGGATTTTTTCCGTTAAAGATTTGTGAAAATCTTTTTTTTCTGTATCATCTTCATCGAAGGAGTGGAACCATTGACCACGGAAATACAGGGTGTTCACTAAAACAAACCTTGTGAATGTGTTCAATTGATCTTCGCCCATTAATTCCTTTATTTTTCCATGGGTTTCTTTTTCTACCCATGAATTGATTTTTCTGGCAGCTTCTTTTCCCTTGTTGAAGTCAATATTTTCAATACCAGAATTGAAGTCTTCTTCAGCTATTTTAATGAAGTTTGGTTCTATTTCCAAACCGTCAGCCAAATATGCTCTACTGGCAGAATTGACTTTTATATGGTTTATATTCGAGAGGTTCTTTGTTAAGTCCCTAAATGCATCTCTGATAACTTGGTCTTCAAAATTTAATTTCAAAGCTTTCTTTATTTGGTTTGCGGTATCACCTCTGGCTCCAACAGCCATTTCAGCAAGAATAGTTTGAAGGGAATATGGGCTGTAAACTACGTTGTTATTATGTCCCTTTATGGCCTCCTAGAAAAAACAAATAATTTATTTGAGAAGTGAGAAACATATTTTGAAAGGTAAAGATACGATAGTGAAAATCCAGGTAAGTGCTTTAGTACCCAGTCTCTTCAAGATGTTTCACCAAGAATTAGACTTATTGATAATATAGAGAAGCAGCTTAGGGTAGTCGTTAAAATTATTTCAATTGTTTGTGAAAAATTGTTGAAATGAAAAAATGTGTTATAACAAAATGCTACATTTAAGGTTATTATCAAATTGAAATTCATCTCAAAAACCAACATTGATCAAAATATAACACAATTTGAGAGTTCAAATTCCAATGTAGTTATTTTGGGTGTATGCCATATACATGCTTATAAATGGCTCTCTCAATCTGAATCAATTATGCTCCTTACAATACAATACCTTAATACGTTCAAAACTAGAATAAGCTAGTGTCGTTTGGCATCCAGGATACGTGTGTAATATAAGGAAATTTGAATCCGTGCAAAGACGATTCATGAAATATTTATGGTTTTGTTCAGACGGTGTGTTTCCAGAACAAGGTATAAATCATGAGTTACTTACTAGGGTGTTTTTTTAGAGGTATAGAACTTTTGATTGGGCATTACTTTTGAAGATAGCGACCGATTTAACAGCTGAGAAGTGATTTATTCTCAGTTTGGTTTGGCAATTCATCATGAATAGACTCACGCCTGAACAACGCATGCAAATAGTGCAATTTTATTTCGAAAATAATGGTTCTGTGTGGAAAACGTATCGATGATGAAGCTATGAAGGATGAAGCGCACCTATGGTTGAATGGCTACGTCAACAAACAAAACTGCCACATTTGGAGTGAAGATAATTTTCAAGTGTATGTCAAAACAACGTTACATTCAGAAAAACTGACTGGTTGGTGCGATTTATGGGCTGCTGGAATCATTGGTCCGTACTTCTTCAAAAACGATGATGGTCAGAACGTTACAGTTAATGGTGATCGGTAAAGAGCCATGATTACTAGCTTTTTCATTCCTGAATTAAAAACCATGATGTCCAGGAGTTGTGGTTTACAACAAGAACGGCGCAACATGTCACACAGCTCGTGCCACAATCGATTTATTGAAAGACACGTTTGGTGACCGCCTAATTTCACGTTTTGACATGTGAATTGGCCTCCAAGATCTTGTGATTTAACACCGCAAGACTACTTTCTGTGGGCTATGTAAAGTCATTGGTCTTTGCGGATAAGCCACAAACGCTTGACCATTTGGAAGACAATATTCGCCGTATTATTGCCGATATACGGCAACAAATGATGGAAAAGTCATCGAAAATTGGACGACCAGATTGGACTACATCCGAGCCAGCCGTGGTGGTCATATGCCAGAAATCATATTCTAAATGTAATGCTACAAGATTATCTTGCGAAAAAAAAAATTCTTGTCAATCAAATGATCCATCGTTGTTCTATTGCAATTTAAAGTTCTATACTTTTAAAAAAACACCCTTTATAAGATTTAATGTTTCATCACTTGAAACACGTAGGAAATATTCGGGAATAATGTTTCTATACAAGCTGATAAGGTTTTCTGTTGATTGTTCTTTCCTTCTTTCCCTCATAAACCGTGTTCCGAGAATATCTTGTGGAAATATGAACATCATTTATCCACATCTGGTTCGTACTAATGTTCTGGCTTTTTCACCACTTCATATTTGTGGTGACTTTGAGCCATTTCATGACGTCATCGACATATTTGCATGTGTTCCTGGTGATATCAGACCAGCTCTCGCCTGACTATTTTTTAGTTATAAGTTTTTTAGATATTACTTTTCCTGTATCTTGTGGGTGAGCTTTAATGTCAACTTGCCCACAGAGTTTTCGTTCATGTGTATTGTTTGTACATTATTGATATTATTTCTAGTTTTATTTTTTTATAAATTGTAAACTTTATTGTATTTTGCACTCAGTAATTCGCACAAGCTGTTGAGAGGTGTATTTGTAAATAAATAAATAAAAATAAATATATACTTGAAATGCTATTATTTCAAATTCAAATTGTTGTATTTAATTTTAAAAAAAATTTAGAAAAATTTTTTTTAGAAAATCAGAGAAAAAGAGACGAAATTAAGATATTTTTCGAGAGGTATTCAAGAATTCCTCATTTTGTTAGTAGTTTATTCGAGAAATGAATATATAAATTGAAAATAACTCAAATTATTCTTAGATATTCGTGAACAAAAAGAAATAAATTATATGATTGATGAAAATAACAAATTATAGAAAGTGTGAAAAGTTTTCATCATAGTGAAAAGTTCAACTTTTTCTTGTACTACAGTCTACTTTCTTCGTGCGTAGAAAAGTTATATTTCACTTTCGAATTGTATAATGCAAACGTTCACTTCCACTAATCCAATTTTAAGCAAAATTTCAATTGATAGAAAGCTATGAAAAATTATGAAATTTTTGTTACGTATTATATAAACTAAATCTTACTTCATAAACTTGCAGATCCAAAGCATTATTGCTGTCTGGGATTGAGAGTAAAGCAGAACCATCTTGCAAATGGTCACAAAGAAACACAAAAATTAAAAAAAAAATTTTCATCATGAAATATCTGGTTGCTTTTGGGTCACTTTAACACATATACTTCATCAGCAGTCACTCGTTCACCTCTCCAAATATATGTAGCATAAAGTTAGTTTTTATCAGTACCATAAAATGTTGATAATACAACATTTAGTTTGTTAACCTATCACCTTGTGATGTAATTTTATGTCTTTGAGTTTTATTTTGCGAATATCGCAAAGTTCGACAAAGGAATTTTTGATGGGGTAACGGGGATTTCCATGAAGATAATAAAGCAGAATAGCCGTATTTTTCTATGGAAAAACCTAAGATAATCCTTGAATCGAAATATAATAAACAATGATTGAAGTGCATGGAAGATCAATCATTTTTTTTGAGTTTATTTTCGTATGAATAGAAATATAATTTCAAAAAGACAGATTCAAGAAAAATTGAAATTTTGGAGTTGATAAGAAAATTATCACGAAAGAGATCATTAGAAAATACGAGGTTTGTTCGAAAGAAAGTTGAATTTTGAATTTTTTTGGAAAGGCATGCATTCAGTTATCAATATCCGTTCATCAATATGCTTTCAAAGCAACTCCCACGGATATAATGCACTTGTGTCAGCGCTTCTTCCAATCATCGAAACAGTTTGGAAATGCGCTTTTCTCTTCAGTTTTGAGAATAGGTTAAAATCGGAGGGAGACAGATCGGGCGAATATGGTGTTTATGATTACGGTGTTGTTCTTCGCCACAAAATCACTAACAAAGACTGATGTATGAGCTGGTACATTATAGTGGTGCAGAATCCATGATTTGCTTTTCCACTATTCCAAAGTTTGAGACGTATTTCGCCAAGCAAACGTTGCATAACTTCATTGTAGTATTCCTCATTAACCGTAAGAATTAATGGTTCACAACACCGTTGTAATTGAAAAAATCAATATTCATCTTTTCTCTTGAACAGACCTTGTATATCTAAACTCTTTTGTTTTTACTTTCATAGCACTTTGACTATCCTTTTCTTTCATTAGAACTTGCTATACCTAGGAAAAAAACGATTTTTAGAGATGTTTCTGAGTACATTTGCCCAAAAATTGTATTTTGCGTTCCACAGCCCCGCTTTCAATCAGTCTGTTTCGGAAGAGCAACTGACTGGGAACCCATAACGTGATCAAAACTGCCTCTTATTGCCTTCTTGGTGACTTTGAGTACATCGTAGTGAAAATTTCAAACTTTTTTCACATCTCTAGTGCTCTAGTAGAAACTTGGAGACAGTTTTGTGATACTACCGAACCAGAGTATCACAAACTGCTTGACTACAGTAAATCAAAGTAGCGCTTGAAAGATTTATGAAAATGTTTCAGCCACCTTTGATGAAGCTGCGTTGATAGTGGAGGGGAAAATGCCATGGAGACACTTAAGGAAATCAATCGTCTCCTAGAAAACCTGGCACTAAAAGAGAATACTATTTTTCTTCCCTAATCATCTGTGAGCGTTAGCGAAATGACAAGTAAGAGAAGCTGCTGTTGACCCAGAAGGAGGTCAGTCAAATATAAAACAAGCAATGATTACTTGGAGCAGTAGGGTTAATTCGACCCAGATCTTGAAATGTGGAAATTTTCACAAGTTTCCTACGTAGGATGAGGTACAGATAGAGCTAGAATCATAAACTGAGTCCAAACTTATCTAAATAGAAGACCTAAATAAGTAACTTCATTTAGCACAGCTGATAAACTTTACAAAAAAAATTATATATACAAACATCAAACAAGATATTTCAACCTTTAATATTTTTTTCACAAAAAGAAATATTAATTTACATGATTAATTAATCATGTAAACCTTGTACGTATTTTACACGTTCAACGATATAGTTAGGAACATTGCTATATTTTATGTTATAAATAAAGTCTAAAGTTTGATATACTATGAGCTGCCTTATATTCAAACAACCTAGTTCTTCCAACAAAGGTGATATAAGTGTGTACTTAATGCACTTCAATATAATCCTTAATTCTCTATTTTGGAGATCTTGCAATTTTTGAATAACATTTTGAGGCAAGGTGTATAATACAGTTGAACAAAAGTTTATATGTGGTGATATTATCGACATATACAATAAAGACTTTGTAAAGCCACTAACATAATTACTTATTCTAGCTAAAAAATCTACTTTTCTTGAAATTTTACTCAGAAAACACCTAAAATGTTTTTTAAAACTCAAATTTTCATCGATAATAACATCTAAATACTGACTTATTCCGTGGTACATTAACTTTGATTTTTATATCACACTTTAATCTAGATAACAATACATTTAGCAATAATGTAATAATTAGTACTTAATGCAGGACTGTTATCACACAACCCTGTATGCAAACTCTGAAGGTCACTATCAATTTTATCAGCTAATTCTTGTAAATTGTTGCCCGTAGTATACAACATTATATCGTCAGCAAAAAAAGATCTTTGCATACTTAATTACATCGTTTATATATGAATTAAACATTAAAATTCCCAGAACTGATCCTTGTGGAACTCCATAATCAAAAATTAATGGTTTTGACAAATAGTTCCCTTATTTACCATGTTGTACTCTATTAAATAATATGAATTGGACCATTGCAATACTGTTCCAGAAAAACAAAACTTGGCAAATTTCTTCAACAATAACGACCTATTAACGACCTATTTCAGAATTTCTTCGTGAATCCAAAAATACTGCAATAATTATTCCGTTTTTATCTATCACTCTAGACCATTTATCACAGATAAATGTTATTACGGTTTCACAGGATAGAGCGCTGCACTCGGAAAGCGGATTTTTGACCTGATCTTATCCGATATTTTGAAAAGAATTTGTTCAGATGATAAATACAAAAGAAGGACTTAAAAGTAACACTATTACTGGGACTTAGCAAGTCGTGCTTACTCAACTATTTTCTGTTTAGTGCATTGCTATGTCGAACTATTCTTTTTTTATAATAGGAAATTTGGCAAACCTCAAGAAAATATTTTATTATTCAATTCCGCAGAGTCTTCTTTTCGTTAAAAACTCGAATGGTCACTTTTGCCAAAGCAGCCAAAATGCGTGGATATTCCACCCAAATAGAAACTACAACAAATCCATCAGTAAATTACAAACTATTGCATAAACTAGTCATTGAAATAATCTATTAATATCACAATGATCCAACTATCAAATAAATCTGGATATGCCATTAGAATCTCCATTTAATAAAAGCTTTAATAACCATATAGAGTGTCAATGGCTTCCGTTTAGCATTTTTATAACCGTCCCCTTAATATGATTAAAAGAACGGAGAATATCTCCACTCTCTTCACAAAAAAACTTGAAGAGGGTATGCACTCTCCATAACTCACTTAGTCTGTATGAATAATTTCGTTTCTAATTTACTTAAAAGCACTCTTATGATGGAGCATTGATGTATATGAGGAAGAATTGAATTTTTCATCCAGTGAAACACACTTTTGGCTACTTTGATAAGATATTCATGTAATGCTATCAGAGAAATTAATGCCATCAAAGACAAAACTTGTAAACAGCAAGTCTCGCAAGTTAGTTCTTCTACCGTAAAAATTGTGCGATCCATATTATACCAAGTCAGTTCATTTATTCAGTACCTACAACCTTCTGACTTGAGTTAGTACGTAATTGTTTAAACTATCAACATCTTATAGTGAGAATAGCAATATCAAATATATTTCATGTTTTGAATAAAATATTCAATTGTATTGACGTTTACTTGATGTAAATCCATTATAATTTAATATAAACTTAGGTTCAAGTGTTTGAATTTAGGTTTATATTCAATTGAATAAAATAGATTGGCCATCGTATGAAAACACATTGTATCTCAAAATAATACATATTATATTAAATAAGATTGTTCAGTATGATTGACAAGTCAATCCATATCATTTTTGAAATTTTAAGTATTGATATGGTCATTAAAAGAGGCTAGGTTAGCTATTATGTGATAACTTGAGAAGAAAGGTCTCTTAAGTCAATTATGGATTGAATGAAATAACCGATTTAGGTTTACATGGGTCTCACAACTTTATTATGGTAGAACAACTGAGTTGATAGATTCTGTTTTTTTGAGTTTTGTTCTTGATGGCATACTATTTTTTTGTTAGTATACATAAACAGGTACACTGATTAATTCTCTGCAAATCCTTATCAATATAGAAATCATGTTGTTCCCTATACCTTGTTTGGTAAACATGTACATCTTCAACTTATTTTACACGGTCAGCGTTATAGGCCTTTAGACTTTAAAAGGATGTTTTTTTAGAGGTATAGAGCTTTAAGTTGGCATAAATGTTGAAGATGGCAACCGATTTAACAGCTGAGGAATGATTTATTCGCAGTTTGGTTTGGCAATTCATCATGGATAGACTCACACCTGAACAACGCTTGCAAACAGTGCAATTTTATTTCGAAAATAATGGTTTTCTGCGGAATACGTATCGCGCGAATTTTGTTCAGCGATGAAGCGCACTTCTGGTTGAATGGCTACGTCAACAAACAAAACTGCCGCATTTGGAGTGAAAGCATTAATCCTCAAGTGTATGTTAAAACACCGTTACATCCAGAAAAACTGACTGTTTGGTGCGCTTTATGGGCTGGTGGAATAATTGGTCCGTACTTCTTCAAAAACGATGATGGCCAGAACGTTACTGTCAATGGTGATCGGTATAGAGCCATGATTACTAAATTTTTCATTCCTGAATTGAGCAACCATGATGTCCAGGAGCTGTGCCACAATTGACTTATTGAAAGGCACGTTTGGTGACCGCCTAATTTCACGTTTTGGTCTTGTGAGTTGGCCTCCAAGATCTTGTGATTTAACACCGCTAGACTACTTTCTGTGGGGCTATGTAAAGTCATTGGTCTATGCGGATAAGCCGAACGCTTGACCATTTGGAGGACGATATCCGCCGTGTTATTGTCGATATATGACCACAAATGTTGGAAAAAGTCATCGAAAATTGGACGTCCAGATTGGACTAGCGGCCATATGCCAGAAGTCATATTTAAAATATAATGCCACAAGATTATCTTTCGAATAAGAGAAAATTCTTGTCAATCGAATGATCTATTGTTGTTTTATTGCTATTTAAAGTTCTATACCTCTAAAAAAACACGTGCTATTTTAAATTGGTATTAATTTTATATACTACGTGCTGCCTAATATTCAAAAATTTCAGTGTTTCTAACATAAGTGTGTTAGAAACACTGGTAGTTGAACAAAAGTTTATATGTGGTAACATTATTGAGTTATCCAATGAAGACTTTGTAAATATACTAAAAAATTACTTAGTCTAGCTAAAACATTTACTTTTCTAGAGATTTTACTCATAACATACCTAAAATGATTTTTAAAACTCAAATTTTCATCGATACTAACACTTAAGTCTCACTAACTTGTTCCAATGGTACATTTTCAACTTCGATTTGTAGAGTGTACACACTCTAATCTTGATAATTTAGCTTTATTTCCCACAATAATAAATTTAAATTAATCAGTATTCAATGAAAAAGATTTATTTTATCAGCTAATTCTTGTAAATTGTTGCCCGTAGTATACAACATCATCTCGTCAGCAAATATGTAAATTTCACAATTCTATACATACTTAATTACATCGCTTATATATAAATTGAACAATAACGGCCCCAAAAATGTTCCTTGTGGAAATCCATAATCTCGAATTGATGAACCATTGCAACACTGTTTCAGAAAATTCAAAATTGGCAAATTTTTTCAACAATAACGACCTATTAACAGTTTCAAAAGCCCGTCCTAATTCTATAAACTCGTAATCCATAAATTCGTAAAACATGAACAGAGCGAATAAGCTGTAGATATCAATATTTCGTCATTAAATGAAGAAATGGAGAAGTATTCGAAATTAATGGGTTTTTCAATCTGCGACTGGGATGTTAGCGTCAAATCCTCTGGAGTAAGAGTACTTCACTATCTAATAATCAAGAGGTTCCACGTCCGGAGATAAAGCAAGCTATAACTAATATCTGTTCGAACCATTTTTACCTGTTGAGTATATAGATAATATAGTATTACTATTTAGATGAATTCAATATCTTATAGAAATCACTAATTATATTAGGGTTTATCCCCAAGAAAATCGAAACTTAATGCTATGTTTTGTGATATGAAGTCGTTCATGACGCTGTATTCTTCAAGGTAACCAGATTTCAATAATACTCTAAAAGAATATGCTAGGAATTAAACTGGTGAAAGGCTCAAAACTTTGTCATTTACGTTTAATTTCATTCCATTAGTAATTGACGTTATATTTTGACAATAGAATCTATAGCTCTTTATTTCCTTCAACAAGGTAGTTGAAATTACCCCTCATATCCAGGCAATTGATGGTCGAAACCTGTTGTTTTCGGTAGTGATTCTCAACTTCTGAGGCACCAGGTGCTCTTTGATCATTTCATGCATTATTCCTGCAGAAAATAACCTCAAAATAGAAAAACGCTTATGGTAAGGTATCGTCAACATGCATATATAAATAGCTTGTTGATGAAAATCTCAAAAACTGGGTCAGAAAAATGCTGCATTAGCAACATCACAACGAAAAAATTTTTTGATTTTTGATAACATCAATTCCTTGGAAAAATCCAGATATTATTAAATACTATTTTTTATTGAATTTCAGAAATGATGTTTCACATATTTTCAAAGATGAGTTTGGCATATGTCACATGTGTAAAGAGAAATAATTCAGCAATGGCGTTTCAAAGTTTATTTGGGATTTTATGATATTTTCAATGTTATAACAAGAAAAGTTTGAAAGTTTTCTGTTCACGTAGTTTGTGAAAATATAGTTTGATAATTCGTTCGATAACTGATGACGCAGGAACAAAAAGGATAATGCTCTTTGCGACTGTAATGAATTCAATTTTCAGTTCCACGCGTGACACAATATATTCGAACATTTCATCCAATCAACCTCCGCATGCTTGTTAAGCGCCATTTTCATAGTCATTGTACTTCATTTGCACTTTCAGGATTTATGGCTTGACAGGTGACTGATGATTAAAGCTTTATAAATCGCAATCAGAGATATTTACAAATAAAATTCGTCATTTGTCTTAAATTCATCTGAAATGACATCAGAATCTACTTGAAGAAATAAATTCATACTGTGGTCATCGTTCTTGTTTGACATATTTGGAAGCAATGTCAAAAACTTTGAGCAAAAATCCAGCAACCATCATTAATATTACAACAATCTGCATTAATTACAGTTTAAGTGGATTTTGGTCCACTGGTATTCTCCATAACATTAATGATATTGTTACCATGTGGATAAATGCTTCTATACAATTAATCGCAGATGATACAATGCTTTATGTTAGTGGTAAAAATATCCAAACTATGACAGAATGAATTGATAGAGACTTAGCAGCAATAAGTGAAAGGCTAAGAGATTACAGTTCATCAATGAATGTAAAAAAGTCTGAAATTATAGTTTTGATTACAAGTAAAATTCTGAAGGTGAATAGTAACGAGAATATAACTATAAAAATTGAAAACCAGAACGTTGAAAGGGCAAAAGCTGTCAAATATTAAGACATTACGTTAGATGAGAAAGAAAATCAACTTTCTGAATAGAACTGCAGAAAAATAAAAGAATAGAAAGCAGTGAAATAACTGCTCTTTTAGACAATAATAATGCCACACTTTGAATATTGTTTCACTTTGTTATTCGGATTGAGCAATGAAAAAACCCAGCAACTGTAAAAATTGCAGAAAAGAGCTATACGTACAATTTTGAACTGTATTAGATATAATCCAATGGAAAGTATGTTGAGTTGATTAGAACTGCCACTTGAACAGATAACACTTTATGCTACATATACATTTATATTTGAAATCAAAAACAAATATTCCCATACAGAGTAATAAAAAATATAACATGTGTCTTGCATGTAAAATTGTAACATGCAAGTTTTCAAGCTTTCTAAATCTAGAATTAGTATTTTTAATGAAGGATTCAATGCATTTGATCAATTGGCTAGCCCCATAAAAACAATTAGTGACCTTAAGGTATTTAAACGTGAAAAGTTTAGGCATAAGAAACGTAAAAATAGTGAATAATGACAGATTTGATGACAAGAGCACAAAATATACGTTTAAGAGAAGGTACCTCTGACAAAATAATTTTATAAAGTTTCACTCAATTGCACAGAGCACATTTTAGATTCTCTAAAAGTAAATTTGCATAACATCCAGAAGTATATATCCAAGTTCATGTAATAATGAATCTAGCTTTGATGTAGTTCTCACACTATGTTGTTAAATCACACCATCTGTCAAATAAAGTAACATATTACACGAGTTGCCTTGCATGTCTGGTTGTTCAACTGAATCTATCTCGAGGTCATTCTATTAATCTCGTGAAGCTATTTCATTCAGAGATCTGTTAGATAACATTGCAAACATTGTTTTCAATGTTTCAAACGTCTCTCAGTAACAATAAAACTAACGATTTATTTTTATTCAATCTGACAATATACAATTTTGTGAAATATGTGAGGATAACCTAGGAACTATCAATATTTGAATGCGAGTTACACATTATATACCTTCATTTCTTCGTATTATAATTTGCAACCCCTAACCGCTAGTTAACAATATGGATGATAGATATTGATATGATAATATTTATATTGTTTTTATGTCTAGGTTTCCGTAAACAACTGTTAACGGAAATTATATTTGTGTGAATCTCCTCATAAGGATACTTTATACACCATATTCTTTCTTGCAATGAAGGTAGGAGTTGATTCATTAGTTTGTGTTGGAATTTGAGATGAAAAACTCACATTGATGGTCTATGTGTATTACAGTTTTTTATACAGTTTTCTGAACTGTATAAAAGCTGCTGTGGGGCTACTCTACAGAAATTAAACCAGAAGCAAATACTTCGTTTAATATACGATATTCAACAACAAAGATATTGTTAACTTATACTCATCCTACCTTGTGTATTAATAATATAAAAATTAAGTCTTGTTAACAAATTGAAATTGTCCCAAAGAATCAAAATTTTCAAGGTCAATTTTATTTTTCAAATAGCGTTGTATACTTCTGTGAATTCCACGATAAATTGAACCAATATTTTCGTTCGAATACTGAATGGAAGATCAGACTTGAAACTGAATTTAATCATTTTTTGAGCATTCTTCTTAGTTGTAATCACTCTATAAATTGAATGAATTTGATAGTACAATGTATCATATATAAATATTATTACGTATTATAAGCCATTTCAAGTGATATTTCACATTGAATTATTGTTGGGTTTTGATTGATGTTGATTTTTTTAGTATCTATTTGATATTTTTCCTGTGAAATCTTTCTCATAAGGAAATCAATTTGTGCTCCTATGAATCATAAGCTTCAGCAGTTTTGTTATTTCAATAATGAGTTTTTTCACAACAGTAAAATTATCCGCAAAATTCAACGAATTTCAAAAAATTAGATTAAGTCCATGAGTATTGCTATTTAAGTCAATAATAATGCAATGCTTTTAATATTGTTCCACTCTGTTATTCAGATTGAGTAAAGAAAAAACTCAGAAAACTACAAAAATTACAGAATAAATCTTTGCGAAAAATTTCGAAATTAATTGGTATACCTACTCCAAAAGAAAGCATGTTCAATTGCTTAGAACTTACGTCAATTAAAAGAGAATTCTTAATGCCACATATGTATTTATATTCAGAATTAAGAACAAATTTTTTCGATATAAAGTTATGAAAAATGTAACATTAGTGAGTGATGTTCACGACGACAGTTTCAACATGCATGTTTTTAAGCTTTCTGAATCTAGAAATAATTTATTTTATGAAGGATTCAATGAATTGAATGAATTGCTTATCCCCATTAAAACAATGAATTACCTTACAATTACAAGTCAAATACGAGGGTGGGGTGAAAAGTTTCCGGTCTGACTATGGAAAACTTCCGGAAAACTATGTTTTAAAATTTTTTTTGCTTTATTTTTCAACATAATCTCCATTAACACTGATACTTTTGTCATAACAGTGTTCTAATTTAGGTATACCAGTTTTAAACGTAGATTCGTCAAGCTCCTCAAAATACTGATTTATAGTTGCGATAACTTCTTCGATGCTGTCAAATCTTTTACCGCCAAGCCATTTATTGAGGTTAGAAAACAGGTAATTCCTGAGGCTAAAGTAAAGGCTAAATATGGAAAGTTGGGAGTATGCGGCATCAATTCAAACTTCTATTCGCGGATTTTGGACATGGCAACAATCGACGAATGCGCTGGTGCTTTATCTCGATGAAACAAAATTTTTTCTTCGCCAAATGAGGTCGATTATTTTTTACCTCGACCTTCAAACGTTGCAATAAGTCTGCGTAGTATTGACCAGTAACACTCTTACTCTTTTTAAGATAATCAATGTATATAATTCCTCTTGCATCCTAAAAAATAGTAGCCGTAACCTTGTTTGCCGACAAAATTGTTTCTGGATTTTTTGGAGTTGGTTCTCCCTTTTCATCCCAATGTTTTGATTGTTCTATATTTTCAGGAGTGTAGTGATAAACCCAAGTCTCATCAACAGTTATGAATCGACACAAAAATTTGTTTGGATGATCCCTATACATGGCCAAATTTTCGGTAGAAATGTTTTTTGGAATCGGTTTTTGGTCCAGAGCTAGCGAATGCGGCACCCATCTTGAACAAAGCTTTTCCATGCTCAAATGGTTGTGCACAATATTTCGCACACGTTCAGCTGACATCCTACAGGTCTCAGCTATTTCATGCACGTTCAATCTACGGTCTTCCAATTCAATTTGATGGATTTTATCAATCGCTTCTGAAGTTGCGACCTCAACTGGCCGTCCTGAGCGAGGCTCGTCTGAGGTGCTCACACGGCCCATTTTGAATTCAGAAACCCACTGCTGAATAATTGAATATGATGGGGAGGAGTCTCCTAGTGTGGAATCCATCTCTTCTTTTATTTGTTTTGGTGTAAAACCTTTTTAATAGAAGTATTTGATGGCAGCATGTTTGTCCAATTTTCACGAGAACAACGGAAGCGTCTCGCGCAATTTGCTCTCAAACGCAAACTAACGTAGCGATTGGGCTGAAACTCTACATACAAGCTCAGAAGGAATGGTACTGTAGGACGCCGTTTCAAAAGTAGACCTAGTGGCGCAGTCTCTTGGTCAGACCGGAATCTTTTCACCCCACCCTCGTAAACTAGGTTCGTTCTGAATAAATAATTGGTTATAAATTTTGAACCTAACTTTATGAATATTGCGGTATTGTTGAACAAATAACATGATTATAATTATGTTTCGAATTATTTCCTTATTGAAGAAGGAATAACTGAAAATTTCATAATTTTAATAACGAACATTAACAGTTATTAATGAACTTCTGGAAATTAGAATTTTTGTTGTTATGTAAAGTTAGCGCCTTGACATTTATAACAGCTGATAAAAAATGTTGCTTTGCTCTGGACGATTTGTAGCTGCCTCACGGATGATTACGTAAAAATTGTCAAGCACCTGGTTCTTATTATTTATGCGGAATGGTGCAAACAGCGTTGATGAATTCTCGAGCGCGGCACATCAACAAGTCAAATTAACGTGACCGTTATTAATTGCTGTGCAAACACATTTACGCGTGGTCATTCTGAGAACTGAAGCGTTAGATTTCAATTATCGGGACTAAACTTTCCTGTGAGAATTATTCCAGAGGGAATTAGTCTTCTTGTTTTGCATTGCGAGTTGTTGGAACTGCCAAACCTTTTTTATATGTCGTTTTTGATAAACATCAGATTGTACGGAATATTTTATGATCTATGACAGGAATATTAAAATTTTTCTTTGCAATATATAGAGTGGGTGATCATATTATTAGAACCCCTCGAGAATTTGAACGATTCTTAGAAAAACTGTTCATAATTTCGCTACAAAATAATCTCAATAGGCATTATTACAGTTTTTGAAAAACGGACCTATAATGTCCACAAATATATGTTATTTACAATAAATAAAATATTCAGAAATTAAGAGTTTAGTAGGAAAAAATGCAATTTTAAAATATAAATTTACTTACTTGTTTACCTAAAACACTTGTCAGTGTCATGGCGTCGCTTGTGACGTCACGTTTGAGTAAACTGAACACTAGCCCCTGAGCTCGTGCAATAATTTGATTATTTTGTGTTATTAAATATGAATTCGAAAGTGTATAAGTGGTGTTGGATCCCCCAGTGTCAGAACACATCCATAAAAACTCCTAATAAGTTATTTGTGTCTGTTCCTCAAAATAAAACAACAAGAAACAAGTGGCTTAAACTTGCAAGTCGTGATTCAAGTGCAATGTTGCCAGTGCTCTCCTTTATTTTTGAGAAGATCACTTTGATGTAAGTTCTTACAATTACATTATAATCGTGGAACATTAGGCCAAGTATTTAATTTAATTTAATATTTAATAATGTTTCACCAAGAGAATTCAATCTCAGTCACAAGATATTTGTTGATGAATCGAATATTAAAAGAAGTATTCGCTTCTGTGTTCTAAAAACCGTATTAATTTATGAAACACAGCATAATATATTTCAGATATACTATGTATATACAAGATTGTAATACATGTTTATAACACAGTTCCTAGGCACCTACAATTTTCCTAATTCCAGATATTGCCGAAAACGATTACGGTAATTTTTTATAATATACCAATATATGAGTCATATTATGCATTTTTGAGTATGAAAATGCAGTTACATGGTCTTGTAGAAAAAAGCTCATTATATTTGGAAGTATCTACAAAAAACGACGTTTGCAATAATTATGGAAAGTAACCTACTTTTGACAATTCCATATCAAAACTACATCTTCCTAATATGTTTCAATGACACTGCAGCTTTTTAGAATGATTACAACCTAAAATAATACAAAAACGAAAAATACGATATAATATCTCTACTTTTTATATTTCTATAATTATACTTAATTAACATATTGCGTGATGATAATCATTCATTTTATCATTCAATAAAGCGGAAATTAAGATTATTAACTGACTTATCATTTCCAATTAACACCTAGTCTCTTCTGTAACTTTTTATTCAAGATAGGACTTCTGTGGAAAAAAAAATTAGATAATTTGTCGTCACAAGTCTAGACGGACTTTATTACGAAAGATAACGAGATATTTTGATTAATAGAAAATGTCGGTTGTTAGGTGAAAAAAGTAGGTAATCTTTCACGTTCCGAAAAATAGTAAAAACGTGAGATGTCTTTGACGGATTAAAACATAAAATTAGAACTAGGAGATTTCGAGGAACCGTGATTAATGTTTTACCATTTCGAAATCGGACGCAATTAGAAATTTGTGAAAATCGCTAGATAGGTAGATTGATCTTGTTCTCAGACATCTACGAATGTCTGAGAATCAATTTTAAGTCCAATTAAAAGTAATATATTATCTTATGGAGAATCAAGTCAAGACATATGACCCTTAGTCGATGTCCAAATATTGCTGAAAACCCTAGAAACTGCACGATTTTCTTTGATCTAATTGCTTTCCATGCACCTCTTATTGTATTCTTCAAAGAAGGTACACATTTTGCGAACACGCGGTATAACTCACAAAGTCTTATTTACGTATTGATTTTCAATCGATTTTGAATCACATTTCGAGGTGAATCTTGAAAAAAATGGTGTCCCACAGGGCTCTATAATCGACCCTCAGTATTCCTAATTTATCTTGTTTGTATCTTCTAAGTTTCCTATGCAGCCGCTAATATTCTGAAGAAGGTATAATGACAAGAAATGGATAAAACGATAACTTTAGACATATTTCTTCTAGAAAAAAGACAGCAGTTTCCTATTCGAAATTAGAGGACTTCTCATTCTGAATCACAAAATTTCGTATTTCTTAGTGTTATAATATAAGCTATAGGCAAATGAATAAAATAGGTCGTCATATTTTGTCTAGAGTCTTTAAATTTCGACCTCAATTTTCTCCGCGACTACTTTACTCTTCACGATGGTTATTTTCACGATAGAAGCGAAACCCTTGCTTGAACAAGAGAATCGAGTTTTTCGTTGGAAGAGAGCTCTATTTAATCATCAAAAATTCCTTCGAACATAAAAAGACTTTCTGGGTTTTCAAATAATGACAAAGATGCCAATTGACCATTCGAGATTTCTAGAGTTATGTGTCTGATTTGTCATGTAACTAAAAAAGTGTAAGTTCTACAGAGAGGTCGATAATTTGAAACCAAAAAACATAGACCTAGAACAAATAACCACCTCACAGTATTTGGTAACTCTCAAAATTTGAATATATCAACGTTCAAAATTGAATTTATGAGAGTAGGTAACATATACGAACTTTTATGCACGTTCTTTCTCCAACTGTAAGTCCATTAAATACTGTATTCACAGAAACCAACCCAATAGAGTCTAATTTGAAAACTTTCAGTCGAAATTATATCCTGGCTTATCTGTAACGAATACGGCCCTAAAGAATAACTTTATCAAAACGAGCGGGAGTTATTTCAGTTGATCACTTCCCTGTGGGTGTTTTGCACGGTTTTTAAATTACAAATGTCTCTTACCATATCATATTATTTACTGATACCGAGACTGTACGTGTATAATCTAGACAAAACTATGAATTTTAAGTACTGCTGCATTATGAATACCATAGAGGATATTTATTTTAATAATTGAATCTATGTGCCATGTGTAATTGCATATTTTGATCTAGTATTGCTTGTAGGAAATAATGGAGATGTGTTGTTTTCATTTTATGTAAAATCTTCATTTTCAAACAATATGAGGCTTTAGAGTTGAATAATACTCAAGTTATATAAAGGAAGATATTTACTATATGCGACGTCTGTTCAAAAGAAATGGTGAATTTTGAATTTTCGTGGGATGTGCACATTCGATTATCGAAATGTTGTTTTCGTTATATTGGTATGCATACGTTTTTAACATGTTGAAATTATCAGACATGTTGGATTAGTAGATTGTTTTTGGCAACTGAAACGTGAGTCAAATTTTGTGTGCTCTTCGAATTTTTGCTTTTGAAGAAAATGGATCGAAGAATCTTCAATAAAGTTAATATGGAACTTAAGGTTTTCTTAGATCAGTTTAATATGATACTTGAAATAATGGTGGATTTTTTCCTTAAGTTTCTTCATTTTTACTTCAAGAGATTTTTTAGTTCAATCAACTGACATTTCAGGACCGGATCTTCACCTATTGTTTTTGCTACAAATAACATTGCATTTGAAATTTCAAAGGCTTGTGATTTCTTGGGAAGGCCGACCAATGGGTATCTTTATAAGCACCCATTATGTTTTTTTTTCGCCCAGAAAACACAATGAGTTATAAATCAAAAACGAATAATAGTAAAGTTCAAAACTGAAGTACTTAGGGAAAAAACAAAAGAAACGAATAAATCTAGAGTTCATCAAATTTCGTGCTTAGATTTCACCAATACTGATCGTCTGATACAAGAAAACCAAAACTATCAAGAAGTTCTTGAAACAACACTCACAGAGAAAAATACAAAACTCAATATATCTACATAATTCAGAATGAATCGTTAAAGAAATTCAAGTACATTCTTAAATAATCGAATCGAGGTACACAATTCATCTTAAACATTTTTCCAAACTTATCAGTTCTTATTTTTGAGCATTATCCGATCTTCAGAAGAAGAAGAAATTGATAATTTTTGTATCTGCCAAAAAAAAAAATAAATAATGCTACTTGCTTCGATTGTTTTGTTTGCTTTACATAACTCCTTCTACAATAAAAAAATAGAAAAAGAATTGTTGGTTTTTCAATTGAAAGAATGAATTTCCACTAAGTAGATGTCATTTCCATACAAAAATATCTACTCTGTACATGTTTCAAAACGTGCAACAAAAGGAAGAAACACATAAACAACATCCAAACGTAATGGTTATGATGAACCAGGTACACAATAAATAAAGTCGAAGACAATCATCGAATTTACCAATTCCCAAGTAATTTGTAATCACTCATACCACATTAACGAATGCCAAAAACAAAAAGGTGAAACAACTCCTTTGAGAAACGAACGGCCAGCTCATAATTACTACCTGGGGACACCCGCATAGCTTTGGCAGCTGAAAAACCCGACTAATATGATATAAATTATGGTCGCGTTGCAATTATATCGTCTCAGAGACATCTATGATTGGATAATGATATTGACATACTATCTGGTGTTATTAGAGCCTCGTTGAAGAATGTCATAAGCTGTAATCAATAAGAAGAAACGACTTCAGCACGATTCATGCATGCCTGGATCTTGTCATGATTCTTTGCATGCAGTGGCGTGTCGTGAAATGGGAAAAGCCACGAAAATGAAAAAAATATTAACTTGGGTCATTTTGTCTATCTAGTGCATGTTGTTTCCGTCTGAGTTGTTCGTTTTTTGTCTTGGAACATTATTTAGTTAAATGTATTGGTATATCTGCAGTTTTATTGTATATTTTTAGTGTGTACCTTTGGTCTTGTTTTACTTGCACCTAGTTGTTTTCTCGACTGACATATTATTTATTAGCAGTATTATATATGACCTCATCAACTCATTGAACTAAACTACTACAAAATTGTGGTCATGGAGGTGTTCTAACTCACAGTGAGAGAGTCAGGAAGTTCATGATAAAATTCGAATTTCAATTAATTCACAACAAATAAGTACCTTTCTTCTCGAAGCAACAATATTGGTCTCTTGTTTTTCCATCTGAAATCTCTCTGTTAGTCTCTTAGGGTGACTACTAGAAGCGCAGGTTAGTTCTAAGGGATGCAAATATTTTGGCTGTAGTCACTCTGATTGTCTATCTAACACTCGACATTCCGACGTCTTTGAGGATCTGAGAGTTTCTGACAAACCAGGGGTCTTCGATGGCCATCCGAAGAGATTAATTCTGTAGGATTTGAAGCTCTTCAATATAACTTCTTGCCACATAGTTAAGCTAAAGTGTTAAGACATTTCTCATAGTTTGAACGACACAGATCGAACCAAGAAGATTGTACACATATTTCTTTTTTATTACTGAAAAACGTTTATTTTTGTCATATTCAGCGATCATTGAGTCCTAACTCAAGAAATTAAGACTTAATGAAGACTGAACTCGGACTAACCTCAGATGAGTCCGCCACTGGTTACTCCGTCTTAAAAACTATGCCTGAATTTCAAATAACTATATCACAATTCACGATTTTGGTTTGAAATTTGCACGATTCAATTTGAAGTTGATTTCGTAGGATTTATTTATGTGTAATTTATCGTCTTCTAGTCATTCTTCACGTTCTTGACATTTATGGTCATATTATTGTTCGAAGCACAACGTGATCAATGTTGTTACTCAGGGACTAAATATCAAGGTCACATGATAGTTTTTTGAGAAATAATTATCGGAATGTTATATATTGAAAACAGAATGAAATAATCTGGAAATTTTCCTCAACAAACAAATTATTATAAAAGAATAATAAAATTATCTGAGAGGCCAGCATAAATTGGGATCATCCATGCACAATAAAAATATCATTAATTCAATTCATCAAAATAAATAATAGTAACTTAGTTATTATTCATAGGCAATTTCACTGAGATTATATCTGCAGTTTTATCAGGTTTATCTATTATTCTTTCATCTTCACTTGATACAATTTACCGTGCTCCAATTTATCGTTTATTTCCGCTTTGATACTTCGTAGTATATGATTGATGAAAATGAATCTTACTGTATTTTTGTCACAAGATTAGAAACAGTTTTGAAGTGCGATCAAAATAGCACTATGATCCAATGGCTAATTAGTTGAAAAATAAATATACCAAATTCGCTACCAACATCATTGCCTCAAATTTATCTTCATCTTGATTGAAAATTGAACTGCTCTTCTTTTAAAAATCATTTATGAACTGAAGTACAACTATAAGATATATAAATTTGGTACTAATTTAGTCTCCGATATTTATTGGAATGATAATTAATCTGATGTTCTTCTTCTTGTGGCATTGACTACGCAGTACCAGAGTCAAAGCATCACAGAGCCAGCATTACCAGCATATCAACAGGCGAAGTAAGCTCAGTTCTGCCACTAAGATCCATCTGTAAAAGAAGACCATTCTTCCAACTATTACTTATGCCTGAACAGTTTGGGGCTATGCTGCCCAAAATCACTTTGAACAGCTCCAAATCGTGCAGAGTAAGTCTCTACGTAAGGCCATTGACACCTCCTGGTATGTAAGAAACTCTAATATTCACAGAGACTTCGGATTGCTGAAAGTTATGGAGACAATTAGAGCGACTGCAAAGAGAATGTTCGGAGTCCTTCCAGCCGACCCAAACTTCTTGGTAGTTTAGCTAAAAAACTACCAAGAAAATGTCAGATGGAAACACGTCAGATGGTGCTGCCAGAAGACCAGAATTAATTTTAAGTCAATCAATTAGAAATCGAATTGTATTCATATCTTTTTATATCTAATAAACTTACGTCTGGTTCTGATGAAATACCAAGTTTTATTGTGAAAAATTGTATTTATGCACGTTCGGATCCATTAACACATATATTTAATCTCATAATAAGCAAAGCCACTTTCACTAAATCGGCCAAGATAGTACCTGTCTTGAAAAAAGTGATCCTTCTGTACTAAACAACTACACGCCAATATCCATCTTATCAAACTTTTCCATACTTTTTGAAATTGTAGTCCATAATGCTATATATCCAGCCGTCAGAAATAGCATCAAGATTGAGCAACATGGATTCATGCTAATAAGATCTTGGTCAAGTAATCTAATGCTATTTTCTCAGTACGTTTCTGAAGTACTCGACTCCACCGGTGAAGTTGATGTGATTTACCCAGATTTTCAGAAAGCCATTGATAAAGTTGCTCTTGCGCAGAAAATAACGCAACAAGTTTGGAATCTTTGGTAGCCTCTCCAACCCTCTTCATTCTTACTTGGTTGACCGACGTTAATTCGTATAGCTGGAAGGTATACAGTCGGTTGAGTTCATATCTACCTCTGAAATACCTCAAGGGCCTAATCTTGTGCAACTCTTATTTATTCTATTCGTAAATTATCTGATGGATGATATTCACTCTCCACATTTGATGTTCGTGGACGATGTGAAACTATATCATGAAATTAGATCGTAGGACAACTGTGTTCAACTTCAGCTCGAGCTTGTCCATGTTGCTAGTTAGTGTGAGGTTAAGGATTTGGGTTTGAATGTTTCAAAGTGTAATGTTAACTCTTTCACAAAGAAAAAAGATCGAATTGAGTGTTATTATAGCGTCGGTAGCCAGGTTCTATCTCGTTCTGATAATGTGAGAGATCTTGGTGCAGTCTTCGATCAAATGATTTCCTTCATTTCACACAGCGTCCAACTTATTTCCGCATCGAAAATATCTAGATTAGTTATACGCAATGGCAAATATTTCAATAATTCCTCAACATTCATAGGACCTTTTAATACCCTAATCTGTAGCAAGTTGGAGTATGACTTCATGATCTGGCATCCAATTTACACTTGCCATCAACACCATCTT
This sequence comes from Henosepilachna vigintioctopunctata, assembly GCA_030704895.1. NCBI lineage: Eukaryota > Metazoa > Arthropoda > Insecta > Coleoptera > Coccinellidae > Henosepilachna > Henosepilachna vigintioctopunctata. The sequence continues at coordinate 4,492,651 of JARQZJ010000032.1, forward strand.
GAGGCCATTCATACATGTTTCTTGGAATTCTTAATTTGAAGAGAGGATAAAGTTTACCCACAGAGAAGTGTCAATCGTAATGAATTATTGAGTCGATTTAGTTTATTCTTATTGCAGGGCAGGAGAGAAACTTTATGACTGAAGTTTTGGAACTTTAGGAAATTAACTGAAATGGATTGATCTAGATTGAGTTCTTCTTTAATTTTTTTAATATTTCATTAAATTCTATTATTCATTTAATAGTTACTATTTTAGTTTCTTAATTTGAGCTCTTGGTTACATCTCTTTCATTTCATTTATTTAGTTATTACTCAACATTATAATATTATTTTCTGTAATTGAGTATTATACCTGTATACGAACTTATCATATTATATAATATATATCTTAAGCCCTGTCTGTGAAATCTAACGAAGAGTCAGGACGTCCAGTGTCAAAATTATCATTATTGAAGTTCATGGAGACTATGAGATAATATATAATATTTTTACTAAGATTGTTTAAGTTAATATAAATATTGTTATCGAAGTTGTCAAAGTGTTAAAATTATTGTTGTTTTCAATTGGCAAACGTAAAATTTGATTTCTCGTTCTGGTAGCTTTTTCGATTTTCTTTCATTCATGTCAAATGATCTTCCTAGCAATAGTATAAGATTTTCCACATTCACAAGTTAACTTGTAAACACCCGGATTCGGATCATTATAATTTTCAATAAAACTGCCTAAAGTGTTCTTTTTTTGAACTATTGAAAAATCTTACCTATTTTTGAGTCAATTAGCGCTTTAAAATTCGAGTAGTCTTCTTTTCATGAGTTTTAGTGCTTAGTTCTTCATACTTTTATGTTAAATTATTAGTTATTCTTTTATTTATTCAACAATTCACGCCTTGAGTCCAATTTAACGTGAAACGTATTCAAATTGTATGCATTCTTTGTTAATAACGTACATTTTATCATTTGTAACTTTTAAATCCCATCTATATTCAAAATGACCAAATTATACGACACTGCGATAAAAAGCACTTCGAAATTTATCAAAACGATTCAAATACCACCTGAGAACATACAAAATAGATAAGTGTTTGGCTTCCGTCACGACTACCAGTCTTCGACGGCTTCCCATTTTGTACCGTTGTAATACAATTATGATAAGATATAGAGACTGTTTACAACGACACTTAAGACCGCGAGCGGGCCTATCAGGCCTGAGCCACTCCGGGTAATTAACAGGTATTCGCACTTACAACAGACCCATTTCCTCAGTGATTTCACGAATGCAATCTCGTAGATATCGCCAGATTGCTGGTCATCATTCTTATTGAGCTAAAGGACGACATACACTGCGGAGATTTGTAGATTGGTGTTGAACTTTATAATTTCTACACGTTGGAAAGTCTTTTCGAGTTCATTTTTTCTTGCTTAATGTAAATGAACAATTTTTTCATCTTTATTTCTATGGAAAGTTTTACATGGCAAGTTTTGAAAACCTAGGTACTTCCCAAGAATTCAGAATGCATGTTCATCTTATTTTAACAATGGCAGCTCTATTTCAATCGCCCTGAAAATTGTTCAATAATGTACAGTTGGAAAATCGTGTTCCTTGCGACAATGGACCATTTTCGAACCGTAACTGAAATCAATCAAGATAATGAATGAAAAATACTTGGATCGGATTCACAAAAAATATTTTGCTCTTGACTGTCTACAAAAGTTTGACGTCATACTGACTCCAAACAAAATGAGTTTATTAGTGCAAAATCAAGTGAAAATAACTTAATTTTGTTTTTTCTCGCTCTGGTGATAGAATAAGACCTTCAATTTGTGTTATTCGTTTGGATAGTCAGCCTTTCAGACAAATCATACCCATTTTTACCAAATGAACTAATTTAATTACGTGATTTGACTTGAGAACTTTTCGTTTAAAACACAGGTTCCAATCGAAAACACAATATACAAAGAAGAACTCTTACTGTATCGTCAAAAATGAAAAAACACTGAATAAAATATTTATTATGATACTTTATCGTTATAAACTTTTTTGTTTAGAGCCAATTATTGGCACCACCCCTTTCTGTTACGTCAAGATTAAGTCAGTCCATTGTTTCGGGGTGTTAAACCATATTCAAGGGCTGAACTGGAGATGGAAAAATTAACTAGAAAACTTCCAGTGTTTTCAAGAAAAAAAAATGTTTGGGTAACCAAGCCAAATGTTTTTATTCAATATATTAAACAATGTTTCACAATCTTATCAGCGAAAATTCAATCAACAAAATGAACGTTGATACCGATTGTGTATTTGATGATCTTTTGTCATTTTATTCTTCATTATGACTGTTACTCAATTATTATTTTGATAAAGTTGGTTGAATGTTCGTTGGTATCATGATAAAACATTGTTTGATATATTAAATGAAAACAGTTGGCTTGGTTTCACAAAATTTATACTTGACAATTGTTTCGGGGTGTTAAACTGCTTCAGTTTAACTTTCGAAAATAACGTCTGAGTCATGCTATGTAGTCAATAAAATGTAAATCATAAGTTTAAGTGTTTGAATTTAAGTTTAGATAAAATGATTATTATTGTTTCTTAAATATTTTCAAAAGTCTTCAAATTGTGAAAATAATTTCTTATTCAAGAATGACGACATAGAGAAATTTGTGCATGTTGTATAAGGTCTTTTGGGGGACAAATTCGAAAAACTTGACACAATACAAAAAAGATACGATATCGTTTCTCTAGCGGAAACGAATGTAATCAGACTGATGCAAACTTGGTGGTTTCAATTATCCTTAACCAAATATGGACTGATTGAAAAGCTGGTATAATACGTTTTAGCAATTCGGAACCCAAATAGCGGCGACGCAGACGATGGGACATTCCCTTATATTTATCCAGATTAGTGTACATCGAATTCTCTACCGCTTACATGAACCCTCAAATATTTAAACTTTTCACACTCAAAATTTCGGTGGTTTAATGCCGTGTTTGAACTTCTGATCATTTGACAGAGCCCCTGAACAGTTGATGGAATAAACATGGATCAAAGGAGAGTTCTCGTTAAGATATATATATATATATATATATATATATATATATATATATATATATATATATATATATATATATATATATATATATATCATTACGTTGCTTCCCATGAGGAGCGCGATTGAACTTGAATTCGCAATTATTATGACTTTTGCTTCATCTTTTTTGCCTCCCAAAAACACTTCTGAAGTTTGATTGATCAGTTGTTGATCTTTTTGGACCTCTTGTAGTTACTCTGTTCCGCATTTCCCCTTCATAATTATATCGAGTAGTTTCTTCGGTATTCTGGACTGGTTTCATTTTGTTGACATGTGCATAGAACTTAGCTCGTCGTTTTCTGTTTTCTTCCGTTGTCGTATTTGTCTTTTGTGGGTTTGTTAGTACCCTCATCAAGCGCTTCCCCGAGTGGCGGATAGGGAAGTCTCCTAGGTATAGGAGACACTGATACACAGTTAGGACTAAAAACTAACCTAACACATCCATTCTGTCTGTTCAGTATCTAACGGACAATGGTCAGAGTATGTTTCTTTAGTTAAGGCGGCTGTATTTCAATCTTCTCGAACTCAAAAATCGAGTCTACACCCTATGGTCTCAACTGAGACCACCATAAAGATTTAGAGAACTTGAAAGCATGATGGAAAAAAAGATCAAAGAATCTCTACCTCAGGCACCAGTCGAAAGACTGGGTTAACCTGATCATCGGTTTCTGGACGATCAGGGAAACATGCGGAGAAGAATCGGAGCTTTGAATTTCCGAATTTGAGTCTTTCGAATTATTCGATAGACTCTTTTGAAAAGAGAATTATAGCAGAGCTGGCTACGTGAAATATGAACAGTTTGATGTCTGTATTATACTTCAAGGTATTAATTTTAGAGAATATTGAAATCGGTGACATCATTTATTAAAATGTTAGACAGCTGCTTCGAGCTACCATGCTCTTCTCAGTCACATACGTCCAAAAAACGAAAACATCGACTTCAATCCTAAAATATCCTCTTTTGGATCATAAGACAGAAATTAACTGTTAAATCGCATGCCTATATAATCCATAGATTACTATATATCTCAAATCTAGGTAACCAATAAAAAGTACATGAGTACATCTGACATTGAGAGTTTCATGCGTTTATATCAATTAAGATATTGTATTTCACATCTCTGGTTTCTGAAAAATTTCATCTAATTTGACGAACTAGTGCCATCTAGGTTGCGGTTGAAGAAACTCTCGCTGATCATTTATCTAAATTTCCTGAAAAGTCTACTCGAAACAACAAGAATCAACTACTAGAAAAAGATTCTGTAGTTATCGTGCTATATCATGATACTTGTAAATATTCAATATTAAAAGTATACTATAACTTTTTTCGATAATTCTTTTAACGAATTATTTAAAGGAGAATTATGAAGGATAATGGAGCCACCACATTGTTCATGTTCCACATAGGCAGCTCTGCTATAATTCTCTTTTGGATAATTTTTCAACCGACTTATCGAAACAAAGCTATTGTATACATTAATTTTTGAATATTCACAACTGCGATCATATGAGCACGGTAACTACAAAATGTTTTTCTTGTAGTCGATTTATTTATACAAACATGCTAGACATCCAAAGAAGAATTCATCAGGAAACTCAAGCTTGAACAAAGGTCTGAGAGACGATGTATTCTTTTCACACAGAGGGGTCGCTAACGAGTACAATGGATTAGACAAAAGTTCGAAATATTAGGTACTATAACAAAGTCTCTGCTATTCTAAGAAAGTCCGAAAATAATCCGCCTTACACTTAGTTCTGAATATAACTCGAAAGAATGTTATCTTTTTACTTTTCCACAAGAGGTGTACGAAAGAATCATGGAAAAGCCTTTGAAATTCTCCGTATTGAACGACTATTGTAACGACGAAACACGTCATGCTATGTAGTCAATAAAGTGTAAATCATAAGTTCAAGTGTTCGAATTTAAGTTTATATTCAATTATATAGAGTTTATCCAAATGATTTGAATAATTAATTCATAATATGGCTCTATTATCTCATGTTTTTAGTGGAGCATGATGAAAGTTTGACGGAAGGTGTTCCTTGAACATTTCATCGATTAATCCACCAGAACTTGAATTCGTGACGAAACTGTAGCTTTATGAAATGATACACTCAAAAGTGTTTTACAGTAAATCTACACTGCAATGAAATAAAATATTATTTGTTCGTTTATTACGTACCGTTACTTGCTTCCGCCTATTAACATTTTAATTTTTCTACGCCTACTTTGCAGTGTCCATGTAGAAACTTCTCACCTACGCATAAAATGCTTTTTAGTTCGATGATTAATTACTGTATATCGTTTCTGTTGAATAGAATCTGGATCGTTATTAGTGTATTCTTTATATCCGCTCTGTCAAAAAATCCCATCAAACCGAAGCCGTGTATTCGATGTATATTTAAATAAACTTCTTTCAAATCATACACAAAATGACATATTACCATCAATACCGTTCAAAAATAACAGATTACATTTTCGAACGACTGTCAACTGACGTTATATAATAGCAGAAACTCGTTTTCATATTTTGTTTGCAAAATGAAAAGTTGCCCCAAGGTTGAAAACTAATTTACCCCACGTTTGCATTCAGCTTTATGAAAATTCAGTTTTATATTGTTCCGTTGAAGAATCTGAACATGGGGATATTTCCGTATATTGAATTTTCAAGTATTGGGCAATGGGAATTTTTCATATAGTGCCTACCATTTTGAATTGTTTCAACGATGCAGTCTGGAACTGAAATGATGTTTACTTTCGGTAATGGTCGACTGAAATCAACTGAATTAATAATGCAGGGTTCTTTTATTCAATGCAGGCTCAGGATAGCCCTTTCACAATCCAACTCCAATGGGGATCACCTAGTACCTATTGAAAAACTCGACTCGTTATTGCCAACTCAATTATTTTGAACGAATTAAGTGAGCAACCTGGATTAAACGAAGAATTAAACGTGCTTCATATAATTTTATATAACAATTAACAATATAGTTTGTTTTAAAAAATTATGGATTTTTATCTGATACTTCAAATTAAAAGGCCCTTAATTCAAATATTTTTCAGATCATAGTATTACTCTGTTGAGCTCAAGGAAAAATGGTTCTTGAGAAAATACCTGGGGCTATTTAAGATTACAATGGGGAACAATTTGTAACAATTTCTGTTGACTTAGATTTTTAGGCTGTTTTAGAGGTGAATTAGCGTGCTGATTCCAGAACATCAATCAGTTTTTTTCTATCACGTCAAGTTTTTTTCTACAGTTGTTGTGCATACTATTACGCCTCGCAGAACTGAACGTGAGTTACAGAAAGCCTAATGCACTCCTGTCGGCAGAATATTTTCCAGTAAGCCTATTTTGCTTATTTTAAAGTAAAACTTGGCGACCAAGATAAATCATGGCTCCCCCACCAAGTCTGCAAGCAGTGTGTGGAATTTTTGAGAATGTGGACAAAAGGAACAAGTGGAAAACTTCCGTTTGGTATACCAATGATTTGTCGATAACCCAAAGACCACTCAAATGATTGTTACTTTTGTACCAATTTTTTATTGATAGCTCAAAACGTATCTTGAAGTGTGTTCTGCTCCACAATGGAAACTTATATGGTTCAGTCCAAATAGGTCTTTCAGTTTCTTTGCATGGAGAATAAGGAAACAAAAAGAAGTTCATTGACTTGTTGCAATATAACTTACACCAAAGGATCATCTGTGTTGACCTTAAAATGGTTTGTTTCCTTCTTGGCCAGCATCGCGGATATACCAAGTATGCCTGTTTTCTAAGTATAGGACAGCAGAGATCGTGAGAAGCATTGGGTGGAGTCAAAGTAGCCGCTAAGATCTGACCTGAAACCTGGTGATCCAAATATTCTGAATCAGCCACTTGTCGACAGAAAAAACATTATATTTCAACTTTGTCAACTGAAGGGGACTGTCTCAAGTATATAATTTCGTAGCCTGGCATATGAGAAGATGAAGACTGGTGTCTTTGATGGACCACAGATTCAGCAACTTATTTAAGATGAACGTTTCGTTGAAACAATGACCGAACTTGAAAAGAATGCTTGGTTGGCATTCAAAAGTATTGTCAAGGAATTTGTTGGAAACACACGAGCCCAGAATTACGTCGAAAATGTTCAAACACTCGTGGAAAGCTCTAAAAAGCTTGCCTGTAACATGAGTACCGAAGTGCATTTCTTACATAGCAATCTTGCTAACTTTCCAGGAGATCTTGGAGCTGTTAGTGACGAACAGTGTGAGCGATTCCTTCAAGATTTGACGGTCATGGAGGTAAGGTATCAAAGAAGATGGGATGTCAGTATGATGGCTGACTACTGTTGGAGCAGCAAGCGAGAATGTCTCCAGATTGAACATTCTAGGAAAAGTTGTAAGCGGAAATTGTTACGCTAATTTCTTTATTATTATAAACAAAATTTAACTTTTAATATCATAATAACCTATGTATGAATAAAGTGTTCTAATATGTTCGTTTAGTATCCACTTTATTTTCCTCTGGATGCCCATTTTGTAGGTAAAGGCTTTTAGGGTAAAGACAGTAGTCCTGTAGATCGAAAACTTCACGCGATAGAGAAAAATCGATAACGTTTTTGAAATTAGAGACAAGAATTTAGTCAAAAACAAGCCACAGATCTAAGACAACAAAATTGCTCTTCACCAGTGTTATCTACGTCTTACTAAGACTAAAACTGAATATCACTTGAGGTAAAGTTACACCATTTTGTCGAAAGTTGACTGACAGTCAACCACAGCTGAATAATGGGTTTTGTTGTCGGTGTGGTATCTATCCTGATCAACTATCAGTGATTTTGCCACTGAAAACAGCACAATGGAGTATCGTGTTATTTTTATCTATTTCTATTAAATACATGGAGTTGAGTAATAATTGCTATTTTAAATATTGAAATAAATCAAACTCTTGGCTTAATGTTTCACGATTTATTTAACAATATGTATAGTCAACATGTTTCGAGCGTTAGCTCATTTTCAAGACTAAAACTACTATAAAATCAAATCTGTTGTTCAAATATCAAATTTGTTGTTACGTTTCTTATAGTAGTTTAGTCTTGAAAATGAGCTAACGCTCGAAACATGTTGACTATACATATTGTTAAATAAATCGTGAAACATTAAGCCAAGAGTTTAATTTATTTTAATATTCAATTATGTTTCACCAAGAGTTAAGCGAGAATTCAATCCCATTAATTGCTATTTTATTTTTCGTTCATTTCATTTTCCCATTAGATATAATTCATTTTAATTTGTTGAATTCATTCACTCATGTGCTTCTTTTTTTTGTATTCTCATCCGATTCATTCTGTAATGATTCTTTTATTTTGACCTACGATTGAATGTGAAACTATATGAGAATGAATGAATAATTATGATTGTAATTTCTTTCGGGTTCTCTTATTCATTTCAGAAATCAGTGCCCAGTTTCTTAACAATGATAACAAGTAAGGTCTAACCATAAAGACTAGTTTCAAAATACGTATTTTCAACATCAATTTTGTTGTCTCCGTTCACTATTTCCTGTATTTATGAGACTGAAGCTTAGGGTGAAATATATAGTCCATAAAAGAAAAGGGAGTCCAATGAATGACGATCATTCATATATACCGCTATCCATGGTAAACACATGGGGTCAGAAAGCTAATAATACCGAATGTCCAATCAGTTAATTCAGCTTTTTTCCACAAATTAAAGCCGTTAGGAAAATACTTGTAGATAAGCTGACTATTTCAATTATTCTTCTCCCTCTCGACTAATGCACGAGTCTTTATTATAGCTAGATGGCATTACCAAATTGATTAGAGTCGATATGTTTGGCTGCTTTAACCAAACTTTTATTTGTAATGCTAATTTCAATTCAATCAAATTCAGAAACAGTGAGTTAGTTTAGAGGACTAGACTATTAGACAAATTTATGATTTGTATTATTGATGATACGTAAAGACTTATTTATAATAAAACTTATTTATTATACTGCGACTGCAGCTTTGTAGAATTATCACATTTTCAACCATATCGATAAAGAAATTGGGGTCGTTCGAATATAACAACTGAGTCGAAGAGCAATAGCTTGCATACTTTTTTCTGCTTAATAACGGGTGATTTTTTAAAAGTTAAGTTTTTCAGATTGGCGGCACTGGTTGATAATGGCATCCAAACGTCATCTGTCGAATTGAAAATTTCAGTATACTCTACCATTTCATGATGAAAAAACTTACAAACGAGTTACGATTGCAAATTGTTGAAATTCACGATCAAATTTCGTGCTCTGTAAAAAATATGTATCGTTTGTTACGACCATATTATGGTCGTCATAATCGACCTGGTGAATCAACTATTCGTGCTGTTATCATCAAATTTCGTACCAAGTTTACTTTGTTGGACATTAAACCATTGTCTCACATGCGTACACTGCGTACTGAAGAGAATATTGCAGCCGTAGCGTACAGTGTTAATGGGGATCTACGTTAATCAGTGTTAACAGATTCTGCTGCATGTATGACCCTTATAAATTTTAATTCTTCTCCACATGTAGTAAGAAATCGTACAATACTAGTTCTTGGGCAGAGTAAAACAAATTATATGTTGAATTTACCCATTCATAGGTCTTTCAATAGGCTAAACTCGATAAGTATAGAGACCAACTTGGATATTTTCTCTACGAATTTCTTAACTTTTAAGAGATTAAGAAAGGTCGATAACAGAATAATTATCAGTTTTTATAGAGTTACTTTTCATGATGTATTTATCTCATCTTTCTTAGTAGAATTGGGTATTATCCTTGTAAATAGGCAATAGTAGGTAAGATTCAACTCAATGCATCGAAAACTTTAGTTCGATAAGATGTATGAAAAATTTCTGGTTATAAGATATACATATTAAATACAACTTAGTTTATAGGTAATTAGCATTTGTAATATGTGCTCCTTTATTATAGGACAGTTTTAAACTGTCTGTTGATTGAGCCCTTGTATGTAAAAAAAATAAATAAATAAGTTTCGTCATATTTCGGAGTGATTGCGACTTTGACTTCTAGACTCATTCATTTCATGGCGTCTTTGTCGCAACTTCCGACTTCCTGGACATATTCCCGTCGTTTGCCCCTAACAAAAAATCCTCCGACATCCCCGATTACTGGGCCCAACTATTCCCCACGCACAAAGACGAAGTAAACCAAGCATTGTGTACGATAAAGGAAATTCTGTCAAACTGTCAGTCACTCACTTGGTGCGTTCGCTAATCCGAGCTGGATGTTCGTCCCGATTTAACAAGCAACGCCTTGATTGAAAGCTTATATTCATAGGAAGATGTCGACTTATGGCATTACAGATTTCGTACTTGTATTCGTGATTATACTGAATGAGTAATGCCGACTTTTGATTGTTAGCGATGTTTGGAGGACATAGTTGAAGGGATTGTCATGGGATAGCTGGCTGTTAAGTCGTGAAGAAATATTAAATCTCTAACTCATCGACTATTGGAAGTATTTGACTTCATGAGACTTTGAAACTAGACAAATTGGATTACTTAAAACTTTTGAACGTGGTCTTCGATGCCGAAATCCTAAATCTGAGAACCTAATCTGAGAACGTCATCTTTATCTATCACATAAGTTGAAAATTTCGATTTGAACTGGTATTCCAATACTTTAACCTTTAAATTAAGACAAAGTAAAACATTCCTCGTAAGCTCCTACTTATGTATTCACTAGATGATAATAATAATAATACATATATTTCCAACAGATAGACATCCAATTACAGGAAAAAAATACGAAATTGTAAAAAATTACAAAAAATTGAAAAAATTTGAGAAAAAATAAAAATGAGAGTATAAAAGGACGAAAATCAATTTATAATAAATTGAAACAGCTATAAACAATAACTGAATAAAACAAACTAAAAATAAAATATTAAGTATTACAAAGTCACACGTACACTGTGAAAATTTTTTGTAAAATTATCATTATTTTACTGAACATATGATGGCTAAAATTACTAATAAGTGTTGAATTGAAATTGTCATACAGTTTGAGTAATTTTCTCAGACACTTGGAAAAATCCACTAAAATGACTAGGAATTTTACAATGTTTGAGTGTGAATCTTACCTGAATAGTAATTATATGGAAGTACTTGTTGTTATTCAAAACTATACTCCTTGATACATGGATTGAATATATTTACAAATGTTTCATTAAAAAAAAGGAGTAGAAGAACAGGAAGAATATTCCTTGAATATAAACTTAAATTCAAACACTTGAACTTATGATTTACACTTTATTGACTTCATAGCATGACGCGTTTCGTCGTTACAAACGACTTCTTCAAATGCTTACAGAATAATCTGCTTATTATATCTGCATTAATATATAATGTTTACAGAATAATTATTCTGTAGTCACCTGAAGAAGTCGTTTGTAACGACGAAACGCGTCATGCTATGTAGTCAATAAAGTCTAAATCATAAGTTCAAGTGTTCGAATTTAAGTTTATATTCAATTATAATGGATTTACATCAAGTAAACGGCAACACTATCAAATAAAAAAATAAATGAAAAAAAAATATATTCCTTTCTGTGAAATATCAACGTTTGAAGACTCTTCCGGAAGAATATTTCCAATCTCATTTCCCATCCTATAGGAACAGTTCAACAAAGTTCATTATCGAATTATCGATTGAACTGAACGTAGAATGGAGTCTCGTTGGATGTGAGTCACAAATGAAACCAAGTGTGAAATATAGAAGTTCGATATCATAGAATCTCCCCTTCTTGTTTCCTGTCATATGCCAATATCCAAGATTTCAATCTATTAATCAGAAAAGTTAATATCATAATACTGGTTCCGTCGTTTATATTGTTGAGTTCTTATCGGATGAATTTTCCCGAGGGAAAGGACCATTTCAATTTGCTGACGAGGATGATTTAATTAGATATGGACTTTGATTTGTCCAAGAGATCGATTCAACTTTCGTAAACACTGCTTTAAAATTTTATTTTTATATCTGTTATACGTTATCAGAACTTATATATAAATAACCTTGTTTCCAAACAAGTTTGGTGTGGACTCTCGAGAAAAAAGTTTGAAAAATATTGGTTTTATCGTTATGGTGGTCTATTAAGTGAGTTTATGGGTTTAAATAGAGAATTAACTCGATATCGGGTTGTTAATTCCAAGAATTTAGCTACAGTTTACATTCTGTCTAATAAGAGAAAGATATTTTCATGATGTAAAAGAATAGTTTGAAACCCTGATTATCACCATTCTTGGGATGTGAAGGCACCCTCAAAAACCAAACAGACCATGCACTACAACAAAGAATAACAACATAAAACTTCTAAGTAAAAAGTGAAATAATAAATAAATAACCTAAAATATACAGCCATTCTTTCGATTTTTCGTGAATTAAGATATTTGATTAGTGTCATCGATGTGGTAGGTTATAAAACATACGTCGACCAGTTGTTAATCCCTGTCTTTGTTATATTCATACCTTCCGCCACAGTTAACGGTAATTTTGATCTGTTCTTTGATGCGTTCTCATCAAAACTCATAGAGAATGTTCTCTATGAGTTTTATAGTTGATAAACATGTTATTTTATTTGGTGATTTCATCGACCGCTGTTTGCTAGAGAAAGATACACTGATTATAGAGCCCTCATATTGTCTGCGTTCTCTCAAATTCTTGAACCCAGGCAGAAAACAACATTCTAAATTGCAGTAATAGAGTATTAGACCTGCTGTTGTTTAACCTGCAGTTATCTGCACCTGAGGCATTGGTGGGCCTGGTTGATATCGATCCCAATCATCCACCTTTCTGCCTGCAATTTGATGGACGGTCTCCTAAAAAAATTACTTTGGAGCAAACTTAGAGCTCAACTATAGAAGGGCGATTATCGCTTTAAAATCGATTGTGATACGATTATAATCGATTTCGTATTGTATTCGATGATGTGTGGTGTGGGTTGGTTTGAGATTATGGAACTTGGTGATCCAAATGAGGCTGCAATTTGCTGTATGAAATCCTTGGGGTATTTTCATGTCATCTGTTCTCTTCAAGAAAGGCAGGACTCAGAGATTTCCACATTGGTATAAACTTAACTCATGAGGCTGATACGTATGGAAGATGTTGCTTATCGTAACTACAGAAAATTTGTGAGCCCTTCTTGAGCCAGACGAGATAGTTGGACGAGAGTCATGGTGAAATCAGAGATTGGTTCATTCTACAAAGCTTATATTGCTACCTCAGAGCACTTCATTAATGAAGATCCCAGTTCCTTTATTCAGGATAAAAGGGGATGTACTAGAATTCCAGGAATCATGCAACATGAACAATCTATAACAAGCCAAATGATATTGTGAAAGCATTTGAGGATTACTTCAGTTTAGTGTATTCGGATGTTTCTGCTAATTGTGATATTGTTGGTGGGAATTGTGGAAACACTGTTGTTTCCATATAGTGTATTACAGAAGACAGGATAACAGGAGATTCCAGGAAACTTGATAATCAGCATTTTTCCTACGGGATGGAAGGTAGCTAAAGTTATTCTGGTGCTCAGAGGGAATGGTTATAGAGCCTCCACCTTGGAATAAGTCATAGTGAGAAATATAAAACCTTACTCAATTATAAGTTAAATGACAATAGAATATACAAAAACTAGAATAGCACTGCTGTTAGTTTGAAATTTTTCATTTTTATAATATGATGAATGAAAATGTAGTTGGTCTTTTTTCTAGCCAAGTTTAATGCACAAATCTACTAGATGAAACAGTCTAGAATAGCAGAAAAACTGCTCGAATGATAACAAAGAGTAATTTACAGAAAGGTCAAAAGAGGTACAAAGGTTTTACAACAAATCGATACAGAAAACCTCGGATATCGCACGGAATGTTGAGATAAAATCGTAAATGTTGAGTTTGAGCAATAACCCTTCGCGACAACCTGAACTCAAATGGACAACTGAAAGATGTAGATTTTGAGAAGATAAAGTGTTTTTGGGAGGTGAAAAGCGAAAGCAGAAGCCCTAAAAAATATGGATCCAAATTCTATGGGGACATTTTACGAACTGGGAAGTAAAGACTGTGTTGCTCATCACTTTTTCAAAAAATATGGTTCAGTTTGGAAATTTTTATTCCAAGAACCCATGCGTTTTCATTTTCAAAAATTTATTTTTTTATTTTTTTTTTGACACATACTCATGGTGTCAAAAATATTTGTAAGAATTAGATCAATAAATATTCCTAAACCTTTCACATTATGTGAAATAGTGGCTAAAATAAAATTCTAAACCCAATTTTATCCTAATAATTATTTCGTCATATCCAAAACCGTTCCAAAACTCCAAATATTTTTCGACCTATTCAAAATAGCAACAGATGCAAATATTCCCACAGGATTCATTCTATTTCGTATCGAAATTCACGCAAACTGTTGAAATTCGAATAGTTTCCATAATTGTCATAAGCGAACGTCCTTTCAACAATATTGAAATGAAAAAAGCCAAATTAAAATATAATAGCTCTACTTGGGCGGCTGACAGATAGGCACTTAGAGTACACAAAAGGTGTGTTATTATTCTCTTTCGTCGCCTCTTATTTCGAAGGGATCGTTGAAATAACATTTCGACTCTAGTTCATTCAAAACGAAGGATTAGGATTCTGTTCATTTGAGCGAATGCCAATTCGATTTAAAAACCAGTATGAAATATTTCAATTAATATACAGTACCGCCACAGTATTGTATTCGTATGAATTTTTGCAGCTGTTTACTGAGAGGTAGTTTTCGATTATTGTATTATAGTATTATGGGATTAGTTGAAAGAACAGAGAATTTTAAAGTAGCGGTATCTTTTCATGTTAGATTTGTATACTGAGTGATGTCCTGCCTGTTAATGCTGAAGAACGACTTCTTCTAACGATGTTCTTTACAACGAATTGAATCACACTGTAGTAATACTAAAGTGAAAAATACATTGAAAATACAACAGAAGAATTATATATTAATATTACGAGTGTTGTATGTATTTCCTAGGGTTTTTACTGTATAATTATTCAAATACAATTAAAAATCATTATTTTACTCCATATATCCCTCAGGGTGTAGCTTATTGTCGAGATAATATGACGCTTTTGACTAAAATTGATATTTTTAACAACGTTAAATAGCAAAAGTAAAACTATTTATTTCTTGTTACCTGACCGCTACAAATAAAAGCTTCATCAAAAATTGAGAAACAGCTTTCAATGGTTGACGAGAAGTGACAGGGACGTAATATTCAACAAAATTAATCTATCTAAATTTTTATGTATCAGAGGAATATACAGGCTCAGCATTTGCTTCGAAAATATATGATTTTACTCGCAATAAAAAAATCTTTTGATATTCGGTATTATTGATTGAATGTTCGCTGATCTCTTGGAGAAACATTGTTATTATATTAAATAAAAACACTCGACAATTGTCAAGTATTCTTTACAAATTTTTGTGAAACCAAGCCTAGTGTTTTTATTGAATATATTCAGTATTGTATTTTGTATATTGTACTATTGTGTATTAATTCATTATTAAGAGACTTCACATATATCTAATATATTTTCAATTCTTTCAATTATATGAATGTTGTTTCATTATCTACTATTGTTTATTAATTGTGGTGTGTTTTTATAATATTGTCATTCTATAAATTCATCGAATGTCATAAATTGCACTCAGTTGTTGTGTGTTTTTTTGTCATTAATTTTACTTTCCAAACTATATTCGTTTTCACTTCTTATTCGTTTCAGTTAAGTTTTTGTTTTTTGTTCCAGTAATGTGATGTTGTTTTCATTTTTCATATATTCAAAATGGTTCTTCTTGATGATATTGCCAAGAATAATCACATCTTCAACACTTTTGAGATGAAAATGAAATGTTAGATTCCGCGGTATTCTTTGTGTTGTTTTATGTATGTACCGATTTTTCTCCCAGTTTTTACATTAAAGAAAATAACATAGCTTGTACATATATCAATTCACACACATTGAATCATCAAAAACAACTTATTATTAATTTATACAGTCCTCAATTTCTTTTATTTTAACTTTATACATTCTAATCAGCCAGGCAATTTCTAATTTCTGAAGTCTAACCATATAATTGAAACCAATATTACAAATAGATCGCCTCTCTTTCGAACCAACTTGATAATCCGTTACAAGCCCTAAACATATGTCAAATGCTTTAAGCGTTAGGTATCTGTGAAATTTATCTTTGATTATAATGTATTTTGTAAGTAAATTACACAATTGTAGTGAAGTTATAAATTGAAAATTATTTGATTTCAAATGGTAATTATAAACTATTAATTTTGTGTAAAATAAGCATAAAATCTTATATTGGATATTACAGTTGAGTTACATACAAAGTTTTTTATAGCAGTTGAACCATAGAGTAAAGAAACATATTTCATAACCTCAAATTCACAAAACTAAGTTGACTTAAAGAACGGAAATTCATATATAAAAATTGTTATCTCATATGATCTGAATCTCATTTTCATCGATATTACACAGATGCCAAATAAATTCAATAAAATATTCAAATTATAGAATTAATACAGTCAGTTTGACACTTGAAAATATCTCGTTTATATGCAGCCAGTCGACTTCCTACATAAATTCAATGTCGGGTGATTTGCGTTCCGAAAGAAGCTGAACGAACGCTGCCAGATTCCAATAAATAAATGACAAATTTCCACTCATTCCGTCGACGCCATTTTTCAATCTAAGTTTCAAGAGTTCTCCGTCGAAATTATCAATAGATCGACCTACGTGATTTCCATTTGCATTTATATGCTTCTGTCAAGAAATCAGATATTCGAGCAATGCCGAACGGAATTTATTTGATATTTTTTGAATATATTCACGAAGGAATACAGCTAGGATGTTTTTTAATCGAATTTTTAGTTTGTTACGCTAAACGTGGAGCTATTTTATTTCCATATTAATTTTGTGAGGTTAGAATGAATTAAACTTGTTATCATGGCATTTTGCTTTGTGGGGATTGTATTGAAAATGTTTGAAAATGTAAGACCTACCTCTTATTCAATTATATATTCAAATGATAGATATATTAACGATATAATGAAAATGTCTCTACGGATCGGATGTCTATATGTTTCTAGATGTTTCTATATAGAAGATAAAGGCTGTCTCAGAACCAACTGAAGCTTTGAATTGGCAAAAAACACAGTTTTTAGTATTGTTGTTGTGAGTGTTTCTTTGAATCATAAAGTACATACAATGGGGTTATTTATGGCATAATACGTCGGGCAAATGGTCTCTAGGACTTTGCATACCCATTTAGGTACACTATCTTCCAATTTTCAACTACAGCTCGCGCTGGACCATGTTGCTAGTTGGTGTGAGGACAATTATTTGAGTTTCAATGTGTCAAAGTGTAATGTTGTTTCTTTCACAAGGAAAAGAGACCGAATTGACCGTGATTACACCGTAGGTGGTCAGGTTCTTTCTCGTTCTGATAAGGTGAGAGATCTTGGTGTAGTCTTCGATCAGAAGCTTTCCTTTGAGTCGATTTAGTTTAACCTCATTGCAGAGCAGGAGAGAAACTTTGTCACCCAAATTTTTATACAAATTACTGCACAATAGTATTGATTGTCCTCCTCTATAGTCCGCTTTGAAATTTGGTGTTACTAGGCAAAATTCTCGTAATACAGAATTATTCCACCTAGAGACTCCGAGGACCAACTTCCTATTACAATCCCCCATTTGGTTTATGGAGTCTACATTCAATAGAGTTGCCAATAATTGTGACATCACTTTGACTCCATAGAATTTGTTATCAGGAGTTATGTGAACAATGAAAAATGACTAAAATGAATTGATTTAGATTGAGTTCTCCGTAATATTTCATTGAATGCTATAATGTAGTTATAAGTTACTATTTTTTTTATCTTAAAGAATTCCTAAAGGGTATCCTAAAAGAATTCCGACATATTCTATCTTGGTTGGTTTGGTAGATAATTTTCTTTTAGAAACAATGATGAGATTTCTCTTATTTCTGTTGGAAGATAATTACATATTCTGTTTCAGAGATGCAAGAATGTTCTCGCGTCTTCGTCCTAAGAGAAAGTCAAGCTCTGATCTTTTTGTTAGCCTTGGATCTTGTGTTATGGAGATGATCTATCATCTCTACGTCTTCTCTGTTCTTGAATGTCTCCAAGACACCTCGATAGAAGTATAACTGCCTCAAATACAATATTTTTGCGTCTCTGTACAGCTGGTCAGATGGAAACAGCCTAGGCTTGCGATAAGTTGTTTTCGAGAACTTTCTTTGCAAGACCTCTAGTTTCTTTCTGTAGCAACTGGCTGCTGCATCCCAAGATGAAAACCCATAGATCAGTCTGCATTCAACATGAGCGAAGTAAGGTACTTTCAGTTGATCCGAATCCAATATATTTCGTAAATACCTAAACGTGTACAGTAAACATCTCAAAGTGGCGGCTACTCTTTCAACATTTACATCGTAAGTGTCTATCGATGACAACTACGAGATATTTGATGTTTTCTCTCAATGAGATCTCGACTATATCACCATCAATGTTCATACTTAATTTATCGTATGTAGGTTTGTTGTCGGAATAGCAACTAAAATGTACAGAACAGGTTTCATCAAAATTGATAGTCAATAATTTTTTATTAAAAACATTGATTAAGTCATCCTGAATTTTTATCTTCGTAAGTAAAGACGGTGTCGTCGGCGAAACTAGAGAGTGTACCCACTATGCCTTTTTAGTATCCATTAGCAGTATATTGTTCAAATGAATTATAAAGAGAATGGGACCAATTACTGTGCCCTGTAGTACCCCAAAATTGATGGTTCTTCTTTCGCTTATTGATGCGTTTATACTTACTGACTGTTCCCGATCTTTTAGATAACTTTCCATCAATTCTCTAGCTTTCCTCTGATCCCTACATCCACCATGTTTCTAGCAACTTCGCATGGTGAACAGTATCGAATGCTTTCGCTAAATCTAGAAAGTGGTTGAATAATATGAATATATGAATAAAATGCCATAAATATAAAAAATAAGTGAATTTAAATTTCAAGTCGAGGTGGTATTTTATAAGTCTCTGGTGAAAGCTGATTTTATAATCAATAATAGAAAATAATCGAAAAACAAAAGTGCAGTAAATTCTTATCAACATTAGACAGTCTGTTAACAAAATGTCCACATAATATTCATTTCCTGACTATCTGATTATAAGATTGTTTTCCAATTGAACAATATTTCTTTTTTTTATGTTCTTCAACAATGTCCCAGTGGTTAGTTTCTTCACAAATTTTATGATACATATAAATTCTCATATTTTGACCAAAACTAATGCGAGGTATACCAACAATACCGCCCTGAAATAGACAATAGATACATACTGGGTAGAAAACTTAGTCTTGGTACGTTAGCTCCTTCATATAACAAAGCAATTTTTAAAGCAACCAAAGCATATTGTAAGAAATCTGAGCTTTTGTTCACGGGTAATTTTGCATAGAAACATTTCACCCAATATTGCGGTCATAAAGACAATAATAGCGAATCCGCTCATCATCCCTACGTCCAACTTAATTTACAGTCCTCGTAAATTTGAGTGAAGTGCACAGCTCAATAAAACTAACTTCTAAACGCCTAGTTAACTCTTCAAAGAAAAAGAGCTTTCCACGAAACTCAAGATTACTTTTATGGTAGGCAACAGAATGGAGATGAACTACTAATTGCGGGGATATAAACTGACAAAAACCAAACCTACGTACTAGTTACTCCGAATTGTCATAACTCGTAAATTTCGTTGGCTCTGGATGACAGAAAGAGCACAGGGCAGTACTTGACTCGTGGAAAAAAGTTCGAGAGAAGTTTAATTAGCATTAGTTCAACACATTCGTTTTTAGTATTTCAATGAATAAACTTCCCAAAACTGCGATAGGAATTAACATATATGTGTTCTGAAAATCAATAAGATAACAGGAACAGAAAATGTAATGAAAATATTTTTATTCCTATAATTATATTTAAACTATATTGCTTTACTATTTTCAATAATATTCAATAAATTTTATACGAATGAATTTCATGAATTTTAACAATATTTTCTATTTATTGCATAATAGTTTTATTCCTATAATTGTATTTGATTTTATCAGTTCTGATTTCATATCACAAAATCTTTTTTTCAAAAGTGAACTTTAAAATTTTAAAGTACAAAATTGAAACTTTTGAACTTTCGTACTACCAATTTTGTTTTTACTATCTGTTGTCTTTCCTGTTTCGTAATTAGGACCTGTCCTGTAAAACAATGCAGTGTATGTTCAATAAATAAATAATCAAATAAAAATACGGAACAATATTGAATTATAGAGACTATCACTAGGTAAGAATCGAATTCAAAATTGAAATGATAGAGAACAAAATATTCTCTGGGTTTACGCCACTACTAGTTTAACTGAACATTTTGACTTATATTTTAGTATCAAAATGTGTCCTTGGGGCAGTCCTTTGTGGATGTGAGTTTGTGAACCTAAAAACAGCTATGTTTACCATTTTATTATTATTGCAGGAAGATGTATCGTCTTATAGTTCAAAAACCCATTCACATATTACTAATGGCTACAAAATGGTTAAAATTCGAACATAATTGATTTAAATTCCAAGTTAGATATTTATTTGGTCTTATGTCAGATACTAATTCCACTGATTCATGTCAGATGTCTAATTCATTCTCTTTTTATGCGTTCTTTGTTTTCGATTTTGTTGTATTCCATAAATTATAAATAACAATACCAATTAAAATAATTTCAAATGCCATTTCTTGTTTTTTCATTAACATTCAATAAGAACGACAAGAATTTAATCATTGGAACCTAAAGAGAAACATTATCATAGATTCATGAACTTCCTCTCCGTATAAACTTCATCTATATCAAATTACACATATGTTTTTCCTTCACGTTTTCGTATATAGATTATTTTCTATGGAGCACAAACAAAAACTATGGAAAACTAAATTGTAACACTGCTACTCTGTTAAATGAGGTTATGGGGATGGAACTGAAGAACAAACAATAAGACAGGTTACTGAGAGATATATAATAATAATAATATTTATTAAGCTGAAGCTATACAAAAAAATCTACATATTTTGAACAGTCAATTTTGAATTACATATCTATCTCATTATTTAAAATATTCTCTTTCAATTCAAGCTTAAATATTAAAATAAATTAAACTCTTGGCTTAATGTTTCACGATATATTCAACAATATTAATTTTTCAACATGTTTCGAGAGTGAGCTCATTTTCAAGACGAAACATGTTGACGAATTCATATTGTTAAATATAATAGTGAAATATTGAGCCAAGAGTTTAATTTATTTTATTATTTAATTATGTTTCATTAAGAGTTAAGCGAGAATTCAATCTCAGCCAAGCTTAAATATTTTAATAATAGTACTAGTTCTCAGTAAATTTGATAAATTATTGAAAGCCTTAAATCCGTCGTAGTATGTGCTATTTTCAGATTTAGAGATCTTACAACTTTGGTTATATTTTTTATTACATTACATGGAACCAACTGATTTTTTATTTTAAATATGAATATATATGAAAAAAGTGTATTCTTTGTTTAACAGACATTAGTTCCAAAGAGTTCAGCATAATTTTAACCGGAGTATACCAATTGCATTTCAAAATTGTTCGCATGGTTCTATTCTGTAACTTTTGAAATTGTTGTATTTTTTCTTTTTATGTGGGATTATTATTGATTTGTACTACAATAACATCACATATGTCGACAGGTTCTTTCCTATTCTTTAAAAAAAATTGATTTTTCAAAAGGTTTTAGATGAAATCAATATATTCATTGAAACTCAATTTTTCGTGTAATATAAGCCTAAATATTTTACTGTTTCCACTTCTCTAATTTTTTGTTCATTAATCTTTATAGTTATATCTTCATTTTTATTGGTTTTAAGGGTTTTACTTGTACTCAAAACTATGAAGTTAAATTCTTGCATATTAGAAATAAGCTATTGTCACATAACCATTTAATCATTAACCATTTTGCACAGAATAATATACAGAAAGTATATTAACACATTAACAAATAACCATTTAACTCATTAACCATTTTGCACAGAATAATATACAGAAAATCTTCATGATCATTCACACTTTGAAAAGATTGAAATGATGAGAAGATAAATTCAACAATTCTGTATTTTTGCATCTTGTGCCAGTCCTATCCTGAAATATTTGCTTGCATACCGCAATTTCTCGGTCAAACACCCCATTGTGAAGATTTCTTCTAATTTTTACGTTTCTCCTTCACGCGCATCTGCCTTTTCAATAAGTCAAGTTTTAGGGTACCAAAATCTGAGGTAGTTTCTCAGAGGGGGGCCATTGTTATATGCCCGGCGGTTTCGGCCTTTTCAAATTGGGGTAAATGTGGTTGTTTTCGCAGTTGGATGCGGACAATTGACAGTTTTCTGATAAATGAATTTTTGGTGAAATGATTTTTGTGGTTGGTAATTGAAAGGAGCATCTCGAAGTCGCTATATAGGGAGGTTTCTTAGAAAGAAATTCTGCCATGCTTTATATTTTTGGTTAAATGTTATGATAGGGAACGAGGGTTTTACACCTTGCAGCTATTTAAATGGAATTGAAAACACGATGACAGTATGAATACGTTTTCATGGAGGGCTATTTCACCTTTGAATTATGTCAATATAATCAATTATTTTCATATTAAATCATATCTAAATGGAAAGAAATAAACGGTAAATATCTACTTTATTATTGTTTTTGAGAAAAGGCAGCGGAACTTGCATATTATTTAATTTTACCAAGTTTCAGAAGATTTTTTCAATTATTTTTCATTTGCAATTTTCCAACTTACCATTTCTGAATTAAACGTGTTTAAAATACCTGTCAATATTTGAGAAATATAACCTGGAGTCGTTTAAGTATCACATCAGTACCATAAAAGGGCGGGGAGGCTTTACTCTGCTTGTTTTTTATGATGGCATATTGCTAAGATTCCTAAGCTCCGTTTCTTTTTTCTCAAATTATATATGCTGCTCATGAATCAATAAAACACAGAATGCATTGAAGAAAAATGTATATCCCAATCTTCACGTAGTCTTAGAAATGTGAAGGGGTTGAGAGCTTCACTTATTTTTACTGTTGAAGGAAAGAGGGGGAATTATTTGTGATAAATCTGCTTACTTAATACTCGAACTGTCATTTATAGTATCGTCGAACGATTCGAACGATTTCGAGCTATTTGAATATCAGTTTATTCGGTTAATGCTCTAATCCAGGGGTTCCCAAACTTTTTTTACTACGCCTCTTCCAGTAAAAATGGAAACCATCCACTCCCCCCTTCACAGTAAATTTTATGGGCATGTGAAAAAACCAAGAATTACAATGAAAACAAAACATGTATTTTTAATAACACAAAGAACAACATCTGAAAAGTCAATTTAAAGACATACTGTTAGAGAAAAACATAGACAAAAAGAACATTATAAAGTAGTAAACTATTGAGATGAGTGGGCTTGCATCTTCTTCACTAGTAAACCTATTCTTATATAAGTTATTATGTTAGTGTCTTCACAAAGTTTTTATGGAATAATTCGATAAAATCACTACATACAAACTTTTGTTCAACTGTATTATACACCTTGCCTCGAAATGATATTCAAAAGTTGCAAAAGCTCCAAAATAGAGAAATTAGGGTTATATTGAAGTGCAATAGGTACACACCTGTATCACTTCTGTTAGAAACACTAAGTTGTTTGAATATTAGGCAGTGCATGCCAACGTTTGCCCGGTTCGTTAATCATATAAAATAATCTAAATCTACAATATCAATATCTATATATTCAATTAATCAACTGACTATCTAAACAACGAGTAACAACTGAACAAGAAAATAAACCTTTCAGAAGGAGCAGATCACAGCAGCTTGATACCAGGTTTGCAATAGAACAAGCAAAGCAATGCGGAGATTGCGAGAGAAAATTGTTTCTGTGGTTTCTTAAGTAAAAGTTAAGTTTGTTCTAGAGATCCTCCGAGGAACAAGGAAATTAGACACCCAGAAGCTCAGGACAGTCGAGGTTATCATCGAATATTTGTGTGGAGGCTTCTTTTGTTGAATCGCGACTGATACACATGGTCTACTGTCAAAAAAACAGGAATAAAATGAGCAACCAGAAAAAACCTGTTCATCTCCGCAATAGAAAACTTCATGAGCCAGATGTAGTTCCATGTTTCGATGAATGTTCATTAAAAAATTAAGTACAACTTCCTTAGCTTTATATATCCGTTCGTAAAATAAACAGTGTCAGTAATGGGTGATATTCCTGAACGAAATACTGAGTAACAATGTATCAAACCCATGAAACATCAGACGCAATTTCTGGAAACCAACAAAGGGACATAATCGACATCGGTGTCATACTCAAAACGAAAAACATGGCTCTCGTAAACAAATTTATTATCTATGAAAACGTAAATAACGACACTACGGGCGTCTTCGAGGAATAAACCCGGTAATACCGCTGAATTTCCAAAGTCCATAAAGACCGATATAACAATCAAACGTGATCCAAAAATAACTGTTGTAAAAATATTCAAGGGAGTTGTCGGTGACAAATGGTTATCGTTACCCTAAAACAACATCTTTATTGAGCTATAGTTTCATGCCACATCAGTTAAATAATCGGGGATTTTCACGAGGAAGTGGAAACAACACAACACACTTGAAGCGATCTCCGGAATGCAGGGGTGGCTTCCGCGAAGATTTAGATTCTGATGTAATTGTTGACTTCTGCTTAACTAACTGGGAGATTATTTTGGGTTTCCTATTTCAGGAGAGATTCCCAAGAAAGGCTCATGAATATTATCTTACACGATTGTAGCTTGTCGGACTATAATTTTATAGCTTTACTGTTGTGACAAGTTTTAAATTAATGATGCACGTTCTAAAAGAATGGCGGCAGCTACTAGAAGTATAATGTTCCCGTTTTTGTGTCTCAGAAGCGGCAGAAGTAGTGGAATATTTTGGCATCATTTTATATGAGAAATTCAGTTGGAATGATTATGTCTACTTCATATCATCTAAAATTTCCAAGTAAATAAATTTTAAATTATTGCTTTTTGAATCAGCAATAATGTCACACTTCATATTGTTTCAATCTGTTTTTCGGATCGTCAAATATTTAGCAGCTACAAAAATTGCAAATAGAGCTATGCGAAAAATTTCAAAATGAAATAGATTCACTTCAATCGAAAGCATTTTAAATTGTTCAGAACTAATTACTGTTTAACACTAAATACTTCATTCTACTCGTACTTATATATTTAGATTTAAAACTTAAAACAATTTGTTAATAATAATTAATAATAAAATCTGAACGTAAATGTATATATGAGTTTTGTGACAGCTCTTGCTGAATAAATGTTATTGTTATTATTATTATTTTGAAGTGGTTTAAGCATTGTTGAAAACATTGAATGTTATTTCCAAAAACTATTCGCTCATATTCATTTCGAGCCCTAAACCATTGTCAAGAGTTCTTCGAACTGTCTCAAAACATGTTGTATATATTGTAAACTGTTTTGAATTGATTGTATTCAATGGATATATAAATCTTTCCAATAAACATTTCGATATTGGATGTTTAACAATGAAATTAGGTCGAATTCAATTCAAATTGAAAATTTACTGGAAAAAAAGTGTCAATCGAGAAAATATGGACTTATGTAACACTTTACTCTTTGTTTAACATTTGAAATGTGACAAGGTGTGTTTATATTGTTGAGAACATTCTATAATGGTGGCAAATATCCAAAGCCGTCTCTTATTGCAGAATGAAGTAGTGGAAAAAATAGAGTGAATTGTGGCAACAGTTTTATTTGGTTAAACTGAAAAGCTATTTAGATTTAAGCCATTCATTATTCTCCATCTTGTAAGGCTAGTATGCAGGTCGCCACTTTTTTGCTGATGCCAATGATGGTATTTCGCGAATGTTCAGAAGACACAATAGATAACGAGAACATAGTGGTAAGAATGTTGCCAATTTCTAGAAATAACAGTCCTTCTTGTTTTTGTTCGCTGTGCCTATGGCAAACAAAGGAAATGCAATTGTCATTGAGTTTTTCTTTCTTCTATTTGAACGGACGATTTGAAACTATATCATGAAAATAGATCACAGGTCAACTTTGTTCAACTTCAGCTCGCACTGGACCATCTTGCCAGTTAGTGTGAGGATAATTATTTGAGTTTGAATGTGTCAAAGTGTAATGTTATCTCTTTCGCAAGAAAAAAGATCGATTTGAGTGTGACTTTAGCGACGGTGGTCAGGTTCTTTCTCGTTCTGATAAGGTGAGGAATCTTGGTGTAGTCTTCGATCAGAAGCTTGCCTTCATTCCATACATAACTCAAATCATATCATTTGCGTGGATTTTAATAATTTCTCAATATTCATATAACTATTTCATGACCTAATCCGTAGCTAGTTGGAGTATGTCAGCATCTGGCATCCTATTTACACTTGTCATCAGCGCCATCTTGAGGCCATTCAGAGAAGATTCTAGATATTCTTAGTTTGGAGGGAGCAAGCAGTTCATCTACAGAGAGGAGTCAATCTTAACGAATTAATGAGTCGATTCAGTTTAATCTCATTATAGGGAGGAGTCAAACTTTATCACTCAAATTTTTGTACAAATTACTGCACAACAATATTGATTGTTCTCCTCTCCTGTCCGCTTTGAAATTTCGTGTTCATAGAAAAAATTCTTATACTACAGAGTTATTCCAAATAGAGACTCCAAGGACCAACATTCTATTATTTAGTTATCAGTTACTATTTTATTATGTTTTAGATTAGATTCAGCTCTTTGTTATATTTCTTTCATTTTATTTAGTTATGATTTAACATTTTTTTATTATTTTCGGTAATTGGGTATTATACCTGTTAAGATTAAATAATTGATTATTATTATTCTAAGAATGACCGGTTTTCAAAATCTTACATTATTACAATTTAAAATTAAACTTTTTCACCAAAAATTCAATGAAGATACATGAAATTATATTTCCTAGTTAGAAAAGGATGAAATTATCTGTTACTCAGTATTTTTATTCCTGATACAAACCACATGTAACTAACTTAAAACTGAACTGGAAAAGAGAAAATTCTTAACTTTAACCTGATGATATGACTTTATTTGGAGCAATGAAGAACATTCTGAAAACCTACAAAAAGCGATTTACACTAATGAATGAAATGCAATGAACATGATATTTTCAGGAACACAGTACACAGTACGTAGAATTAATTGAATCGTTGGAAAAATTGCTGTGATTGAATACTGTAGTATTGAGAAACTCATAAAATTAACTCACTAACAATTAAGTAAAAGATGTGTAACTATTTTTAGTTACGTGGCGTTTTTATGAAATGACTCCGTGTACATGTTAAAATCGAAAAGGTGGACGATTTACGTTACAAAAGATATTCATTGAACGAGGAATCTTCGCAGCATCTGCTGTTGTTTAGCTAACACGTTACTGAAGTTCAACAGTAATATAAGTTAGATATGAGTATTATTTCTGAAATATGTTTATGATGCGGATATTGCCAAAAGTTTTAATGGCCATTCAATGTTACTGACTTGGAAGAGCCATACGGCCCTATCCAATATCCACATTACAACTGACAGATGGATAGTGGGGTCGGGTGGTTTACCTACCACGTGTTCGGCCTGTTAACGTCACGAGACACTGCTAATCTGGAGACACGCAACGTAACAAATTCACCAAGTGTGAGGAATCTCAGATATCGCAGCTTCCAAAGTTGGTGGTCGATTAGATCGAATTCTGGGGTAAACAATATGTTTACATGGAATGAAACCTCAAAAGTAACTTTAAAGCTGGTGAATTATTATAACTTACTGCAGTAATTCCTTCTGTTGAGTTAGCCCAACGGATTCTTGGTATCAATCTATCTATACTTGGTTTTGAATTTCGAGAAATAATGTTAATTTTTAATGTTAGGTACTTCTTTATTTATTGTATCGAATGAATTGAGCAATGAAATGAATTTGACCTTATAGAGTAGTTACTTTAGGTAGCATCGGCGGAAAAATTCGTAGTGAACTGAATTTTATATATGCCTTTATTAACCATATCAAAATGTGAAAACTCGAAGCTAACGGAGATATAAAAATGAGGGAACCGGACGAAAACAGTTTTTCGCAAATACCTTTCAACCTCTTGCTCAGAGGTGAATAAAGGTTATCATAAATTTGTTTGTCGTGAGGTTTGTCGTGAAAATAGAATTTTTCAAAACACTTGTTCTGAAAGCGTGAATAAAAGGAATAGAGTTTGCTCCTTGGTGTATAGTATACAATCACGTATGTGAGTGCATTCTAGTCGCTTTCTAAGAGCGCTATTCCGAAAACGGTTGATTTTACAGAAAAACGAATTTATTTCAGATCATTTCACAGTAAATAATATCTATAATGATCCCTGGTGACCTCCGAGTATTGAATCACGAGATATTCGCGAAAAACTGATTTTTGTGAAATCTTGACCTTCATAAATTCTTGATAGTACACGATATCAATATTTATTTTCCATATCTTCATTACAACACCGTAATAAAGGCCTATGATAAAATCCTTTTCCTTAGATAACTGTTTAAAATGCCTGAAATTACGGGTTTACTAATATATATTTTGATGAGACATAGTAGCTAGAGTGTTTTTGTGTTTTCAAGCCTAATAGCCGATGAACTGACTCAAAAGTTTTTCAGTCAAATAACTGCCAAACTTGATTAAAAATCTGATGCTTTTTTCTTTATTTGCAAATTTAAAAAAATCTAATGCTGTTTAAAAAACTTTTCTGACAGTTTTACCGAAGTGTGTTATTTTTTTACGAATTTTTAGGCACTATCAAACTCTGTGCTTGTGTAAATAAGTGAATATACCCATGGTTTTTCAATGCATGCTTAAAATAACTAGATATTAATTTTATCAAAGGAAGTTGTTGATACATGAAATAACTTCCAGAAAAAGATGCAAAATTTATGAGTTTTATATCGTATTCCATCACATTTTTAATTTCAGCACATTTTTCGATTAAAAATTCATTTATTTCTCAATGAAACAGAATTTTTAATGACCTCATTCAATTTTTCACTTTTGAAATCATAAATTTCGAATGAATTAATTCAATTTGTTCAAATGAATAAAAGAATATTCCCTTGAAAATAAAATTATCAATGAAATTTTTATATTGAAAATATAAAATGAAATTTTGAGTTAATCTAATTAGCGATAATTTTTAATCAAAGAACCATCTCTTGAATATAATAAATAACATACTGGTAGCTGGTGAAAGCAGAGGTTTGGTAATGTACGCTGTTTATTTCAAAGTGACCTTCCCTTGAGTGCATTTGGAAACTTGATATATCTTTTGGAAGGACTGAGTGCTATCGAATGCACTGAGGCGATATTTGAAAATGAAATTCAATATAGCAACAGGTTAGGTTGTGTAAAAAGCCTTTCAACAAAATATCAAATCCCAGTTTTCTTATTCAAGGTGATAAAAGAGTTATTCTTGCACTACTTCCTAAATATTTTAACAAATTTACCTTGCAGTTTCCATGAAAATAATGGACAATGATCGGATAAATATAAAACTACAGATCAATGAAAAAGCACAGAAAATAAAGAAATAAAGAGCCAACATAAACAACAAAGTAAGGTTCATATTGTGAAGAATTTTAATGCTGGAAAATGTTGATGTTGAAGCAGATATAGGCTGAATTATGAGAAAATACGAAAATACGAGAAAGCACAAAAATCGAAAGGAAGAATGAAAATAAGAGAACAGAAATCACATCAAATAATGAATAAAAATATGAAATTTACATAAATACTAAAATTATACACTCTAGTTGCAAAATAAATCGAAATACAGAACGAAAATCGTATAAAATTGTTCATATGTACAATAAATGACGACGAAATAGTGCAGAAGGATTTAAGTTACAAGGGATAATGAAAAAGTGAAAGAACTAACAAATGTAACATTTAGAATTTCGAAGTTATTTGCACAAGAAATATCCTTAAATTTTATTAATTATTTATCGAATATTTCTGTATTCCCTCCACATTATGTGATATCAACTTCTATAAGATATTAAGGAATGTAAGAATTAATTAACATCAAGACTGCTAGATCGTATCAATTTCTGATGCCGGTAAGTTAATCGTACATACCTATGTTTGTTTACGCTAATGTAACATCGTCTGTATGTCAGACGTAGCGTCTAATTGCAACATATTACATCTGTCCCATCAATATCAACATTTGTGCTAATATATTATTGTTCAGGAATTACACTGGATAGCCATCATCAAAGACACGATCATATCTAAGCGAATATTATCCATAACCGTTATAATTTGCATTACAAACAAGCCTCCCAAGAATTAATATAGTTAAACTATATTATATTCCGAGATGAGTTCATGAAAACATGTTAAATAACTGTTATTACACTTATAAGTGAATAAATGGCAACCATCATTTGAAGGGAAGTATTATTATACGATAGGTTTCAAAAATACGGCTAATGTTGCCACGCAAGAGTAGTTTTTTCCGTTCTTTGATAAAGGACCTATTAGACTCGATATTGTCGAAACCCAGTATTTGTCCTTGCTGATTTTTCAGAGTACGATAATTTTGAAAATCACCCAATTCTTCATTTCAAGGTGTTTCGCCATTTTTAACTTCCTTCAAGCTTCCTAAGTTCTTAAGTCCTAAGTTGCTATTTTCAACTGAAAATAACCCTTTCGTAATGATTAACACTTCAGTTGACTTTCTTCAATCTCATTTCGCTGCAAAATGAGAATTACAATTTGAAAAGACATGCAGTTTTGTTACTTTTCAAATGTGTCGGCCAAATGAACAGTCAAGAACAAATGGGGGGTGTACACTTTTAATCGATATGAGAGCTACATCGATGTTCTTCGATCGATTTCTTCAAGAACAAGGGTTAAGAATAGATGTAACTTTGCAATAGTATATCTGACTTCTTTCTTGCTTAGACTATATTGATAAAAACCAACG
Organism: Henosepilachna vigintioctopunctata; assembly: GCA_030704895.1. NCBI lineage: Eukaryota > Metazoa > Arthropoda > Insecta > Coleoptera > Coccinellidae > Henosepilachna > Henosepilachna vigintioctopunctata. The sequence continues at coordinate 4,523,955 of JARQZJ010000032.1, forward strand.
AAAGCATATCGATTAATCTTCATATCGGTTTTTTATATTTGAACTATTTCATAGCCCCTACAGTTGAAAAAGAAGAACTCAATCGATAATTGATAAGGCAAGTTTGGTATTGTTCATACTTTTTCTCACCATTTAAATTTTATCATTTTATAATCACAAGTTTACATAGATCAAAAGGTGCTTTAAATTGCAGAAAAGTTGGAAGAGGATTATGTGTTTAATAATTATTCAATTTCATGTTAAGCACTCACTGCAATATCAATATCATCATCCTAATTGATATATTTTGCGAAGTAAAGGACTGATGTTCATGCATATAAACAAAATCCTTTGGCTGATGGTTCAATTATTTTCCAACAGAAAATTGATTAACTATTGTGGTCTAATTGCTATTAGTAGTACAAAATGATGTAATAAAGCTCTCTGGAGTTCATATTACGTTCGGCAGTATCATTTAAATCATTCCATTAAACAGTACGAACATTTGAATAGAAAATACAAGAATTCTATTCCAAGGATTTCAATAACAATATGTTTAATGTTTAATTTCTTTAACTGCCCACCAGATATGAAAATTATTGTGTTTTTACTCATATAGCGGTTAGTCAACCTTCTTCATCGAGCAGTATTATTATAATTATACCAGGGTTGATCAACAACTACTGTGAATAAATCATTGCGTTCCTAAATATCACATTTAATACCAGTATTTGATCATATTCCAAATATTTATTTTATTCATCAGCTACAAAACGTACTATTCCAAAAATTTTCACATTATATCAGTTATGTAAATATTTCAAACTGTATTCATTTATTCAGGAGAATTCTGAGGTTGTTGCGATGTTGTAGATTTTCGTAATCTTAATTAACTTCTTGATTTAATTATTTATGTATAACCCAAATTTAGTTTCTTTTATTATTTACGATACATCACCTGTTTTCAGTGTTTTCCGGAATTTCTGAACGTTCGATCTATATAATTTTCTCTTCAAAAGAGAGATAACATAACAAACATAAAAAAATATAATATAACATAACATAGCATAGCTTAACTAAGCATGACATAACATAACATATCATAACATATCATAACATATCATAACATAACACAACACAACATAACATAACATAACATAACATAACACAGCATAACATAACATAATATAACATAACATAGTATAACATTACAAAACGTAACATAAAATTACATAACATTACATAACATAACATATACGGAATATATGAACAAGATATTGAAAATTATTTCCATTTCATAACATGTAGAAGACCAAAGACTAATGTTAATGAAGGAAGTTTTTTAAGGAAGCGTTAATTTTCCCTCTACTAAGACAAACTAATCCCCAAAAAGCCAAATTGTCAAACTTTTCATAATCACCATAATTTAACAAAAGAATTGATCTTTCTCTTACTGAACAGTTTAAAAGTTGAACGCCTAGTTAGTTGTCTCCGCGAGTTAAATAGAGCACGAAACGTCGAAGTTTTCCGGTTAGAGACACACCTCTTTACCTCGAACTTCAAGAAATTCTAGCTACATTTCATAAGATGATTATTAACCAGGAGTGGTGTATTTATTCGTCATCAGCTTTACATTGTGACATCTATATATTAAGAGTATTTATCCTTTGTTGGAAAGTACAAGGGTGAAGAAGTATTGTTGTCTTGTATTATTAATTGCTTGCTAGAGACCGAATTATATGCTATTGCATAATCGCATGTTAGAGACCGAATTAGATGCAACGACATATTTAGTTCAGTTTCATAAGTTACTGCACATTTTACTTCGGATCTATTATTCAAACATGCAGCATATAAAAGATTATTCAAGTAACTAACTTATTGATTCTATACAATGATGTCAAAGTCTTTCGTATAAAAAATTTTGGAAAATATTCAACAGTATATCACAGATCTCGTAAGGATAATCCTTCAATCCAGTATTGAAAGAATTTCAATTTCAATAATAAATTAATGGAAAATAATAATGTTTACAATTGCTCGAACTGATATTCAAAGCAAAATATGGAGAAATTCTATCAAAGTGTCATTCCATATTATTTCTTGAATTTCCATGAATTTTTAAAATCTTTTTCAACTCAGAAAAAGAGATTTATCTTCGAAAAATTATCTTTCACTAATCCTGAATTTTTTATTTTATCTTTTCATTTCTTTATCAAAATATGGAGGATTATTTTTTGACGAGACATGAGTGATTTTAATATTAATATCTCTTATATATATTTCATCTCATATAATATTATCAAAAATAATAATCCAAAAATTCACGATATAATTTGTGGGGTGTAAAAAATTAACTGTGATAACTACGATGAATTTTATATGGGTAGAACTTATTGCACAATAAATAGAATATTCGAACATAAACAGAGTTTTGAAGAGAAAACAACTAAATCTCATTATGGGAACCACTTGATAGAGGAAAGTCAAATATTTAATTCATAGGTTAATATATTGAATAGAGAAAATAAAGGGTGTTTTTAGAGGTATAGAACTTTAAATTGCAATGAAACAACGATGGAACATTCGATTGAGAAGAATGTTTTTCATTCAAAAGCTAATCTTGTGGCATTATATACTAAATTTGATTTTTGGCATATAACCGCTACAGCTAGCTCGGATGTAGTCCAATCTGGACATCCAATTTTCGATGACTTTTTCCAACATTTGTGGCCATATATCGGCAATAACACTGCGAATATTGTCTTCCAGAGGGCCAAGCTTCTGTGGCTCATCCGCATAAACCAATGACTTTACATAGCCCCACAGAAATTAGTCTAGCGGTGTTGAATCACAAGATCTTGGAGACCAATTCAAAGGTGCAAAACGTGAAATTAGGCGGTCACCAAACGTATTTTTCAATAAATCGATTGTGGATTGAGCTGTGTGACATGTTGCGCCGTCTTGTTGAAACCACAGCTCCTGGACATCATGGTTGTTCAATTCAGGAATGAAAAAATTAGTAATCATGGCTCTATACCGATCACCATTGACTGTAACGTTCTGGCCATCATCGTTTTTGAAGAAGTACGGACCAATGATTCCACCAGCCCATAAAGCGCACCAAACAGTCAGTTTCTCTGGATGTAACGTTGTTTTCACATACACTTGAGGATTATCTTCACTCCAAATGCGGCAGTTTTGTTTGTTGACGTAGCCATTCAACCAGAAGTGCGCTTCATCGCTAAACAAAATTCGCTCATGAAAATCGGGAACAACGGCAATATCGTTTTGTGCCCATTCGACGAATCTACGCCTTGCTTAATGATCGTTTGGCTTCAATTTGCACGAGTTGGATTTTGTAAGCAAGATCCTTCCGCAAAATCTTCCATAAAGTGGATGAACAGATCCAATTCCTGTGCTCGATGGCGGATGGACTCATTCGGGTCTTCCACAATGCTACTCTCTACAGTAGCAATAGCTTCTTCTGTACGCACCGTACGGTGTCTCTGGGGATGCGAGTTATCAATAAGAGTAAACGTGTTAATGGTTAATGGTTAATCGAATTAACTGCTCAGGTGGACGAATTTGTCGATGATAAAATGGACGTAGTGCGAGTTACGTATTCCACACAGAACCATTAGGTTCGAAATAAAATTGCACTATTTGCGAGCGGTGTTCAGGGTTGAGTCTATTCATGATGAATTGCCAAACCAAACTGAGAATAAATCAATTCTCAGCTGTTGAATCGGTCGCCATCTTCAACAGGAATGCCAACTTAAAGTTCTATACTTCTAAAAAAAACACCCATTAAATGTTTCAACTGTATCTTTTAGAATCGTCACAAATCAATAAATTCAAAAATTCATGGCTTCCACTCAATAGTCAATTAGAGGTTGATATAAGTCCTTTTTCATTATTTTCAATAATCGATTTCCAATTAGCAAGTCAGAAGAATTATCCCATCTGATATCTTGTCATTTTCATTCCACTTTCGCGACAATGCTATTTTCCTTCATGAATTATCAATTCTTCCACACTTTTAGGTTTAGTAACTTTTTTGTTGATGACCCGTCGTACCTAAATGATACGCACTAGGGCCACATAAGTTCGTATGGTGAAATCCAGTCACGTAGACGAGATCATGGTCCAGACAGTGCAACGACATAAGAGCCGCGATAAAAAAGGGATGCGGAACTTGCATCATGTGCTTTTATAATTTATTCCTCTTGGGGAACTTTTCGGCGCTCTTTTGCGGGTGAATCTTCAGAAGCGAAAATATGATGAAATGTAGGAAAACCGGATCAGGGAGCTGCTTCGACCGTTCTCATGTTGCGTAGCATTACGTTGACATTGTATTTTACGAGGATTTTATGCATTGGGGCTTTCTGACGAAGGCAAGACGAAAATTCCATTTGTGAAAATATAGTTTCACGGAAAATATAACAATAAATGTTATTTTCACAGTTTTCATCTGAAATTTGATAATATTTGTAAACGAAAAGTTTCATTAAGTCTTCCCTTAAGATATCAATATAATTTCACTTTCTTCTCAAACAATCGGAATTTTTTAATAAAACAATACTAAGAAATTTCTCATAATTTAATATAAATACGCATGACGACGTTTCGAAGTACTACTTCTTTATCAAATGCTGGATTAATACTGCATTATTAATATTCATATTAAATAATGAGAAAATTCTAAATATTGTTTTATTATGGATATTAATTTTCTCCAAGTATCGGCCTCATGAATTATCAAATCGAAATTCTCTGAATTAATGCAGTATTTATCTAGGTGTTAATATTAATCTAAGTTCAAATTTCAACAAGCCCCTTTACCAAAAATAAAATTTTTTTATCTTTCATTGAAATAGCCGTAATTTCCATGAAACCATTAGTTTTAAACAAAAGTACTGATAAACTTCTTGCTTCAATATTTCCTTGAGTTAAAATTAATATATGACAATATTTCAACAAGTCCCCCCTTCCAATCTCAATATTTTTCTACTTTCTAGGCATTTAATCGGAAATCTCTTATACATTGCAGGATTTACAAGGGAAACATTGATAATTAATTCATATAAGATCGAATTTCAGCTCAATTTCATCGAATTTTCAAAGTCTCCTCTTCTAATAAAAACACTTTGCTTGCCTGCTATTGAAATAGCCGAAATTTCCTTAGAAACCAGCAATTTCAAAAAAAGGACTGATGAACTTTCTGCTTCAGTGTTTCCTGGAGTTAAACTTCATATATGACAGTTTTATCATGTCCCCCCTTTCAATACCAATATTATTTTACTTTATACCTAACTATTCCGAATTCTCTTAAACACTGTTGGATTTAAAAGATAAGCATTTATAAAACTGCCGTGAGATATGTCTGGGTGGTAACATTCATATAAAATCGAATTTCAACAAGCCTTCTCTGCAAATAACAACAATGTTTTCACCTATTATACTTATATTGAAAAATATATCAAAAAAACATTAGTATTATACAGAAGTAGTGATTAACTTGTTGCTGCAATATTTCCTGGAGTTAAAATTCATATATGTCAAAATCGGAAAAAATCCCCCTTTCAATAGTAATATTTTTTACTTCCTATTAAAATTACTAAAATCCTCTTATACACTGCATGATATCAAGGAAAATCATTGATATACCTTTAATGATGCTAGTTTCTGGCTAAGATCGAAAATCAGGGATCCCTTTTTCAATAATTATATATTTTTTATTTCCTATTCAACTGGCTGGAATTTTCTTCCTGAAACTCTTGAAGCTAATTCATTTTTCTCCTCAGTTTCCATCCACCTGATAAAAGTATTTTATACCAAAACAATATTGTAATGGAAAATATTTAAAATATTTTTGAAATTTTAAAAAATGTGTTTAATTTATTAAATATTTTTTCACACCCTACTCAACTTACTGGAATGTTATTATGAAAGAGAATTATTGATAAATTTTTCGGGGGGATACAGTCGATAATATTCATATTAGATCAATATATCAGGAAGAATTATTCAATTATAATTATTTCTTTATTCTCTACTCAACTGACTGAAATTTTCTGGAAAATTGTTAGGTGTTAGCCGAAATACTGATAACATTTTTGCTACAATATTGCCTGCAATGATATTTATATACAATAAAATATAAAGATGCCTCTTCAACTAATTTTAAAAATGTGTTTTAATTCCTACGCAATTAACCGAAATTCTATTAAACACTCCAGGAATCAGAAGAGAAGTAAAAAGTCAATCAATCAACATTTCAACCCCCTCTTTCATTAATATTAATATGTGTTTTTGTCTTTTTTTACTTAATGTTTCACCAAGAGATAAGCGTCATTTAACTTTACATCATTTAAGTGACATTTAAGATTAAAGTGTCATTTACTCGAATATTTCCTACAGTCGATAATCATATACGACAAAATTTTTACAATCAGTATCTCCATTTAATATTAATATATAAAACCAAATTTCAACAAGCCCCCTTTTAATTATAATAATTTGATATACCTTAAAATTTCAACCATGAAGTCCCCTCATTCAATAGTAATATTTTTTTGCCTCCTAATCAACTAATTTTCTTGTAAACTGCAGTATTCAAAAGAAAAGCCTTGACAGGCTTTTCAAAATTATATCCAGCAGGTGGTGTTCATTTAAGATGAAGTTTCAACGATCCCTTTTGATGAAAATTTTTCACTTTCAACTCAACTAGCCGAAACTTTTTTGTAGTAGTAGGAAAGTAGTAGTTAGAATTGGAAACCTTTTTGAGGAGGTACATTGGGTGACAATATTCGAAGAAGACAAAGTTTCGTCTGCGAATTCGCCAGTTTGCGTCGCAGCTCTACTTTATGCACAAAATGACGGCTTATGTGGGATTCGAGGGTCGATATGGGGTGTCTGTATCCCATACTCGTGGCATCGCATGATGCTATTTTGAACTGAATACGTGCTCGGAATCATCATTTCTCTCTAGATTTTTTGGGAATTTCGAATGTCACCGGAATTGGCCGCGGAAGTACCAGGCCCTATGCTGAATTGTAACGATGTTATCGGAATAAGATAGCACGCAGCAGAAAACTGCTGAAAATACAAATACGTTTCGCGAAACGTTCCCAGAGATATATCAGTAATTCGGTCGCATTCTCTTCCCGAATTTTTTCCAGCGGAAACGTAATTTCTGGGGTTTCATATGAACTATTATACGTGCAATATGATGAAATGAAAGGGCAGCAACGACTCCCTAAGCCTTGACGTCACAGGAAGGAACGGAGTCAATAATTGCCTCTAAACAAAAAGGCTTAAATCGGTAAAGTTCCATGAAAAATATTTTATATAGTTTTTCCACATTTTTGTGATACGACAAGACTTCTACCTTATATATTCTGTAACCTGTGTCCAAAGGAAATATTATTGAACACAATTATTCAATTAAATCAACTCTTTTGGGTAAAGACTTATATTATAGATTATAGACTTATAATATATAGTCTGCGGGTAATTGAGAGTTATGAGGTTTGCGAAAAGATACTTTATAAACAACTTATTGTTTGTGAACCATATGCTATTAATGAGTTTGTAGTTTCCTGTGATAGTTGAGACTATTTCTATATGGGTAAACTATCAGCTTTTTTGTCATTTGTAACGGGGGATTTTTTGAGAGTTAAATTTTTCAGGTTGGCGTCACTGGTTGGTAATGACATCCAAACGTCATCTGTCAAAAAGAGAAGTTTTCAGTATATAATGCCATTTCATCATGAAAAGACTTACAAACGAGCAACGATTGCAAGTTGTTGAAATTACAATCAAAATTCGTGCTCTGTAAAAAATGTGTATCGTTTGTTACGACCAAACTATCGCCGTCATAATCGACCTGGTGAATCAACCATTCGTGCTGTTATCTCCAAATTTCTAACCAAGTTTACTTTGTTGGAGATTGAACCATTGTCACGCATGCGTACAGTGCGCACTGAAGAGAATATTGCAGCCGCAGCTTTGATGAGGATTGTGATATGTCAATTCGTCGCCGTTCTCATCAATTGGGCATTGTTACTCAACTACATGGAAAATTTTACGTGTTGATTTGAGTTTGAAGCCTATAAAATTCAACTACTGCAAGAATTGAAGCCGAATGACCTACCTTAACGTCTAATTCTTGGAGAATGGGCCTTAGAACAGCTTTATGGAAATCTGCTGTTTTATAGAAAAATTGTGTTCAGCGATGAGGCTTATTTCTGGCTTAACGGATATGTAAATAAACAAAACTGTCGCATCTGGAGTGATGAACAACCACATGCCATACAAGAATTACCGATATATCCCGAAAAAACGACAGTTTGGTGTGGTTTATGGGCTGGTGGCATCATCTGTCCATTTTTCTTTAAAGACTACCGTGGTAGAAACTTTACCGTCAACGGCGAACGATATCGAGCCATGATACTTAAGTTTCTTATGCCAAAGTTGGCAGAGTTGAACTTGGTTGACATGTGGTTTCATCAAGACGGTGCCACATGCCACACAGCTCGCGAAAAAATGGACATGTTGAAGAATGAATTTGGTGAGCAGCTCATCTCCCGAAATGGCCCAGTGAATTGGCCGCCAAGATGCGATTTCTTGTGGGATTATGTAAAGTCGTTAGTGTATGTGGACAAGCCAAACACGATTTAAGCCTTACAGGATAACATAACACGCGTAATTCGTGGGATACAGGCCGAAATGCCCGAAAATGTGACGCGAAATTGGACCTTCCGAATAAACCATTTGGAAGCCGCAGACAACATTTTCATAAAGTTGTCTCTCAAATGCGAAAGGCAAGAGCTAAGTAATCAACTCCAGTGAAAATTTTCAAAATATCATGCAAATTGAGTGTTTTAATTCGATTTAAAAAAAAAACTACGCTTAAAAAATCACCCTATATTATCTTCATTTTGACTTGTTTCTTATGTACTGAAAAGACGTATTGTCCATGGCCATCTATAGACACTTTCCTCCTGAAATTCCTTTATCTTTCACGTTTTTCCTAAATAACATACATGTTAATGGATATTGCATCGACTAAATTCCCCCTACAAACGAAATGGGACAAAACTGACCCACACGAAGGTGAGCATGTCTTCCGCGAGTTCATTTCGAAAGGTAAACGTGAATGTAATGCCCGTGATGAAACACAAATAGGATGAGCCCTTTGACAGAAACTCTTGAAGTTCAGCACATGAATCGCAGTAAAATTCTCCCGAAATCGGTTCCTTTGATGTCCACTTCAAGAGTTTGGGTTCGCGGTCATCTTCGGAATCGAATTTTTATTTCGTTTACGTTCGAAAAGAGTTGGAGTTCGTCGTCGTGAAATTGATTTCGGATTATTTTTCGTTCGTTTGCCAGGCGTAAAAAGATATAAAGACTGGGGAATGGGAAATAGAGATTGAATTTGAGTATTATCTAGTCTTGAGCTTGAGTAAGTATGTGGACGAGAACCCTGAGACATTCTAGTTATTCCGTTGATGAATATGAGAACCATGAGATCAACTATTCCGATATAAAATTAATCAATAAGAAGTAGTATTTTTTAAAGCGTCGTCTATCAGTCACGTGATGATTTTTACTGTTTTTTAAACTGTCTAAAACGGTCTAAACGTGTTATGCGGTGTCAGACTAACTTACCCACCATAACCAAAATCACGTGTAAGTTTTTAGTTCGAAGTATATCGAAATTTTCAGAATATTGCTATCAATTACAGGTATATTCCTATTAAATATCAAAACATGTAAAAACACTGATAGAAATTAAGGCTGAGAGATTTTGACTAGTATGAAAATAATGAAGGAATGTGTAAAACACATATATTTATACATTAATGTATTTATTGTCATAGGACGGCTGATTAGGGATACCTTTTTCATTATTAGCAATCGGAAAAACATCTCCAAAGTTAGCTATGAAATTTTAAGATGATTTGTTGGTGGAGAAAAATTGTATATTCTATTCACTGTAAGATGAGATATTTTTGTGAAGCTTTGATAATCAGAAGACAGATTCACATTAGACAAATCATTTGATTAATGAAATATATCATATATTCAGTTCCGATTTTGAAATTTTGAATACCGCAAACAAGGGAATGAAGCTTAATTTGTTAGAATCACTTCAAATTAATAAATACAAATATTCTGGCAACCTTTTGAACAGCCAAATCAATCATACCTCAAGCCCCCTTCTCAATCTTTTCAAAATTACTTAGTTTACTATACAGTAGTTCAGTATGAATCGATCCCTTCTACCTGTTATCTAACCTGTTTTCTCTGTATTCATAATTTAAGTTTACCTATTGTATGTATTCGAGAAATGATCATTAGTCTGCACGTACCATTTGAAAAAGGTGAATCTCATCGAAACGTACGTCATGCAGTATTATTTTTAATATATGTGTAAATCTTTGTTTAACAATTGTTGTATTATATTTGTGAATATTTTGTGCGCATTAGATATTGATATTATAGATTCAGATTATAATATTGGATAAAGTTTTTTATTATTATAATTATTTTTTAATAAGGCAAACTTATCTATGTTGTTATTGACATTTTGAGTCACCATATTTTGTATTTCATTATTCATTATTTATTTTCCTGTAATCGGGTAGTTACCTATTGGAAATATATGCTCATTATTATTGCTATCCCTGTTTTTATACCTTGTGTCAAAAATAACTATTTCATAGGTATCAGTAATCCAGACATATTTAATAAACTGAACAAAGGAAAAAAGCTTGACATCATAGTGTTTACTGAAATAAAACCTGCAATTAAAAAGAGTCTTGATAGTTTCAATGAATCAATGAGTTTTGAACTTTCCATATAGTATAGTCGATGATGAAATGGAAGAATTTCACCTGTTTTTCAACCACAAAAGATCTGTACTCAAGATCAGAAAGAGTTAAATTGTTATTTTTAGTGGACACCAGACGCGACCATCAACAGGTATCGAGAGCAAAAGACGAAGAATCACCAAGGACATCGATAGCTGAAGAAAAGAATCCCTCAACGAAGATAGTAATTGAACACGACAAAAAGAAGAAAGAACGAACGACACTGTATGAACTAGATGACTTCATCGACGTTTTCGGGGAGAAAAAACAACTTAACGGTACAGGCAATTCCTTTGAGATTCCCTCCACAACTTATATTAGCAGATAAAGGCAAAAATGCAGACGAAGCGTTGAATGAAGGAAACTTCAGACCTCGCAGAATCTCAAAGGATCACAGCTTCTTTAAATTAATTGTATTCGCATCTTGATGATGATTTGATACCCCGAAACATTTTCCGAAAGTTTCAAGAGATTTTTTGGGGATAATCTAAATTTTTTGCATTATTCCTGCATCTCAAAATGTATCTTCAATTACTGAGAAGATAACTTAGGAATTTTTTGAAAGTAAACTCCATTCTTTTTCTATCTCGAAAAATATAATTTACTGATGTTCTTGAGACGGAATAATTATATCGAACAGTCCAATTATTGAATTTAAACCGCAGCATCCTTAATATCGACGATATAAAAACCGAAAGTCCATTAGATAATCAACTGATTTCAAAAATATTTTTCTTCTATACCACCATGGTTAAATGTCCCCTTGTGGTGAATATACAAACACTCACGTAATCTTGCGGTTTGAACGTCTATGAAAAACGACCTTCTAACGAAAGTAAAGCTTCTCCAAGTCAGGTCTCCGCTGGACGGATGAATGAGAAAAAAGACCACAACGGAATGCTCAAGCTAGTCCATCCGATCGAGACCAAATTGGATTTGATTGGCATAATTGAGGCCGTATGATTGAAATCATGATTTCGTAATACTTCAGTATCTAGAAGATGTTCTCCGTGAAATCGATGTACAGGTCTGTATTGAGGTGGAACTCCCACTTCAGTTTTTCCATTAACTAAATGTTCGAAGAATGCAACCTGTTAATTTTCGATATCTGAAATCTTCACGATACCAATTTGTGATTCCAACAGTTTCATTATTTTTTTATCGGAAATTTCCAGGGCACCAAGGACATGTAGTTTTATCTTGCTATACTAGAGACCCAGACAGTATGTTATCTGTTCTCTTTTATATAGGACCTACGTGAGATCTGAATTGGAATATGATTCAGTAATATTGGCTCTTCATTTCAGTGTAAACATCAACAACATGGAAAAATACAGCACAATTTCTTGAAATATCTAAGTTTCAAGACAGATGGTCTCCAAATTCTCTCCGATACATATCCTGTGTAATATGTTCAACGAGAACGTGGATATCGAACTGTTGAACACTTCGACTTCCAGAATACTAGGCATGTTACTGCCTCGGAGCCCTTTGTACAGCTTCCTCTTTCTGTGTATGTATATTTTGTTTTTTATCACCTAATTGTTTGAATATTTGAGTGTTTCTAGATTAAAATTCGTTGTTTGTTTTTATTTCTTGTTATATATTTTTTTCTCTCTCTTTATATGTATGTATATATTGTATTTATGCAGCTAAATTTTTTAAATTCTAGGTGTTTTCTGTTCCATTCATATGTATAATTCACGTCATCACTTTTGCCGTTCATATTTTATATTTGTTCAATTAATTTGTTTGAAGCTCGTAGATTTTGTAAATGAACAAATGATGAAGCTCAAAAATTGAGAAATGAGCCTCTCTACACTTTAGTGAAATTACTTCGATTATATGCTACTTTTTCACGAATATTTTGAAATATTTCTCATGAATATTTCTCAATTACAAAAATCGCACTTCTGCAGAAATGAAAACATATCTTACTAAAATACAAATTGTGAAGAATTGAACTCAAAAAATATGGAATGATTATCTAAGTCAGTTGATATATTATCAAATTGTTGAACTATGTGAAAATTACATTCGCAATTACAATAAGAGGTACTCGAAAAAGAAATTGAACATTGCTTTTATATTCAATACAATCAACTTTGAAAATAAATAAACATAGTTGTAGTACTACAGTTTCAAACTGACCGTTCATCGTTGAAAAATTATCTGAAACTCTGACGAAAACAATAAAAGTGAGAATAGGCGAGAGTTCTCAGAGACATGATATTGCTCTTGGGGTGCCGCAAGGCTGTGTACTCGGACCTCATCTATTCATAATATTTATGAACGATCTGCCTGCGAAGTTGTCCCGATTTTTGGTGACACTATTTGCCGATGATTCATCGGTGGTTGTTTCTGGGAGGACTCCTGAAGAACTTTTGTAGGCATGTGAATACATTGTGTGGGAGTTTGTAAATTGATATCGAATGAACAATCTGATGTGAACGTTGACAAAAATGTTTGCGTTCATTTTGTCTGAAGGTCAGTGGAATTAGACCTTGAATGTTAAATATGGATACAACACTAAATATAATATAATATACATATATTCATATATGTACTATGAATATATGTAGACAGAAATTTGAGATGGACAACACACATTAATGTTTTATGTAAAAATTGAGTAACTCATTTTTTGCAATTTTTAGAATAAAGAACATTGTACCTAGAAACTGTGTCATGAATGTGTATTACAGTCTTCTATATAGTTATCTAAATTATAATATTCGGCCGTGGAGATGGTTTATAGAAATAAATAGGGTGTTTATTACACAGAAGCGAATAATTCGATTAATATTCGATATTCATCAAGCTTGTTCACCTATTTTCATTAAAAATTATACAATCGCCCTACCTTGTTTATATATTAACAGATGTTTACTATATGTTAAAGAAAATGAAGATAGGTTTATTAAATGTGATAGTAATCAGGAGTATTCAACAAAGAACAGTGATGTACTTATCCTTAAACCTGAAGCAGCTAAATTTGAGCAATCACTCTATTATTATTAGAGTATTAAAATCTTGATCCATTAACCGTCAAATTTGAAATTACTGAAAGCTCATTTGTTTAGGAAGATAGTTAAGTCATTAATGTTAACAAAGGTATTCTATAGTGCAACAGAGTATTTGAATGATTCGAATGTAGGCAATAATGTATGAATCAATTTGTTGTATCATATGTTTATTTTTTTAAAACGAATGTCCCTCGCATGTAACATTGTCTGAAACGTCCAATATTTCTGAGGTAATTGTTTTTTTTTCGAATGTAGTTGTATTTTATTGTGAAAATCAACTGAACCAATATTTTCGTTAGAACCAATATTTTTTTTTGAAGGCTGAATGGAAGAAAAGACTTAAAACTAGTTGTAATTATTGTATCAATTGAATGAATGTAATTTTACAATGGAAGAAATTTTTTTCAATATATTTTATTATTATATTATAATAAAATTCAGTACTTTTGTGAGCATTCATAGTTGTAATTATTGTATCAATTGAATGAATGTAATTTTACAATGTAAGGAATTTTTCTGAATATATTTTATTATTATCGATTTGATGCTTCAATGCTTTCAAACTCTTAAACGAGTACAATCCTGTCTTCCTTCAATATCAGATCCAAACCACACCGATATTTATATAGTATAAGTGGACAAATATAAACAAGTTTTGTTCTAATCTTTTTTCCTTATTGGCCTCAATTGAGGCTCTTATTATAGTAACTTACGCATAACACGAGCTTCGCGTTAATACATTCGCTCAAGTGGAACAGAAAAGTATTCGGAGAATGGTTTAGTGTCGTTAGAAAAACACATTATAATGTCAAAGAAAAAGTTAATGCGTTTTGACTTCTGGATCACACAGTAGCAACGCCGGGATACAGTCTGTTGAAATTTGATCTGAACAAATTATTATCGCAGGCCATATGTTCAACTGTTCCACGTTCCTTTTAATAGTTCCTGGTTGTCGTCACAGACGACTCTATTGAAAATAACAGTGAAAATATCCTTACTATTGCGTACGTACTCATATTTGTAAGTGGGATATATTTGTCTGACCTCTTTTCTCTGAAAAAACGACTTTATAATCATAATTGTACACGAAAAACTAGAGTTACCACCTTTAAAGGACTTTTACACGTGATAAATCGAAATGAAGGAATTTGATTTGGTCAACCCTTTCATTTCGTTAATTTATTGTGATCTAAGGGGATGTAAAAATGTAACAAATCACTGTTTGTTACATTTTTACAGGTTTTGTACTCATTTAGCTTCCTTCGAACTAACCCTGCTGCATTTTATTGTATATCAAACTTTCCACTGTAATTGGTTTTGATTATATTGTGAATGAATGTATTAGTGCTCGATATGAAGCCTTACAGCTTTCACACTTAACCTTTCACACATTAAGAGAGTACTTTAACTTATTATAAAAAAGCCGATGGATTTAGCTCTGTGGAGTTTTTTCCAAATCGAGCTCGTGGTGGCGGTCCCCATGGCAGTGATCTTCCTCGTGGCGTTGATTTCTGTTTATCCCAGACAATTCCTGACATTTATTGCTGTGGAAAATGGAACCGCTTTCTGTAATTCCTCATAGTTTTTCACCGAGTACTAGTTCTCTGAAATAATGACAGGAAATTATTTGGGCTTATACTAGTGGACCCTAAGATGATTGGAACACGACGTTCATGTTCAAATGTATCTGCACTTGCACTAGAAGTTTTGACATCTAGAGATTTTATCGGTATTGTTCCCATTTTTTTTGTAAACTAGTACAAAGTCAGGTCTATTGTGGGAAACTGTTTAAATCTGTTATTATTCTTAGTTCTTAGTTCTTAAAACAGTCAATCTGCAGGTGAAGGAGAAACGAAGAAGATTGTAGAGTATTTGTCCCAAATTAAAACAGTGCATACTTTACTATTTTATTTTTGAAATGGATTGATAATAATAATAATTCCTTTATTCTCAACAGGTATAATGCCCAATTACAAAAAATGATAACATAATGTTGAATAATTAATAACTGAATAATTAAAATGGAAGAGATATAACAAAGACCTCAATCTAATCTAAAAAAAAAATTAAATAGTAACTTATAATTAGATAATAACATTTGCTGAAATATTACAAGGAAGTCAATCTAAATCAATTCATTTCGTTTGTTCATATAACTCCTAATATTAACTTTTATGGAGTCAGAGTAAATGTCCTTGGAGTCTCTAGGTGGAATAATTCTGTAATACAAGAGTTTTGTCTAGGAACACGAAATTTCAGAGCAGACAAGAGACGAGGACAATAAATAATGAAAGAATGAAATTCATCGTTCCAAACTACGAATTTCAAGAACCTTCTCTGAATATCCTCAAGATGCCGTTGATGGCAAGTGTAAATGGGATGTCAGATCATGGTGCCATACCCCAACTTGCTACGGATTAGGGTATCAAATGGCTTCATCAGATGTAGATGATAATCTGGGCTACATCTAAACTGGATGATAAACAGTATTGGCAAAACAATATTGTTATGTTTCAACTTAATTATAGTGATAATCAGAAAACTACCTAGTTTTATTTAAATTATATATTTAGATTTTCATCAAGTATCGGCCAAATCGATCAATGAAAGGAAAATTGACTAAAATGAAGTGACTTAGATTGAGGTCTTTGTAATATTTCATTCAATTTCATTATTTAGTTATTTATTACTTTTTTTAAGTACTTTTTTATTTTTGAAAGAGATAAATATTACTTAACGGCCATAAATAATCATTTCATATATTGCTATTTCCTTCAGTGTTACCAACTGAACGAGTTCTTAAGTACCTACATTCGAACATTTTCTATAAAAATTATTCTCATAGTAAAAAATTCTCTCGTCTCACAAACCTACTACATATAATAATGAACCTAATTTAAATATGTGTATAATTAGCTGAAAGTACGTAGAACATTCTCCAAAGAATAAAAAGCGGGCCTTAAATCATTAACAACTAGGTCATAACTCATTAAACTGAAATGAATTATCACCGCCAAATTAATCATTCTGAGACTTGAAAAAATTACAGTGTAATTTGTACCTGTCAACAAGCAAATAGAACAGTCAAGACGATAACGCTTCAATAAAAACAATTCGAAACCACTTGCCCTTCCGGTGATGATATACCTATCAAGTTCCCTCATTAGTGTTATTTCCGGTGTAACGTAGTCAAATCTGGAAATTACCTCGAAATAAAAACTTGTATCGTGAAGTCATAAACGTCACATGAAATTTTTATAGTAATCAAGTGTACTTTTCACTGTTTTTATTGCCCAACTCTATGCACAAATGTCTTGGAATTCTCTCCGATATACAGGATGTTCCGAACAGGGGTGGAAAATTGTCTAAATGAAAAGTAGTCTATTATGTGAAAAATGATCTAATGGTCTATTGTTGGGGAAATGAGAGGACGTTTTATTCATTTTTAAATTTTTTGAACGGAGACTTTCCCAGTGTTTTTCTTGTCCCTTGCAGTTTCACTTCAGTTTTTCTTGTTTCTTACACTTCAGTCAGTATTTTTCTTGTCCCATGCAGGTTTTTTCTAACTTTAACTATTTTCAATTGAAAAATCCAATTCTAAAGGAATCTATGAAGAAATACAATAATAATACTATAATAAAACATCCTTTGGGCTGTCGTCACTCCTGAAGATGTTTTCTATTTTTTCAATTTTTTTATGTTTTTACTCGAGTTCTTCTTTAAATTTTGTCATGAAGAATAATAGCGTTAGTGTAATTTTGTCCCGTTTACTCATTAGAAAATAACCGAAGAAACATGCTGTATGTTCTTAAAATAGTTATATTTTTTTATTCTATCTTTGAAATTGAAAATTGAAAATATTTTTGCCACAATATTTGTAGACAACTATGTCATAGTGGCTTTTGACTCAATGTTTATATAAGGAACTACCCTTCACATTGACCAAGAAACCCACCCTAAAATTTTTCGCGTTTATTTCTAAACACCCTGCGTAATATAAAGTATAAAACTAAAGGATTTTACTATGTTCAACTCCTTCACATCATTCTATATAATGTATGTTTCTTCCACAGGACCCTCTGTACTAAGAGCTGCTTTGTTCAATTTTATTCTTTTTTTTTATCGTCTTATTTTATTTGTCTAAGTTTTATTCCTCAATAGGAAAAAACCTGTTGACGTATGTGAAATTATTGGTGTTCAAATCAATAATAATGCCACATTTTGAATATTGCCCCACTTTGTTATTTGGTTCGACTGAAGAAAACTTTAAAAAATTACAAAAGTTACAAAATAGAGCCATGCGAACTATTTTGAAGTGCAATAGGTATACCCTTGTAAAAATTATGCTGAACTCTTTGAAACTAATATCTGTAAAACAAAGAATACTCTTTGCTTCAAATATACTCATATTTTAAATTAAAAAATCAGTTGCTTCCATGTAATGTAATAAAAAATGTAACATTTGTCAGTGATATCATTTGTCAGCATGGGTATAATACTAGAAATACTGATAGTTTTTATATCCAAAGTTGTAAGCTCTCTAAATCCAAAAATAGCATATACTGTGACGGATTTAAGGCTTTCAATAATTTACCAAATATATCGAAAACTAGTACTAGTATTAAGATATTTAAGCGTGATCTTAGAAAGTATATTTTATATAAAATACGTATATAATTAAAAGTTGACAGTTCAAAATATGTAGTTTTTTGTATCGCTTCAGCTAAGTAAATGTTATTACTTTTATTAGTATATTATTATTTTTTCATTTTTCGACAAGTAAATTGTTTATACCTATATTTATCTATTCATTTTGTTTCAGTTACATTTAATACACATATTTGATGCTTAAAACTGTTTAAAGTAACTTGTAAGGCATAAATTGTAATAACTTTTTGAAATTTTCCTCTTTTTTCAGATTTTCCGTATCAATAGTAATACTTGTGCTATGCATGTTCCCATATCATTAATATTAAATCATCTCTGTTACAGACTTATCAGATGCTTGTGATACTGGAGGGAATAAATCACTTATTTTAACATCATCAGGATCTCTCCTTTCGAAATGCAAACTGTAACTTCAAGATATTTTCCGGAACTCGGGGTATATCTCATAATGAAAGATAACCACTAACTACAATATTGAAGTCGAATAAAGTCGATTACCCGCTTTCTTGAATCATCCACCTCGCAGATAAATTGACACAAAACCGCTGGAAATCCTCTCCTAAAT
Source organism: Henosepilachna vigintioctopunctata (assembly GCA_030704895.1). NCBI lineage: Eukaryota > Metazoa > Arthropoda > Insecta > Coleoptera > Coccinellidae > Henosepilachna > Henosepilachna vigintioctopunctata. The sequence continues at coordinate 4,543,073 of JARQZJ010000032.1, forward strand.
TCCCTTTGGACCTTCTGACGAACAACTTGAAACTTATCCGAAATTAATTTACCCCAGACCGACCTGAATTATGCAGATTTTCTTGGAGGTAAATAGCTTCAGGAAATTGTGTAAAATAAACAGAAACTGAAGGTAGATTTCGTGATGATCGACTGAAACGGAGTTTTTTCAAAGGAGTTATCAAAAAGAAGCCTTTGGTTTGTTCAGGTTAGTGATTTACTTGTAAGAAATTCGCGAGAATATTCTCTCTAAAGTTTACTTTGAGGGAAACTCTTTCTAGTTATTCTAGTTGGTAGTTTGGGCTTCCTTCCTAGTTAATTTTCAATTTGATGTAGAGAAAGAAAGTTTCACCTTCAAAACTTTCATTTCATTTTTTTTGGCTGCAGAATTCATGACAGTTTCACCGATTTATTATCGTATCAAAGCCATGCTAACTTTGAATATTCTTAACAGCAATTCAAATCTGTTCAGATGTTTCTCTTCAATATCATATAATATTGTTCCTTTCAAAATATTTGGTTGTACAGTTTGTTTAGTCTTCCAAACAGTACATCCATTTGGTCATTTAGTACTGCCAAGTCCTATTCGAATACCCATTCCTTCAATTTTAGGGTCACCAATGTTAGGATGATATTCGAAAACACCTCTACTACAAAGCAAACTGAAAATGTATTAGACAATTATATAGCCACACTTTGAGTACTGATCTACGCTTTCGTTCAAATTACCTCAAACTGAGTTAAGTGAGTTTCAGATATTGCAGAATAATACAATAAAGCTTATGTCATAAAGCTTGGTCAGTCAAATACACGACCATCAAACCAGAAGTTCGTTCTCACAAGGTGAGAAATCTTGGTGAAGTCTTCGATCAGAAGCATTCCATCACTCCACACATCCCCAACTTATTACATCTGCCTGGAAAATATATGGATTCGTTATACGTAATGGCAAATTCTTTAATAATTCCTCAACATTCTTAGGACTATTTCATGCCCTAATCTATAGCAAGTTGGAGTATTGCTGCACGATCTAGCATCCTATTTACACTTGCCCTCAACAAAATCTTGAGGATATTTAGAGAAGGTTCTTGAAAGTAATAGTTTGGAGGGAGGATGAAGATTATCCACAGAGAGGAGTCAATGATAACGAATTATTGAGTCGATTTAGTTTATTCGCATTGCAAGGCAGGAGAAAAACTTTATCAATAAAATTTTTGCACAAATAACTGCACAACAGTATTGGTGCTCTGATTTGAAATTTCCTGTTCCTTGGTAAAATTCTCGAAATATAGAATTATTTCACCTAGAGACTCCAAGGACCAACTCGCTAATACAATTCCGCATTTGGTTTATGGAGAGTTGCCAATAATTGTGACAATCTCTTTGACTCCATAGAAGTTATTATTAGGAGTTATGCGAACAACGGAAATTAAGTAAAATGAATTGATTTAGATTGAGTTCTTTGTAATTTTTCACTAAGTTCATCTGTTATTAATGTTTTGTTATCAGTTATCAGTTGCTATTTTAGTTTTATCAAATTGAGTTCTGCTGTTTCATTTATTCAATTATTATTCATAACAAAACATTATGTTATTATTTTTTGAAATTGGGTATTTTACCTGTTGATAATAAAGAACTTATTATTATTGAAACATAATAGTTCTGGGCGATAGAGTTTTCAAAGACTATCATGGGATCAACAAACAGGTACACAGTCTTCCTCAAGGTGCTGTTACTACAAGGTTTCCTCAGTTTGTCGTTGGCAGGCTTTAGGAAGTGTCCAGCTGTTCTTCCAGGTATATTAGGACTTTGGCACAGTCCTTCTCACCAGTTTTCTTGATTCACATCCTGCTTTTGCATCATGAGTGAACTCCCAAAGAACTACTGACTTATTTTTGATTTTAAACTTCCATTTCACCATTCAAAGTGCATCCACAAAAGAACTCCTCAGGAAAATATTCTTCAAATCAATATGCACTTCGAATGAAATGATTCACGGAAACTGATAGCGCAATTTCCGTATTACCGCAGCTATAATAAGGATATACGTTTCAGAACAATAAGATAGCTTCTTCAGCAGGTGAATCCAAACCTATTATTAGCAAGAGGAAATATAAACAAAAAATAAAATGTATCGTTCAAGAAAACAATGAACTATTAAATCCTCAATTCTTAACGAGTTCCTATTAATTTTCACGTCAGAATTGCTTTCGTTACGCCTACTTTAAAGCAATTCATAAGAAAGTTACATGAATAATTATAATACATAGTTGCTGATCATCATTCGAGCGAGCTTTTCTGTTTCATTTACAATATTTTGTAGGATGTCACGGTTTTATTGTTGGGTTTAGGAAAGGACATTGTAATTTGAAACAGTTAAAACACAATTATGTACTAATTAGATCATCTATTTAGTTGACGCTTCATTAGCATAGCTTGAGGAGTAACAACCTCTGGTATTGTTGAAATTCGTTGTTGGATTCCACTGCTTTGAAAACTCGAAATCGACATAGAATGAAACAAACGAGTAGGTTGGGAGCAAATATATTTTCATTAAAACCTATAAAATTGAAAATTAACACACTCCACTTGAGTTTCACTGAATATACTAAAAACTCTACATATTTTTCGGGTGGTTAACTCATTATCAAGAGTATACAATATTACTGACATATGTTTCGGGTGCTTAACCCATTATCAAGAGTATACAACTGAATTTCAAAATAAACAACTTTCACTTATATATCCTAAACCACAGAAAATAAAACTGGTTTCACGGAAAAGTCTACCTGCTCATTACAAATAGGTACATTCTTCTTTTTCGCTATCGAAATTTCCTATATAATAGTTCAGCATGAATTGATCCCTTCTACCTGTTATCTACCTGTTTTCTCTGTACTCATAAGTTAAGTTTATATATTGTATGTATTCGAGAAATTGTCATTAGTCTGCACGTAGCATTTGAAAAAGGTGAATCTCATCGAAACGTAGGTCATGCAATATTATTTTTAATATATGTGTAAATCAGTTTAATAAGTGTTTTATTATAATCAGCATGATCTCTCTAATTTGAATTCTTATGAACATGTATCCCAAGAAACTTGATATATTGAGAAGTTTTCAACTCAACGAACTGAAGATTTAGGGTTAGGTGGGGATCAGAATCCCTAGTCTGAAAGTAGACGAGCTCAGTCTTGTTTGAGTTCAATATAAGGGAGTTACTGGAACACCAGTCGGTGAAGTATCTGACTACTAGTTCACAACCTGCCCTAAGTTCGCCAAAGGTTTGTGCAGAAACTATAAATGAAATATCATCGGCAAACAATACAATCTTAATACGCAGAAAATCATTATTAACTTTGATTTGTATATCACACTCTATTTCTAAATAATTTTGCTTTGTTTCCCACAATAATACATTTAGATTTATCAGTATTTAATGAAATAGTTATAACACAACCATGTATGCAAACTATCAAGGTCAATATTGATTTTATCAGCTAATTATTGCAAATTTTTGCCCGTAGTATAAAACATCATGTCATCAGCAAATATGGAAAATTCATAATTCTTACATACTTAATTACATCGTTTATATATAAATCAAACATTAAAGGTCCCAAAACTGTTCCTTGTGGAACAGTTTTATGTGGAGCAGGAACAGTGAAACCTAAGTATTAATTCAGCATTTGATAAAGTAGTACTACTTCGAAACGTCGTCATGCGTATTTGTATTAAATTATGAAAAAATTCTTAATATTGTTTCATTATGGATATTAATTTTCTCCAAGTATCGGACTCATCAATCATCACAGTGAAAGTACATAAAATTTTGAATTCGAATGGTATAAAAACGTGGTTGTATTTCGCCAGAGGGCTTCTATTTATGCTCTTATTTCAGTTAACATATCCGATTCCCCAATTTAAAACCACGGATATTTATTGTACAAACAGAACAAATGAAAAAGAGATAACGTCTCTGAAATTCTTTCATTTCACCGTCGAGGGAACGGACGACAAAATTGGCATTATCCTCAACCTTCGTCACAAACACAGGATGCTGCAGTTGAAATCTCGGTCGAAGGACCATCTGGGCCGCCGTTTTAATTGACCAATCTCTGGGACTAATTAGCTGGCCGACGCTGTTGCTATGCTTTGACCGTACGAAGTTCACCGCAAATGAAATTTTATAAACTGCTCTGTGCTCCTAACTGTCCCGCGATTTCGTTGCCAGTGGTCTTTATTGCCGCTCTTCATTTTGGACGGTTCCGCTCCGAAAAATCTGTTGCTTTTATTTTTACAATTTCTGCTAGGCGCAGCTGAAAGTTGACTGTGTACTAGATACGAATCCGGCTGTTACAAAATAAATTAATCTGACGCTTCTTCCTGTCGGATTAAAATTAATAATAATAATATTTATTTAGCAATAGCTATTACAAAATCATATATACATTTAAGTTCGAAATATATTATTTACAATTATATGTTTAAAACGAACTTAGCTAATTTACGTTTGAATACCTTAAGGTCACTAATTGTTTTTATGAAGCTAGGCCATTAATAAAATGCATTGAATCCTTCATAAAATATACTACTATTTCTAGACTTAGAAAGCTTACAAACTTGCTTGTAGAAAATGTCAGCATTTCTTATATTAGAACTATGCACATCACTGACACATGTTACATTTTTTATTATTCTATATGGGAAAAATTTGTGTTTAACTTTAAATATGAATATATTTGTAGCAAAACGTATTATCTGTTTGATTGAGCATGAGTATTCTCTGTTTTAGGCATGCTTTGGATTGGAGTATATCTATAACATTTCAAAATTGTCCGCATATCTCTATTCTGTAACTTTTGTAACTGTTGAGTTTTTTTCTTTACTCAATCCCAATAACAAAATGGAACAATATTCGAAGTGTGGCATTATTATTGACTTGGAGAGTAGTAACTTCATATATATCGTCAGAATTTTTCCAATTATTTTGGGAAAGTTGGGTTTTTTGAGATTTAAGACATATGAAGTCAACATGATCATTGCAACTCAATTTCTCATCTAACATAACTCCTAAGTATTTAACAAGTTTTACCCTTTACAAGTTTTCACCCTGGTTTTCAATTTCGATACTTATATTTTCGTTACTACTTACCTTAAGAATTTTACTTTTACAAAAAACTATAAAGTTAGACTTCATTACATTCAGCGATTAACTGTTATCGCTTAGCCATTCATTTATTGTTGTCAAGTCTCTATTGATCCATTCTGTCAAAGTCTATATATTTTTACCACTAACATAAATCATTGTATCATCTGTAAACAATTGTATAGAGCATTTTTTTACATAAAAAATAATATCATTAATCTATAAGGAGAATAGCAGTGGACCGAAGACGTTTTTTTGGTACGCCATTATCAACTCCAATTCTGTCCGAAAGAACACCATTGACCTTTACTTTTTGAGATCGCGAATAGAAATAATAATTGAATTATAGAGAATACATTTGAAATAACAATCTATTTTACATAAACGAAGCCTTAAAACCCCTGAAAATTCTTCATATCGTCACAGTTGCAATAAAATTTTTATAGAAAATCCTTTTTTCCGTAATTTCGTTGAAAATCTGGAAACTTTCGTTCATTGCACTGAATTGATATCAAGATATGTCATATAATATAAAACACTTCCCAAAAGTATTCCATAAAGTAGACATTCCTGACAAACCCAGTATCAAGAGTTTGACACAGTTACAATTTTTTCGTCCTATGTTCAAACAGTTCAAAATATTTCTGATTTTCATATCTCAACTTGCAGAGACATAAAATTACCAACATGATACCTACTTGAATGATCAAAGTAATCCTAGGAACAGAACAAGAATAAGTCATTTAAGACTTCAAAAGCTTGATGATCACGTCAAAAACTGTTTCCAGTTACTCTGCTTGACCACGATGTGGCCTACATAACACCACTTTCAAACTGAGGAATTGTTTCCTTTGAAAACCATCAGAAGGTGAGCAAAATTTGAACTGAAGGAGGATCTATCTAAAACAAGTGAGCAATATGAGTTAATTTTTGCTCAAGGTGACATTTATAACTCAAATAACTAGTTAAGAAATTGAGATATCCTTTGAGATGAGTTTTTCACTCTCTTGAGTTTACACTTTTTTCGAAACCCAATAATTTTTGCTAGCATCAATCCTATGCAAATTATGTGACGATCTGAGAACTCCAAAATTTTATCTTCGTAGCATTAGAACCCCTAAGGAATGGAATAACTACACAGCAAGTTAAAATTCTGGCAAACCTAGAAGCAAATAGATCCTAGTGAAAAACCTTCGGACATTTCAGATAGTACAACTAATGATTGGTTCTTCGAAAATTTGCTCAAGTTGTGATGCTATTTGAAGAGTATGTAATGCTTTAGAATCGAATAATTTTGGCTCCACAAATCTGTTTGAGAATCAAATGTGTCTTAGTTTTGAGCGATGTAGATATAGAACAAGCCGGAAAGCCCAAGTTTAAACGTAATGTGAAATTTAAACGAATTCAAATTGAAGCCAAATTATTATCTACATTCGAATCATCTCTAGCATAGTATATTTGAATGAACTCAGTTCTCAGATCTCCAGGTTGACATAGGACTTGTACGTACTTCAAGTTATCTAAAATAATAACCCCATGTGCATATTTTCAACCGGAAATATGTATTCAGTAATATTTCAGCTAGGAAAATATATCATGCATGAATAATGCAAAATTCAACTTTACAAATACAACACGCGTTCACTATATTTTATGAATAAGTCAATTTCATTTAGTAAATACTGAAACTTTTCAGTTAGAACGGAGTCCTGTTGTTTGTAAACAGAACAAAACGGATCGTTTGTGAATACAAGGGAAGTTTTCGTCCGAACGTGGCTTGAAAATCGAAACTAAATGAATTCTATTCGAATGAGCATGAATTATTATTTGAAACACAGCCGTATCGAAATGAAACGCAAAAATATCCATTAAAGTTGAAGTAATGGAAAGTTTCATTTTACGTTTCCAGTATTCACAGGCTGAAGCGAATATGTTCCTGGGGCTGCACAACTTTAAAAGGAAATAATGCACATCTGGCACAAAAGTTTCTAAGTGAATATTTATAACGGATATTACATTTTTCCATTACTGTCCTTCAAGATTGTTTATTTATCAATTTTCGTGTTTTAGACTCACTGAAATGAAACTTAAATGTATTTACAATGAAACTAAATAGGAACATAAATACCATATTGAATAAAAAATATTCAATTTATAATTATTTTATTTCCAGAATTTGTTTTTTTTAGCACCTTGCATAATTTTTTCGCAATTTAACCGAGTGTTTTGAATTGTGTTATTATACTTTTCATCTCTGTTTATTTCTACTTTTTTGAATCAATTTCCATAAAACACACGGACCAATGTTTCAAGAATGTATTGCAAAATATTACAATGAAATTGATAACATTAAGTCAACATGTTTCGAACGATCAGCTCATTACCAAAGTTGAAAAACCTCTCAGCTTATAGTTTTCATTTTGATGTTTTATATTTCGATACATTGGTGAAATTTCAAGACAAGTGTTCAAATTGAAATAATATTCAATATTCACTTTTTGTTCAGCAAATCCTTTTTTCGCCCCAAATTCCAAATTTAATATTCAGTTTCTTGTTCCACAAACTATTCTACGATAAGAATGATAAATCATTTTTGAGCAATTCTGTTGCAAAATATTTATATTTTCCACTATAGTTACAGAATGAATTATATAAAAAATGGAAGCCTTTTTTGTCTCCAATTCCAAATACAAAAAACTCCAACATTGGTGAATAAAGGGTGTTTTTTTTACAGGTATAGAACTTTGAATTGCAATAAAACAACGATGGATCATTCGATTGAAAAGAATTTTTTTTTCGAAAGTAATCTTGTGGCATTACATTTGAAATATGATTTCTGGCATATGACCACCACGACTGATTCGGATGTAGTCCAATCTGGACGTGCAATTTTCGATGACTTCATACAACATTTGTGGCCGTATATCGGCAATAACACGACGAATATTGTCTTCCGAATGATCAAGCGTTTGTGGCTTATCTGCATAGACCAATGACTCTACATAGCCCCACAGAAAGTAGTCTAGCGGTGTTAAATCACAAGATCTTGGTGGCCAATTCACAGGTCCAAAACGTGATATTGGGCGGTCACCAAACGCGTCTTTCAATAAATCGATTGTGGCACGAGCTGTGTGACATGTTGCGCTGTCTTGTTTGAACCACAGCTTCTGGACATCATGGTTGTTCAATTCAGGAATGAAAAAGTTAATAATCATGGCTGTATACCGATCACCATTGACTGTAACGTTCAGGCCATCATCGTTTTCGAAGAAGTATGGACCAATGATTCCACCAGCCCATAAAGCGCACCAAACAGTCAGTTTTTCTGGATATAACGGTGTTTTGACATACACTTGAGGATTATCTTCACTCCCAATGCGGAAGTTTTGTTTGTTGACGAAGTTTCGACCAGAAGTGCGCTTCAACGCTAAACAAAATTCGCTCATGAAAATCGGGAACAATGGCAATCTCGTTTTGGGCCCATTCGACGAATCTACTCCTTCCTTGATGATCGTTTGGCTTCAAATGATGAATTGCCAAACCAAACTGAGAATAAATCACTTCTCAGCTGTTGACTGGGTCGCCATCTTCAACAGTAATGCCAACTTAAAGTTCTATACCTCTAAAAAAACACTCATTATTTCACGTACTTTCTCTTTCTATTTACGTTTGTTCTATGTGTTTTTAACTTACGTTCTTCAATAAATTGGTTCAAAAACACACATCTATATCTGAAATTACATCTCTATTCTCAAAAATGGTTTCATTTATTCAGATTCACGAAATGTTTTCTATTCGATAAAATACTGATTTCTAATGGCACTAAATCTGTTACATCAATAAATTTCAGTTTAAATTCGAGAATCCCCAAACTGAAATCGAAGTGATAATCAAATCAGAATTCAATGAGCTAATGAATTATTTAAAACGAACACATGTCGAATGATTTAAGAACTGATTTAAAATGATAGAATTTGAGTTAAGGATTAACATCGCATTTGATTCAATGTAAAACCGATAATTCAAATTAATAGTGTGTGATTTGTATAATGAGAATCAAATAGTTGATTCATGAACAGTACATAAAAACGAAGAAGAGTGCATCTATCAACATTTTAATGTCGAATTTATAATGGTGATGTTTTAGTGAAAGGATACAAGCTATTATGTTGAAGGGTGGAGCATGATACTTAATTTTAGAATATTTGGAAACTTTGTAGACTACTTACTTCACTGTAAAATGCAGATTCGTAGCAACAAAGACCTCAAATGAAAAAAATTTCATTGTTGCTGATGTTTCTAGTGTAGATCAACGAGTCCAAAAGCGCTGTAGGCACTGATCATTACCAAAGAAAGAAAAACATAGGGAGGAAATATATTCTACCGAAATATACACCAATTAGAGGAGTTAATGTAGAACCCGTTGATATTTGACACATTCCGGCAGTAACGTTATTCAAAATGGCCGTAATTACAAGCGCTCACCTGTATAAATTTACCGATGTGTTAGTTTTGAATAACCGTCCCATTTGACCATCGACCATTGCGAAGGAATGCCAACAAGCCGAACGGGAATGTTAATAGAGAGGGCGGCATTGCACACCTAAATATTGAAGTTCGAAAGAATTCAAACGAGGGTATTTATTCGAAGAAACTTAATTAGATAATAAATACAATGGAAGGTTCATTAATCGAGCTATTTGGAGATTGGAACAAGACCAATACTAGACTATTGAATTCGAATGGGGCAATTTGAAAGACTGCGCTGTTGTTGCAAAAATTGCTTTGGAGGAATAACAGTAAATTCAGAACATGCGCTTGGATAGACGAGAAAATTTTTTCTCTATGAGATCTGTGCAGATCTACAAACGTGAGTTTCATTGATACATCCATAAAGACATTCAAATTATTAGCTCAAGTTCATTTTATGTTCTTCATTAAGGAAACAATCTGGCGCCCACTTTAAGAAAGTGCAAGGTTTTGTTTTAGATTGTATCTCTAGGTTGTATCTGTGGCTGAATTTATGATGTAATTTGTTATTTATTTCTATAGACAGCGAAAAATATTTTGGGTGAAATATGTGAGCCTTGAGGAATACCTGCATCTACGGCAAAGTGGGAACGAAAAAGTTTATACTCTGATTTTTTCCAATGATACATGCATAAAGATGTTTAAATTATTAGCTCAAGTTTATTTGATGTTCTTCATTAAGGAAACAATCTGACGAGCAGTTTAACAAAGTGCAAGGTTTTCTATTCGAATGAATCTCTAGGGTGTATCAGTGGCTGAATTTATGATGTAACTTGTTATTTATTTCTATAGACAGCGGAAAATATTTTGAGTGAAATATGGGAGCCTTGTGGAACGCCTGCATCTACGGCAAATTGGGAGCGAATAAGTTCATACTTCGATATTTCGACGAACTTAATATTCTTTTCTAGTGTAGATATTTTTATATGCACTCAAGATTCTCACAGCACAAAACATAATAAGGGACTTTCTCAATTCAGTTTATCGGAACAATAAGAAAATCTATAATACTTCCCTATGAAGGAAAATTGAAAGTTATTTCGCTCGATCTCAATAATGTTTTCGATAAGTTCAAAAAGCAATATCACTTAACACTAAACAATAATAACACTTAACCAAGGTTTGGAAAACTTGCATTAATTTTTTGACAATTAAAAAGTTAGTAGGTATATACATATAAATTCAGAATGTTGAGCAAAGGCTCAACAACTAGTTGCTACTGATGAATAAGTATTTGAAAACACAGACCCTTGGGGAACACCCTTTTCCCCAAGTTCAAAAGCCTATTAATTAATTGAAGAATGTTGCAAAGACTCAACAACTAGTTGCTAATGACGAATAAGAATTTCGAAACACAGGCCCTTGGGGAACACCCCTTTCCCCAAGTTCGAAAGCCTATTGATTAGTTGAAGAAATAACTTCGTTTAAAATCGCTGCATTGAAAGTTTGCACAGTAAGGAGAAATATCTGCGAATATTTTTGAGTTGAAAACTTTAGAAGAAGAAAACCATGACGAAAAAACGTATAATTATAGGATATTGAAGAATATTGAAAAGGGTAAACATAAACTAACTAACTATTAGAAAATACTTCAACTGAAACAAGTAATCGGAACTGGACGCGTAACGGCTGACAAATTGTAAACCATTTTATTGCTTGTGATATTGATGGAGCGATTGTGTGAGAAATGGCGACAAATGTTTTACATCAACTCTATTCCAGGTCGTTTGTATAGAAAGAGTTACGCACAATTACACATCATACCATGAGACAGGCACGCCCGCTCTTTATACGTCTGGAGTTGCCAAGTCATGTGGAAGGTATTCATTATGAACAAAGAAATCAGTGAAAGCAATTGATAATTGGTTCTAGATTCCTTAGAAGTCAATACTTAATACATTTTTAAATCTGAGCGGAGGGTGTTTGTAAAGCAATCAGAACAACTTCACTTTGAGGAATCTTTGTAATATTGACAATTACTTTGCCTAACCTAAAAATCAATTGAAAAAACAAAGAGAATATCTTTATCTTGCCGTGTTAAACTAGCTGTACTTTCGTCTGTGTGAATTTGACATCGATGCCTGCATTTATTGATGTAGAAATACCTCAAGTCACTTTTCTATGAAATAATTAACTTAAGAACCTCTTTATTACTATTACTCCTTATTAACTTGAGAATCTCAGAAGCTGGTCAAGCTTACCTGGTCCCCATCCTCTAGATTTTCATGTGAAGAGATATTTGAAAGAACTCATGAACCTACACAATCAGAGTCTTAAACGTAGCAAACCTTCGAACACATAATCAGAGGTTGTGATGGTTCTAATGCTCATACAGTTATTTTTTCCCCTTATATTGATCACAATGTTATTAAAATGAGAGGTAATAATAAAAACTGGTCTAAAAATCACTGACTGAACAATTCTTTATTCGACTAGTTTCGCTATTTACAGCATTATCAAGAATGTTATTACTTCTATGAAAATAATGAAACATTGAGCAATCTGAATTTCATTAATAACAACGTTTGCTCTCTCTCTCTCTCTCTCTATATATATATATATATATATATATATATATATATATATATATATATATATATATATATATATCTGTCCATGGCATTACAACTCTGGGTGGGCTAATTCGACGACATATCATCTTTTTAAATCCATCGAGACCTTCCTTCAGTTATCAATGCCCATAAAATTCAGCTATTTTGCTATGTTATAATGCCACTGAAGTCGAGGTCATTTTCCAGTTGGTGTTTCTTCCATACAAGCTTCGATAATCCGTCTCCTGGTAGTCTTGTAAAGTGGCCGACCCACGAGAGCCTTTTAGATTATATTTCTTTCATTATATTAACCACTCCAAAACGGTGTTTCAGTCCTTTTGACAGTCATTGTCCCACAGCCTTACATAACTGCTGACCTGATGACCCTTGTATATAGGTTGATCTTAGTGAGCCTTTAGAAGAATTTATGCTTTTTGTATGTATTTACTTCATTAAAAATTAAATTTAAGATTTTACAAAAACATTGGTTTTTTCTCCTTTGTCCCAATCAATTCGAACAGCATAGTATATATTAAATTCTAAAGCGGGTGGTACATACATAAATGAGGGTATTATATTGTGTTCATTTTATATGAATCAAACTTTCTGGAACTTTCGATTTCATGTTCTAATTCATATAATCCTCTATAAGTACAAAACAGTTTTTAATATTGAATGAAGGTTAACAAGTTTAACAAGATTTTAAATATATCGATTTTAAAATCTTTTTAATGCTATTGCCTTTGATAAATTGATTACTGACAGTTTCTAACACGAGGCTGTTATTAAATATTTTTAATACTTCAGAAATTTCCGTTCTATTGCCGCAAACTGTAAATCTGGCAACGTCTCGACATAACAATCAAGAAGTCAGAGCAAACAATATTCCATAGCCTCCTGTATCACCTTGATGTTTATTGTTCTTGAAGGGGTGGGCGTCTGCAATGAAATTGAATACCTCCAGGCTATAAGAATTAGACCCGAATTTAATCAACTGCTCGTGATACGGTCTACGTGTAGAAGAATTTCACATTTGTATTCTGCGAAATTCAATTTCCTATTGGAACACCCATGTTGCGATACACATTCGTGTTATTTTCGATGTTTGTTTCATTTTGATACTGCCTTTATCACTTGATTAAATTAAAAATTACCCCTTTGTTGAAATTCATATTTTCCTATAATCCCATATCGAACGTAAATATGAATTTTGGTTATCAATCCGTCCAAAAATGTTCGGAAAAATAATATCAGTAGCGATATTAACACAATATGATGGAGTATTTCACTAGACCATATGTCACAAACAAAATATTATGGTGTTTTGATGTGTTTATTATGTGAAAAATGAAGCCCCCAGTTGAAACTTGATTGAAATTGACGCCCGTTTCATTTCGAATAGTTTTATTATTATGTGGTGACGTTTCGGGTCTCTTCTGATCCTTCATCAGGGCTTGAATATTCAGTGTTAATGAAATATTCAGTATTTGAATATTATGAAGGAAATAGAATCAAACTTCAAATCGTTTACAACAGTGTTCTTGAACTGTTTGTGAATAAAAATGCTGTGCATATATATATATATATATATATATATATATATATATATATACATATGAAAATGAAAATTTCCATATGTATAGATTGGTAGCAGCCGTTGACACGTGTTGTTTCGAGCTTATTAGCTGTCCTCAGAACGTTCTAGTTCTAGGCCAGCTAGTTCTAGTTGTACGAACCTGGAGGTGGAAACACAAAAAGAAAACCTAAAAAATACAAACAACCTCTGAAGGAAGTCGCAACATTTCAGGCTATCGCGTTTGTACTCTCCGGATTGGGAGATTTAAAAAGTGCTTTGCCCTTGAGGTGACTATTTATCCTTCAAGGATGTTCTAAGCCGAGACGTTGAAAAATATGTGAATAATGTTTGACATGGAAGAAAATTCAAATGACAATGAAAATTGTCGGCATATCCCGCAGAATATGAAAACAGTTGATAAGTGTTTCCAGCTTATTGACTCTCCTCAGAACGTCGTTGCTAATTTCTAGTTATACGAACCTGGAGGTGGAAACACAAGAAGAAAAATCAAAAATTCAACTCAAATTTCAAATCAATCAAATATCAAATGAGATCATCAAACATTATTTACATATTTTTGAACGTCTCGGCTTAGAGCATCTTTGAAAGATAAATAATCACCTCACGTTTAAAGTAGTTTTGGATCTCCCAATCCGGAGAGAACAAACGCGATACCCTGAAATGTTGCGACTTGCTTGAGAGGTTGTTTGTATTTTTTAGTTTTTCTTTTCTCCTCATCCATGAAACCATGAGTTCAAAAACTCATGGTAAGTCAGATGGCATGCCAGATATGTACATATAATTTCACATAATTCAGTTTTATATACTCCTTCAAAAATGTATATTGCAATATTTTTATGGGTTTATATGTGTGAAATTGATGGTAGATCAGGAAAGAATGAGTTTTGAGATATGATGTTTGGTAATTGTTGTGTATATATTTTATGAGTGTTATTTTTAAGGTTTATCAAATCGTTGTAAATAGAATTAAGATGTTTTATATCTCTTCTTTCATTTACTCTCTTTCTCAAATTCTCAGAAATGTGTAACATTTCTAAAATTTCCCTATATTTTTTGCCTTTCTCTCTTGCTAAAATGTGTTGTAATCAAAATCTTGATTTTCAGTTATTTTATGTTTATGTAAGGCTGTTATTTGAGTTTTTGCATGTTTATGTGCTTTAATTCTTTCTTGGAGATTTTGCGATGTTTGATCTTAATAGCATTCACTGATTATAAACAGTATGAGTTTTTTATAAGTTATTGTTTCACTATTTAACTTCATATATATTTCTTCGATTTGATTTTGTGCAGTATGAGCTATTATTACATCATAAGGTTTTAATATTTCGCAATGTTTGCACTAAATCTTGGAATATATGATATGGGAATGTAATTATTTTCGTTGGATCTGTTTTTCATGATTTTGTTTTTCAACTTTATGGGTAAATATTTTGTATGAGAAGTGTACAAACTTCTTCAAGCGTTTCATGCCGTAGATATCATTATGTTAATTTTAGAAATCTATCTACACAAATAATTATTATAGCTTTTTTCTGGGAATAGTGATTACTACTCATATAATTTATTGTTTGTTGAAAATTTATTTCTTTTCTATGTCATCTTTCCTTATAATTGTTATATCGAAAAAATTTTAGTTTTCATCTTTTTCTTCTTCAAGTGTAAATTGTAATTTATTATGAAGATTATTGAAACATTCTAGTTTCAATAATTTTCATAATACAATTTATAATAGAGATTTAATTTGTAATATTATAATTTATAATATCATAATTTTATAAATAAGATTTTTCATCAAAATATTTCAAATAAAACTCTTTAATCTGTCAGAACCAGAGAGCTTGACAGTACCACTTCAGCACTGAGTCTCCGAAGATGGCCTAATAAAGATGAAAAGTAAGTCAGCTGTGTATGCAAGCTTCTCTAAAAAAGTTTATCAATTCAGAAAATGAATATTTTCTTCCTCTTTTCTGAGTTACAATGAATTAGCATCATGTATCTGCCTGCAAGATTCATGAAAATAACTGTAAGTATCTATTTATAAAATTGGTTAGAAGTTTATTTAATCCATTCCATTTAACAGTTTGAATTGAGAGAGGTAAGTGCTTGTCATTACCTCCAATAAGAATCTTTTCCTCAAGTTTAAATGCATTACTTAGTAGCAATAAACTTTTACTCGAGGATCTCATATTCATAATCCATTTAAAGTAGGTAGTCTGCATTCTTGAATTTCGCAGCAGTTACTATGTTAACCCGAACGAAATTAAAACTTCCATTTCATTTCATTAAAAACGGAATGAAGTAGATAAAATGTTGAAAAATAAAGTAATCTCGGCGAGCAGCCAGAGTATCTGATTAAATGTTATTGCTATGAAAGTGGCAATTTGAATAAAACTCCACTTCGGTATCCTTGCAAGTACATAACAATAAGAATAGATGGGGCACTGTGCGGTTCCCCGCTATATACGGCTGCCGTTTCGATTGTTTGCCCAACGACCACTTCAATTCGATAGTAGAGTAAATTTTGTAACGAGATAGACGTCATGAAATTTCAACTTCTAATCGTCTTAATAGCGACCAGTATGCCATTACTCAATTTATATTATCTAAGTATATATCGCAACTGTTCCATTCTCTTTCACCCGAATTTTTCCTGGCACTTATCCACATAAAGTGCCAAGAGGCTCTACCAGATAATCAAGTTCCTTTCGTCCTATTGTTATATTATTCTGTAACTACAGTTTTTTAAAACAATTTTTATATAATAATAATAGACATGACGATGGAGCAAAGATTGTACATCAAGAATTGATATTGAAATTACAGCTTCTAGTGAAGGAAAAGGTGCCTACTACAAATAACGGGTGTTTTTTCAGAGGTATAGAAATTTAAGTTGGCATTACTGTTGAAGATGGAGACCGATTTAACAGCTGAGAAGTGATTTAGTCTCAGTTTGGTTTGTCAATTCATCATGAATTGCCAAACGATCATCAAGCAAGGCGTAGATTCGTCGAATGGGCCCAAAACGAGATTGCCGTTGTTCCCGATTTTCATAAGCGAATTTTGTATAGCGATGAAGCGCACTTCTGGTTGAATGGCTACGTCAACAAACAAAGCTGCCGTATTTGGAGTGAAGATAATCCTCAAGTGTATGTCAAAACACTGTTATATCCAGAAAAACTTACTGTTTGGTGCGCTTTATGGACTGGTTGAATCATTGGTCCGTACTTCTTCAAAAACAATGATGGCCAGAACGTTACAGTCAATGGTGATCGGTATAGAGCCATGATTACTAACTTTTTCATTCCTGAATTGAACAACCATGATGTCCAGGAGCTGTGGTTTCAACAAGACGGCGCAACTTGTCACACAGATCGTGCCACAATCGATTTATTCAAAGACACGTTTGATGACCGCCTAATTTCACGTTTTGGACCTGTGAATTGGCCTCCAAGATCTTGTGATTTCACACCGCTTAACTACTTTCTGTGGGGCTATGTATGTGAAGTCATTAGTCTATGCGGATAAGCCACAAACGCTTGACCATTTGGAAGACAATATTCGCCGTGTTATTGCCGATATACGGCCACAAATGTTGAAAAAAGTCATCGAAAATTGGACGTTCAGATTCGACTATATCCGAGCCAGCCGTGGCGGTCATATGCCAGAAATCATATTCAAAATTTAATTCTACAAGATTATCTTTCGAATAAAAAAAAGTTCTTGTTAATCGAATGATCCATCGTTGTTTTATCGCAATTTAAGGTTATATACCTCTAAAAAACACCATCTGCATGCAGCAGCCAATTTTGGAGAAAGACCAGTTTAAACTCTCCTGTGACCGCACTGTCTTGATGTAGATGTTACTCCTTTTCCTTCTGGGTGTAAGTCTCTTCAAGAAAAACGCTAAGCAAGAATTACCTAGCAATCCGTCTTGAAATTCTTTGTTTCTTTTTTTTGTTTATCTGTTTGTATAAATTTTGATTTCGTTTCAAATATTCTAATAAATGGAAGGGTGAAAGGACGCTTTGGCAAACCATTTTGTATGCAAATATTAATGCTCACAAAACAAATTAATTTTCCTTCATCATTATTATCCTTGCTGTGCAATTGACTCTAAATTGAAATGAAAAATATCTGCATTCATAGCTCCTGTTTCCCAAAGGACAATGTGGAACTAAGTTAAGCAAAGCTATTTACGAATTATAAGAAATTTTCAATACGAAGTAGCGAAAGAGTTCTTGTAGAAATTCTGAAGGACTGAATATACAAATTTTCACTTTCTTCTGTTCAATTTTTTTGAACATTTCTAATTGTCCGAAATATTTCATTTCTTAAATTTTTTAAATTTCTTGTGACAGTCGGGGAGTTAAATTGGCTTCATAATTTATCCCATTAAGTTTAGTTAATTTTCATAACTAAAAATTCGAGATAACAGTTCAAAACTCCCTTGAAGACGTCCTAGTCGAACTCGCAATGTTAATTATTCTGTGGTATATTCACTAGTGGCTGAAAGCAAATCTCATCGTTCGTCAAAGCACGGTGTATGGTTATTTAGATTAAGGAGGCCATTTGAAGATAAATACAGGTCCGTGTTGACTGTTTGATGCAGTAAGATGGTTTATTATTGATGACATTCTATACAGAAAGCCCACACGAAATACAAACCGAGATATTCCATCTGATAATTACATTTTCATATGGGCCAAGCTTTATTACGTTATGCACTAGCTGTCATCGCTCGGGTATTGTGTCAGTTGGTTGGATCTAAAAGCCAGAGTGATGTTATTTAATGAAATGGGAAGGAAATACGAAGAAACTAACTTAGAATTATAAGAATTATTCAATATAATTTCAAAATAAGTTTCCACTTCGTAAAGGGATTATTTTGAAGAGTGTATTAATTTTACAACAGAGAGGTTTTTAAATAAAAATAGGTGTTTAATTAGAAGCATCAAACAAATCGTCAATACTGTCAACAACTATGAATAACATTGAATAATCAGCAAACAAACATTTTCAGGCATTCCCAATTACAGTCAAATTATCCGTTATATATAAAACGAAAACCGAAGGTTCAAGAATAGATCCTTGAAGAACACCAAGTTGAACAATCATGGTCATTTATGGCTGAGTTAATGACCACTATGGGAAATTCAGATAAGAGAATAATATCAGAATTAATTTCAGGTTATTATACGAATAATTTCATAAATTTCGCTATTTGAAGTCATATTGATGAAAACTCACAGGTAACCATGTATTAGCTGGGAATATTCTTGTATGCGATCGTCTTCTAACAATTATAAGATTAACATTGAGATTAGATACTCGTTATGACCATTCAATCAAACAAAATAACAGCTATTTTCCATAATTGCACTTCTCTACTTGCACGATATTCAAACAAGACGTAATTAGTGGAATTACTTAATACTCTGTCGAAAATTAATACGAACATATCAGGCTTATTTTATGAAGTTCTTTCTAAATCGTGATGGATTGCTGTGCATTTAATCACCAAGTGGAACACGAATTAGTCACGAAAGAATTAAAATACGAGGCAGAATTTCTTAAAAGCATGTTCAAATTGTATAAAATTTCGTTGAAGCTATAATTATCTTATTGAAACCAGAATGAAAGTTTCAATTGCAGGAGTGGAAGGAATGGAACAAAATTCGTCGAATTTTGTTCAACACAAACGTTGACTTCATACCAAATAATCAGAATCTATACCTAAATAGATTCTGATCTGATAATCACATTCGATGTTCAATCTGATTAGCAAAATGATGCAAACTGCAAGTCTCCTGTGCAGTATTTTCTACAGTTTAGAATACGAGAAAAACTACTATATAACATGTTGGGATATTACAGAACGTTAGATCCTGGCAAAATCAGTATGAAACAGAAAAAGAGTTTTTCTTGGATAGCATACAGCTGTATGATAAGTCAGACTTTTTGATATACATCAGTGGCAACTGAGCTCAATTTGAAACAATTGTGTTAGGTAATATATCTAGACTGACAATCACTCCAACAAATACCTAAAATTGTTGTTTCTGCTTCTGTTGATCCAATAAAACTCCTTGTATCAGTTTTTCTTCCAGATCTATAACGAACAAACATCAGTTTATTAGAATTTCTGTGTTGTTATGCATCAAGTAAATTGAAATCGTTTGGCTATGGTATAATGTTACTTCAATAGTGAAACAATTATCTCATTGCTTCTTCACTCAATCATTGAGTAGTTCACACAAAGAATTCTGGTTAAACAACTGAAAATGTGTACGTAATCAGTTGAAAATAAAGCTTAAAGATTAAGGCCAGCTAAGTCCAAACAATTTTGAAAAAATCCAGATTTTTTTTCATAAATTGCTACTATATACTCGTAGAAATAGTATAGAATTAGTCCCGAAGGTCAGCAAGACCGAGAAGGAGGTATAAAAGATTAGGGAGCGCTGCAGTAAATCCGGCCGCTCAAACGCCTTCGGTGGCGGCAGCTGCTGCATGCCTTCGGGTCGTCTTATTTTGTTCTTTGTTTTATTGTTATTGTGTTGTTATTTTGTTGAACTGCTTTGAGAAATGCAAGAATTCTTCAGAATAATGCTTTTGAAGACCAGGAAGAAGTTGTGTATGAAGCTGGAATGGATATGTGAGTAAAATTAACTTCTTTTACGATTTTCAACGAATAAAAACTTTGAACTGATTTTTCTCCGAACCACGTTTTTTCGCATGAATTACACTCTCATTTCAAAACTATTGCACTTATCGATATAAACCAAACGGCATTTTACTCTTTAGATGTCTGGCTATGGCCTCAAGGAAATATTCATTATTATTTAAAGAGTTATAAACAATTGAAAGTGGAGAAAAGGTTGAAGAAAATTCAAAAGTCCGTCATTTTGTTTTTTTTTCATTGAAAATGTTTCATTATGCTTGAGGTCATAGCCAATTCGATACAGAACATGAAACCGTTTTGTTTTTTACTTTCAGATAATTCTTTTCCAAGAAATGATGTCATTCATCTCCGATTCAGATGAGTTTCAGCATCCATTTTCAGGACCGCCATTTAAAAAAAAAATGTTTCAAGTAATTTCATATATGTGCTTTCATATGTAAATAAATCGATTACTTAACATCTTTTGTACTATAAATAAAATATATTGAAAAAAATTACGTTTTTTGGAGTAAGCTGGCCATAAAATGTGGAGGTATGTCTTTGTTATCCCTGAATAGATGCGGATAACAGTTCCTGTTTTTTTTGGACTTTATAGATGTGCCTTTCTGTTGTATTGAATTTAGTTCATTCCTGAAATTGTTGTTTCAATTTTTGAGTGTTAATTTAGTGGTACATACCCCTAGTTTCAACTAATTTTTATTTGAATTATGTGTCTCATTCAAAGAAATATAAATGCTTACTGAAATATAGAAAAACACTCAAAATTCTGTACATGTTGCTAACAAATTATTAGAACAATGTGTGTACTGGTTTATTTCAGTAGCTTCTTGAAAATGAACAGAATATTACAAAAGTGGATAGTTACTGAAGTGACCAAAGAACTTGTTCTTTTGATAAGTACTTATTAAGAATGATGTATATATTCACAAAACAGTACCGGACATATTTAATACACATTCTTCAAAAAACTTTGAGTAGCTCTTTGGAGTTATAACACCTCAATTAGTATTTGTGTTTCATCTTTCATACCAATTTCTAATAAATTTCTAAGATATGTTTGGACAGTAGAAACGCAGTCTTGATTCAAGAATTAGGTGAATTAATTCAACTGGAATAATTTTATTCATTGCATCAGATTGTCAATAGAAATTCCTGTTGTTATATCTGAAAAAAACTAATTAAAATGCCTTTGTTTCCGGAAACACTCCTCCGCACACAAGCGGCAATAAATTGCCAGTGGCCAGAGTAACTGATATAAATAACTCAGTTGTGTTTCCGTAGGTGCATAATGAATTTGTTTCATATTTTATGGGCACCTAAATCGTAGACGTTTGGCATAAGGTGCAGCAATATGTTATACCAATAAATGGAGTTTATTCCCCATTACTCATACTTTATTGGAATCAGCTTTGAAGAGATAAAGATTTATCTCTGGATGTGAATAAAGTCTGGTTGCTCAATTTTCAGTTACTCGAAAATATTTCGCCTCTATAAATCAACTACATTTAATGACGTTGACATTTTGTGTGTCTGCAAATGGAAATACGGTTTCGGTATCGACAAAGAAAAGACGTAATGTGATATTTCAATGTAAGTTCTGGTATATATTTCTTATTGAAACAATTATTCTTCAACTAAGAAAGCAATGAACTTGAAAAATAAATTTGGGCGTTTTTGCTTAAGCTTTTCTGCCTGCCAAATATGCTACATTCTCTCTGTATTCTCTTTCTTCAATCAAATCAAATACGTCTATTATTTATTATTTTTGCTTGGCATATATTTTGTTTGTAAATTTATATTCAAAGGAGCGGGAAGTTATAAGGCTTCGCAACCCTCTTTAACCCCTGTGACACTAATTTTCCTTTTATCTTTGCAAAAGATTAGGAGAGAAAAAAAAACTTTTATGTCCGACTTTCAATTCATGTGACATTTGATGTTGAAGGAAACCACTGAAAACTTTACCCACGTAAGGTATATCAATTCTTAATTATTTCATATTATTTATTATTGGTATAGGGTGTGTTTCTAGAGGTATAGAATTTTAAATTGCAATAAAACAACGATGGATAATTCGAATGACAAGAATTTTTTTTATTCGAAAGATAATCTTGTGGCATTACATTTCAAATATGATTTCTGGCATATGACCGCCACGACTGGCTCGGATGTAGTCCAATCTGGACGTCCAATTTTCGATGACTTTTTCCAACATTTGAGGCCGTATATCGGCAATAACACGGCGAATATTGTCTTCCAAATTGTCAAGTGTTTGTGGCTTATTCGCATAGACCAATGACTTTACATAGCCCAGAAAGTAGTCGAGCGGTGTTAAATCACAATATCTTGGAGGCCAATTCACAGGTCCAAAACGTGAAATTAGGCGGTCACCAAACGTGTCTTTTAATAAATCGATTTTGGCACGAGCTGTGCGACATGTTGCGCCGTCTTGTTGAAACCACAGCTCCTGGACATCATGGTTGTTCAATTCAGGAATGAAAAAGTTAATAATCATGGCTCTATACTGATCACCATTGACTGTAACATTATGGCCATCATCGTTTTTGAAGAAGTACGGACCAATGATTCCACCAGCCCATAAAGCGCACCAAACAGTCAGTTTTTCTGGATGTAACGGTGTTTTGACATACACTTGAGGATTATCTCACTCCGCACAGAACCATTATTTTCGAAATAAAATTGCATTATTTGCAAGTGTTGCTTGCTTTGTTCAGGTTTATGTCTATTCGTGATGAATTGCCAAACCAAACTGAGAATAAATCACTTCTCAGCTGTTAAATTGGTCGCCATCTTCAACAGTAATGCCAACTCAAAGTTCTATACCTCTAAAAAAACACCCGTCACAATTTTATGTAATATATAACTGATTGCGTCTAGTGTACGTTATTTAGACACCTGGGAATATTTTCCTGTTTGAAATGTTTGTCACCAACAGAACATTTCATGGGAAATATCTTTTTCAACTGTTCGAATACTATGTTTTGATATTGAATGAAAAATATGTATCACCTTCATTTTTAAAACGAATTCAGTTATCGTGCTTTAAACTTACTCGTTGATTTATCGAATTATATTCAAATGATCAGATATTCGAGTCGCTGCCAGCAGTATCACTGATCGAAGTTAAAAATATACGAAAATAGTGACGACGAGCCATTTGTCTTACTAACGCGATACTATCAACATACCGTAACGCAGGACGGTGTATTCCAACAAAAATTCAGTTTGTCCCTGTTAGGCCAGCAAGACAAGGACCTTAGGGGACACTTTATAGATCATTAATTATAGCTTTTTGTGTGTTGAAAGGGTTTAGAGCCTAACTCACTTTCCGATCATAGATAAGCACACGGAATTTAACAACTCAGCAGAGTCAGGTGAAAGTTGTTAGTGACAAAGGAAATTGATAACAAAAATAAGCAATTCAACAGTCTTGAAAATGTATCATTCAATGCAGAACAATAAGCTTATCCTCACAAAAATTGTAGAACAACCAGCATTATATCGGACCTGCTATCTAAAAATTCGTTCAACAAAAACTGTATCGTAAAAAAAATAAATCTTCCTAAATTCTTCAATATCATTTGTATACGTTTTGGGCTACCCATTGATTACCATTAGTCCCTCACATAGAAGAATAGGATAACAATGGAATTCAACCCTTGATAATGAATAACTAACACTTAATATGTCTAGTGTATCACCGAATTTCGTGAAATTTTGCCTTGTATTTCGAATTATATTTTGAAATTAAAATTACTATTGGTATCTATAGCTTGTTTCAAATTTTTTAAGTCTATTCTGCATAAATGTTGCCAAATTTCGTTGATGCGACGTTGAAACTGCTTCTCTAATATACAAATCGTCTTGAGATTGTTGCCAAAGACCTGTAATTTTGAATAACCCCAAAATAATCTAATGGTGTTAAATTACACAATCTAGGGGGTCAAAAGTGTTTCACGGGCTGTATGGCATGTGGCACCGTCATTTTGAAACCAAATATTGACCACATCCACATCATCCAATTTCGGTAAAAAGGAATGTCAATGTTGAACAAAATATTGTTCAACACAGTGGAACTATATTTTGCAAAAATTTAGAAAGACAAAACAAGTTGATTGAATACTCGATAATGTCTTGGTGAAATATTGTTCAATATATTGATTGAAAAACACTTGGCTCAGTTTCACAATTATATCAGTTAATTGAAATTAACACAATTGGCTTAAGTTTCACTGAATATATTAAAAACTCTACATATTATTCAGATGGTTAACCCATTATCAAGATTATACAATGTTACATTATATTTAGTAACATTCTATACTCTTGAAATTGGGTTAATCACCCAAAACAAATGAAGAGGGTTTAATATATTTAGTGAAACTTAAGCCAAGTCTGTTAATTTTGATTTATTGTTCTTAACCAAATGTTCCACCAAGAGATAAGCGAAACCTCTGTGTCTTTATTGAACTTTATATGTCTCATAAATGACACGGTGGTTTCGTTTACCTCTTGGTGAAAAATTTGTTAAAAACAATAAATTAAAATTAACTCACTTGGCTTAAGTTTTACCAAATATATTAAAAACTCTACATATGTTTCGGGTGGTTAACCCATTATCAAGAGTATAGAATTTTACCCAAAATGAGTAGCATTGAAAATGGGTTAACCACCCCAAACATATGTTGAGTTTTCGAAATATTTAGTGCAACTTAAGCCAATTGTGTTAATTTTAATTTATTGTTTTTAACATAATATTTCATCAAGAGATAAGAGAAACCTCCGTGTCATTCATTATATCAATTGCTTGATAAACTTAGGGTTTCATAAATGTGTTCCAGACTAATAGTTCTTGCTGAATACTAAGAATTCTTTGAATAATTACCGTACATACTGTTGACGAGTTGTCCGACATCCGCTTCGGTATTCGGTTCCTCCACCGCCTGTCGAACTTCATGGAATTCATGAGAACCTCTTCAGCTTGGGGATATTTTATCTAAGAACCGTTCAGAAAATTTATTGTCATTAGGTGTATTCGATCCTTGATAAGATAAAATTGGTAGTATTCCAAACTTGTTGTATTCGATATGCTATTGGGCCAATTAAATGATTTTATTGCTCATTACGTTGACAAAAATTCATTCGTTTGAATTTCATCAAGAAGAAACTGATGAAAAATTTCGTTCGACAATGCTTTAGAGATTGGGAGTATGATTAGGGGAAAATTGATAGGAATGGTGATACGCAACGGTGGCGCTTTTTCGGGATCTCAGTTTCTAGAACTATTGAAAACTTCTTTTGCTATCAGAAATCTGCTCACAAGGTTATGTATTTAGTCCTCGAGAAAATTGTATATAGATTGAAAAAAATCAATTAATGATTAGTACAACGTATCAGTTCCACACCATCTATTTTCACTAAGAAATAAGTCAAACTCATATTGGAATATTGTCCAGTACCAAAGAAAAGATTCTACTTATTTGCTATCAAATATGACGAATACCAAGATTAGATAAATATACACAACCATTTCGTAAATTTCAGCTAAGATGACTTGCCTCTATCTTTGTCATTCCAGCATTCCGTCTCCCCATTTGTTGATTGTCATAATAGCTCCTAGCTTCTCAACTACATGGCCTTGCATTCAGAACCTCAGTTTTTAGGTCTTGTTCCTACATGGTTGCTTCCCCACATTGTCTAAATGAGGTTTTTATTGGAAGCTCTTTGGACAATCTCTGACCATCGTGGTAGTTCCAGTTTCAGATTCATTACAATTAAGCTTCAGTAGATTTCTTATCCTTTGTCACGATTTTCATACGAAATATTCATTCCGTCTTGAATAGCCTCTAAATTGGTTTCAGTGCCTTCGCTCAAAACTCAGGAAGAGATTACTGTTTCGAATGTATTTATCCTTAAACTATATCGAATGATTTATCTTTTTCTCTTCTCAAAGTGTCTTGCAGATGGCTACCGACGTCCTCAATGTTCTCATTATAAATAGCAGCTTGTTGAAGACTCTCAAAATCATGTAGTCAATTCCCTGCCGTTCGTTGTAGAGCCAAGATAATTTCTTTGCTCCTTATAATCGTCTTTCACCCTCGATAATTTGTGTTAGTATAATCACTTGTTAGTATATTCTGTTTGTTGTTTCACCAATAGCTTCACTTTCTTCTTTTATAAGTAGAAAGCTCTTTTTCACTTAGATTCTGCTTCCTGACTCTATATGGATAGAGTTCGCAAAGGAAATGTCACGAAATGTCATGAATTGATTAAAAATAGATATCTGATGTTCACATCTCAACGGATATAAATTCAATGGACGATGAATCAACTCTGTGATAGTTCAGTGGTCGATGTAACAAACTGGTCAGTGCAACAAACTTAAGATAAAACATCATTTATTACAAAGTCACAAGTAGTCAACTTGTATGGTTGATGAAATCAACGAAAAAAAAATTAAAATTAATTGCAAAACTGATATAAAGTAACCAAATGAAGCAAACTAAAAATAAAATATTATCTATCACTAGGTCAAATGTAGAAACAGAAGTTCATGAAAAAATCACGACATCCTATTGCGCTTTTCTGAATGGCATGTCAAAATCACTGATAGCTGATAATAAAAGATATCACATCGACCACGACACATCAGAAACATAACATTTAAAGTTGATGGAACAACGTGACATAACTATTGATTTTCTGTAATTGATATATAATGTGTCATTACGCCTCAGACCAGGCCTAGGTACGCGAATATTTATTTTGCTAAGAAGAAATGGCGGTGCAAGAATAAGTCCTAAGAATTGTGCAAAATTTTGAAGAGAACCTTTCACGCCACAACTTCAATAATTCTATTTCCAGACTATCGGTTAGGATGGAATGGTCGAAGCCTCTAGAAGGATATTGCCCATAACATCTGAAGTACATATACTTCAAACACTACCTCTGAAACATCTCCAAGTCGACAACAGAATTATTATGCAAAGAAGACCAAACCATAGGCGAACATTTCAGTTTACTGCGAATAAAGGATTATTACAGAGTTTTCATTGTGCAAAAATCAACAAAGCTACTCCAATTTCTGACCAAATAAACCATCATTCTAGAAGTAGAGTCATGGTAAAAGTTATGTGTTCCCCCAGATCCTTAAACTTAACACATCTATCCAGAATTCAACCTTACAGTTCATAGCTGTGATAGATTGGAGTTAACTTGAGAGAAAATGACGAAACTTTACTTTCACTGATATTCAGTATTAATATCTTGATGGTATACCACAAAGTAACAGCATCTAGGGAAACCTAGGAACTAGCGATAACGTCATATTTTCCTAAAATTATTCAATCAAATCAACCAGATTAAAAATATAATCAACCTCTATCGAATCACTTAATTTATATTGACTTATATAATCACTTGCATGGTTGTTATCGCAAGTATCACATTATCTAATCTTTTCCAATGTAACAGAATATTCATTTTTCAATTATGCAGCTTTTATCAGATTATAATTGTGTACTGTTCCAGTACCGACCTGTTCTCTGTTAGCGAGGCCCCATATTAATAGGTGTAATCAGATTCAATCAGTATGTACAGCTGCTTCTCGTGAAACTCTAGTATCTACTTAGGTCCATCAACCAGCTAGATAATTACTGTGATTCAATCCACGAATCTCCATTCAACATATAGTTTTACCTCCAGTGCTGGGCGTTTAACAGATAGTCGATGGATACTGCGAACAATGGTTCCCATACCGTAGAATATAACTCAGCAATGAATATCATAATTTTTCCTGCCGGTCAAATAGCTCGAGCTATGGCAATTGGTACATCCCGATCTGATATAGTGATGAATGCTGGTATTATTGGAAAAAAACTAGTTTCTGTTAACTTCATGTGAGATCTGTTGGATGATGGATTGATTTTTTATTGATTGGTTAAATACGTATCCCCAGTGATGAGTTATATTGCTTGTTGATTCTTATCGAACGCAAAATATGAAAATTAATTATATGAATCAATCTTAATTTTTCATTATATTTTTTATACTATTTCGTAATTAAATTTCAATTTATTTTATTGCTAGAACGGATTGAAGAATTGAGAATAATTTGACAGGTGACAGTTAATCAGAATGATCGTATTTGATTTCTACACTTAGTGCCAACATTCTCAAGATTTCACTTCGAAGTCAATATAACATTAAGTGCAATTCAAAAATGTATTTTAAATAATTTTATGAGGTTTTTCAGGAAGGAGAACGTTTTATGAAGTTAAAAAATCTCAAAAAAATAAAAAGTTATTCTCTATATAAATCTCAACCGTAGACAAGATGTGTATACAGGGTGTCCAGAAGCCCTCTTGCTGAACGCAAACTACAAATATTAGATGTGATTTCATTACAAATAATGATATGAATGAAAAATATAAATGAAACAGAAAATTACTCATGAATTAAAAAAATAATATAATAATAATTATAATAAGTTCATTATTCTCAACAGGTATAATACTCAATTACAGAAAATAATAATATAGTATATAATAACTAAATGAATAGAATGAAGAAATATAACAAAGATCTCAATCCAATCGCAAAAATAACTGAAAAGTAACTAAAAATTAAACGATACAATTAAATGAAATATTAGGAAGAATTCAATCTAAATCAATTTATTTTAGTCAATATCCTTTGTTCACATAACTCCCAATAATAACTTCTATGGAGTGAAAGTGAATGTCACAATTATAAGCAACCCTATTGAATGTAGACTCTATAAAATAAATGGTGGATTGTAGGTCCTAGTAGAAGCAATTCAATTAAACTAACAAAATACAATATATATTTAAATACGAAATGAATAAAGACAAAAATAAAAAAAAATACAAAGAATAACAAAACCTAATCTAAACACACGTAAATATTCAAATAATTTAGGTGATAAAAACAATATATACATTAATTCACACAAAGAGAAAAGCTGCACTTTGAGGAAAGGGCATTGCTGCAGTGAAATACATTAGATTCTGGAAATCGAAGTGTTGAACACTAATTCTACTTTTCCATTGCACATATACACAGGTTATGTAATTTAAATAAAAATGAGTAGTTTTTCGATTTTGACTATAAATAATTCAAAACATGACAATAAACTGAGCTATCACATTGTGGACTGCTTGAATTTATCCTGAAGTTCGTGTGAATGACCATAGAACACTGTTCTTCTTTTACAGGGGGATGACTATAGAACATATTTCTTCTGAATTGTGGGGGATGACCATAGAATACTTCTCTTCGATTGCATTTTTACAGGAATAAATTTAATAAAGGAGAATTATTGATTTAAACTTGATTATTTGACAACCTGTTCGATTTCTTCCTCTTATTGATTTCCATGGCTTCTAACACGGCTAGTTTATAACCTCTTCGCTCTATATGAGATATTTTAAAGTTGTTGTCGAACACATGGTTCTCTTCTGAAAGATGTGTTACATACGTAGAATCGGTTTTATTTTTCGCAAAGCATCTTTGGTGTTCAGATATTCTAAGGTTGAAATTCCTTCCAGTTTCGCCAACATAATATATGTTCTAAATGTCTTAAAGTATATGTTGGCTAAACTGGCAGGAATTTCAACCTTAGAATATCTGAACACCAAAGATGCTTTGCAAAAAATAAAACCGATTCTATGTATGCAACCGATCTTCTAGAAGAGAACTACATCTTCGACAACAACTTTAAAATATTGCATACAGAACGCAAAAGTTATAAACTAACTCCGTTAGAAGCCTTGGAAATCAATGAGAGGAAGAAATCGAACAATTTATTAAATGATCAAGTTTTAATTAATAATGATTCTCTTCTATCAAATTTATTCCAATTATAGTGAAAATCAAAAAAATGCTTAGTTTTATTTAAATCATACATTTAGATCTTCCTCAAGTATCTGCCCAATCGATTAATGACAGGTTAAGTATCGAAGAGAACTTCAAAACATTGTTGCGAGGTTTAGATAGAGAAAAAGTACATTGAAGATACATCATTATAGCTAAAAATGATAATTGACCTAATTATGAAACTATAAATACTAGGGTAAAGTGGGAAAAAAAACACTGTTATCTAAATTTACGTACACTTTTTTATAAAGTTGTATAAATCTAGAAAACAGTTTTTGCTTCTTCATTTTAATCTTCAAATGAATTTACATCGAGTAACTACAGTAAAAACAGTAAAAAAGTCTTCAGAAAAATTCACATTAGCTTCCATGTTTTACAAAAATGAAACACTACAGGTAAATAACTTCATCAATAAAATTTAACTATAATAAATAGATTTCCTTATAATGATATCAATATTCACGTATAGAATTCAATGAATAAATAGATAAATTATACCTTTCTTAAACATTTTCATCAAGCTCTTGATAAAAGACAACAGCCTGAAATATATTTCTAGAGTATTAAATAATTCTCATGGAATTTCTGTTAGGAATTTAACTATAATATTCCCAACAAGGACGAGTCAGAAAAAACCAAAGTCCCAAATTAAGTGCTTAAATCTTATCGGTTCATCTGAGGGTCATATGCTAATTTAGATGTACATATAATAAAGACGGCAATGACCCCTCCATTTAGCAGTAAGTGATATAAGCGAGCCTTCAGGGATTGGCTGGTCACGTCTTAGAAAATTAACTCAGTATTTAGGGACAAACTTTGTTAATTATGCTTTTATGAAATGTTGTTGTCAAGATTATCGTGAGAAATTGCACATTCTACTCGAAATGGAGAGACACAATTGTTAGTATCGAGCTCGCATGTTTGTCTGGCTTGCTGAGTGCTAGTAAACCTTATTAGCGACCTTGACCTTCATAACAATATAGTGCGAATTAAATAATTAGCTGGAATAGTTGGAAGTGTCTGCTAAATCAGTTGAATGTCGTGTTTAGCACTCTAAATGTGTATGTCTGAATTCTAACTGTCTACTGTACTTTCTGTATCTTGTCACGAACACATTCTATCATAATTAAGAGAGTTCATCTTGTTTCTTCGGTAGAGGGAGCTCAAAAGAGTATGTCACTGAATTATAGGATCTCTGTGATTTCAGATAGGACATCGGAGCTCTATTTCTTGGATTCCACTGATGATTCCAATCAGAGGATGAAACAGAGCTGTATGGTATTTCCAATAATTTTTATAATCCTCGGGATGCAATAATTAATCACACTGCAAAGTTTAAAGTTCTTGTTATCGTTGCCAACATTTGTGTAGACAGCTCGCTGAGAATTTTATTTGATATATTTCGATGAATAACCAAAGTTTAATATGAATATAATAATAAGGAGTTCATTAGTCCTAACAGGTATGATACCAATTACAGAAAATAACATAAAGCGAAAAATAAACCAATAACTAAAAATAAAATGAAGTGAAATATCTAGACTATGACAGAATGGATCAATAGAAACTTGGTAGCAATAATGGCTAACAGTTTATCGCTGAATGTAACAAAGTCTAAATTTAAAGGTTTTGGTACAAGTAAAATTTTTAAGGTAAAAAGTAATGAAAATATGAATATTAAAATTGAAAACCAGAATATTGAAAGGGTAAAACTTGCTAAATACTTAGGCGTTATGTTAGATGAGAAATTGTGTTTCAATGATCATTTCGACTTCATATCTCCAAATCTGGAGATCTGAAATCTCCAAGAAAATCATCTTTCTCAAAAGAATTGAGAAAATCTGACGACATATATGAAGTTATTGCTCTTTAAGTCAACAATAGTGCCACACTTGGAATATTGTTCCACTTTGTTATTGGAATTGAGTAAAGAAAAAACTCAACAGCTATAGAAGTTACAGAATAGAGTTATGCGAACAATTTTGAAATGTAATAGATATACTCCACTACAAATCATGCTAAAATGTTCAGAACTAATGTCATTTAAACAGAGAATACTTTTTCTACATATATATGTAAAGTTATAAACAAATTGTTCCGATATACAGTAATGAAAAATGTAACATGTGTCAGTGATAGGAATAGTATATTTAATGAAAGATTCAACGCATTTAATGAATGAAGCTCCATAAAAACAACTAGTGACCTTAAAGTATTCAAGCGTGAATTAGTAACAGATTTTTTCAAACATATCATTGTCAATAATATATTTTGAACTTAAATGCATGCATAATTTTGTTATAGCTATTGCCAAATGAATATTATTTTCATTATTATTATTATTATTATTGTTATTATTATTAATTATTATTATTATCATTATTATAATTATTATTATTATTATTATTATTATTATTATTATTATTATTATTATTATTATTATTATTATTATTATTATTATTATTATTATTATTATTATTATTATTATTATTATTATTATTATTATTATTATTATTATTATTATTATTATTATTATTATTATTATTATTATTATTATTATTATTATTATTATTATTATTATTTTGAACAAGAACTCATTTCAAACAAAAAAATTAAAGAAGTAGTCAATAACTAAATAATATAATGATATGAAATATGACAAAGAACTCAATCGAATTAAAGTATTTTCAGTCAATTTCACTTGTTCACATAACTCCTAATAATAACTGCTATGGAGTCAAAGTGTCACATTCATAACCAACGGTATTAAATGTAGACTCCATGAACCAAATGGGGGATTGTCTTAGCGAGTTGGTCCTCGGAGTCTCTAGGTGGAATAATTCTGTATTACGTGAATTTTGCCTTGAAACACGCTATCTCAAAGCGGACAAGAGAGGAGAGCAATCAATAATGTTGTGCAGTAATTTGTTGAAGAATCTGAGTGATGAAGTTTCTCTCCCAAAGTGCAATGAGATTAAACTGAATCGACTCAATAATTCGTTATGATTGACCCCTCTCTGTGGATAAATTCATCCTCTCTGAATGCCCTCAAAATGGTATTGATGGCAAGTGTAAATAGGAAGCCAGATCATGCTGTCATACTCCAACTTGCAGAAAACTTGCATAAGGGCATTAAATAGTCTTATGAATATCGAAGATGAAATATTGAAAAACGGTTCCATTCCAGCCATTTTCCACTTTCAAAATCATTTAACAGTAATATTTTCATCATTTCCTCATTCCAAATATTAATAATTAGTTTCGACATTTCGATGTCAGTAAGAAAGAGCTGAGGCGTTATATCTCCTCAAGTTTAAGGTAGGCGTCAAAGGCAAGGAACATTCCTTTGACGTACAATTGAACTCTTGCGTTCACAGAATAATTAAAATTAGTGAAACGAAACTTAAATAAATCTCTCAAAAATTTTGTGTCCACAAGAACAACGATAAATCTTGCAGTGATTCAATTTTACAAACAATCATCAAAAATACTCATTAGGGTACATTTTCATCAAGCGTAGGTAAGTTTTCCGTAATGCTTTATAGCTTAAATCCCTCTACTTTGTTCAAAAATGAAAGTTTCTGCCTTCAAAGTACAAATAAATTGTCTCTGCTAATAAACTCGCTTTTGCGATTTGTCATATACGAAATTTACTCCAACGCAACATCTCCGTGTGTCATACTATGTCGTTCTTCACAAAATATAATTTGATAAATTTCAACCATGAAATTGGTAATATTTTGCGAAGACCTAAAACATTTATTGACCTTGGCGTTCCTCGATTCTCAACTAACTTTTGTGCCTCATATCAATGCTACAGCAACCGCTGCCTGTAGAGCCTATATGGTTTCATTACTCGCATTGTTAAGAAATTTAACAATATATCAACTCTGAAAACATTGTATTGTGCTTCCGTAAGATCTAAACTTGAATATGGATCAACCGTATGGAATCCTGTTTATTAGTTACATATTAATCAAATAGCGTCTATTCAAGGAAACTTCTTGAAATTTCTGAGCTTCAGAATTGATGGAATATATCCACCTATAGGCATACAACATGAAACACTTACAAGGCGACATAATGTGGACAAACTTAGTGAGCCAAGGAAATGCCATGCAATCATCTTCTTGCATAAAATAATTAACAATAAAGTGAAATCTTAGGAATTATTGCAACAGCTTAACGTTATTGTTCCAAGAATTTCTTCCAGAAGCGTATTCACGTTCTACCTTCCAGTAGCTAAAACGAATGTTCTAAAAGTTTTCTCCGTTGCACACGATCTGTGAACCATGTAATATTTTGGGAGCTAAGGTGGATATTTTCAACTGTTCTTTTACTAATATCAAGACAAGTTTTCTTGATATGCATAATCTCTGATAGAACAATCATTTATGTGTATTCACGTACATGATTCATATTCACTCATATACTTGTATGTGTGTTTAAGTGTTGATATGTGAACGTATATGTATGAGTGTGTTTATCTTTATAAGTATATATAAGTTTAGTCAGCATTCAATTTTTTTTATTCCTATAATTATATTTCATTTTGTCAGTTGTGATTTCATATCACAAACTCTTTCTTTTAAAATTGAACTTTAAAATTTGAAAGTACAAACTGGAACTTTTGCCCTACAATTTTTTTTTTTTTGTTATCTTTCCTAATTAATTATAGTGTATGTTTAATTTTATCAGCTTTGTGATTTCTGTAAGCATATCACGAAACGCGTCATGCTATGAGTTAATAAAGTGTAAATCATAAGTGTTTGAATTTAAGTTTTTATTCAATTATAATGAATTTACATCAAGTAAACGCCAACACTATGAAATAGTGTATGTTAAATAAATAAATCAACCTACATTCTTACGAATCCTAAATTCCTCTGTTCAAACCACTTAACATGAAGTTCTGTATATTTTGAAATAACAAATGAATATTTTATTTCGTGTGCTGACCCTCACCAAGTGAAGTAAAACCACCTTATTTGATTCGAAATTAATTTACACTCTCACAGTAATATTTTTCGCAGTCTATAAACAATCCCATGTGAAAATCTTTCACTTAATCTCCGAAAAAAACGGCGTAATTTCCATTAAGTACGTTTCGCTTGTTAGACAGCAGGTGTGGCCCTTGTAAATTATTTCGCACACATGTTCACACTTTAATGCCGTCGAGCTATCATCCAGTCGCCTTGTGTGACTTTTGCGGTTACTTTTTTCGTATCGTCTTAACTAATGACACAATTTGTCGTCTGGTTCGACCTGCTCGTTGGGTCTCAGTTATATTTAGAGCGTGGCTTTTTTTTCACGAAATAGATTATCTCAATATGGCGCACGCAGTGGCGTACAAGTAATATTGTCATCAATAGAAACGATTAAATAAAATGAGAGGTAATAATGAATACTTGTCTAAAAATCACTGACTGAACGAATCTTTATTCGACTAGTTTCGCCTTTAACGGCATTATCACGAAAACGATTGTGCTGATAATTCAGACGAAATTGAGTTTCATGGTTTTCAGTGTGAAAACAATACATTCCAATGCGCTTCAGGCCACTGTATAGCTTCTTTCTATAGATGTGATGGTTAGCGAGATTGCAGAGATATGTCAGATGAAAAAGATTGTCCTCCCAAATATCCTGGAGGCCGATATTGCCCAGAATTCAAATTTCAATTCAACAATAATCTCTGCATTAGTGAAAGTGACCTTTGTGATGGATCAAATAAAAATAAAACGAGTGTGTAGATAATTTCGATGAATCTCCATCTTTTTGTAGCAACTTCAGCTGTGATGTACTGAGAAGGTTCCAATGTAACAATCGTAAATGTATACCAAGGTAATTAATTTTATTCTATTACGTGTTTCATATTTCATTACTTTGGTTTCATTACTAGTTTACAACACAAAGATATTATAGTACTTTCAGTTGCTCTTGTTCATTTATGGTGATTAATGTGTATTAGAGAATATTTTCTCATTTGGTTCTATTAAAAATTATTGCAGTATGGCGGCACTGTCATTTTTGATAATGCCGTGAAAGGCGAAAGTATTCGAATAAAGATTTGTTCAGTCAGTGATTTTTAGACGAGTATTTATTATTACCTCTCAGTTAAATATGAACTATCACAGAGTTGATTCATCGTTCATTGATTAAATGTTTTATTCAATGAGGTACATGTCCTAGAACCACTGAATTTGTGCCAAAATCATTTCTTTCGCAAATAAATTATTTAGGCATTTAGATGAACTGCACTTATCAATATAAAAATCATTTCGTTTCCTTGACCTTGTTTGGTAACCACGTACATCTCCGACGTATTTTACTCTATCAACGATATAGTTAGGAACCTTGCCATATTTTATTTTATAAATAAAGTCTAAAGTTTTATATACTATGTGGTGCCTAATATTCAAACAAATTAGTATTTCTAACATAAACGATACAGGTGTGTACCTATTGCACTTCAATGTCATCCTGAATGCTCTATTTGTAGCTTTTGCAACTTTTCAATATCATTTTGAGGCAAGGTGTATAATACAGTTTAACAAAAGTTTATATGTGGTAATACTATCGACTTCACAATGAAGACTTTGTAAAAAGAAAAACATAATTACTTCTTCTAGCTAAAAAATTTACTTTTATGAAATTTTACTCATAACACACTTAAAATAATTTTCAAAACTCAAATTTTCATCGATAATAACACCTAACTACTTAATCTCACTGACTTGTTCAATGGTACATTATTAACTCTGATTTGTATATCACACTCTAATCTAGATAATATTACTCTGTTTCCCACAATAATACATTTAGATTTATCAAACTATCGAGATCACTTTTAAGTTTATCAGCTGATTGTTGTAAATTGTTGCCCGTAGTATACAACATCATGTATAATTACAGCGTTTGTAAATTAAACATCAACGGTCCCAAAACTGTTCTTTGTGGAACTCCATAATCACAGATTAATGGGGTGGACAGATAGTTAATAAAACGTCAATGTGGTACAAGTGTTAAAACGAATGAATATATAATATGGGGAAACAGAAAGAAACGGAAGTGAAAGTAACCATAGAAAAGGATCTGTTCTTTTTCTTCTGTGTGTGGGCTTAGCGTAGGTGTTTAAACTAAGAAACGTGTGTAATTGAAGAATTTCCTTATTATATTTAGTCAAATTGAGTAATGGAGAGTGATTGATCTCCAACTGGTCGTTTAGAAGAGTATGAATGATACACATTCATAACACAGTTTCTAGGTACGAGGTTCTTAATTCTAGAGATTACAAAGAATGAGTTACTCAATTTTTTACATAAAACATCAATGTGATGTCCATCCCAAATTTCTGTCTACATATATTCCAAGAAACTTAGTTGATTGGGATGATGATATAGTGTTGCCTCCATATTCAACATTCAAGGAACTGATTCCATTGCCCATCAAACAAAAATGAACACATACACTTTCGTCAACGTTTACCATCAGATTGTTCATTCGACACCAATTAACAAACTCCCTCACAATGCAGTCACATGTTTCCAGAAGTTTTTCAGGGATCCTTCCAGAAACAACCACCGATGAATCATCGGCATATAGTGTCACCAACTAGTAATAGATATTCCCATCAAAACCACGTTAAATTACTCAGAACTTATGTCAGTTAAACTAAGAATACTTAATGTTGCATATATTTTTATATTTAAAATCAAAAACTAACTGGTCCCATAAAGAGTAATTAAAAATGCAACATGTGACAGTGATGTGCACGCTTATAATAAAATTAGTGACCTTACGGTACTTAATCGCATATTAGTTATGTTCGTTCTTAACAATTAATTCTTATTATTGAACGCAAGAGTATGTATGAATTTGTAATAGTTATTACTAAATACATTTTATTATGATTATTATAATAGAAAGCGACTGTGTTATAATTCCTTAAGACACATTTATTACTATCACATTTCCTTAATTCCCCAACATTTGTAATATTCTTTGCTACCTCTTCCGAATACATAATGGCATTAGGAAACTAATATTTATCTAAGGTACTTATCAGTTTGTTTTCTCTAACAAAGCTAAGTGCATCTCCATTGTGCTTCTGCGAACTACACACACATTTGCTTTCTGCTTCTGTTTCATATTTCCAGCCTCCCCATTTTGTCTGACAAGAAAGCCATCCCATGTTTGTGACTAACTGATGTAGACACAAACAATCCTCCTCACCCTATTAGTGCAAACAGTTCTGGCTATTATTTCTACGAGATTTTCATCTCCCCTTTCACATAACTCTTTCTATTCTCCTCTAGTATTAAATTACTTCCAATAATCTTAAATGCTTTTCGTTTATTTTTCCATTATTGTTTGGTATCGATCATCTGCTAGAAAGGCGCTAAATGAGTGCATTAAATGAGGAAGGATTCAGCAGCAACATTTGTTAATCGTGAGGTCTCATTGAACGAAATTGCGTATACAGGGTGTGCAAAAATAATCTTACAGTTTCGATTGTTCTTTCGGAAATATCAATCGAAGTTCAAACGAAACACTTTGAAATGGTCAACAGTATGGATTTCTAACGATTACTTTTGAAATTTTTGAATATAACTCAATAACACTGAATTTTATTAAAAAGAGGTGAATTTTTGATTGTAAATTACCTGAAATTGTCATAAGTAAAACAAAATGATAACAGAATTACTGTTTTCAAGATTAACATACATTTATTGAACTAATGTGGATTTGTGAATTTGTAGATAAAAATGATAAAAACTGTATTTTTGTATTTACGAAGAGCTCTTGAAACATTTAATAGGTCGTTATTGTCGAAAAATTTCCCAATTTTGTTTTTTCTGGAATAGTGTTGCAATTGTTAAATTCATATTTACTCAAGAGAGTGCATGTTGAAGAAATAAACTAATAGAAAGTATTCCCAAACCATCAATTTGTGATTATGGAGTTCCACAAGGAACACTTTTGGGACCACTCATGTTCAATTTATATATAAACGATGAATTAAGTATCTTAAGAATTGTGAAATTTTGATATTTGCTGACGACAAAACAACCTCTTTGTTTCAATTGTACATACTTGATATTGCCGAAATAGATGAAACTAGTTGAAATTTTAATAAATTCAGTGGTTTTAAGACATGCACCTTATTGAAATTTCATTAACTATCTAACCAAACCATCAATTTGTGACTATGGAGTTCCACAAGGAACAGTTTTGGGATCGTTAATGTTTAATTCATATATTAACGATGTAATAAAGCATGCAAATAATTGTGAAATTTTCATATTTGCTAACGACATGAAGTTTCATACTACGAGCCAGAATTTACAAGAATTAGCTGATAAAATTAATAGTGACCTCAATAGTTTGCATATATGTTTGTGTGGTCACTCTTTTATTGAATACTGACAAATCTAAATGTATTATTGTGGGAAACAAAGCAAAATTATCTAGATTAGAGTGTGAAACACCAATAAAAGTTAATAATGTACCATTTGAACAAGTCAGCCAGATTAAGTATTTGGGTGATATTCGATGAAAATTTGAGTTTTGAAAATCATTTTAGGTATGTTATGAATCAAATTTCCAGAAAAAAGTATATTTAGCTAGAATAAATACTTATATTTGTGTCCCTACAAACTATTTATTGTATAAGTCGATAATATTACCAGCTATAAACTTTTGTTCAGTATTGTACACATTTCTATCTTCTGTATTATACACATTTCCTCAAAATGACATTGAAAAGTTGCAAAAAGCTCCAAAATGGAGTATTCAGGATTATATTGAAGTGCAACAGTTACACACCTGGATGACTCATATCCGGTATATAAGTATATAAAACTTTGAACTTTATTGATAAAATAAAACATGGCAAAGTCCCTAACTATATCGTTGAACGTGTAAAATACTGTGAAGATGTACATAGTTACCAAACAAGGTTTAGGGAACAAAATTATTTCTATATTGATAATTGCAGTACATCTAAATGTCAGAATAATGCCTAAATAATGCCTATGCGCGAAAGGAATGATTTAATTTAATAGTCTAGATCCGCAACTAAAATTATGTCAGAATCACCATGATTTAAAAATTTTTTCATCTTTTATTTTCATATTTTATTTTTTTAAATATTATTTAAGGCTAAAATAAGTTGTTTCTGTTTGTATATATAATTCCTCTTCTGTAAAGTTTATCAGCTGGGCTAAATAAAGTTACTTATTCATTAAAATAATTTTTGTTTTCTTCCCTATAAATATGATTCGAGTGGCACAATATCAAAGTCTACCATTCTATTTCAAGAGAATTGTAGTCTTCACAATTAAAATTTATAACTCTTTAATGTCCATTCTACACTATTTTCTCCTATTAATCGCTACAAAGTCTTCTGGTGAAGAAATCACGCTAAACATAGCTTTCTCAAGCCATAATATTTTCATTGAGCAATTGCACCTGAACCATTTCCACATATTTTCTAACTTCAGCGATAAAATCATCGCCTGTAGTGAGCGCTTAAATGCCAAACACATAATTATGGCGCTTTAATAAGAATGAAGAACGAGCTTCCTGTAAACACCAAGTTGAACTTATTTAATATTTTAACCGAAGTACAGCATATTCAAGTCATAATGTAATGTAGGAATATTGCGTCTGTTTATTCAGTGGCCACGCAAATGCACCACAAATCGTAAATGTTGTGTGATTTATGAAGTTTCCTGCTAGGTGCAAAGTGAACAATTAATTTACTCTTGCTTTTGTATGCACGAAGATGCTTTAACACTGCTTGTTCTGCCTGTTGCTTTTACTGAGTACGGACTAAATTTCTTATTTCGATGGAATGAATTCATCAAATATAGTAGATGAAGTTTTTCCCGAACATAATCGTTGACACGTGTTTCGAGCTTCTTGGTACTCGTCGTGTTTTAAACTTGCAGATCTACAAACCAATGAAGATTCAAGAGAAGGAAGTTACCATTTGTGTCCTCAGTATGAAATTTGAGGTTGGTAAACTCAAATTTGAGATTGGGAGACTCAATCATTGGCAATGCCGATTTCCTTCTCGTGTTTCGAGGTTGTTGGCACTCGTCGAAGCAGCGATACAAACATTCAGATCAACGAACTTGAAGACGAAGAAACAAACGAAGATTCTCGAGAACGAAGTGATCATTTGTGACTTTTGAATGAACTTTGAGATTAAGAGACTCGATCATTGGCAATGTCGATTCATTTTTCTTGTTTCGAGCCTGTTGGTACTCGTCAGAATAGCCTATCAAACTTCCAAATCTACGAACTTGAAGACCATTTTTGGCTTCTGAATGAACATCTCCAGACTGGTATACTTGATCATTGGCAATGTCGATTCCTTGTCGTGTTTCGAGCTTGTTGGCACTCGTCAGAGCAGCGCATCTAACTTTCAAATCTATGAACTTGAACACGAGAAAACAAACGAAGATTCTCGAGAAGGAAGCGTCTATTTGTGGCTTCTAAATGATTATTTCCAGATTGCAAGACTCGATCGTCATCAATGTCGATTCTTTTTCCAAGTTTCGAGCATGTTCGTATCCATCAGAATGCATAGCCTAATTCAGTTGAACAAGCCTGGAAAATGACAAGTCAGAGGGAATATAATAAAAAAATGCAATTTGTAGCTTCCGATTAAAAATCTCAAGATTGGGAGACGTCATCAGGGCTTTATCACAAAGATGCCCATGTAGGGATTCCACTAAATTCAATATCGAAATTTTAATGATTAACTGAAGATTTTCAATTCGGTTTCTTTATTTCTGCAAGGATAATCCCTGTGTTTAAGCATTCGAGTTCTCGGTTTCGAGATTTTTTGATTTTTTGAGGAGTTCAAGTTTCCCCTATTTGAAAGCGCTGGTAACATTTGCGAATTTGGAATTTTAGAAAGAAGCCGTGAAAAAATCTTGTCATTTGTAGGAAATTTCGTTCGATGATTTCATCTCGAAGTTCGTCCTATTAAAACTTGAATTCGTCGTCCTGATTAGAGCCAACAAACCCGAAACAGGTGTTAACGGCTACTTGTTCATGAGAGCTATATTGATCACCTTTGGATTGAATAAGTCACTAGAAGTAATTTATCATAATTTCAGAAATGTAAGGGTCTCTCTCGACCGACACAAATGAGTTTATGATGTGAAACAAAATATCTAACTGAATGGAATGAACTCTTATATTTTTATAACTTGTCTTATCGTAGACAATTTACATTGAATTCAAATTTCTCATTCGAAAGTTCCTAATGGATGAAAATCCTAATGATGAAGAGGAGGAGAAATCTTCCAATTTCGAGAGTTCATGCGAGAACTCATGAATAAATTAACATTCAATAATAGCTTTTAATGACTTTGTGACGATCAGAAATTTGTCCACAGGAGTATTGAAATGACCTCACTTCAAAGCAACAATATAAAGTTAATCTATTCATCATGGAAATAAGGAACTCCAGAGGTGTATGTATAATTACCCTTCAATAAGATACTCAAAAGTTGCCTTGATAAATTTTGTGATGAATACGTGTAATCTCATTAAATTACAACCCAAAAAATATAGCATAAATCCGGAAAAAACACAGTTTTTTATAGTATTTATAGTAAATCACAGGAAAAAGAGCTAGATATGATTTTCTTCATTATGTCAGATTATAGGGCCATAGTCAACATCAAAGGGGATGTATCCTACATCAAACGTCTCGTGAAACAGTTATTTAAAGGAAAATGTTAAACGATGCAGTATTTCTCGCTTGGAGGATAACAACCTTGTGAAATGATTATTGTCTTCGAGGAAATGGGCACAGAATTTCGGATCTACCTACTTACCCCAATTTATTTGAAACCTTATATCTCCTCTGAAAAATAGTGTATAGTGAATTTCTCAATATTTTTCATACAGATTCGATAAATTGAATGAAAAATAATTCTCAGATCTATTTATCAGAAGGCAGATTTATTTCGGAACCAGTTTCTAGGAATACAGATCCGCTTATAGGACCGATTCACCTGTCATGTCGATAAAAAGTGTACACCTTGTTCGAGTCGATTTTTCATTGGTAAAGTTTTTTATTGTGGACTGCACACTTGAGAAAAAACGAAATTCTATGATTTTTTAGAGATGTCTAGTTTGAATTATTATTCAACGAAGTGGAATGAAAAAATATTTCTAACGTTCCAAACTTTCAATAAACTTTTTCAAAAGAAACACTTCAAACAAAATATACACATTTTATCAAAGAGAAGATATTTCGAAAATTTTGAATTTGAATATTTTATCATATAATTTGAATATTTTATTCATAAGTCTCACTTTATATTATTATATTTAGAATTTGCTCATAATTTATTGAAAATACGCATGTCTCATATTGCAATTAATTTTAACTCTATTTTCTTTGACTTCATCAACTATATTTCATTAACTTCTGTTGGCTACGTGTGACTTTGTAAAATTTAATATTTTATTTTTAGTCCGTTCCATTTCGTTATTGCTTATTACTATTTCAATTCAATTTTTGTTGTATATATTGGCTTATACTTTCCTTCTTAATTTATCTTTTTTATTTCTTATTTATTATTCTTTGTGCAAAATTTGTTATTTTTTGCCTGTAATTGGATGTATATCTGCTGGGAATAAATGTATTATTATTATTACTATTGTCTATGCATAAATTTATTATTTCATTTCATTCAGTATCATTAATTTTTATCCACTGTTTTTATCGAAATTTAGTCTACTGGAAATTCAGTAATTAAGTTGATTTGCAATAATTCATTTAACATTTTCTTTTATATTTAATAGCCTCTATTACTTTCATACTATATTATAGTTTTTATTCCTGATTCACCAATCTGCTCTCAACTAACATTGTTGTTTTTCTTTATCAAATTT
Organism: Henosepilachna vigintioctopunctata; assembly: GCA_030704895.1. NCBI lineage: Eukaryota > Metazoa > Arthropoda > Insecta > Coleoptera > Coccinellidae > Henosepilachna > Henosepilachna vigintioctopunctata. Next base: position 4,587,417 of record JARQZJ010000032.1, read on the forward strand.
CCATTGAACATAAATTGAAGTTGCTTCTGATTTTGTGTTAGTTCATACCGAAGTTTTTATCAATTTATCTGCCTTTTGATTCACCAATCTAGACAATCTATACTGATTTGGTTTAATTTTCACTATCAATTTGTAAACCAATTTCAAAAGTGTATCTTGATCATTTTTCTGCGTGAAAATAAGCGATATTACTATATTATATCAAATATTTTGCAGTGGGGCTCGAAAAACAGATACAATTGACATTTTCAGAATGTGGCATTTCATATGATTATTTCTACGAATAAAAAGAAAATAAATAGAACAATGATGGTTAAATAGCGTCAATTCAAAATATGTATGAGTGAAAAATAAAAAATGTTATATAGATTATTCATTATTTCTGTGAATTATGAAATTTCTGTATAATAAACATATTTAGCTGTGAAATATAACCGATTACCATGACTAATATTTTTACGAGGAAATATGATACTAAACATCTCATTCTGGTTCTCAAAATTACATAATTGTCTTTGACACAATTGAGATTAGTACTAATCATAAAAAAGATAAGATTCGAGATTTTTTATTGTTTTCACATCAAAATAAATGAAATATTCCTAAAGAATATTGAATTACTAATGTGGCACATCGTTTTTTCGTCAAAGAAAAGCAACAATATACAACTGTTGGCGACAAAATTTCTCCAAAGTCCCAGCCAACTACGACATATTGAATTACTGATGTTTCACGAGACCGTCTACAAGATTTGTGGTTAGGGGACTTCGGCGCCACTCGTTCTGCTTGAGATCACAGAGGTGCAGCTGATTTCTATGTATTTTTCTTGGGGTGAAACATTTATCTACCTGAAACAAAACCATCAAATCCATTAGTACAACTACATGAAAATGATTAGAGCTCAGGGATTTTGGTTGCTTTATCAATATTTGTTTATTTCAGCAGGACTTTTGTGTCAATAATATACCTAAACATCCTCGATATTATATTGTGAACCGAAAAAATCATGATATAATATAGTGGATATATGTTAATATCTAATTTTATGTTCAGATATTCCTTCTCCATAAAGTATTAACTATCTTACGTTTAGAGTCCCTTGGTTGCCCTATGTTTATATTCTGGAATAAGAAATCTTGTTTGCTATCATTTTTCACAAGATGAATGCGTATTTGCTATAATATTCTTTTTTATCTTCAAGGATATATACATAGGGGAAAACAAATATTGGTTGTCCCTGATAAATTTATTCGAGTAAGAAAAATTAATATTATTATTATTCATTCAAACAGGATCAGTAGTAACAGAAAAAAACTTACTAATCTTACGTATTAAAAAATGACGAAATGAAACAGTTACTAATTTATAAAGAGAATCCTCAAAAAACTGTAACTTTATGTTATACAAAAAAGCAGAAATGAATCATAGTACAAGAAAAACAGAAAAATAAGCAAAATTAAAAATTAAATTTGGCGATACTGAACAAAATTCAAAGACTAAGCTATAATAAAACTACAAAATGTCTCTGCAATTTATTAAATATATATATTATTCGGAATTTACAGTTAATCTCATTTTAAACAGTTTATGAACAAAAAGATAATATTAATTTGAAGAATGTTCAGTTGTTAGCTGGTAGTTTCTTACTCAACATATTTTTTTTTTCTAAGAAATTGAAATTTTAAAATACTTCTCAATAAAAACTCATTTATCTGAGACGAAGATTGTGAGTATACACATTCCTAAATAAATAAACGAAAGTTCAAAAGAAGCTTTTGTCAACGTATTGAGAAAATTATCATAGAGATGTGAATTTCTAATGCCTTTTCAACTTGTTTCGATGTATTTCCAGGAAGACTCGACTCTAGTTATTGTTGCTAGTTTAATATCGGTAACATATCAATGTAGTAGTAATTTGTTTAGCAAAGAGAATGAGATAAACATAACAATTCTCAAATTTCATTTTATGTGAAAAGGAATATTCATTATTTCTTAAAATGTGAATTAGGCACTTCCATTTACATTCTTCCGTTTCATTTGCTATTGAATTTATTATAATCTTTCTTGTTTCGATTTTTGTGTAAGTTTTCTTCAGTTTGTTAGAATTTTGTATAGTTTTTTATTGCGAATCAAAGGATTAAATTTTGAATTTGAGTAAATGAAGAAAGGACAAAATGAACAATATTAACTCTTTAATTTACAGAGTAAATATTGTTAATATTATAATTGAACATGGAAATAATTATACATTTTATTCTGTCTTTTAAATATCAGGTTGTGCTACCATAAAGGCCCTTCAAAGTTATCAAATATGTATCTTTTCTACATAACTATCAATATTTCAGTTATAGTCTATAGTACATTTTTATTTTCAATAATCTTATTGTCTTACCATCTTTCTTATTATTATATACCATCTTCCTAACCACATCAAGTCCTTGAGTCGGTCGAAATTTAAGAAGGAAGTTTGCAGAGTCTTATTACTTAATTGTTTTTATTCCTTGCAAGAATATTTTTCTGCTGAAATTGATTAATTGTGTAATTGTAATTGTTAATCATATTCTTGACGTATCCTATACATATTGTAATGTCATGCAGGACGAATATACATTATTATTATTATTTGTACAAATCATAATAAAACATAAGAAAATCATACTATTGCTGAATATCCACGAAAAATTTTCAAGTATTCAAGTTATCTTTTGTCGGGTCATCGTTTTATATGAAAATATGAGTAACTTCTCGAAAGTTCTTTAAAGAAATGAAAGCCAAATGTTCTTTGTATTTGTCCTAAACGTAAAAAATTTCATATCTCAATTAATAGTTTTTGTAGGGTGTAATAGAGGCTGTAAAATGCTATAAAGGCTTACTTTCTAGGATTAGTTAAAATTAAGTATCTAATAAGATTTAGAAATTACGTCAGTTTAAACTTGAACGTTATCAAGTTTTTACCCGTATTTTTAATGTATATTTTTTCCCGTACTTGAATCTTTAAACCGGTCGGTTCCACCTTCTTCTTCGGTTACCAACTCTGCATTCCGCCTCTTCAAAATGTCCATCGAAACAAAATGTGAACAAATATTGACTACCTTTGCCATGTAAATAATCAACTGCTCTCCAAAGCCCGAACAAATATTATTTAAATAACAAATTATTTGATTACGGGCGCCACTGTTTTAAAATTCTCTTAGACGCTTAGAAGACATACAAAATTGTTAAATATTTGAACAGGCAACTTCTGTTACCTGTTTGTATACATTTTATAGAAAGAATATATTCGGATGATGCAGAGGCACAAATTCCTTAATGTTATTCATTTTGTGTCGCTCTTCAAAAGAACTCCACGAAGATTAATGTAGCAGCGTTTCACATTTTTATGTGATAAAAAAGAATCTGTTGCTTTAGCACGACACTTTCTATCTGCGAAATTTTGTCACCTGCTTTTATTTGATTAAATCAGACGTGAAAAATTCTGATGAATTCGAAATGAAAAAGTTCTCTTAAAACTGCTGCTATTTAATTAGCAATTTAACATGCATGTTCGTTAGTTATTTGAATTAATTTTTGTTAGAATTATGTTTGGCTAAAGCACTAACGCATTTGAAAAGCCAATTTGCATCCATATTTTGTTGAATGTAGCTTTTAGAGTAGGTCAGCTTCCAAAGTATGTCTTGGTCAAACTGGCAAAAAATTGAGACTTCGAATATCTGAACACCAAAAATGCTTTGCAAAAAATAAAACCGATTCTACGTATGCAACACATCTTTCAGAAGAGGACCAAGTCTTCAGCAACAATTTTAAAATATTGCGTACGGAACGTAAAGGTTATAAACTAACCATGTTAGAAGCCATGGAATTTAATGAGATGAAGAAACCATATAGTTTATCAAATGCTCAAGTTTCAATCGATAGTTCACTTTTATTGAATTTATTTCAGTAAAAGGCACTCGAAGAAAGGTATTCTAATGTCACCCCCCACAATTCAGAAGAAATATGTCATTTCCACACACTTCAGGATAAATACAAGCAGTCCACAATGTAATAGGTCAGTTTATTGTCAACATCTGAAGAATCCAATGTGTTGGCGAAACAATGTTGTCGTGTTTTGGATTAATTATAGTGAAAATCAGAAAACTACTTATTTTAATTTAAATTACATCAGCGTCTTTGAAATCTGATTTCTTGCATTTTCTTTTATATGGTTCAAGTGTTCCTTAATTGAAGAGATATCTTCACTCCAGAAAATATGTTGGTAACGGTTCTGTTATTCACAGTTTATCAACGATTTTTCGTTCCCAAAGTGTTTCATCCAAATCCTCAGGGTCTCGGATTATCAGGGTCATTATCAAATTCATAGTACAGCAACCTGTTTAGAATTCTTAAAACGTTAAACTTTAAGTTCAACTATGAATATGCGTGAACCCGTTCACTGGGTTGCTAAGTTCGTGCCCCCATCCCTTCGCACAAGGGTTAACACGCAGGCCGTGGTCCTATCTCAACATTCGTTTGCATGCGACCTCCATACACCATTAGAAACTATTACATATTTCGTATCACGTGACATGGCTCGCGTTTGATTCGTGCTTCATTACACGCTTTCGACACTAGCAGCAATAAATAAAAGCTGTAGTACGGGAACACCAACAGAATTTGCACAAGAGTTTCAAGCTTAACGAAAAAAATGGGGTAAAGTTGGTAACTTCTGGTAGCATTCTCTCATTTCAGAGGAATCGGTACAATCGGGAGAAATTTTGCAGTATTACCGAAGTTTTGATCTTTCTAACCCTTCAAACATCCACAATAGCAATTATCTTATATAAATTCTTTAGTTATTCCTGCAGTAGAACTTCAAAGGAAGATAGAAGACCAAGCAGACAATTCATAAATCTCAAAGGTTCACAATCCACTTCTTCTACAAAGATTTATACCAAAACTACTAAAGAGAATCTTCACAAGAAAAAATAACGTCATAAGGTGTGATGAGAACAAACATGGAAAAAGAATAACGCTTCCAAACTCCAAATGTGATGCAATTTATTCACTCAAATCAATTAGGAGTTCCAGAGTACTACCGGATACCAGCTTTTTAGGACAGTGTGGGGGGAAAAGAGATTCATATGGAAAGACAATGTTGTAAATGACCTGGAAACTTAGAATGTTGACAGCTGGAGGGATGATAAGCTGAATATATGTCGATACATGTTAAAGAGTGTCAACTCCAAAGGCATATAGCCTTTGGAGTTGACACCCAGTAGGAGTTGAAGACTTGTGTGAATATAATTCTGAATAACATATTTGATAGAGCTATGTATACATAGTAAGAGAGAGAGATAAGGAGAGAAGGATAGTAAGAACTGAAATGGTTGACAATATTTGAGGCAATTGTCATATATATGAACTGGTGGTCATCTAGATGGAAGTTTCCATTTGTAAAGAAGCGAAATAACCTTCCGTACAAATTATGTCGATTGTTTTTACGCACGCACACTGCGATACTCGAAAAAACCGCCATTATCGTTATTTCCCATTGATATTAAGTCATTACAAAAAAAGAATATTTAGCGTGATGGAAATGGTGGTATTTTTTATCGTAATCGGATCAGAAGAACAAAGTGATTAAAACAATAAATCATATTCCATGCGCAACTAACTTGTAAGCGAAACTTATTCTTGCACTTGAATAGGTAAATATTTAAACAAGGAAATAATTTACCCTTTGATTTCATAAATTCCAAAATGTTTTTTTGATCGTTTGAAATATTTGTATATATTTGCGTGATTTATTTCAATGTAATGAATGTTGAAACGATAAATAATAAAACAAAGTGGAAATGCAGTTCTATAAGTCAGGAATTTCTATCTGAATGCAAAATCTGAATTTATGTTATAAATTCAGAACATAAAGAACTTCAGGCAAACTATTTTAATTACATACTCAGATTATTTGATGCTTTCATTTTTGAGCAAATTGAATTCGTAATATAAATTTAGGATTCGTTTAGATACTATGCTTATGGTAGAACGATTTTTCATCTCTTCGCTTGATTTTTAAGTACAAAACGAGTACTTTACGACCTTTTCACCTAACAATGTTTTCACCAAGAAAGTGAAGAAAATACAATAAAGAGAGGTGAAATGAAAATGTATAAAATGCTTAAGAAGCAATCGCGATTCGAGAAAATAAAGATTCACTAATGGATGTCCACATATCCACATAGATACACATTTTATATCGAAGAAAAGTGCACACCCCTGATTAGTTTGGAGAAATGGCGAATTCTATGATTTATTTTAAGTGTTTCATTATTATATATTGAAAAATATATCTAAGGTTATAGAAGTTGAATGAAATTTTAATCGAAACAAAAAAATCATTAAATTTACCAACATAAGGAATATTTTTTTTAGAAGAGTTTATGAATCGATGAATATACCTACAGTGACATTCCTTCGATTATTTCTCAAATTAAATAATGTTTTTGAAACCAAAAAAGGACCTTCCGAATGGACCATTTGATACGGAGCCGCGGACAACATTTACATGAAGTTGTCTTTAAAATGTAAATGGCAAAGGCCAAGTTATTAATTTTAATGAAAATTTTGAATATATGATGCAAATTGAGTGTTTTATTCGACTTTAAAAAAATACGCTCAAAAAATTGGAGATATATTTCGAATGATCCAATTGATTCATCCAACGAAAGAATCTACTCTCCAATTACCTCAGCTTTTACAATATTCTCATCGAACTAATGCTTCATTCTTAGTGGCTTTGCCTGACAGAGCTCCGTGTAAAATTCCTGAAAAATAAACGAGGATTCTACGGTACACAAGTTGACGTCTATAATTGGTATTTCCCTTGACCGAAATCACGATAACGAAGTTTGACATCAGAGGCGTCGGCGTCGGTCTTCCAGAACGTATGATGCTTTGTAGGGGACCGATACGGTGTAAATTAATTGCTTGATGAAATTCTGTTGGGCAAGATTGAAATTCCATCGGTGCAAGTCCGACTTTGTCGCTCCGGTTAAACAAAGGAACGTGAATGTCATCCGGATTCCTTCGTGGTTGTAGAAGATCGATCCGCGAAATATAAGAAACTTCGGCGTCATATCGAGTTCAGACAGGGTTGTTATTACAATTAACACTCTAGCCACATATTCAAATAATTCAATACATATATATATATATATATATATATATATATATATATATATATATATATATATATATATATATATATATATATCTTATATATATATATATATATATATATATATATATATATATATATATATATATATATATAACGAATGAAAAATTTTTTTGCGGTGAAAAGTACGACAAACGAAAAAATTGTAATTCTTGGTATAGCCAGCAACTGAATTGGAAGCAGCCGTTGACACGTGTTTCGAGCTTATAGACTCTCCTCAGAACGGCGTAGACGAGTTCAAGATGTACGAACCTGGAGATGGAATCAACAATAAAAGAACAAACTTGTAAAGGAAGACACCACTGCTAGGCCTCCACGCCTCCACCGGAAGATCTCCACCGCAAAAAAATTTTTCATTCGTTGTTAACTTTCTCGGTTGAAGACTCCGTAAAGTATGAATAGACGCCACAAAGGCGATACGTTGACTAATACTCCAAAACCGGAGAGATCACGTGGAGGCCTAGCAGTGGAGACTTCTTTTACAAGTGTGTTCTTTCATTGTTGATTCCTTCTCCAGGTTCGTACACCCTGAACTTAGCTACGCAGTTCTGAGGAGAGCCAATAAGCTCGAAACACGTGTCAACGGCTGCTTCCAATTGAGTTGCGGTCTATACCAAGAATTACATTTTTGGGTTTGGCAATTCATCATGAACAGAATTACGCCTGAACAACGCTTGCAAATAATCAATTTTATTTCGAAAATAATGGTTCTGTGCAGAATACGTATCGCGGGTATTTTGTTCAGCGATGAAGCGCACTTCTGGTTGAATGGCTACGTCAACAAACAGAACTGCCGCATTTTGAGTGAAGAAAATCCTCAAGTGTATGTCAAAACACCGTTATATCCAGAAAAACTGACTGTTTGGTGCGCTTTATGGGCTGGTGGAATCATTGGTCCGTATTTCTTCAAAAACGATGATGGCCAGAACGTTACAGTCAATGGTGATCGGTATAAAACCATGATTACTAGCTTTTTCATTCCTGAATTGAACAACCATGTTGCCCAGGAGCTGTGGTTTCAACAGGACGGCGCAACATGTCACACAGTTCGTGCCAAAATCGATTTATTGAAAGACACGTTTGGTGACTAATTTCACGTTTTCGACCTTAGTCTTATTGTATCGCCAAAAATGACGAAATATTGGATTGGACTTTATCGTTATGAACTTTTTCGACTAGAGTATGTAATAGCTCTGTCTCTTTCAGTTACATTAAGACCCATCCAGTTTATTAGAACTGATAAGTATACCACATATTTCAAAGAAGATTGTTTTTTAGTTATATTACTCAAAATAATTGCATTTTGTAAACCACTCTATGCTGATTGCCCTGTAAATGAAGTTTATTCGGTTGAATATTATGCTGCCTGTCAGAACCGTCATAATCGATTAGTTTGAGCTTGTTGGATGTTCTAATTGAAACAGCGTGAAATAGGACCCAACTTGATTTCACATCGAGAACTAATGCAAGTATAATACCAACCGATAATTTCCTCATATGAAGCCCTTAGATCTCCAAATTAATTAATATCTGAGAAATAACACCAGACGTCGGCATTATAGACGATGAAAGCCATTATTATACAGACATTGATTACCGCGTAGAACCGGAAACGTAATATGTGCGTCATTAGGGACACAATGAATATATGTATTGAATGAAGTTGTTCGTACGCAGATATTTAATAGATTAGGATTCAGTTCGTATGTTGGAAATGTGAGGTGCATCCGAAATATAACAAAAATGAAAGGAAAAATAATTTACGGGCGATCTGAGGTCGGGAAGTGGAAGGGGGTGGGTTTTTAAGGGTAAAAAACGGTGTACCCCGATTTCCGGCAAAACTAAAAGTCCTATGAAAAAAATTGAATGACAAAGTTGTAGGTAATAAAGAGACCTACAACTTTTGTGATCACACTTTTTTCACATAACCTCGAAATTTATGTGAAAAATTCAAATAATCAAGATTTTGATTTTTTATTTTCATCTTATGCAAAACAAATTTTTTTTTCACGAAACTTCCTGAAAACTTATCTTTTTATGTCATAAAGACATTGTAATTTTTTGATTTGAAATATTCATTCTTTCACCTTATTTCAACTTAATATCGAAAAAACACCCTAATTTTCAATCGGAAATTCTCGCGTCAAGATATCAGTTTTTTAAAAATATTCGGGGAGTTTTTTGTTCGTTGAAATCTCTTCTCTCTGATAATGTTAAAAAATATATATACATTACTATGGTAAATGCTCTCAGAAAATGCAAAGAAAAACTCGAATCCGAATTTTTTTTTAATCACTATGTACAATTATGAGCTGTTCAGTAAAATTAAGACTTTAATTACTTGAAAAACGTAAGATTCAATGTAACATTGATAAACAAAAAAATTATAAATCCATAAATCATAAAGATTGCACGAGATATAGGATTAAAAGGAGGAAAAAGCTTTTGGTCGATTTTAATATGTTTCTACCAATCAAAATCAATATAATTAAGAACGGTAAACATTGTGCATCAGAAATTTATGTCGGAAGGTCTTCCAGGACGTCCTTGATTAATGGCAGTAAAAATTCGATTTTATTAGACAGTTATTCAAATTGTTTCGCAAAATGAGGCCTATCCAAAAACACTGTCATTTGAACGTTAATATAACAGAGTAACATATATTCCAAGAACGTCGGACATAGTGGTCGCGGAATATAAATTTTGCCACGCAATAATTTCCATTCGATTTTATAATTGAACTCCAGCAAAACTGGCCTCATAACATTTAATCATGTCGACTTTTATTAGTTTTCGACGAAATTAAAGTCAAAATACCCCGACTACTGTACGAAATTTATGATAGAATTACCCAAATGCGATGTGCACAATTGTGTGAAGTGGTATCAGTACAGCCACACACCAGGTGACAAAACAGGTTCACGAAACTTCTCATAAATTAAACTAGTTCCATAATGGACACCCGGTAAATCGGCGCTTTTTGTACAATACCAACGATGTCGTCCGATGTAGGATGACATTTTCCCAGGGCTTTGTTCGCGATCTTGCGGTGCCTTGAGTTCGTCCAGATAAAATAGTTTCTGGAATTTATTTTCGTGAATCCACTTTTGTTCGCGTAATGTAAAAGAATGATAGATTGTTGAATCGTAAACCGAGAGCAATGTTTTATTCTGCATTTTTCAAGTTTTGATTTAGTACATTACTAAACTATTATATATATTGTGATATATATATATATATATATATATATATATATATATATATTATATATATATATATATATATATATATATATATATATATATATATATATATATATATATATATATATATATATGGCTCAAAATCACCAAGGTTGCAAATTTCAAGATTGGTTTTATGCCAAAAAAAAATTCAAGCTATAATGATGACTCTTGGTTTATAATGTTTCAAAAGTTGTAGGTTAATAAACTTTGACCGGGCAGCGCACAGAATTTCATATTTTTTGGTAATATTGCTTGTTAGTGAATATCTTACAGAAAACCATCAATTCGAGAACTTTTGTTTAAGTTTGATAAAATGAACAAAAAGAAAAAAAAAACATAACTTGAGGGTTGTTGAATAACATGGATACATCAGGTCTTCATAATAAATGAACAACAATGAAAGCAATAAATTTTTTACAAGTAAAATACGTCAAATAATAAAAAAGTTGCTATTACCATGCATAAAATTTAAGAAATTTTCTAATTATTCAGAACTCTTAAGAAAAAAAAACTAGATTTTTTGAAAATAATACAATATTCTATCAAGTACTGACAGGAGTTGAATATCTTAAATTTTTCATGAATATTTTAGATTTGTTGTTGTAGATCCGGCATTAGGACGCGTTACCGAAATGACTTTCTCTGCATTTATATTGATATAATTTAAAATATATTTCTTTAATGAATTGTATAATTCGATGTACGCATAAAACAAGTTAGTCGCAGTATCTTATTAATTTTCTTTTTGCAATTAAGTCAAGATCTAAGAAATTAAATTGCTGGCGAAGCCAATTCTGTTCCTTGATGATTTTGAGCCATATATTAGATATATTGTGGATAACATCAATCGAAATACAAGTTAAAAGACCTAAATATTCCATCACAGTAATATTACAGGTTCACCAGTACGAGTGATATAATATTTATGGAGAAGCTTGAAGAATGCATTGATGTTCTTCTGGAAATAAATGGAAATCATGTGATTATGGGAGACTTCAACCACTCGTATGATTTGCTTAAAAATAGTTTTAATGGTTCACGAATATTAAACACACTGAGCACAAAAATTATTTAACTCCATAAATAGTTGACCACAACATCTTATCCCTTGTGCTAGAAACTGTAAATTTAAATAAACATGAACTCACTAAATTTAGAAACTCTAAACAATACAAATTACGAAGAGCAAACATCGTAAGGCAACTCTTGGCGATCGTAAAATGCCGAAAAATAAACTGGGACATATTTTGAGAGGTGATAAATATCTACTAAGCTCATATTAAAGGGCAAGATTGAGGGGCGCCCTGGACCTGGAAGAAAGAAACAGTCGTGGCTCGAAATATTCGGGATTGGACCGGCATTAGAAGGGCTGGTGAACTTTTTCGCTTGGCGGAGGACCGTACAGCTTTTGCCATGGTGATCGCCAACGTCAGGGAGACCGGACAAGGCACATGAAAGAAGAAGAAACAATACAATAGCACGATTTTTCAAAAAGAGGTGATGAACATGGAATGGAATAACTCATGCGTAAACGTTAATATAATAGAAAATAAACTGATTTATGGTGTAATTAAAATTATAAATGATATTGATATGTGCCCCGTCATAGAAACAACAATAACATTAAAATATATAAATCATAAGTGGATTAACAGCTCGATATTAAAAAAAATAAACTGATCTGTTTACCAGATCAGTTAAGCTATATCCTCTGGCCGGATAAACGCGATCTTCCCTCCAAATTAGATATTTGAGAAATTTTGGTTGTATCATCTCTGAATGATTTTTATTAAAATTGAAAATGGGACTCCAAATCATACGAAATCTAATTTACCCTTTACAAGCGCATTAAATAATCCTATAAGTGTTTTTTATTCGAAAAGTGTCCAGTGTTACGCAGAATAAATCCATAAGATTTGTATGCTGTTGAAATTGTTTTATTTATATGAGATACAAACGTGAATATCTGATCAATATTATATATTTGATAGTTGTAGAATTAGTTTATCCATGTATTGGATGAATATATAAAAATAATCAGAGATTTAGAGACGTTGAGTATACGAGCAGAGGTTATTCAATTACTTAAAATCAGTCGACAACTTTTTCTGTGTCGAATAGAAGTCTCGACCATTTTTCTCAATTGATTTTATGGTTGTAGAATTAGTTTAAGGGAAGAATTATCTATGTATTGAATGAATATATGAAAATAATCAGAGATTTTGGGGACGTCGAGTGTACGAGCAAAGGTTCTTTAATCACTTGAAATCAGTCGACAACTTTTTCTGGGTAAAATAAAAGTGTCGACTATTTTTTTCATTAATTTAATAGTTGTTGAATTAATTCAAAAAAAGAATTATCCATGTATCTAGCAATTTATGTTAATATTGGCGATAAAACTATTACACGTAGTCGAACGTAAACGAGGTCGACAGTGGGATCCGGGTAAATGAAAGGTGTCTTTCATTTTTTTTTTACTAATTAGAGGAGTTTTAATTTCAGAAACGCTTAACAGAATTCATGTATTCTATCCATTAAGAAAAAGTATGAAAACAGTACCTTTCATCGTGGTCGACATACGGTTGCGAATGAATTGACCTTGTCGAACTTGGTAAACTCAATTCTGCTTATCAAAAACTTTCACGTAAATTTTTTCCATGTATCTTAAAAGTTGTAATAATGTCTGAAATCACAAGCGGAAATGAGATCAGAATTTTGTATGCGAGCAAAATCAGACATTGTTGGGTGTGTCGACCTTTAGTTCTATGGTTTCTCGATCTATATTCAAAAAATGATTCATGTATCTGATCCATAGAACTTTTATACGGCCGGCTCTCCGACTATTATACCGAAGTCTCGAATTTCAGAGACCCTGGTCAGAGTGGTTTCGTTAATTGTGTATTCAAATTGTACAATTGCCGTTTCTGTTTTAGTAAATGTGACAACGTTAAATTCAGTTCAATATAAACTTGAATTCAAACACTTGAACTTATGATTTACACTTCATTGACTACATAGCATGACGCGTTTCGTCCTTACAAACGACTTCTTCAGATGCGTACAGAGTAATAACAATCGTTATTAATAATAATAATCGTTAACTTCGTTTGCAACGACGAAACGCGTCATACTATGTAGTCAATAAAGTGTAAATCATGAGTTCAGGTGTTTGAATTTAAGTTTATATTCAATTATAATGGATTTACATCAAGTAAATGCCAACACTATTAAATAAATTTTGAAAAATGTTAAATTTAGTTACAAGAAAGAACGGTTGTACATAAACTTTCCATTATAGAAATGTAATACAACATTTATTGTATGAAATATGACATCTTAACCAATTTTTAGACACACTGAAGTTGACTTTATTTACCAATTTTATACAAAAAACCCGAGAATAAACTTGAACTACTTCACACTTTACAAAGTGAAATAATTCATCAAAAGTAAGTATTCAGAAACAAGTTTTTCGTGTTGAATGCAAGAAACATAAAAATTATCAATGCCATCAACATCGATAAATAATTATACAGTTCATTTATTCAATTTTCATTTAAGTGCAAACTGCTGAAATTATTGAAATTCTCAGTCATTAAAGATAATAATGACGATGATTATCGAAGTTGTTGCCCCGTCGTGATTTGAATAAAAACTAACCATTTCTCGCTGAATAATTCACTGTACTCAAAGAAATTAACTAACTTATAATTTATCAGTCACCTCAATTTATTCGTTGATGTTGATGGGTGCTAAACACGCCATCTCTTTCTAGTGCTATCGGTTATCCGCCTTTTCAAATATCCGACTTTCACTCGGAGATATATTCACTTATAAATTATCCTTAAAAACATGCAACGCCATCGTGATATATGAACATAAATAAATTATTTTATATGGAGTTGTCAGAGTCTACAGTTCTACAACAATATTTAATGAAATTATTTCATCGGAGTATTATAAAATAATTGCCGTATTAAATTACAAATCCAATAAAAATTGATTTATTAGGAATCTTCAGGCTAAATGTTTCTTTAGCAGGTGGCATGCCGGATCCTCTCAAATATCTTGAAATTGATGAAATCTTTCAGCAATATTTATTGCCATTTTTGTATGGCTATGCCAGATTATTAAATTAAATTAATATTCGCAGTAAAAATAATGGAACGTAATAGTCTACAATCAAAATTAATCAGTATAAGAATGAAAATAAAAGTTTCAATTAATAAATCTAGTTACACAATTTTATTATTCATTCATTATTTATTTATTTAATTATCAATTTTATTTATTATTTTCTAATAACTAGTATTACACATGTCCCTTCGAAGTATCAATTATAATCTCCATTGATAAATAAATAAATAATGATGTTAATCAGTGATGAGTTCCTTATATATTACATTACTTATTAATTGATTATTTCTTACATTATAAAAATAATACAATAATCAAATTGATACAATAATTACAATTAGGAAGAATGCTTACAAAAGGACTGAATTCACTTTTGAGTCTGATATTCCTTTCATACCTCGACCAAAATATTGGTTCAAACAAAAATATTTGTTCAGTTTATATTCACACTAATATACAACTATATTTGAAAAGAAAAGAAAGAATTTATCTTAGAAATATCGAACATTTGAAACAATTTTACATGGTGAGAGACATTCGTCGTAAAAAAATAAACATATGATACAATAAATTGATTCATACATTATTGCCTACATTAGAATCACTCTGTCACACTGATGCCTTTTTTAACATCCATTACTTAACTCTCTTCTTGAACAAATGAGCTTTCAGTAATTTTACCTTTGACGAGAAAAGGTTGAAGATTTAAATTCCTTCTAATTATTTTTAGAGTGAGTGCTCAAATTCATCTCTTTTATGCTCATGAATAAGTAGCACATCACTGTTCCTTGTTGAATACTCATGATTACTATTCAATTTAATAAACCTATCTTCATTCTCTTCAACATATAGTAAATAGCTTTAAATATAACATAAAGAAGGTAAGGTGTGTATGTTGTTAATGAAGATGTGAAGATGATTATTGAATATTAATCGAAGTATTCGCTTATGTGCAATAAACACCCTATTCATTTTTGTAGATCAGCCCCACAACAGAATATTGTAATTTAGATAAAAATATATTTTTATATATGGATTGTTGATAAGAAAATCATATTTGGTTCTTAGACAGCTTTATAGATCTCGACACTTCTTAAGCTTGGCTCTGAGGAAAAAACTTTGTGAAAGCCTCGTCTTGTCGATTTTGAATTATGGTTTGATCCTCTACTACCCTTGCCTCTACTCACTTACTAGGCGTAGGTTGCAGAGAATTATTAATTCCTGTCGTAGGTTCATATATGGACTTCGTAAGTATACAAGAGTATCGTCTTATATCAAGGAACTTGCTTGGTTGAAGTTGGAAAATCTATTTCGCTATCATTTGGGGTCGTCCGTTTTTCGTATTCTCTCATCTTCTTCTCCTCCTTACCTCAGAAATAAATTGGTTTATAGAGGCGAGATGCACACCCACGATCTAAGTCATCCTTGCACTCTGGCTTTGACGCGTTTTTATCGGTCAGGCTTCCGTGAATGTTTCTCGTTCAATGCTGTTCATGCCTACAACTCCATTCCGTTGGACGTTAAAACTGGAGGCTTGGCTAAATTTAAGCGTATGTATAGGGCATTTCTTCTCGGCAGCCAGAGTTGATTTTTGCGTCCTTTGTAGTTGTATAAATTTTTTTTTATTATTATTTTTTGTTTTGAATTACGTTTCTGTTATTTTATTTAATTATTTATTTATAATGTTATGTTTCGTTTCTCTTTGAACATATTGTTTCTGTGATTAATTTTCGCTTCCTTTTGCTATTAATTTATTATCCATTTCATGTATTATTTTTATATATAGAGGTTAAGTGGAGTAGCTTTTAGCTAGACTTCGCCTCTATTTTTGTACAATTCGGCAATAAAGACAATTTATTATTATTATTATATACAAGGCTGTAATACGCATTCATAACACAGTTTCTAGGTACAATATTCTCAATTCTAGAGATTGAATAGATGAGTCACTCAATTTTTTACATCAAACATCAATGTCTCCATCCCAAATTTCTGTCCACATATATTCCAAGAAACATAATTGAGTGGAATGATGATATAGTGTCAGAATGATGATATAGTAGTCTTCATAGTCAACAGTCAAGGTACTGATTCCATTGCCTTCGTAAAAAAAATGAATGCATACAATTTTGTCAACGTTCACCTTCAGATTTATCATTCGACACCAATTTACAAACTCCCTTTATACATTGCATTCGTATGCCTCCAGATGTTCTTCAGGAGTCCTTCCAAAAGCAACCACAGAAGAATCATCGGCAAATAGTGTCACCAAAAATCAGGACAACTTCGCAGGCAGATCGTTTGTAAATAATATGAATAGAAGAGGTCTGAGTACAGGGCCTTGCGGCACCCCAAGAGTAATATCATGTCTCTGAGAATAACTCTCGCTTATTCTCACAACCATTGTTCTTTCTTCAAGGTAACTACGTAACCAATCCAGAAAAATCATTCTGAAACATAAATTTTAGCATTTATCAAGTATAAACTCAAAGGGTAGTGAATCAAATGCCGAAGATAAATCTAAAAATAACCCCGCCACAAAAAAGTGTTTATCCAAACCTTCGCACACAGATTCAAAAAAACTGAAGCTGATTGGGTTGAGTGGCCGCTTCTGAATCCATGTTTGGCGGAGTCAATTATTTAGAATTGAGATAACTGATCATTCTGGAGAAAACAATTTTCTCAATTAACTACGAAAACACGCTCAAAATGGATATTGGGCGATTATTAGTTATTTCATTTCCGGTTCCATTCTTAAATACTGGAATTACTATGGACATATCAGTGTAAAGAAGAATAACTAAGACATTCAATGGTTTTTACCTGATAAAAATATTATTATAGTTTGATGTACTTGTTATAGATATAACGTCAATTTGAATTGTAGAGAATTTAGGTAAATAACAATAAAATTCAATGTTTACAGAATACCGAGAATGATAAAATTTTCATTTTTGCCACTTTTATTACTATACGTAAAAATTATAAAACACAATGTCCTAGACACAAAATTAATCCGTTTATATATTTATGAATTAATATTATGAAGATAAAAGTTTTAATAACTGAATTTAGTTACAAAATTTACTGCTATTTCATATTTCTCTACAAAGTTTTGACTGTTATTTCTATTAATATATCAATGTAAAGAAGAACTACAACATTCAATGGTTTTTACCTGATAAAAAACTTTTTCAATGTACTTGTTATAGATAATATCAGTCGATGGAATGTAGAAAATTGAAGTAAATAACAATTAAATTCAATGTTTACAGAAGTCTGAGAATGATAAATTTTTAATTTTTGTCACTTTTATTAGGATACTCAACAGAAATAATATTTCCATCACATTTCTTGTACCCTAAGCGATAACGACGAAATATTATGATTGAAAGATATTTATTTCACTTATAAAATTCTAAGTCGTTTTTCTTGACGCAATGCTCTGCCATTTTGAATGGGGTGAAATGGTGTTTGATTCATATGACAGGAAACACCTCCCACGTTTTGTTGACAAACAGATGCAGATAATCTTTTTAACATTACTCGTTACAAACAACCCCACATATCCCTTAGACAAAACACTACCTCGCGCAATATTTATGATTTTGATTTAACGAAAACTACGGTTTAATATTAATAGCGTCATAAATAACCAATGTTAAATATACAGAAATAATTAACCGAAAAAAATAGACACGAACTCACATATGTTTGAGTTATTCATCATCAGATTATTAAACAGGACGAAGTTGATATCGTGCCAGACATTCTTCACGATTTTTCTATCTGCTGTAACAGGCGTTACTAATCTTGCTCCCCTTGAACACGTAACTAACCTAATGGTATTAGGGACCCATCCGGATTCACAGAGATTTGTCTCATTGTCTGAGTCATCCTCTGGGTAAAAATGCATAATTTAAGTCCCTTCTTGCTTGTATCTCGTTGTAATACAGAAGATGTACAACATCGGAATCGATTTCAAATCTAACAAGCCCTCATTCGTTGTGGAAAACTATTTTGTTCTATACAGGCTGCCCTTTTATGACTATCAACATTTGAGAATAAATTTGACCACAGTCAACTTGTGGAATGGTCAAATACATAAGAATTTCATGAATAAAAGGAATACCCAGTGGCGTAGAACATACCTAGAAGAAGAAGAGATATGCAAACTCTAAGGTTGGTCAACTCTGTGGTTTTTTGTAAACAATCCCAATTTCGTGATGAATAAGCTTGGAAATATTGTAGGTGATACTATGAAATTGCAGTAGAAAATATATTAATAAATATAAATCGGTCTGATGACGTGTTTGAAAACTCATTCGTTCGTTACAATTCTCAATATGTAGAATTTTTGTGTATTGTAGAATTTTGAGTATGTAGAAAGAAGTAATGACTACAATGATCAAATTCAATATATAAAAAAAAATAAAAATAATTACAATTAGAGTTTTTGCCTTGATGATAACGGAAGTAACAATTTTTAACAAAAAAACGTCTCTTAATTTGTTTCCACTCATACTCAACATGTTCATAAAATGAATGGTCAGAAATTTCAACACCCTAGAAATCTGAATGCAAGGCACTTATGTGTGGGGTGTACAATGGTTCACAGTAAATTTTTAATACCATTGGCGTAAGAAAATATTTTTATTTATTCTATTTCAAAGTATAGTTATAGATGATGCTCAATTTTTCAATATCTGATCTATACTTAATCGTATTGTCTGTGTTGTGTATATGTGTCATTTCCAAAAATAATGTCTTTGTGTGATTGCTCTCCCTTTTCAAAATTGTGATCCGAGTCTTGGACGTGACATGCTAATGCACAGGATCTTTTTCCACCATACGTTTGTCACTTTTGTGTTGTATGACTGTTTGTTTAAAATTTTGTTTAGTTTCATCTATGTTTGAGAAATGGGAGACATGCTATTCTATAAATGACATTACAATTCCACAACACTGAAGTTCGTTCTTTGGTTTTCGGAAAAAATATTTTTAAAACTGTTGTATTGTATTTGTCTATCTCGATATTTTCTATATGTATGAGGTTTTTTATTATGTTATCAGTATATATAATTTTTTGAATTTAATGTTAACTTTGGGATTCAACTTTGATTAGGATTGACATCAGTTGGATTGTTGGCTTGATTACAATATAACGATATTTTTAATAATTTGATAGGGTAGCCGTTGTTAGAGAAAATTGTACTAATTTTTTTAAATTTTCTTTCAGCAAACTTTTATCTGAAATATGAGTTACTCTGTTTCTCAACTGCAATATTACATAGTTTTTTGTTTTTTTTATATATATATATATATATATATATATATATATATATATATATATATATATATATATATATATATATATAAATTCGTCGTTTTTTACCTGTCGGTCGTATTACATACAGATGTTTGTTTGTGGTATAGCAGGTGTACTAGACTAATTAAACGTTGAATAATTAAAGGTTTAATGAACGTTTCAATGGAGTTTCCATCTTCTTCAGCAGAATATTCGTCGGTAGTTTTCACATCACAGTCGGTAGTGATGTGAAAACTACCGACGAATATTCTGCTGAAGAAGATGGAAACTCCATTGAAACGTTCATTAAACCTTTAATTATTCAACGTTTAATTAGTCTAGTACACCTGCTATACCACAAACAAACATCTGTATATATATATATATATATATATATATATATATATATATATATATAGTGTGAAGGTTTCTTGGAAATGAGCACAGTTTGAAATTGATGGAATAATTGTTTATTCCACATATTTGAATGAGAGGTAATAATAAAAACTTGTTTAAAAATCACTGACTGAACAATTCTTTATTCGACTAGTTTCGCCTTTTAAAGCATTATCAAGAATCAATGAATGAATAATGCTGTAAAAGGCGAAACTAGTCGAATAAAGAATTGTTCAGTCAGTGATTTTTAGACAAGTTTTTTTTATTACCTCTCATTTAAATATGAACTATCACAGAGTAGATTCATCGTCCATTGAATTTATTCTACATATGTTTCGGCTCTTGGCCTTTTTCAAGAAAATTACAGGTTCATGTTATTTGGAAGTTGACTTCAATTTCACAAATTTTTCGTAAAACTCAAAAAGAGCGCATACTTTTTAGTCGTAATTACTGTATCAATTGAAAGAATGTAATTTTACAATGTAATCTTATTATTACATTATTATTTACAATTTATCTTATTATTATTGTTATTATTATTATGTTATCGTGCAATTACTTTAGGTTCTAGAATTGGAATTTTTATGACTGTTACACCCGGAAACATATAATATAGATTTGAGTCTTATGTTATTTAGTGCCAAACATACCCCTAGGGTAGTATTTATTTACATTTCCTGGAATTTATTTCAATTTCAACAAGGCATCATATAAATGCGTGACATTCAAAATATTTCCCCAGTCTCCTGAACCAATACGAATTCAATTTGTACCCCCTAATTGAAATTCCTTGTAGTAGATTTATTGAGGAATATCTCCTATACCAATTTGTTAGCGTGTCAAAAATTAAAATATTAGAAACAACTGCGTATCTCACACATTCAAACCAAGTGAGCCATGTGCGATAGTCGGATAGTCGGATGTGCGTCCGGTTGGAATGTCACATTTCGGAAAATGTGTTCTCACTTTGTATCCCATTAATGGTAACAAATTTGAGACGATTTATGTTTGTTTTTGGATAGTAGGTAGCAGAAATTCGGCACGAAACTTCTGCTGTGATATCCTGTCAAAGGGACGTTTCGGACGATGTTGCCACGTTTACCGATTCGTTGGAGATCCCAAGAATCTGTAATCGACAATTTCTTGAAAATAAGCCGTTCAAATTTATTGTGAACAGTTTTTTTAGAAAGGTTCTAGTCTTATAAGAGAGAAAGATCAAATCATTCGAAGTAAAATAAGAATTCTTAGTACGTATTGTATGCCTGGATGAGTTACAGTTTATTCATTCGTTCAGTTTTTCTATACTTGAAACGATACGTTATAGAATTAATTTGTTTCGGAATTTATGTTCACTAAAAGACACAACCGTGTGTACTATAACTGATATAAATTGACAAATAATTCTTGTTTGAATTTATTTCTATTTGTAATCTTTTCAAATTGTTAAATAATATATTTTTCAATCATTTATTTGTTGCTAATTTACAATCTACTCAATAATAATAAGTAAATATTTAAAGCGAAATTTAATTTGACACAGTTAAAATCATTGTGGATTGTTTGATTTTTGACATACCATGGGGCGTTAGCTATCATTCTTAATGTTTTTGATTGAAATGTCTGAAGGATTTTGGTGTTTTATGGCTTACTACATCCCTAGAGCACTATACCGTAGGCCTAAATTGCTAGGATTACGCGTTTAGATATCAGTAACTTATTTTCCAGAGTGAGTGTGGATTTCCTATTCAACAGCCAATACATTTGTTTGACCCTGAAGTTCAATTGCTTTTTTCTAGCCTGTATGTGAACTTTCCAAGTCAATTTGGCGTCCATGTGGAGCCGTAGATATTTAACTTCCTATTTTCCAAGAATGGGAAGATCGTTGAGTGTTACTGAAGGACAGGTGTTCTTTTGTAGAGTGAAATATATGTGTGAAGATTTGTTATTATTTAGTTTGATCTTCCACTTTACCAGCCAATTCTGCAATAAGTTAAGGTGATGTTGTAGTCCGATGATGCAGATGGATCAGTATCTGAGGCCATTATTGCTGTGTCATCTGCAAACGTGGCTAAAAGAGTGAAATCTGTTTGTGGAACGTCTGAAGTGAATATAAGGTACAGAATGGGGCCGAGTACACTCCCCTGAGACACACCAGCTTGATCAACATGATAATTAGATAGTTGGTTTTCCACTTTCACTTGGAAATACCTATCGCTCAGGTAGGATTTTAAGAGAAGAATTAGCTGATATGTTGTATGCTTCTTGATTTTGTATAACAGTCCAAGATGCCATACTCTATCAAATGCAGACGAGCTTGTATTTTTGTTTTCTATACTTTCTTTTATTTCATTTATAACACGATGACATTGGTGTATTGTAGAGTGACTCTGTCTGAACCCAAACTGATGATTCAGAATGAAACCTTTTAGGATACCTGAACTCTTCTGAATCTCTCTCTATATAATTTGAATGAACAATTTTGCACAAAAGTTATATGAAAATTTATGGTTTTCTCCATCATCTCACTTTATAACACGAATATTATATCATCAATTCATGATAATACATACTTGAACAGCCCTGAAGGCATGTAGACATTGGCAACACCGCAATGGAAGTCATAATACGTGGGTAAGTCGCTCGTGTTTCTAACTTATACATCTGGATTAAATGTTCACACATTCGTAAACTTTAGTAACTAAAGCAGTCTAGGGGATCGAATGGAGGATCAGGTATCCTACTATTTTAATCTGGGAGTATTAAATGAATAGAATTGATCTACCAGAGTCTCAACATAATTTCTCACAAGAATTTCAGAACAAATTATTTTGTGTTTAATGAAATTATATTTAAAACGCTTGATAACTCAGAGTTGAGTTAATAGATTATCCACATTTTACTTCGAATATATCTCCTTAAATCTTGTTTTTCTCCATGAATGCAGTGCGAATTACAATAAAATATGGTCCCTCGATCCGAATGTATTCAATAAAAAACAGATACGTAACATTTAAGAACGAATTACTCCTGTTAGAACGAAATAGATTTTACTATATACGTTCTACGTATTAACGGACTAATGTAATTCTACATCAATATAACTATGTTAAATTTCATAATTATGCTCAAGATATTGCGAAAGATGCTCGAACCAAGATCTGTTATACTCTAAATCAGATTATAAATGTTTATATAGTTAACTGAGAACTACTGCTGGGTGTAGCTTCTGAGAATCATCTAACTTTTTACCATAATATGTCGAAACTCAACCAGGTGGTGAACGTCCATGACAAAGACAAAGGTACACACAAAAACGTTATTTCTGTGAAAGAGATATAGATGGCCTGTCCTAACATCCTGTCAGACCCAAAAACCTGAAAGTAGTCACATGAGATAAGGATTGAAAATAAAATTCAAGAAATTCAAATACATATTACATATGTCTTCTGAAAAACCCTTTTTTTAAATGGATGAATTAACTCATTTCTAGATTTTATTAGAAATGGTTAATGAGGCGTAGAAAATACATATCACTTTTGAAATCTAATTGGAAATAATTCAAAATGGTAGAACAATACGAACATAAATATTTATACGATTTTCAAAGAATCTGCAAAACATACAATTTCAAACTGAATTAAGCCTCATCTAAACTGTGTCCAATCAAAAATGTAAATACTGTAGAAACATGATAAGCTGAACTACAGGCACGTTACATTTAATTTTTTTCGTAAGTTTCGAATGTTTTTTGTTCCACAATTTCTTAGAAAAATTATAAATATTATTTACAAGTTTTTCAATTACTCTTTTTCAGCAGAAATACAAACTTGTAGGTATAAGTTAGAATGGATCGAAGAAAAATAACGATCTATTGATGGGGTCACACTTAAAACTAGTTTATTATTTCACCAAATGAACACTTTCAGAAGTTTATCTTGGTTTTTTGCAATAATAGCTAATATCATAACTATCTATAAACAATTCCGACATGTTAACAAAATTTCGAATTCTAAAAAAAAGATATATTTGCATTCTTGTTCAATCGTGAGTTTGAGTGTTTTTGTTTATAAGTTTTTGAGAAAAATTGTAAATATTATCTGGAACTCTTTCAATAACTCTTTGCTTGGGTAGAATTATATACTACTGTGTATAAGACAGAGGGGGTCACATCGAAATGGCAAATTATCCAGGGGGTTCATCACAAAAAAAATAAATTTGAAAATGTGAGCACTCAAGAGTTGACCTAGGTATTGCAAATTCTAAAAAAAAATTTCACCTTCTTTTAAAAGTTCTAAGAACTTTTTACAAAACATTGAATTCGAAGGAAATGCCTGATCATTTTTCTAATAACGAGTGAAGAATACTTAGAAGTGAAAAATCTATGATCTGCCTGAATGGACACTGAAATATCATTGACTGTTATTTTGAAATAAATAGCAGCAAGCACTCAACAATTGTTCGATGTCCCAAAAAATATCAATTTACTGAATAATCACTCATGTCTTGTCGTTGTTCGAAAGTACTTGTAAACTATTAATATTGATTAAATTTCTGGGTGAAATCACCATACCGTTACATGTTGTTGTTCAATTTATCTCTGTCACTTATGTTTGATTTGAATTTTAAGACAATTTTCTCATTCGAACGGAAGAAATAAAATATTTTATGGAACGAGTATGTAAATCTATTGAAATAAATGTAAATTAGCGATTGAAAACATTTTAATTGTCAATATATATCACCATAATTCTACACACACACACACACACACACACACACATATATATATATATATATATATATATATATATATATATATATATATATATATATATATATATATATATATACGACTTTGTATATATTTCTGTCTTCTGATTCATAACAAGATTTTTGAGAATGGAAGTCGATGTTTTTCGTTTGTTGGACGAGCCGCAACTGAGCAGTACCTTGTAGTACGAAACAGTAACTGCCTTGCGTTTTCAATAAATCTAGACACCGATTTCTATATTCTCTAACATTTATCCCTTGAAGGATAATGGAGATTGGAGATATCATATTGTACATGTCTCACATAGCCAGCTCTACGAAATATAAGAAGTGTTCAGTTATTTTGATTAATATTTCTAGTAAAACTCATTTCTTGTCACATATTAGTATTCAAATAATAAATTTCTAAAATCGACTTCCAAAATTTGATTATGAGATCGATCTCATTTTCAAATCAATAACAAATGGTAGTTAATTTGGAACAGTAACCTAGAAATTCAAATATGTGTTATAAACATAATTTAAATGTAATCTACCTTATCAAATGATGTCCGAATATTGTGAAAATAATTCATCTATGGAATTGTTTACTACTGTACATTCATAACCTTGAGTGTAGAGTGTGAAGTTGAGTGTGAAGTTTCGAGACTGAGAGAATGAATATTCATTAGTTTTGACAAAGTTGTAATATAACAACGAAACGTCAACAAAAATAAACTTTTTCATATCAAAAAAAAGCCTGTTATTGCTAAAAACTTTCGAAATATATATATATATATATATATATATATATATATATATATATATATATATATATATATATATATATACGGCCATATAATTCATAATTAATATAATAACGAAAATAACCCGAGAAAATACCTCCTGCTCCCCTATAATGTTACGTAATACTTACGGCCTGCATAAGCAGAATGATTTATCGAAGTTAATATTAGTACTTGAAATTCTATTATTGTTATATGAATATTTCTTTGAAGTTGCGAAAGACCATTACAAAGAACTTTTTGATAATAAACAAATCGGCAGGCGCCGTTCTCAACCTGCTAATCTCTTAATTATACCGAAATTCCCTATCGAATTAATTGAATTAATTTCGAAATTTGAGACGCAGTTAGTGTATGCACAGTGGCCTCGAAGTTTCCATAATTAAATTCGCGAAACTTCCCCAATGAAATAGCCCTCCAGTCAGAATTTCGATTCGGATAAGTTATTGGAAAATTGAAGCATAGCAACGATTGTTACTCGCTCCTAGGGATTTTTCTGAAAAGTACTTCATATAATTCTAGTAGTTAACTTCAAAGATCTCTCAAAGGAAAATTGTAGAACAAATGGGGGTTTATATGGCTTTTACGCCGTTTGATTCATTGAGTTTCGGAGAAACTAAAGCTTTGTTAGTTCTTTTCTTAGTTACGGTTCAGTATTTGTATATAAATTTTCACTGAGAAATATCTCTGCGGAAATTATTTCAGAAACTCTGTCAGTAGTTACGTTGAAACTTCTCAGCTTCAAAAACTCAAATACGTAGATACTTTCAGTTATTTAGTTAGGTATATGAGAGGAAGGACCATTTAGTCTTATTATTTTGTTTATTCACAGAAAAAATAAACATTCGTCATCATGTAGAAGGCTAGGAGTTCGTTGTAAACACCTTCAGTGAAAGCTGCAACTTATTAGTGAATATCGTAAGCAAAACAATCCAAAGAACAATAACTATTAAAAGTTTTCTATACCAAATAAATTTAAAATACAATTTATGAAAATCATACAATTTTTGAGGGTAATCACTCTCAATAAAAATTTGTATTGAACACTGTTCAATAGTATGAACAAGAAATCTGAAATTTAACAGCCAGAGAATCTGTTGAGTCATTGGAGTCTAAAGTCTTTGGAGCAGTAGAATCAGAACTACCTACCTGCGGTGCTTGGGAATATTATACTGGCTCCTCCAGTATTGTTAGTAAAGTCTGCATTGTTTCAGCAATTCGCTATGAGCGAATATTTAGCTTCTTCCAACACACTCAAACCTCGGAGCTGCTCTCTGTAGACCTTTTTTGTACTTGTACATTAAAATCAGGTGCAATTGCTATGTATTTTCCATGAATAGCCTCTTTAACCTTGTGAGAGAAGACAATAGTGTTCAGGATAACAATAACTGATACCAAGGTATACTAGAGATCAAACAAGTTGTAGCTACAAAGAGATATTCAAATACATCTCATATTTATGAAATCCTTTGTAGATAAAACTGTTTTACCTAAAGAAGATGTTGCTCAGATAAAACTTCATCATCCCACCACAGTCCAAGATGTTTTTCTTCCCTATCCCGCCATACATTTTCACCATTCTTACAAATACACCCTGCTAAGGTCAATTCTGATAAGGAGCTCTTTGATACCAAAGATTAGAGCTTCAGATTGACTAGCATTAGATTTCAGAGAGTTCCTTAAACACCACTCCACCTATCCCATCGAATCAAGATTAGAATCATTGATAGTATCCAGCAACTCTTCAGAGCTTAATCGAGAAGGTAACTTGGGACGATGCCCATGCAAATGATCTGTCTTGTTGGGAAATATCTCTAGTTGTTCAAAGACATACACAGAAAAAAGCGGAAAACCTAAGTTTCATAACCTGCTATCACTTCTTGAGCTCCAATTGAATGCCTCCGGACTGAAGGAGACCTTAAGAGAAAAATTTGATCTCTGCTGTCATACGCCGCGCGGCTTTTTATATCTATTTTCCAAAAACCACTCTCTTAGCTACTCTATGAAATCATATATTTTCCTTCTTTCATAGTTGAATATTTAGGTTACAATTATTGATGATCCGACTGAATAAAACGAATAATGAAATGTCAACGTTACTCATCGCTGACAATGAAACACCGTCTAAATATTATTCGACACATTCGGATAGCTCAGAAGTAATTCGAAGTGGAAATCCCATCACAAGATGAAATCTTCATTTATATGAAGTAAATGGATCATCACCAGGCGTTGGATGAAACTCAGAATAAATATCTAATGAACGTCTGGTATTTACTTATGAAGACAGTAGTTAGGCATGCAAATTAAACTGCGCAAGAAGACAAATACAGATTAACGAATTCATGAGCTGTAGAACTGGGGAGAGATTTCGTTTGACGCATTGGAGTGATTTGAAATATGAGAACGAAAAGATTTGTGTTCTTGAGGGTTTTCAAGTTTGTACACTAACAGATTCTGTAGAAGTTACTTATTGTTTCGATTTCAGACTAAGATAATTGTTAATACTAGTCCCAGTTTTATCAGCGGAGGCATTCCTAATGAGCAAAATTTTTGTATAATCCTTTATTGAGGTGTCCTAATGAAGAAGTGAAAAGTCTACATTTATTTCGTGTCGGTTGAGGAAGTTATAAACGAAGTTATAAGTCTGAACGTCTCCATATCAGTTTTCCGCAAATATCTCGCGACCTATTGCTCTGAAGTAAATAGAGGCCATAACAAAAATTCTTTGTCGTAAGATTATCTACACAAAATTCTTCAGACATTTTTCTGTAAAGTGAACCGTTTGGAGTAGAGCGCTGAGCAAGCGACTATATTATGACGATGCACTCCTCTCTTCAACAGCTTCGACGTAGATTGCAAGCCACGTTTTTTCATATAGATTTTCTTATAGATGATATAATAAGAGGTTTTAAGAAGAGAGTGAAGAAATGTGTATATTTAGTTGATTATTTGTGTTACATTTGTATCGAAATAACGTTTGCCTTATAAAAACGCAATGACGTCTCTCGAGAAGACGTCATATCAACATTATTTTGGTATGGAGGTAGGAAACTGAAATAAGCCATGCTCTTATATCCGAGCCATTCGTAGATCAAAAAATGTTATTTTTGACCCTGGCATATCAAGATAGGCTCAATGAAGAATTTAGTCAAAGACATCAACCGAGAAGGCCAGGCTTTTATAATATTATAATAATAATAATACATTTATTTCTAACAGATACACATCGAATTACAAAGAAAACATATCAAATTGTACACAAATAATAATAAATAAGAAAGAATTAACGCGGAAAAAAACAAAAAAAGTATAAGCAAATATATACAACGAAAAAATCGAATTACTATAAATTGAAATAATATTGAACAATACCAAATGGAACGAACTAAAAATGAAATATTGTCTATTACAAAGTAACATATGGTCACCAGAAGTTGATCATATAGTAACGAAATATATTTGCTGAATAAAAATAAAAATAAAATCGATTGCAATAGTACTGTATAGTACCTACACAACTGAAACAACTAAAATTGAGATATTATTTATAACTGAGTCATATGTAGACAACAGAAGTTCATGAAAATATCACGACATCTAATTGCGCTGTTCTGAGTGGCATGCCAAGATCACTAATAGCCGATCAAAATAGATATCACATCGACCGCAAGAACCATCATAAAGATCACAGATACGGTTGATAGGAAAACGTGGCATAACATTTGATCTGTTGTAACTGACATAAAATTTATTATTCCACCACAGACCAGGCCTTGGTACGCAAATATTTATTTTACTGAGAAGAAATGGTGGGTCAATTAAATTGTGCAGAATTTTGAAGAGAAACGTTAGGCCGAACCGTTCATGCCTCAACTTCAATAATTCAATTCCCAGACTATCGGTTAGGATGGAATGGTCGAAGTCTGTCGAAGGATATTGCCGAAAACATCTAAAGAACGTATATTTCAAACATTTCCTCTGAACTGCCTCCAAGTCGACAATAGAATTAATGTACACAGGAGACCAAATTATAGACGCATATTCCAGTTTACTGCGAATAAAGGAACAGTACGGCGTTTTAATTGTGCAAATATTAACAAAGCCTCCTCAATTTCTGACCAAATAACCTAGCATCCTAGAAGCAGAAGCCGTAACACAAGTTATGTGCTCAGAGAATGGCAGCTTATAGTCGAAAAGACCTTCAGATCCTTAAACCCAACTAATCTATCTATAATTTGACCTTCCAATGTGTAACTATGATAGGTTGGAGTCGATACTTTCAAATACTTAAGAGACAAATTACCTGAATTAAGTCATGAAAGGTCAAGGAAGGCATCTTTGTTGGGCCACAAATACGTCGACTAGTGAAGGAGATTGCATTCGATTTAGTTGTGGAAGGAAAAGCAAAGGAAGTTTGGGTAGCTCTCAAGGGGGTTATACAAGAATATTTAAGGAACAAATAGATGATAATTACGCTCAATTGGTTACCAAACTTCACAAAAATATCACCAACTTGGATGCAATATGTCCCTAAAAATTAATTTACTCCACTCCCATTTTGATTTTTGCCCATATAACTGCGGAGACTTCAGTGATATGCATGGAAGATGGTTCCGTCAAGATATTACTGTGATGGAACGAAGATCAGGTTCGCTGGAATGAAGCAATGCTTGCAGACTACTTCTGGTTTGAATGTTGAGATGCTTGAAAGGTCACTTACAAGAGGAAAGCTAACAGATCGCGATCAAAGGAATCAGTTGATTCTTCGTACGTCTAAACTCTGGCAAGTGTTTCTAGAAGAATTTTGAATTCAATATCATCACTGATAGTGCAATAACACTTTAAATATTGTTAGCATATGTAACTCATAGCCACCAATTTCTTAGGAAAAATAATTTCATTACATATCAAATTCTTTCAGACATCAAAAAATGTTGAGATAATATATTTTTTCTTTGTCTCATTCATTTTTCTTAGAACAACATCATTAAGAATTGATTCATGAGCTGAAGGAAACGTTCATCTTTTTTTTTGTTGCGTAGTATCATCAATATTATTAGTATAATTCATGATATATTGAAATGAGCGAAGGTTTCGGTGATTTTACAGCTAAAACCGTCAATTTCGTTCATTCAGCTGTCATATTTGTCTTTGAACCACACGCAGTAGCCAGAATACTTTATTAAATTGGCTAATTTTCCTCCAGAAACCCATAACTCGATTCCGTAATAATTTTTATAGCTCAAATTCAAGTTAACGATATATTCGAACATAAGTTCAGTTTATGGTTATGAGATTCGTTTAATACACTCTCTCTCCCACATACGATTAAAATTGTGTTCTCAGAAGAACCGTTAAATATTTATTGCTTCGGGTTTCAATCTATTGACGACTTGAAATAAATTAGCATTTGAGCATTTCTCGCAATTGATGTAATTGAATGACTGAAGTTTTCTCTAGTCCCGCCTGAAGAAATTGCGTTTTGCTTGATACCTCGTTCACTTGTATGGATATGGATAGTAATCACGAGAGACCGTATTTCATGCAACAAGAAAAGATTGAAATATGCATTCAAAACGTGACAATATAGCCGGTGATTTTTTAAGAGTTGAGTTTTTCAGGTTGGCAGCACTGCTCGCAAGAGCATCCAGACGTCATCTATCGGAGTGGAAAAATTTCAGTATATTCTGAAACGAGCAACGAATTGTTGAAATATACTATCAAAATTCGCACTCTGTGAAAAATGTATATCGTTTGTAACGACCATATTCCACCTAGTGAATCAACAATTCGTGCTGTTATCACCAAATTTCGCACCAAGTTCACTTTGTTGGCCATTAAACCATGTGTACAGTGCGTATTGAAAAGAATATTGCAGCCGTAGCGTACAGTAATAATGAGGATCGTCAAAGTGTCGATTCGTCGCCGTTCTCAGCAATTAGGAATGTTTTACTCAACCACATGGGGAATTTTACGTGTTAATTCGGGTTTGAAAGACTATGAAATTCAACTTCTGCAAGAATTGAGGCCCAATGACCAACCACAACGTCTAATTTTTGGTGAATGAAAATAGAAAGCCACATTTCAATAGAATAACGGAACGCTACTAAAACTTCAATTATATAAACCAAGGTATGAAAGAAGTTGCCCTGAAATGTCTTTCATCGCATGCGCTGCGGAAACTATAAATGGTAGAACAAAAAAATGTACCACAATATTGGAGTACATATCTTTATCTATAAAAAACTTCTCGAAGTCATAAGTCTAACTATTGTTATGTTAGTATCACTACTTTTTTGAAAGAAATGTTAACAACCTGCCTAAAAGACCACGTTATTCATATATTTGTATGAATCCTTAGCAAAATAAATTATTTATTACTCAAGAACTTTTCGTTAGCTGAAGATTTCTTCTAGGGTTATTGCAATCGAGGATTGCATTCTAAAGATATTACTATTTCAAAAATATCAATCTAAACAATATCCAACTAATAGTGCACTGGGGAATAATTTGTAATATAATTTCTGCTCACTTCGATTTTTAGGCTGTTTTAGAAGTAAATTGACATGCTGATTCCAAAACATTAATCAGTTTTTTTCTACAATTGTTGCGCAGACTATTACGCTTCGCGGAAATGAACGCGAATTACAGAAAGACCTACTGCTTTTCTGTCGGTGGAACTTTTCACGAAGAAAACTTGTTAGAAGAAAGAGCTGAAGTCACCGATTTTCAATCGAGAGAATGTGTATTTCTGTAGTTCTTTCGGAGAGTTGATAGATTTGTGTATTGCCATAACATAGCTGTTTTAATGAAAGAATTGGGAATTTTAGACTATAACGCAAGTGAATGGCGATTGTTTATAGATAATAAATTATTAATTAATAAAATATTAATTAATAATAATTATAAAACGTAGCTTGAAGTGTGTTATCCTCCACAATGGAAATTTATATGGTTCAGTCCCAATAGATTATTCAGTTTTTCAGCATGAAGAATATGAAGGCATAAACAAGGTCGTTGACTTGTTGCAATATAACTTACACCAATGGATCATCTGTGTTGACCTCAAAATTGTTTCTTTCCTTCTTGGCCAACGCGGATATACCAAGTATCGCTGTTTTCTATGTATGTGGGACAGCAGAGCTCAGTGAGGAAGCATTGGTGTAGTCAGAAAGGCCGCCAAAATCTGACCTGAAACCTAGTCATCCAAAGATTCTAAATCAGCCACTTGTCGACAGAAAAAACATTATATTTCCGCCTTTGCATGTGCACGCAACAGCCGTGACAGTGTGAAAGTGATAATCTTTTCTTCTTCGAATTATATCTATATATTGGAAACAATTGCGTGTTATTTATACCAATTTTAGATTAATTGGTTGTAATCACAATTTTGATTATCTCAATCACATTGTGATAATTAAAATCAATAATTAAGTTTAGCTAAAAGTTACCACTCCATTGATTCTCTAAGAATTGTTGGGCGTTATTATCAATATCTGATAAAATTACCAGATGTATGTGAAAGGCTATTCAGTTCAGTATAGGACCAGACAAAATTTAATTACTCAACAATTCTTCAATAACGTCACTGAATCCAGCCACTTATTGCCTTTGTCTCAAAAACTTCGATAAATTGCTGTATTTTATAACGTATTTTTTACAATTATTTACCCCCTTACACTTGTCAGCAAAAGTAAGCAACGCTCTCAACCTCACTTACGTAAAAAATGACACAAGGTCCTACGCATTTTCACAAAATATATTCTGTTTTTTCATTGATTTATATGCTGCAATTCAATTTCTAGGAATAAGGAAAAAGGATTGGCAAGATGTCTCCAGAAATAACCGGAGCAAAGACCCCCCGACCACCTACAGTGGTTAAGTAATAAGTGTAACACCCCAAATCAATAAACTCAAAATCAGCAAGGCAAATACGGTGGCTAGACAAGAAAAATTAAGTCACTAATTTTACATATAGTTACGTTAACATAAGACATAGATTTGAATCGAAGCCAGCAGTATTTGCGAAATGTTTTGAGATAAGCATCAAGTTGAACAAGGCGAGAAGGTGAAACATAACTAACAGAGACATGAGTGACTTGAAACACCTGTTTGTGGGTTTGTTAAAAATACAACACTTCGATTCGGAATTCATTTTTAAAGAGAACATTTGGATTTGGTGACACTTTTAAAGCGAACTCTTGCTTTTCATGTTATTTATATGTGGAATATACAAGTAGACATTTCACGCCTGTTAACGGATTTATTGTAGATTGGCCGACTCCTTTTTAGTTATTTATTCAAACAGACCCATCGTTGTTTTCCTGTGAAGTATATAATAAAATGTCTTTTCGAATAGCAGGTACAAATCGGAAAAATTCTTTCAAACATTAAGTGAAACTTATGAAGGCAATGAATGTGTTGGACAAGATCGCGTCGTGTTTGTTTATCTCAAACTTGAATGTATTTTTGTGGAAACATTACGTAAAGTTCACTGAATTATACTAAAGAAAATTAGAAGTGAAATGCACTCATTTACTCAAGCTTTTTTTCTAGTTAATGTTGAATACTCAATCTTTAGGAAGTCATATTGTGTTAAATAACTTCAGGGCATCGTTTTTCGTGTATTATTTTATAATTCATGATATTGAATATGTTTGTAGATGTAAATAAATTTTTGATATTTAATTTTCGGGTGGATATCCCTTGAAATGTGAAGAGAAATGTCTGTATTTTAAAGAAGTTTGAGGAAATCTGATATTGGATGTCATTTGATCAACAGAAAAACAAAAATTTCCCTAATTTTTGTCTGTACGTATTTGTGCATATATTACGTGTGTTTGTACATAAATTACGGAAAATTATTGCATTAATTTCAGTGAAGTATAGCGTCTACCTAGAAATCTGTCTTAAAATCTTGGCTCCATTTTAGTGCAGGAAAGTCTTTTTTAATGTTTTACTTAAATTTTGTCAGGGTATCACGTTCTTCTGAAACTTCCGCAAACCTCCTAAACTATGGACCAGATTTCTAATCGATATAATCAATCAATGGTACTACACGTATGAGGAGATAAAATGAATATTTTCTCATTAGACTCAGTTTTTGGAGAAGAATGTCTTTGTCATCCAAAATCTAGAAAAGTTCAGAAGTAAATTTCGGAAATAATTTGTTGTGTACTCAATCCACTTTCAATGAACTGTAAAGTTATTTCTAATATGTCTTTTGGCCACTTCCAAGAACAGACGTAATAACCCTATCTAAATTTATGAAATATAGTGTTCTATGAATTATTTATTTAATATAGACTCCAAAAATCATTTTGGTCTTATAATTACCAGCTCTGTTTTATTGGGAGTAGAACTTTAGAGTGTAGACCTAGAATTAATTAGTATAGAATATATTGTAGAGCAGTGCTTCAAGTGTAAGATCGCCACACTGAAGATCTGGGTTCGAACCCCAGGTAAGATAGGATGTTTGTGTGAGATTTTATTGAAGTGCAAGGGAATCAGTACCTGGAATGTTAAATATGGAGACAACACTATATCATCATCCCAATCAACTCAGTTTCTTGGAATATATAAAGACAGAAATTTGAGATGGACAACATTGATGTTTTGTTTAAAAAATTGAGTATCATTTTTTGTCTCTCCAGAATAACTAACATTGTACC
This sequence comes from Henosepilachna vigintioctopunctata, assembly GCA_030704895.1. Lineage (NCBI taxonomy): Eukaryota > Metazoa > Arthropoda > Insecta > Coleoptera > Coccinellidae > Henosepilachna > Henosepilachna vigintioctopunctata. The sequence goes on from JARQZJ010000032.1 coordinate 4,622,948, forward strand.
TAGAAACTGTGTTATGAATGTGTATTGCAGTCTTGTATTCAGTCATCTACATTTTAATATTCTGCTGTGGGGCTGCTCTACAGAAATAAATAGAGTGTTTATTACACAGAAGCGAATGCTTCGATTAATATTCAATATTCATCAACGAACCTAGTGTAAAACTATTTTCGTTAACAATTACATACTCTCCCTACCTTGTTTATATATTTATAGATTTTTACCATATCTTCTGAAAATGAAGATAAGTTCATTAAATTGAACAGTAATCATGAGTATTCAACAAGGAACAGTGATGTGCTACTTATTCCTATGAATAAAACAACTAAATTTGAGAACTCACTCTATTATCAGAGTATTAAAGCCGTCAATCATTTACTGTCGAATTTGAAATTACTGAATGCTCATTTGTTTAAGAAGAGAGTTAATTTATTGTTCTTAACAGAGGCCCACTATAGAGTACTTTGATGATTCGAATGTAGGCAAAAATGTATGAATCTATTTTTTGTATGTGTTTATTTCTTTACCACGAATGTCCCTCACCATGTTAAATTGTCTCAAATGTTTAATATTTCTAAAGTAATTTTTTTTTCAAATATAAGTAATTAGGTGTATATTATTATGAATATAAACGTAAATTTGAACCAATATTTTTTTCCAGGGCTGAATGGAATATCAGACACAAAACTGAAGTCAGTCCTTTTGTGAGAATTCTGCTTAGTTGTAATTATTGTATCTATTGAATGAATGTAATTGTACAATGTAAGGAATGTTTCACAATAATTATTTTTATTAGGTATTATTAAAGACCGACTTTTTTGAAATTTCGTAAACTTAATTTTCGAAATATTGAGAAGGCTCTGAAAAATGTACCTTAGTATACTCAAATCAACGAAATTTCCATATAATGATATATCGACAAACATTCTTGAAGGAATAGGTCAATACTGTTTTGAATTCCCCTTGTATACATCAGAAAATTACCGAACAAAAAAATTTCTGAAATTTCCTGTGTTACTATTATTCTGAATAGTTTTTAAACTATTACAGTTCGTTTATTGAAAAGTATGTTATCGATCCAACACAAAGTTGAAAACAATCAGGCGATAAAATTTAATTATAAAATTTCCAAACTGAAAGTTTTATAAATATTACACGAACTTTTTCAATTCGTTAACTATTTAAGCGGAATAATTGGCCAACTTTCAAATCAAAGTTTCCATTGCCAAACTGAGAAAAAGTCTTTTTTCGAGGAAGTACAAATAACTTTCGTTAAAATGTAATTGATCTACCCACATTTCGTGCATTTAACTGATTATTATGGTATCTGACTGAATCATGAGAATAAGGTCTTAATTGATATTCGCTACGCCATCATCATTCATTCTTGAAGAATTTAAGAGTTGATTGAACAGCTCAACCCTATGCTTCACTCTCAGCATCCGACTGAATAAAAATCACCATGTGTGGGGTCAATATCTATAATTTCCAACAATAAGAGACAAACCCACGCCACATTTATCCCTAAAATGCCCCTGATTTCATTAATATCCACCCTGATTTCCTGAAAACTCCCCAAATTGAGTACAATTATAGCTAATCCTTTCCGTAATTTCTACCATTTGTAGAGGCTGGTTAACGACCGATAGTCTATATCTATAAAGGGGGTATCCTAAATAACAATGGAAGAGATAGACTGGGAGATTTGACAATTAGCCCTAGGATATAGTGCAGATGGGTGGTCGAAAGATTGATGGTTTTATGGGGACTCCCATGGCAACTGAAACTCTTTTGTAATATTCGACATATTGAGGAAGCCCAGAGATTCATTGATTGTTAAAAAAAAAATTTGTCCTACTAACAAAGAACAAGAATAAAAATTAATAAAGTATTTCACTTTGTATGTTATAACTATTAATACAACGAATTTATTTTTTTATAATATACAGGGTGTTAAGTAAACATGTTAGAGGTTAGGTACTTCTTGACCACTCCTTGTAATATTTCGTCTTATGATGAATTTCGAAAAATTTTTATTCATTAATCGATTTGGCCGATAATTAATGAAAATCTAAATACATAATTTGAATTACTTAGTTTACTTAGAAGCTCAGAAGTTTACTTAGAAAACTACTTAGTTTTATTTAAATTACGTGTTTAAATTTTTATTCATTGAGTTAGCAGAAAAAGTGAACAGAATTAGAACTTACAAGAAACAAATACGATATCCATGAAATTGTTATTGTTTTCGTACCTTATATTTTATTATTGAATATAAACTAAGATTCGAACACTTGAACTTTTGAACCTATGTATATACCGGAACAAATCATTTGGTAAACACCAGACTTATCTTCTCTTTTAATTTTACTTTTATTGTTTTTGATGTGTCTCGATAAATTATTGCTTGTACTGAATGAAATATTGAAAATATGTTTCTGTAAAAAAGTCAGAACAAGCAATAATCTATCAAGGCAATTCAAAATAAACATCATCAAAACAAAAATCAATAATAGCAAAATCAAAAGAGAAGATAAATCCTGTGTTTACCAATTGAATTGTGCCACATGTTCTGGTATATACATAAGTGAAACATGCAGAAATTTTGGCACTAGAATCCATGAAATTAAATACAGTTTCACATATAATAAAAGAAATCCGAATTATGCAAACCATTTATTGACAGAAGTTTAGATAATTTCAAAATGTTACATAATATACAGAAAAATAGTCAATTAGATTTTTGGGAAATAGTAGAAAGAAATCGGCATAAAAATTCTGGAAATTTGCTTAATAAAATTCAAGATTCAATTTAAAGTGTAAATCAAAAGTTCCATTGTTTGAATTTCAGTATATATTCAATTAGAATGGATTTACATCAAGTAATCGCCAACACTTTTAGATATTATATTTTATTTCTGAAGAATACTGCTCCACAAATTTTTGACAAGGCTTGGATATCCATAAAGTTTGCGTTAACAACTGAAAGACTGTTTTAACGATTATTCGGATAGTAATAAGTCAAGACACCTTTGGTATAACCCTGGTTACGAGTTAATGACATTTTTTGAGTCACTTGAGAGGAGAATCCAACAGAAGTGATGCGAAAAAAAGAAAGAAGCGAAATTACGATGCCCTTTTTGAAGAATTGTTTTTGAATCATGGTTTTTAACCTTAAATCTTTTATCAGTCGAGTAAAAAGCAATTTCAATCACATCAAACGCAGGTGGCTTCTGTTTAGCCCTACAGAAACTGTGTGCCCTAGCAAAAGACGTTTCACAAAGTGATTTTTGGTTTATGCTACCAATATTTTGTCACACTCTGGATATGAATGTCCTTGAATGGAATGTATGATTTTGAGGACTTTTTTTCATTGTGTACAACATAGTATATAAAACCAAATACCCTATTGTTCTAGTAAGTATAAAATATGAACTTAAATTCAAACACTTGAACTTATGATTTACACTTTATTGACTACATAACATGGCGCGTTTTGTCGTTACAAACGACTCCTTCAGTCGTTACAAACGACGAAACGCGTCATGCTATGTGGTCAATGAATTGTAAATCATAAGTTCAAGTGTTTGAATTTCAGTTCATATTCAATTTAAATGGATTAACATCAACTAAACGCCAACACTATTGAATATCTAGTAAGTATGATGATATAATACATAACCAATATAGTTAATACCCAATTATTAGAACAATGAGCCTGCAAATACAGGGTTCCACAGTTTCACAGTACTACTTGGATATCACTATCCCTATTTTTCATAAATATTACTCAATAACTTTGAATGTTATTGCAAGATGTGTTTGGACGTTTCTTTCTTCTTTTCACCATTTCAAGCTTTACAATGGTTACAATACAGAAAAACGTGACATGCATGTTGTTTGCATGTGTCTTTTTTCGGATTTCGACATTTATGTGAAAATGGCTAGGATGACAGATAAAAACAGATAGAATAAAGCCATTTTGTTCAATAAGTTCTTAATTGACTAACTCAGAAGTACAATATCAATATTATTATTTGAAGTCTTCAAGACGAATGTTCAAGATTTAAATCTTCAAGATCTAATTTGTGATTGGAAGAATGGACACCCTATTAATAATTTTCCGGTAGAAATGACCGATTGGGACCGAAACAGGTTTCAATTTTTAAAATTTTAATGTACTATCCAAACACGAATCTTACTATCCAATAGATTGAATATTCATCGGCATTTCCAAAAGCCGGCTATGGTCATTGCAGAGCTTCAAAGCGAAATTTATTGCGGTTAGCTTCTCACCTGACCATGGCATACTTGTATTAATTCTCGAAGAGCTCTTTAAAATTCCTATCCCGGAAAGCTGGATCGTTACATGAACACATGGAAGTGTAAAGATATTCTACAACGAATATCCTTAATTAGAATAAAGGTCGATCAGTCATTGGTGAATTAATGACTTGCGGTGCAGTCAAAGGAGGCTGTGGTTTGGTTTGACAACTGGCTACTGAGAAAAATACAGAGGCCGTTAGGTACCTGAATGTTGTGTTTGGTTTATAAAGGAATTTTTGGACAAGCTGGATTCCTTCAAGCTGGAAGAAAGGATATAGATTCTTGAGAAAAAATTCATTGGAACAATCGGATAATTTAAATTTTATTGACAGCAACGTGAAACTAAAATAGTGATTGGGTTCGAATTTAGGCTCTCTGTTCCAACTGTGCTCTTCTGATATTAAAACGAAGTGTTCAAGTCTTGATTGATAGCTTCTTTGACAGCAAATATCGTCTTGAGATGCGAGAATTCGTTTATTTTTTATCCAATTAATGAACATAACTTCTTAACTCGCAATTGAAACATGTTACTAGTCGTTATGAGTACTAAACTTCCATTTTTTCATGAAAAAACACTTCTCTGGCAAAAATTGCTGAAAAATTGAATTGAAATTCCTTCAAAGTTTCCTAAGAAGCTAACTTTTTGTGTGACTTAGTTTTAGAATATTTGTAACCTATTAACTGAAGTTTCAAATCAAGTAAAGCTATATTTTGTCGTTCAGTAATTTGCTTTTGGTGTATAGTATGTTTCTGAGCGATATTCGCATTTCTTTTGTGGTATTTTCGAATTATTGCAACAGTTATCTATATATGCAACAGTTATCTATATACAGCTATCTATGTACTCCGGAAGCTACTGGAAATTCTTTCTATTTGCAATTCTTAATTTGTGCGGATTCACTGCGATTACGCAAGTAAGACTCTAGAAGTGATAAGTTATTCGCAAATCCAAAAATTTCGTAGTTTCAACTATAAGTAGTCCATGACTCATCTTATCAAAAGCCTTCTGGAAATCAACTGATCTGATATCTACTCATAAGTATTGTTTATTCATTTTGGAAACTAGGTTTACTCGTTTAATTTAAAATTTCAACAGTTATCGTGTTGTACATCGCCCAGTATATATTTCAGCTCCGAAATTTTGAATAATCTCACCCCAATGAATGAAACATTCTGCAATTCGTTTTCGAAATGATATATGATCAAAATTCAAGTTTCATCTCGTTCAAATAAACAAGTTTTTGCATCAACCACGCTCAGTTGTATAGCCGAGAGAGAAACCAGCTGCCTGAAAACTGACATAGATCTGAACAATACGAAACAATTCGCGACTAAGAAATGATTAAGAGGGTTATAGTCTACTGTGGCTTCCCTGAAAACCAACAGATGTTGGCAGAAATGATATATCTAGCATGTATTTGAATCACAATCCGTTTTATACCAACTTGTTGGAACACAAAACTCAGGCGAGGCTGTTGTAATAATTCAAAAGGAAAGATTTAGAGTCTATCTTTTTAGGGGTGGAATTCGTAGTTTAGTTTCGGGTTTAATTCAGTTATATTCTCATATTATGAAGTATAAGATAATGAGTCCATTAAAGAAGAATTTGTGGTTCAAATGCTGATGTTAAACTCTATAACTAGTATTTTTCGACCTTTTGTGGTTTTATGAGTCTTTTCTCACACTCTATTTGTTGATGACAGGTTTAAATAACGAAATAATGTGTTAAATATACCTCTTGCAGTTTCTGAATTGTATATTCGCAACAATTTGCTCGAATAGTATTTTTACTATTCAAACAAGAATGCAGTCAACAGACCAAAGTGAAGAATGCTTGTTTTCATGTACACCTTTTGTAACTTTTTTTAGCAACTTGCTAAATTTGTCGAAACTCCCACTCGAAGTGAATTATTTCGATACCGAAGCTATTTATATACAGACTGATGAGATAGCAAAATAGTAACGTAACTTTTACTATCGAAAAATTAAACGTATCAAAAGAAACTATTTCAAAATATTCTGGAATTGTCTCTTTCTTATTTATTTCATCTTGGCTAGAAATAAAGTTGGGAGATTCTGATTAGCTTCATCAAGATTCCAAGTACCATAAACCTACCTCAGATATCGCTGGCCATCTGCTTGAAACTCTAGATATCCGTAGAATGTGACAAACGAGAAAATTGATTAAATCAGGGTGAAAGATAGAGATAAGAAGAATATGCCAAGGATGTGGAGACAACAATGACAATTTGAGTAATGCTCCCGTTCAGACATTTACCGCTATTCATGGAGAATTTGATAGTTTTTCGAATAGAAGTATTCTCAGATGAAAGAATTTATTATTACCGATACCATCACATCTTATATTTCCGGGGGGAAAATATATATTACTTCAAAATATTCAGTTCTAGATTTTAATCAGTATTGAAATGGCACAATTTTTTTGATATTAAATTAATCATTTCTTTTGATAATTGGATATTATTTCCTTTCGTAGAGAACTCTTGTCGTTTGCTTGTTATGCCAAAGGTCAAGGTTCGAATCCAAAACGTTCCGTCGTCTACAACTTGAATAGTAGAATAAATTAGGTGTGATATATGTTTAAAGCCATTAAAACACAAAATATTCTCAATTGGCGTTAAACCTAAGCATATTTTAAGGCAAATATGTCAAGGATGTGAAATGTGAGACAAAAATAAGAAGCATGAAAAAATTTCAAAAATGTTTTTATTTCGGCTCATTTGTCGATATTTTTCCACAAAAATTTGAGGAACGTGAACAAACTGTATAAAACGGTATGTAATCTAGAGATTCTTGCAATTCTTCACGCTGTTCTTTTGAAAAACTAGTTTGAAACTTCGAAATTTTTTATTATAAAGCTGAAAATGTTATTGAATTAATGAATGAAGCGATAAAAACCAAGAGTATTAACATTTAAAGCATATTTTAACAACAAAAACTGAAGTTCACTTAATATTAATAGGAATTGTCTTCAGATTTAGGAGAATAAAAATACTTAAATATATTAATAAACAAAACACTAAATTTTTACCTTGTAATTTTAATGAATTTCTAAAAGTTTTCTGACTATTTTTTCAAATTTTCATAGAGAGTATCATATTCACATTGCAATAATTTTTGGGTTATGTAAATGTGGAATAATTTCAATTTTTTCATAATTTTCAAAAGCTGTGAAATGGCTTTGCATGCTTGAGACCAAAAAAAACTTTTTTTCAATAAAACATGTCAATAATTATGATAAGTAACTGAAAATTGAACTTCATTGAATCATTCTTTCATTTACAGGTTCTTTTTTTTGTACTGAAAAATCCAGTGCAATTTACATCAGCATGTGTAAGGCATCATCATCAATTTTAACATAATTTGTATAATATTCTTGATTTTTCAATGAACTAAACACATATCTAATTTTTGTTTCTTCTTTTGATTTCTGTGACATTTAAGCTACAAAAGTATATAATTTTTTTTATTTCAGATTTCTCAACATTGGTGACTCCAAATATTGGATGACATTTCGATATGGAGCAGTATCAAATAATGCTTTCTCATTATTTCATTCAAGTTTACTTCGTCATTTCAGTTTTTCTAGCTATTGCATATTGCATAGCTTTTATCGCGGGCTTTGAGCGCGGCGACCGAATCAAGAAATTCCGTAACAAAAATAGAACCTAACACCCCTCACTCCGCCTACCATGTAGCTTGGTCGAGCGTTCAATTAGCGTGTATGTATGTATATGGTAAGACTGTAAAGACGCTCATTTGTTGGCGATATTTGGTCGTGATTATGCAAACTTAGAAATGACCTACACATAGTCATGGTAGCAATTTACTTTCCTCCGAATACAAAATTGGATTGTAGACGTAGAGCAAATGTAGAGCAAAACGTAGTTACTGGAGTATACTGAAGAAGGGTGAAAAATACTTGGTACAAATGGTAATAAATTTCCAGTTATCTTGGCTGGCGATTTCAACATCAACTTTGCTGGTAAAAAGTCAGAGCAGTTGACAACTTTTCTTTCGGAAAAATTAATTTGAAAATGAATAATGATCCACAGGAATCCACAACAAAACATGGGACCACCATTGACGCGGTATTTTCTAGATATTTAGAGGATATCAAGTCTCAAACTTATGTTTCTTATTTCAGTTACCATAAACCTATAGTTTCTATGATAAAAATTCCTGAATAACCTACATGGTAAGATAATAAAAATCTTTTGAACGATATAAACTTCTCATTTATTCAATAAAAAAAAAATTTGTTTTCTTATCGGTCACCACGCTCAAAAAGTTCAACTTGAATTAATATCAGAGAAAAAAAAACTCCATAGATAAAAAATAAATAAGTGATTAAAATCGCATAAGTTGATAAAAAACGCTATGCAATAGCTTTATCGCGGCGGCAGTGTGAGTAGAAAATAAAAAAAAGTGTGAGTGCCACACTTTTTTTATTTTTTTTTATAGATGATTCAAATGTAAATTTTTTTGTTCATTATTATTATTTCAAAGTTGGCTCAATTCTTCGAGACTTTTATACTCAAGATCCAATTGTAGAGATGATTCCATCATTGTTTCCGGTTTATTTCAGTACTTATTATCCTTGCCACGAATTGTCATCAACCTACGTGAACCATGATCTCCAGATAAGATCAACTTACGTACTTCAACAATCCATTCCTAGCCTGTTACACAGTAAAACCCAATATTTGCTTAGGAGGTAGGTGTGTAGTACAATTACTATAAGATTTACGGCTGGTTATTTGTCAAACATGTTACCTCGATAAAGTATATCATGTACTATACGTAGTAAAGGTTAACGTTTTCATAAATATATCTCTCAATAGGCGACCAGGATTTCTGAAGGGTATTTATTATGGAATACCGCTTTTCTTAATTTGCATGGATAGTTTATGGACATGTATATTTCATTGGTTTTTGGATTCGAAATAATTGCGTCTGGTACTAACCGTCTTGAAATTATGGATTCATCACTTCGGAGAAAACCACGCTACCTTCCGCACATAATAATAATAATAATAATAATTACAGAAAAAAATAACCAATTACAGAAAATAATTACATAATATTGAATAATAACTAATTAAATAAAATGAAAGATATATAACAAAGGGCTCAAAATATTCTTAAAATTAATATAAATCTCAAATAAATAATAGCATTTAATAAAATATTACAAAGAACTCAATCTAAATCGAGTCATTTCAGTGAATTTCCTTTGTTCACACAACTCCTAATAATAATAATAATAAGTTCTTCATTCTCAACAGCTATAACACCCAATTACAGAAAATATAATACAATAATAACTTCTTCTTCTTTCATGTGCCTTGTCCGGTCTCCCTGACGTTGGCGATCACCATGGCAAATGCTGTACGGTCCTCCGCCAAGCGGAGTACCGTATAATAATAACTGAATAATTAAAATGAAAAAGATATAACAAAGAGCTCAATCTAATCTGAAAAAAAATAGTAACTTATAACTACATTATAGCATTCAATGAAAAATTACAAATAACTCAATCTAAATCAATTCATTTTAGTCAATTTCCTTTGTTCACACAACTCCTAATAAAAACTTTTATGCAGTCAAAGAGAATGTCACAATTATTGACAACTCTATTGAATGTAGACTCCATAAACCAAATGGGGGATTGTATTAGGGAGTTGGTTCATGGAGTCTCTAGGTGGAATAATTCTGTAGTACGAGATTTTTGGCTAGGCACACGAAATTTCAAATCGGACATGTCAGAAGGACAATCAATACTGTTATGCAGCAATTCGTACAAAAATTTGAGTGATACAGATTCTCTTCTGCCCTCGATGTATCATCCGATAAAATAATAATAATAACAATATTTATTCAACAATAGCTATTACATGATTCATATATACATTTACGTCCAAAATTTATTATGTGCAAATATTTGAACAAACTAAGCTGATTTACGCTTAAATACCTCACGGTCTCTAATTGTTTTTATGGGGCTAGGCAAATCATTGAATGCGTTGAATCCTTCGTAAAATAGGTTTTGGTTAAATTTGTAGAAATGGTTAAATTTTGGTAAAATTGGTTTTGAAGGTCTAGTAAACAAATGGTTGTATTTTTATTTACATTCACGATCTCAAAAAGTTAAGTTCAAAGGCGTTCTTTCGGACAGCATCAGAGTTGATTTTGGCGTACCTCAGGGTACGGTCTTAGGTCCACTGCTATTGTCTTTATACATTAATGATATTGTTTTTCTCGTGAAAAATGCTCTATACCATTGTTCGCAGACGATATAATGATTTATTTTAGTGGTTGAAATATCCAGATTATGACAAAATGGATCATCATTTGAGTCATTTTCTTATCAATAACAATAAATAACACGACTGAATACACATCAACACACTGGAAATATCATTTGGATGTTACTGACAAAAGGTTATTGATATGAAATAATGCCAATCTATCAATTGCGAAACAGTTAGACAACATTATGTTATGTACTATGCAAATTTTATAGTAGATTTGCATAGTACATAACATAATTTCATTTAAAGGTTAGTTTTAGAAGGTTATCTGAAATAATCGAATTCTTAGGTATAATAAGAAGTCATTTGAAAATGTTTTACTGTTAGAAATTCAGAAAAATGTTTGGGAAATATAAAATACATAAAGTCATCAAGGGGTTGTTACAGGATTTCTGAAGAAAAATAATATGAATGACAACGTCGCATTTTTAGATCTCACGTCACAAGTTGGTCACGTCTAATACCCGTCCGTGTCTCATACACATCGTTATATATCATCTACAGATTCCAAATATATTCTCACACGATTCCATCCCAAGGTCATATTTATTTGTAGGCTTACCATAAACGAACCACAACAAATTTCAATCATTCACAATTGTCAAATCTTCAAACGTGAATGAACCCCGATGCGCTGTTTCTGACAGCTTTTATCTAGTAACATATGTACACTAAAGACTACCAAAGCGCATCCTTCTTTGTGTTTTTTGCCGTTACAATATTCACGTCACCACTAAAACTGTCCGTCTGATTTGAACGCCTGAAATATTGGGAATTTATGCTTCTTGCGAGGGTAGAAGAATAAATGACGAGAGGGGTGTTTAGGAAATCAGTTCGTCCCTTAACAGGCAGGCAAACCTCAGAACGACTTGCTATTAAGAAAATTAAATGCCGTAAATGTCACCATAAAAATTTTTTGTGATGGACTTTGTATCATCGATAAAATCTTTACATCCTTGATTATTATTATTGCCAAGAAGTCATCGGTTATAAATTGTTAGATGAAATTAGTTGTGAGGGGTTTTATTGGACATTATCTTTCTATCAAGAGATGTAATAGAATTAGGGACAGGCGAAAAACAAACGAAATATCTGCAACCATCGGTGTTGGTAAGTTTTACAAGATATTTGTACCTGAGTGCGAATTTTTGAGCCACTATTTTAGCCTTATTCCCAGCAGAATGATTAACTAATTTTCTGCGTTAATTCGTTGAGTTAGTGTGCTTAAAAATTCTTAAAAATGTGTTCATTGAGACTCAAACTTGTGAATTACAAATTTCATATTGAACAAGACTTTTTACCAAAGAAATTAATAATATATACCTACAGATTGATATTGAGTAAGTGTCTAGGGGAATTTCTCGGTTATTTTCGACAATTTAACTGTTCATATAAGCCACGATCTGCAAGACTTTCATTTTTGAGATAGTTGGTGTTAAGGATTTATTTCTATTCCAACCTTACCTGGATAATTCTTGTTATAATCTCAATATCACAATAAAAATTAGATTTTGAAACTTTTTTTGATCGAATAATTCAAATTTCATATTGTTTTGGCTCTTAGTGGTCGGTGGGTCACCCCAGTCAATAAATGTGGTCTCCTTGAGGCTCTAATGCCTATAAAAAAGTCTCTAAATCTAAATCTCTTCCTCATTTGTCACGAAAGGGACCAAATAAGTATTACTTAAGCAGGTTATTAAAATTATTGAAGATCACAACCTCCATTTTGTCATTAAAAAAATAAAGCTACTACACTGTCCCCTGCTTACGTAAAAATTGGCGTATGTTTTTTTTTCAATGTATTCTGTTTTTTATTGATTCCTGACAAGCAGTTATAATTCTAGGAATAAAAGAAAATATCCAGACAAGATGTCATCAAGAATAACAAGAGCAAGACCCCCTGTTCCCAATTAAGCTCACGTAATATTTGAACGCCCCAATTTTTTAGCTAAAATTCTTCGCAGGTAATTCAGATGAAACAACATTTAGCAACTCCTAACAAACATCGAAAATTAAATGAAATAATCATTTGGCTCTGCTAAAAGGAAAGACGTAGAAAATATGCGCCAGTAGTCCTGTGTGTATCTTTATTAGAACTTTAGGCGTCTTTATGTCTTAAAAACTTGATGTTGCTTGAAACGGTTACAAGGGAATTTCATGATAACAATAATCGTAAAATTCTGGCTGCGTAAACTTTAATAATATTCAGTTATTCTTTCATATTCCCCATATTCTTGATTATATATTCAGAAATTGCACTAAAATTACGTGGATAAACTCCTCAGCAATCATCAAGCTAGAATTGATGCGGGTAGATATTATGATAAAATGAAGAAAGATGCGTCAATTAAAAATCTGTTACTGAAAATTGGGAAATTTTAAAGTTCTTCCAGACTATTCCTACATGTTTTTGGATATATGTACTAATAATGGTGACCTCTGTAATTACTACAAGTAAAATTATCGATGGAAATTATCATTATTTTTTTAATATCATATGGATGAAAACTGAACCTTTAACCTCACTTAACCTAGAAGAAATTAACCTTACCAAATCTAACCTAACCTATTGAGCCGATAAAGTGAGAGTTTACTATTTTCATAGTGAATACTATAATATATAATAATTTGAATGTACGATAAACAAAAATTTTTCTCCTTCTTTGCAGGAAAACTAGCAACAACAATCAACACTGTTCAAAACGTTGTTGCCAGATTATATTCTATAAATTGAGTTTTCTCTGGACACTCTTCTTGATTGTTTTTGGTATTAATTAAAGCTGAAATTGCATTCTACGGTCATGAGAATAATTTATATAATTTTTTTAGGAGAAAATGGTTCAGTCTTCAAACCTCAACATTTTTGAGGCTGCCCCTGTGCAATCTCTGGTTTAAATACGTATGTCTTTTTTTTGATTTGCCATCTTTTCTTAAAAGTTGACTGCAACTTCAGAAAATTGTTCTCGATCTTGACTCTTCCTTAGCAAAGGTTCGAAACTTAAACCAACCCAATTTCTTTATCTTAGACAATGGTTTCTGCCAGGCCATCGAGATACCCTCGAGGTTGCCTAGTATTACCAGTCTGAGGAAACTGTTTCCATATATGTCCGAAATAGCATTCGCCTTTTGACAATCACCAGCAATTCTATGTCCACATTGATTCTTCTAAACACAGTTTCGTTGAAAACGTGGTTTGGCAATGAAATTCTAAGCATTCTATACATCAATCTCACCTCAAAGCCTTCTAGTTGTCTTATGGAGCAGACTCCTAATGACCTGAACTCAATTCCATATAAAAGGAGTAACTAAATTTGACCTTTGATGATGCTCTATCTGATGTCTTAGGACAAGGGGTTCCTCAACAAGTTTCACATTTCAAGGAATGGCCATCTTGAGCTTTCGGAGGGACAACGTATATAATCCTCCAGCAACTTCCTCCCTCATCCGTTGTTCACCATTTCTACTCAGACGTTTATTTTTTACGATTTCTTCTGTTGTATATAGTTAAGAAAATGATCATTTCGTTCATTCTGTTGGATATAACCACAATTTTTGTTTTTTTGAATGCATGAAAAGCCTCCGATTTGATGCAAATGTAAAATTTCTTAGTGACCATAAGGATAATTTGTTTTTACAATTTCTAGTCCAGCACTGGTTCATCCAAAGCCACGGACCACCTCGCGAGCGGATGCACCTGAGGCAATTACCGCGTAATTAGCCGGAGATCACCACGGAACGATGTGCCGACATGAAAATTAGGCCCAATGTAAACAAAGATGTAAGCAGGCAGTTCTTCGAGCCTGCGGAGGTAATTGTCGAACTTTTGTGGGCTACAATGATGTTATCTAGATCACGAGGGCTACGAGACAGGCACGAACGTTAAGTGGAAGAGAGTGAACAATCAAATAATTAGTATTGTGGGTGGAGTTGATACAGAGATTGGAGAAAATGAATGAGTGTAAAGTTTTTGGGTATGTCAAAAATACGAATTTATTAAGGATTCATAATCCATATATTTCATTTTCAAAATAATATGTATATTATCGAACGGCAAACAATTCTAGTAGCAGTTTTGTTCTGAAGAACTTTCTGAAGAACTTTGATATGGATAAACAAGACTTCAAAAATGTATTGAGTCACTTCGTTTCTACTATATGGAAGTAAATCCTCAACATTTCAGTAAGATCAGTTGTGGGAGATTTTTATAACATATCTACAATTTCAATAACATATTTGAAACTATATTTTGAAGAGGAGGAATGTCTTAATTGGCACCCTTATATTACACTGTATTTTGAAAGTTTTCTGAGAGATATATAAACCTAATAAAAGAAAACAATTTTTCCTTCAATATACTTTCACTAATATAAATATGAGTATTCAATATTCCAATATTTTTACGGATGTTTGTTACTGAAGTAACATTAGAAGTGTCGAACGGATATGAATGAAATTTGAAGGGGATATCAGGAGTAGTATTATCATTATTTAGAAAAACTAACTGTTCCTGTGGGAATAAAGGTACTTCCATTTTTTTCCCAGCGCAAAAGACGATATTATCTATATATTTTTTTCCTTCTCAAAATGTGATACTAGATTTTCAGACATAAATAGAGGATAACATATCGTACACTGAGATAGATTATGTCTGAAAAAAACAAATGGGATTTTTTGAAATGATTTTCGTGAAATAAGAAAAGAAGTAGGACACGTGTATAAATTTGCAGCGT
Source organism: Henosepilachna vigintioctopunctata (assembly GCA_030704895.1). Taxonomy (NCBI): domain Eukaryota; kingdom Metazoa; phylum Arthropoda; class Insecta; order Coleoptera; family Coccinellidae; genus Henosepilachna; species Henosepilachna vigintioctopunctata. The sequence goes on from JARQZJ010000032.1 coordinate 4,638,336, forward strand.
TTGTTAATATATATGGTTGATTAATTGTACAACAATCCGATTTTGTTCAGAAAATGTCGTAGAATAGGTTGAAATCAACTTTTCTCGAATGATAAAAACAGGAGAAGGTCTCTCACCTTCTTGAGGTTCACCTCTTTTCGTTAAACGCATAATTCTACTTTTTTCGGAATGTAGATGCCGACAAATGGCCACTAAATATACCTTTTTGTCTAACAATCTAATGACTTCAGAAATAAAAACAAATTAATTTCGTAATGAACCTAAATATTCGTTAAAAACAAGTATGCTGCTTATTATTCTCTTGTGTGTTTTTATAAATACAAAACATTCATTGTACTCTCAATTTTCCCATTAAAAACATGCCTTACAGGTTGATAAAGCCACCTTTTGACTCACATGAACAACATACCTTGAAAATTGGCAAAGCAAATCATGTAAGATTGAAAAACTTGTATTCAAATCGAATTTTTGTGGGCTTATTCCTCAAAGATAAGTTCATACATATGAAAGTTCCAATGAAGTGGATATAAGACGAAGTTTGTTGTTCATATTGTCATGATACTGGATATTGTATAATCTTCAATTGAACGAAGTAATTGAAGATTAAGTTTATATTCAGCTAATTGGAAGCGGACAGTATCACACCTTCTATATTCGAGTTCACAGGGGTCATTTCTACGGTATTGTTCGACTTTTGTACCGAAGAAATGTACAATCAACACGCCATATAGGAGTTTCAGCGAATTGTTGCAATAAAACCCCGTCCTCCTCGCACACCCTCGTTCGCAGCTTTTGTTGCGAATTTATAGTTTTGCTATGGTATCATTTAGAGGATGTGGGTGCATCTGCGATCTATTGTCAACCACGTGACGCCATCCCACTGTGGATACCCGTCCATTGTTTAGTGCGGACAATTCCGGCAGTTTATTGAAGTTGCGGCCTACCAGGTTGTAAAACCGCCCTTAGAAAGTCATTTAAAAACTATCACTCTCTCTGTCGATGTTCTTCGGCCTAAATGTTTTGGTTATGTGTGCGAAACTGTGTCACAGTTGGCGTTGGGAAGTTCATTACCATTTTCGAGGAAATAGAAAGTTGGGTGGAATGAAATCGATTCTTCTTTCAGAACGAAGAGACATTGTTGTTAGTGTACACTAATTGTACCACCCTTGAATTGGTCTTTACATTTTAAGACAGAGTTTTCGTCTTAAATGTCTTTTTGTCACAAATAATGATAAATAATAGTTCGAAGAAGTAAGAAAGACGAATCAATACAAAACCAAACGGAAAATTGAATAAGAATGTCAATAGATCCAGATTATAAAAAGTTCGATTGAAAATTAAATTACATTAATCGCCTCTAAGCTATTTATGCTTTTTTCACAAATATTAATTATTTTATAAACCAAATTATTTCTATTTCGAACTTTCGAGGGATGATTTGTATGGTAGTTTTGTGGGTTATTTTAATGTGTGTTTTTTAGGTTTATGAACAATTTTCATTTGAAAATTATTACAATTAACCCCATGATTTCCACAGTTTCTATAAACGCACAAGATTAGAAATGTCTATTTCAATCATAAAACAACCGATCTGGTTGTTCTTTAAATTGAAATAAGAGAGATTTTGCTTTGAGTGCCCAATCAAAACACTTGTAATTGACAATTGAGTAATGATTTTAACATCCAATTGCTAATTTTGTTGTAATATTATGATACACCAGCAATTATGTAAACTGGAAAAAATTCTGATTTTATTACTATATCAGCAAGCAAAATTAATAATTGAATTTAATACTCTTCAAAAACTAGAACTAACTATAAGTAATTACACAAAGTAAAGAGAATATTCTTTGAAATTCTCCAAATTGCAGAAAGTATCTACTCAAATTGTTTTTTAATAGTAAGGTACGCATATAAAAAACGTGTTATAGAGCTCCTGTTTTAACTCGAAACCTCTTCAGGAAATTTAATAACTTATTGAGTTGATAATATTGTGTATACTTCTTGAAATTACAAAAAACTGACTAATTTCTCTCTTATAAATGTAAATATATTAGAAATATACAATTTCCCATTCATTAAATTTGTGAATCAATCGTGGTAGTTTATTCTAAATCTCGAACGATGAATAAGAGAAATCTTAAAACCACTGGAGTTTTTATTTTACAGCTATAGAAGGAGAATAAGAAGAAGAAAACAATCATTGGGAATACAAAACGAAAGATTTGTTCTTTTTTTACATGGTACCGTAAGTTTTGGAGACATGAAAATGTCGATATTTTTCTTGCTTATTTTGCATTTAAGCAGAGACTTTTACCTGGATGAAGTGGAAGACAAATAAGAAATTTGTCAATCTCTAGATGTCACTATTACTTACTCTGATGAAGAAAAAGGGACAAAACTTCCATAAACTGTGCTCTATGTTCATTACCTCTTAAATATTTAATAGTGTTGGCGTTTACTTGATGTAAATCCATTATAATTGAATATAAACTTAAATTCAAAAACTTGAACTTATGATTTACACTTTATTGACTACATAGCATGACGCGTTTCATCGTTACAAACGACTTCTTCAGATGCTTACAGAATTATTCTAGGTTTAGGTTTATTTTTAGTTAATAATCAAGAGAAACAGGCTACAAAATATGAAAGTGTGGTATACTAGATTGATTGTGACGGATACTACATAGGTCAAACTGGACGAAGCATCGAAACCAGAATAAAACAACATACATTCTCCATATTATATAACAAAAATTCTACTGGACTTTCAACACATTGCATTCATAACCATTTCATAGATTTAAACTCGTTGAAATTGCTGCACCTACAGATGAAAGGTAAATTTCTGAATCTTCTAGAACAAGTGGAAATTTCTGATTCGCACCGAAGTAAAAAACCAATATTAAATGATCAACTTATCTTCAGTTTATCACCATTGTTACTTTCCTCAATTTCTTAATTTAAGACCTTCTTTGTTATAGGGTAATTCTTAGATTTTAATTTAGTACTTCTACCTGTATAATGACCTTCCCTCTACTTTCGGAGACATCGATATCAGCCTTAAGTCTATTACAGGTAACGATATACATGTATATAAGAATGTTGGTCGAAAAATATTGTTCAGTTTAACTTTCGAAAATAGGGTAACACCCCCAAACAATTGTAAATTATTTATTATAAATATTGTGAAACCAAGTCAAGTGTTTTTATTATTAAACAATGTTTCATCAAGAGATCAAGGAACATTTGAACAACTTTAATGAAATTACTATAAACAAGTGAACTTAAATCAAAGTGAACTTCAATCACAATTTATATTGATTGAATTATATTTTCTAATTATGAGAGAATGTAGCTGTTTGAACACATTGAATCAATAAATAATTCCTGGTAGAATTCACGAGAAGGGTACATTTGGTATATAGAATGAACCCTTATCAATTTATCTGTCACACCCAACATGGTAAAATTGAAATTTTCTGTGTTTAAGTTTCCCAAGGACCATCTGTTACCCTGGAGCACCTAACAGAATGGTTGCAAGAAATTTATTCTATTTTTCGTTGCTTCAAAACCCACTCTTTAAAAAGAAGGTAAACAATACAAAATTGCAGCGTATGCAACTTCCATTCATCGGTGAGCTCATTCTGATTGTTACTAAAATAACTTACTTTTTTTTAGCCTAGAGATATTTTCGGTTACTGAAAGATACTTTCGGAATGAATGGGACGTTTCTCGTGTAGGATCCTTTAAGCTCTGTTCAAAACTGAGACGTATTTATTTAGTGTTTCTTTCATGTGGTGCAGCTTATCTCACGCAAATACCAAAAACTACACAATTTCTGCGCACTTTTTCAATATTAAATCCATACAAACTTTTATTATATATATATATATATATATATATATATATATATATATATATATATATATATATATATATGTTTATTTGTTTATTTTGAAAGTTTTTAGCAATAAGAGGCTTTTTTTGATATGAAAAAGTTAATTTTTGTTGACGTATCGTTGTTATATTACAACTTTGTCAAAACTAATGAATCTATAATTTATGAAATAATTTATAATCAATAAACAAAATCCTAAACAGGCAATAAATCAATTTCAAGATATATATATATATATATATATATATATATATATATATATATATATATATATATATTTTCAGTGTTTAATTGGGATTGCAGTCTAGGACAGGAAAATCAGTTACCTCTTTAGTATTTTCCAAGCTTTCGAAAATGTTTATTTTTTTCTTCAGGGCTAAAATAGTACAAAAATTAACAGTTTATATAGCAAGGCACTATAAAAAGTTTTTTCTTACAATTACTGTGAAGTTAGTCTGAAAGTACATTAGTTTTTTGAATTTTGAAAATAAGTACAAGTGTTCCCAAATGCATTGGGTTGGAATATTACTGCATTCTACTTGTACTTATTCAAGGGTTCAATTTCAATTAATTTTCGCTTCAATTCCTTTTTGAATGCGATTGGATTCATATTCTTTACGTTTTCTGGCAATTTGTTGTAAAAAAGTATAGAAGAATACAATGGAATTTTTTCGTAAAGACTAAGATGATGCTTTGATAAGTTATAATGTAGTCACCGGGTGGTGTACCTGCTTTTGCGCTGGTATGCATTGGCAATATGTGGATTTTCGCGCAGAAATACCACCACCTCAAAAACATACAAAGCAACGACTGTAAGTACATTTAGTCTCCTAAATGTACTGCATGTTTCTCTGGGGGCCATGAAGAGAATTATGCTAATCGCTCTCTTTTGTAGTCTTAGTATTCTATCAAGATCACTACTACTGTCCCAAGAAATGATAGCATATCTGATAACTGACAACATATTTGCACGATACACCATCTGGAGCAATTTTGGTCAACATACTTCCTGAGAACGCACAACGTAAAACATACTTTGTCAAGTTTATTACTTAATTGGTCTATATGTTTTGTCCAAGTTAAGGTGTCATCTACATGAATTCCTAAAAATTTTGCATCATTGACCGGTATTATATCGTTAGTGTTGGTAAATTTATTAATGGAATCAATTTTAGGAGAAGGATGTTCAGTTTTGAACACTATCATATTAGTTTTTGAATGGTTTATCTTCAAGCAGCTGAGGAACGGCAGTAAACCGTTCCTCAGCTGCTTTCATGAGGATGTTTGCCTCATGAACCATCGATTGAAGATTGCTTGATTCAATTATTATATTTGTGTCATCTGAGTAACTTACAAGTCGGCACATTGGCTTAATTGCATTTACCAGATCATTGGTGTAGATAACAAATAAGAGAGGCCCAAGTATGCTCCCTGGAGGAACTCCCAGATTCACTCGCATAGGATCAGACAAGTACCTGCAGTCACCTCTTATAATTTTTACAATCTGGAAACGGTTCGATAAATATGAAGTTAGCCATTTCAGGGGGATTCCCCCTATAACCAACTGTTCCATTTTTGTCAACAGAATCTCATGCACAACACTTTCAGATTCCCTAGTGAGATCCAGGAAGATGCCCATTGGAATGTGACCAGACTCGAGGCTGCTATAGCATTGCTGGATAAAACTGTATATAGCAGTCTTAATACTTTTCCCCCTCAAGTATATATATATATATATATATATATATATATATATATATATATATATATATATATATATATATGTGTGTGTGTGTGTGTGTGTGTGTGTATTATTTTTAGACCGTCGTTCTGATGAGAGCCAACAACCTCGGAACACGTGTCAACAGCTGCTTTCATGTGCCGTTATGCCGTTATGCCGTTATCTAATGAATTTGTTTCTATAATTTATCTCGTGTTACCGAGATAAGTTATAGAAACAATTAAATTAAATACATTAGAGGTTCCGTAAATGATTGAAATCGCTTCTTTGACAAAACAATGATTGAGTCTCCCAATTCAAAGATATTCATTTCGAAGCCGCAAACGTTCGCTTCCTTTTCGTGAGTTTTTTGTCTTAACTTTGTAGATCTGGACTATGTCCTTATGATGAGAGCCAACAAGCTCGAAACACTAGCCAACGGCTGCTTCCAGGTACGGGCTATAATTTTACCTAATACTTTCTGTTTTATTCATGAAATAAGAATGAATAAATCAATTTGAATTCAATGAAATGAAAATTTATATCTAATAAATATATGTAATCTTCTCAAAATTTGATACAGAGTATATTTTTCAACATCTTTCACTAAAACTGAATTTTTTATCTCAAAGTTTAAAGAAACAAACTAAAAAAACATTTTCATTCAACTTAACTTGTTGCATAACTTTTCAAACAATTTGAACATCAGATTCACAAGTGTTGAACATAAACAAGGTCATTTACCGTGTGCATTCTCCAAGGTGAATTCTTTTCAATTTCTAAGAGCACATTACATATTGTTTCAGTTAATTCATTCGCACTTGAAAAACCATCGTAAAATCGTGTTCAAATGATGATTTCTTAGCTACGCTCAAGAGTTATGTTTTGATTCGTCATGTTTATTCTTTTCGAGTATACATGAAGAATGAATTGGAAGTGGTATTATTGAGTTATTCGAGAGGCAGCGTGTTATTTCCTAATACGAATTTTATAGCATTGTTCATCTATTTTCCATTATTGTGTTTGGTTTGCTTTTGTGATGAGTGATGGACTTGGATTGTAATTCTTTCACAATAAAACTTCGTGAAACGTCTCGTTTTTCAAATTACTTATGATAATGAGTGTTGGTTTGAGTTCAAATATCAATATACCAATTCGCGAGCATGGAAGAACAATTTTTCTAAATACGTGGGTGGGGTGAAACGTTTCTGACCTGACCAAGAAAAACGATGTTATAAATTTTTTTTCGCTTTATTTTTCAACATAATCTCCAGCAACACTGATACATTTTTCATAACGGTGTTCTAATTTAGTTATACCAGTTTTAAACGTAGATTCGTCAAGCTCCTCAAAATTCTGATTTATAGTTTCGATAACTTCTGTGTTGATCTCAAATCTTTTACCGCCAAGCCATTTTTTGGGGTAAGGAAACAGGTAAAAGTCGCTGGGGGCTAAGTGTGGAGAGTAGAAAGAATGTGGCATCAATTCAAACTTAAATACGTGTATTTTAAACATGGCAACAATCGATGGTGCGATATGGTGATGAAACAAAATTTTTCTTCGCCAAATGAGGTCGTTTAATTTGCACCTCGACCTCCATACATTGCAATAAATTTGCGTAGTATTGACCAGTGATAGCCTTACCCTTTTGAAGATAATCAATGTATATAGTTCCTCTCGCAACCAAAAAATAGAAGCCATAACCTTGTTTGCCAATAAAATTGTGTTTGCTTCCTGTGGAGTTGGTTCCTCCTTCCAACCCACTGTTTTGACGGTTCTTTATCTTCAGGAGTCTAGTGGTGAACCCAAGTCTCATCAAAAGTTATCAATCGACGTAAAAAATTCGTTTGAATTACGACTAAACATCCCCGAATGTTCGTAAGAAATATTTTTCCGGAATCAGTTTTTGGTCGAGGGTTAGCAAAAGCGGTACTCATCTTGGAGACAGCGCTTCCATGCACTAATGGTTGTGCAAAATATTTCGCACACGTTCAGCTGACATCCTACAGATCTCAGCTATCTCATGCCCTTTCAATTTGCGGTATCGTATGCGGAGTACGTATCTCATTATTATTTAGAAACCATCATACTTCATTTTAGTCACCCAAGTTATCTACTGTTTGACCGCTCCTAGATATTATCGCTATAGTTAATTTCATTATGTTACTGCATATTATATTTCCGTACCGAAATAAAAAGTAGTTTCACTTGCAGCAGTTTATAAATGAATATTTTTAGGGGTTTTCAATAACAATTTCGCTCTGTCGTTTTTAATGGCAGGTTCATTAATTCTTGCTTCAATATTACTGAAATAAAAGCCAAAAAACTGCTTTTCTATTCAAAAAAACTGATACCCTAGCTTTATATTCTGACACTCTCGAACGAGTTCTATACAGAATTTCTAATGAATTGAAGATGACTTTCGAATCAGAGTAATGAAAAATGAAGTCTTCAAAATCAGTTCCAACATTTATCGCATCCCCCTCGTATAAATTCATTATAAGAAAAATTGAAAGGAACTCCAAAACTTGCACAACTATGACAAAAAACGGGAAAACCCTTCGTTAACTGAGAGCTAGCTCGATTTTCATCTAGATTAAGTTTAAAATGAAGTCAACACTCAACCGCACTATATAATAAATTAGTTCACTTCTCATGGCCCTCTTTGAGAAAATTCGCAATTTTTCTATAGGTTTCACCAATTATCTTTGAATTGAGCATGTGCTTGCTTCTGGATGCAAGTCATATTGCTGAAGTGTACCTCTCAGAACAGTTTTCTTTTCCATATGAATTATTTGCTAGACATTAACATGGCTCAGGCTTTCAGTAGAACATGTAACAGCCGACTTGATCAAATTAGTTGTGCTCGCTCGACTGTGAACTTACTGCCAGGTTTCGAACGGATAGTCACTAGATTAGGTCATATATTTCTACACTGAAATTGCCTTGACGGAAATTGAAGACAACGATTTAGAGAACTCAAACACAAAACTTCTTTCGGGCATAAAGTAGAGATATTTTATGAGACACAAGAAACTTTAAACGGGTCCCAAATTTTATGATTGATTTTCAATAAATTATCCATTATAAATCTGAGCACAGAACAAATAGTACATCTTTTTGTAACCCTAAAAAGCTTCTGAAAAAAATTGTAGAATAATCTATGACTTTTTCAACAAATTAATATTCAAAACTTATTGTTGCTCTCTTTAATATTCAAGACTCATTTTATACTGAAATAAAACAATGAGGTACATGTTTTTTTATCTTCAATGGGTATCTGTTTGTCAGATGAACGTAAAATATTCAAGTACAACTTCAAAAAATGTTCAGAGGAGTTGAAAACTCAAGATCTTTTTCTCTATTTCACGTATACTTCAGAGAGTAGATAAATTATTCAATTGAATATCTAAAAAAAAATTATAGATACATTAGAATTCATAACACTTATGTTATGGATTCCAAAAGGATTTACATTCTTTGGTGTATCGTATAAGACTACTGGTCTTGATATATCTGTTATAACTCAACGTGACATGAGATTTTATAGATATCTGACATATGAAAGACCCATCTCCCAAAAATACTCGACTAATCTTTCAAAATAGGCCGAGAAGCGTTCAATGTCTCCGCCACATCCTTAATTTTTATTAATCCTCTTCTATCTTGTCTCGGATGGCTTTCACGTCATTTACAGTATTTAATCCTTCTAATACCTTGTCATATAAGTTCCAAACCAGCTTTATAAGATTCATATCCAGGTCAATACACACGGTTTTTTCTCGATCAACAGGTGACTGTCTATTCAATTTAATTTTTGGTTGGTATTCAAATGTATGACCTATATCACAATTATTTTTCAATGTAGTGGCCTCTTTATATTACAAACATGTCGACAGTTGAAAATCTTTTTCTAATTGAACAAAAAAAAAATTGGTTCAAACAAAAATACAATAATATACAAGTATACTTGAAAAGAAGAGAAAAAAATTACATAGAAATTTCGAACATTTGAGACAATTTAACAAGAGACATTTGTGGTAAACGAATAAACAATATGTAATAGAAAATATTGATTCATACATTATTGCCGACATTCGAATCATCGAAGTACTCTGGCACACTATAGTTTGCCTCTGTTAATATCAATGACTTAACTCTCTTCTTAAACAAATGCTTCTGTGTAATGAATACCCTATTTACTTCTGTGGAGCAACCCCACAGCAGCATTTTAAAATTAGGATGACTATATACAAGACTGTCATCTCTTGTAAATAGTCATCTTAATGTATATCATAGCACAGTTTATAGGTACAATGTTCTTAATTCTAGAGATGACAAAAAATGAGTTACGCAATTTTGTACATAAAACATCAGTGTGTGTTGTCCATCTCGAATTTATGTCTACATTTATTCCAAGGAACTTAGTTCATTGGGATGATGATATAGTATCGTCTCCATATTTAACATTCAATGTACTGATTCCATGTCCTTCAGACAAGCATGAACAAATTCAGTTTTGTCAACGTTCTCCAGCAGATTGTTCATTCGACAACAATTTACAAACTATCCCACAATGCATTCACATGCCTCCAGAAGTTCTTCAGGAGTCTTGCCAGAAACAACCAACGATATATCATCGGCAAATAGAGTCATCAAATATCGGGACAACTCCGCATGCAGATCGTTTATAAATAATATGAAGATATAGAAGAGGTCCGAGTACATAGCCTTGCGGCACTCCAAAAGCGATATCAGGTCTCTGAGATTATTTCCTTTCTATTCTCACTACCATTGTTCTTTTTTCAAGGTAACTACGTAACCAATCCAGAAAAAGTCCCCTGAAACCTAAATTGTAGCATTTTGAAGTATAAATTCAAAGGATAGTGAATCAAATGTCGAAGATGAATCAAAAAATTACCCCGCCACGAACAAGTGTTTATCCAAACACTCGTAGATGGATTAAAAAACATTGAGTGTCTTTTTCTTTCTAATGAAACATCTTCTTCATTCAAAATTATCTTGACGATCATTCATTCAATTGAATATTTCCTTCAACGACAAAAATTGAATGAGTAATATGAATTCAAAGTTTATTTAGTGATTTCGTTGCAATTTTTTTCATTTAGGGGTTTAGTCGTGGAACTCCAGACATCTTCAAAATCAAAACCAATAGTCTTGTTGTCAAAAAAGTATACAGATTTGTAGGCTGGAAATCTTTTCCGAGTAGGCTCTGCCTGAATTTATGGTGCAAGTGCGAAATCATTGTTTCTTGAGAGTAAGATTGCTAGGCATTCTGGCAATACTACCATGTTGTCTGGAAAGCCCATCTTTCTGATGGTGGTGCCGTTGACTTGGAATTCCATTATCTAATGAACAAGTATCTCTCGAAAGTGCTTTTAGAGTAAATTTTGGAGGCCGGCGGGAAAACATATGTTTTTCGCAGCTACGCATAATTATAACTCAAAAATTAACCGAAAACTTATTTTGAGAACGAATTGGTGTAGGTACATATAATTTTTTCTCAGAAAATTATTCAATAGAACTAAACAAAGATTTGTTCCTCATATATTTCAATATGTTTCTCAACAAACATTCACTAAATCAATTACCTACCTAGTTTTCCATTACAGTTTCCTGTAATCAATTTGTTGTGTCCAATTATATCTTCCCCCTTCAACTCAGATGAGCTCACATAATTAGAGAAGAGGCCAAATACATCACGTCGAATTTCGATAATACATCGAGAGTTCTTAATGGAATTTCAAACATAGCTGAATATTCCACGTCCGTAAACTAGTTTAACAGCCCCATTATGGGCTACTGAATTCGAAACTTTGATATAAAACCACCCTTCTGACCCCTCACTTCGGCTTTATTAAAATAGCGTCTACTAAAATAGTGGTCGAAATCATTAATTGAGATAATTATTGAAACGTGCTGGATTGACCCCCATTCAATTTGACAACTTCACATATGCTTCAAATTTATGATTTTAATAGATGCAATAAATTTCGTCGAACGATTCGGTTAACAAGTAGTGCAGAGAACTATGGGCACGTTTAGTGCTGGACTCCCACATATAATATTTGCATTGTTGTACGTAAAGGTCTGCATACTTGTAAATCATTTCCCAGCTTAGATGACATCGCTTCAAAAAGATTCATTTTCGACTTTGCTGACTCCACTTGCTGCAAGTGGAGATCAGAATCCAGATTATCTACTTCACTGTATAAAATGAATTCTCACCAGTAAATTATAAAAAAGTGCTTTTGTATAAAATATACAACATAAATATATATGGGCTGCATCTTAGGCCCTTGAGCATTGATTTTTTTGCCTGATATTTACAAATTTCTGTTTGTTTTCCTCCAAGATTTTCTAACACAGCAGAAATATCAAAATTTTCGAACTACAGAAAAAACTACAAGGATTTTTCAGAAGCTAAAAAAATATTGTTCTTAGTTGATTCCAATTCTTTATTTGTAATTTTTTTATGCACAAAATGAAACACTTCGCAGATATCACAGAAATTAATGTAAAGGAATTAATTTTTAATAAAGGAAGGTATTTATATTAGCGAATGATTCATGTTGAAGTTTTTTTAATAGGACACGTATTCGCTACAATATTTCAACATGATTCTTGAGGACAGTATAAACTATTGTGGCTGTTAATTATCAGTTAAACATAGTGAAAGTTATATTACAAAATTTGACATTTAAACAAAATTACAAAAACTGATATAACATTGCAACAGCTTTATAGAACAAATCAACAATCAAAACTGCAGATTATTACTGTTAGATACTGCTAGTATGACAGTAGTCAAAATATGTGAATTATTTTCTCTTATTTATCAAATTTGAGGAAGTCCTCTAAAATTCCTCAGGCAACTGTCACGAGATTTACATGATCGACATGTAAATTATGGTCCGAATTATAACAATTTGAGGAGAGTATTGTAGGTTTCTCTTCAAGGAAGAAGATTTTACGTTTTCTTCGAAAGTAAGAAATAAAGAATTGGAAATTTATTGAAATAAACTGCTTGTTCATGAAAACATTACTGAATATACCTACGATGAAATATAGTACTCCTGGAAAGATATACGATAATTTTATCCTCCTCTAGGATGAAACATCTCTGAAATCGTTAAGGCCAACAGCCAAAAATTCAATAATCGCGAAATCAATAACTCAATTATAAAAACATGCAAAAAGTATGTTCCATTGACAAGACATTTTTATTCTAGTTGTAACCAAATAGAGACAACCTAGTTAAACATCATTAAGAAGTTACAGCTTATAGCAGTTCATCGGACTCGGTAGTTAACATTTAGACGGATAGGTATTGAAGATTACGCTTAAACACCCTAGCGCCATCTATTGGAACAGCCAAATGATCTCCATGACTCTGGTACCTAGTTGAGATACTGCATAACGAAATAAATTATTACACGTCCCCATTTTCCTGGTGGAAATCGCATTCAAAGCCCCACTTCTGATCTCATTTTCTCACCTTCATCTATATTTCACAAGATGAAGACTACAAAGGGTCCGTTTTGACACTATATCTCCCTGAAAATAAAGTGTTCGGTTCACAAGCATCGTCGCACAATACTTCTTATTCCTAGTTTTCTTTGAAAATCGAACATCGGAAACGGATATCCCGCGGTAACGGCAATCCAACATGTCAGCATATCGCTACGTAAGGTTCGCCATCAAAAGAGGGACCGGAGCACAAAGGCTTAAATTATATTGGTATCTCGATGGCCGACATTGATTCTGAATGAAGTACGGTCCTCGGAAAATTCCTTTTCTCTTCCGCTTCGCGGCTATGTGTCTGTTTCTCAAGTTGTTGTACGAACATCAAAGAAATGCTAATTTATCTGGAAGTTGTATTTCCTTCTGTTCGACGAACTATCGGACCGTAATTTCGTTTGTGTTCCTTTCTTGAATTTAACGCTGTTATCAGCTCTGCGCCTCGACGCGCCGCGACGTGAATAGATGGGATTGCATCACGGAATATTGATTAATGATTGATTAAGTTTTAGCCATGTCTGTATCTTCCCAAGTTCAACTTAAGCTAATGTTAGCTCAGTACTACTTAGTCACACAAATAAATAATAATTTATTTGAAATACACTGTTTTGCGGGACAGTTCCTAATTACAAAACAGGAAACACAACAGATACCAAAAACAAAACTGGTAGTACAAAAGTTTGAAAGTTCCGATTTTTTACTTTCAAATTTTAATGTTCAATTTTTAAAGAAAGAGTTTGCGATATGCATCACAAATGATAAAATGAAATATAATTATAGAAATAAAAAACTTAAATGGCGACCAAACCTTATACATAAATATAAAGATAAACACACCCATACATATACATTCACATATTAACACTTATACACACATACAAGTATATGAGTGAATATGAATCATGCACGTGAATACACATAAATAATTGTTCTAGCAGAGATTATGCATATCAAGGAAACTTGCCTTAATATCAGTAAGAGGACAGTTGAAAATATCCACCTTAGTTCTTAAAATATTACATTTTTCCACATCGTGTGCAATGGAAAAAATTTTAGGACATTCGTTCTAGTTGCTGGAAGGTAGAACGTGAATTCGCTTCTGGAAGAAACTCTTGGAACAATGAAGTCAAGCTTTTGCAATAAATCCTGACATTTCACTTTTTTGCTAATTATTTTATGCATCAAGAAGATTATTGCATGGCATTTCCTTCGCGCACTGATTGTGTCCACATTATGTCGACTTTTAAGTGTTTCATGTTGTATGCCTATTGGTGGATAATAATAATAGATCTTTATTATATGTAAACTTCATACAGAAGGCTAATGACCTCATGTCCTCAGCCTATTTAATACACAGTGTTATTTTAATTTTGATCCATTAGTTTATAACATGCTAAAACAGTTTGAGTATCTTTGATCGGCTATCACAGAGGATTGGTCTATATCCGGCGACCTAAACCACAGGATTACCGCTGGGTGGAGTAAATGGCGTGAGCTTACTGGTGTCTTATGTGATCCAAAAAGCCTATAAGTGCAAAAGGAAAGATCTATAAATCAGTCGTCAGACCAGTTTTGCTCTATGGTAGCGAAACATTGTACCTCGGACAAACTCGCCGAGTTCAGGCTAAGATGGCATGGTCATGTAAAGCGACGTCCCGAAGACCATATAATTAAAAAGTTCTTTTCCATGGCTACACATAAGAGAGGGAGAGGTAGACCACCAACTCCTTGGTTGACGAATGTCCAGAGGGTTATGAAGAGGTTGGGTGTATCGGATGACGATGCTAACCAGCGGAATGATTGATGCCTCAATATTAAGAATGCCGACCCCTCATAACGGGACAAGGCGAGGCCAAAGAAGAAGAAGAGTTTTTAACATGTCTAGGTCTTCAAGTAGCGTCTCAGTTGTGTTTGTTCATGTTGCATAGTTCCTGTTTTAGGTATTATGGAACATCGATAAAATATCCTTCAGTTTCTTCAGTCTTGTATAGAATATTCAATATTAAATGTATGTATGTATTGTATTGTAACATTATAGCAAAGCTGGCCGTGTGCAACATAAATATTGTGATGTCCTGAAGGATAACAGAGACTTGTTGATTTTTACATTGACAGCTCTGCTATTAAACTCTTTCGAATAATTCTTAAAAATAGTATACTATGTACATATATACCCGTATATAGTTGCTTCCCTCCGATATTAGAAGCCAATAACGCATATTTTGTTTCAACGAATTATACACAGTGAAAGCACAATTTAATTGAAGAACACATCTGTCACTATCGAATTCATACCACGTCAAAAATACAATTAGATTGTATAAATTTCAATTTCAATTGAATAATACAATATACTGTAATGGTATTCGATAAGCTCATCACATTCTGGCATTTTATTCAATTATTGAACCCTCATATTTCTAACCCTTCCATAACGGATGACTAACTTTGTTGCGGCCACCCTGTTTTCTCCGAATTTCCTCGAGTTCTTCCAAATAAGATGTGACGAACCAGAAGGAGAAGGCACAATAGCAGGGTCGGTGTTTCAGTGATCAACTTGCTTTAGGCTATTGGGAATGGGAATTCATGAGAAACATCTGTGTTTCTAGAAGAAGCAGCAGACTCAATCTATAAATATATCAATTTAGTACCTGCATGGTAATATTTCAACATATATTATCGGCAATTTGAGGAAGTTTATTGGTATTTCAAGTCGTCTTGGAAGTGGTCATATATGTCCACAATATTTGTATAGAGTCGGTTTGAATGAAGATCTGTATTCCGAATTTTGTGATCTTATTAACATCAATAAAATCACGAATTGTCAATAGCCCTGAGGTTTAAATTTTTGAAGTGGAAAATATTTTGGCAATCTAAAATGTACCTTCACTCAAGAAATTAAATTCGCTCTTATAGTTCACTCATTTCATTTCAAAACCCCAGGTTTTAAAATATGTGTGCTCTGGCATATATCATTGGGTATAAATCTCAAAGTATATACTTTGTTTTTTAATGAGATTGAAACATAATTGAATATTAAAATAAATTAAACTCGCTTAATACGATTTATTTAACAAAATAGTAATGTTTCGAGCGTTAGCTCATTTCAAGACTAAACTACTATAAGAGACGTACAACAAATTTATATCTACAAAATGGATTGAGTAGGGAGGATAGTTGAAAATCTAATTGTTCATTTACAATTTCTTCTTTTCTCTTCCAAGAACTGCTAATTTCAATTGCTTCCAGAAGGTCTAAACGTTTACCTTTATTACCTGAGTGTAGGCATTTAGTTTTATCAGAATCTATGAAGTGATTAGAGCTAATACAATGTTCTGAGAATCCAGTTTTATTAACATTGTACAAAATCGATGTACATAAAAGGTCGATTTTGTACAATGTTAATAAAACTGGATTCTCAGAACATTGTATTAGCTCTAATCACTTCATAGATTCTGATAAAACTAAATGCCTACACTCAGGTAATAAAGGTAAACGTTTAGACCTTCTGGAAGCAATTGAAATTAGCAGTTCTTGGAAGAGAAAAGAAGAAATTGTAAATGAACAATTAGATTTTCAACTATCCTCCCTACTCACATCCATTTTGTAGATATAAATTTGTTGTACGTCTCTTATAGTAGTTTAGTCTTGAAAATGAGCTAACGCTCGAAACATGTTGACTATACATATTGTTAAATAAATCGTGAAACATTAAGCCAAGAGTTTAATTTATTTTAATACTTTGTTTTTTTTTTATTTTTTTTTGTTCACTAGTTCTCGTTTCAAATTATTATTTTTCACCTGAAATTGAATGTATATCTGTTGCGAATAAACATATTATTATAAGCCAATAAACACTAAAGTATAGAAGGTAATAAGAACGATATCCTGAGAGAAAATACAATTGTTCCACAAGAATATGAATATATAAAACACTATAGATAAAAAAACCTACGCTAAATGTGAATTGTGGTTCAGCAATTATGCCGATCATACTTTTAATAAACCTTATATCAGAAAAAAATAGTTAAATACATCTCCCACTTGTTTTATATTTTTATCATGTAATTTTCAATCGGCACGGTCCTGTATGACTCCCCCATATCGCAAAGATCTCTACGCCTCGATGTGTTTTTAATAATAATCTAATTCCCCTACGGATATCATCTACAGAAGTATTTTTCGATGTCACATGTCTTTTATTATGGGTGTCATTCCCAATAGGTTCTTTTTTCGATGTAATATAGAGGGACTTCTTGTTCTCCCGTCATTTTTTGTGCCAGCAAAATTAGTATTTTAGATGAAATATCGATGTAAGTATAGCTTTTACGGAAAAAGGGAAGGCAAACGTCTTAAGAGGAGGCAATATTGGTATATCTGGACGTTGAACAACAATCGTTGGATATATAAATGGTAGCTGATGTTGTCAAGTGTTTTTTACGTAGTGAAAATATTAATTCAATATGTAATATTATGTCCAAAAATTGTGAAATTGTGTTTATTTGAAAGCTTCTTCAAATTAACCTGAGCCTAAATAATAACTTAATAATAACTTTAAAAAATATACACAAACTTTAGATGATTATTCAATTAATAAACATTAAAAGAAATTATTAAAATTCGATCATATTTGAGTTTGGAATATGAATAGTCAACATGTTTCGAGCGTTATTTCATTTCCAAGACTCAATGGATTGAGTCTTGAAAATGAGCTAACGCTCGAAACATGTTGACTATTCATATTGTTAAATAAATCGTGAAACATTAAGTCAAGAGTTTAATTTATGTTGATATTGTTTTTAGGTTATTTTATAGGCATTACAATAATTTTAAAAATAAGAGCACAGATTTTCGAATGATTCTTCATTTTATCAGATAATAAATGTACTTATTTGTATCAAAATATATTTTTATATATATTCAAAGGAGTTGGATTTGTATGATTCGGAGACTTACACGTTTGTAAATGAATTATGTGGAATAAAATAGTCTAACACAATCATATTGTTGGATGCAGACGATTTATTATATGCAAAATATACTGAAAACTTACATTCAAAAGCCTATAAGTTGAGAAAACATGTCATAATAAATGAGTTTTGTCAATATCTGACGTGACGTTAAAACGGAAAATTTCGTGCTCTCTGAACGAGATAAAACTTTCCCTCCATAAGAAAACTCCAAACTACCATTTGCGATCCCCCTTGTATTCTGATAGACAAGAGATAATGCGGGGTATGGAGCTTCTTCTTTTTTATTAATAATATACGCATAACGACACCCAGGCATCGTATAAATCAAAATTCGTTCGATATTAGATACACTAAATTGCTAATAAATATTGCAGGTGCAGGGGAATGCATATTTTATTAGCCGAATTCATATTTGGGGTAAACGAGGTTCAAATTGAAGGGGATGCATGCAGTTAATATATGGGGTGTTGCGTGTTATTGGGGATAAAAATATCCAACTCAGAAATAGTTTGCGGTTTGTGAGTGAACCAAAATTTAATCATTTCTCATATTATTCATCTAAATTGGATGATTTTTCGCATTGGAATACAATTTTGAAAACAACATTAATACTGAACATTAAGTATTTAAGATAATAATAATGGGAGCTGAAGAGTTGGAAAGAAAAACGCTTGTACGAGAGGTACATTAATGAGACTAGGAAAAAAAATGTCGACAAGAAAGGGTCGAAATACTGGTTGGTTTCAGGTAGAATGTTTCCCAAAACCAGATACACTCTTAGCTATTCAAGACAAGGTTTTTCCAATGATATAATAATACAGTTGTTTCCAAGAGATATACATCCAAATACAGAGAAAAAAATAACAAATTGTACACAAATAATAATGAATACCTAACAAAAAATTAACGAAAAAAAAAGCAAAAAAAGAGAGGTTATTTTTGTATTGCAGATGGACATACGTCACTCTTTCAAGTGAAATCAGTATAAATTCAAAACATGTTCAGAGGAAATTAACGAACTGGGAGTAAAATTCAATTTATATATTCCAAGAAGGTTTCTGATTCGAAACTCCGTGTTAGAATTTTCCAATTTTAGTAACGTAAAAGAATGTCGGAAGGGAACCTGAGCGACATAAATACATCAAGTCGTCTGAATAATTCACAGGTAGTACTTTAACCAGCCTGTCCACTTATTGGATCAAAGTTTAATCAGATCCGGTCTTCTATAATTTCTCAGACTTAGACGTGTATACGTCTTTTTTGCGACCATTTGGTTTCCTCTCGAGACCAATCCGCTATCGCGTTAACCTAACCTCGACATGATATACATAGATAAAGACGAATTCAAATAGCGAACTGCGCGAGGACTGCCCGAACAGAAAGTAAATGTATCTAGACCCACTGAAATATTCGCTATATTGGCACTTCACCGGACGTGCCACCTTCCTAATACCCGGAATTTTCTACCGGAAAGACCAACTAAATATTACACTTTATAACGCGAGGATCGGCCTCCGGACTAGCCGAAGCCTTAAACTCACAAATGACCTGATAAAAATATTACCGGGTTTAAAACGGCTGTGAAAAAGTAAGGAAGCAAATTTAATCAACTTTTCTACTTGTCAAAATCGTAACGCAGCGCAATACTGCTGCGGTTTATGGCGAACATAGAAATGTAGTAAAAGTTCTGTGTTCCCTTGTTCGAAGTAACTCGGGAATATGGTTTTATCTAGTAATCTTATTAACTATTCCATGTAAGTAAGCTATCGATGTCTCCGTCTTCATGTTCCCCTTGGAGTTGGAAATGGAGGTCATAGAACAAGGTTTCCACTCCTTTATGATATTTACCGGGGGAATTGATTTAGAAATTCTAGGGTTGATGGTCTGCAGGCATTGTGAGATCATTTTTGCCAGATTGGAAGATGCCGAGCTTGCTGATAGACAGGATAAATCAGGACTTATACGAAGGTGTAAGAACTTATATTCTCTCGCCAAATTGTTTTGAGTTGAGTATAGCTTGAAAACAGAAAACGACGGTAGGAACTATAATTCTCCATTTTGTTTCTCCAAGAAAATTGTGTTGATATTAAACAATATTCATGTTGTTAGAAAATAATTTGAACTTCATGTTTCGAAACTTTATGTACATCATTGCTATTGAAAAACCTGTTTGAAATTGGTTTAAAAGGTTTACTAAACAAATGTTTCAATTCTCAATTAAATTAACGATCTCAAAAAATTGACTTCAACTGAGTCGTTTCGGACAGCACTGAAATTGATTAGGGGGTTCCTCAGGGTACAGTCTTAAATCCACTGCTATTCTTAGTATGCATTAATTATATCGTTTTTCATTCAAGAAAATGCTATATTCCATTATTCGCAAATGATACAATACTTCATATTAGTGATAAAAATATCCAGAATATGATAGAATTGCTCGATAGAGACTTAGCAGCAATAAATGATTCGCTAAGAGATAACAGTTTATCACTGAATGTAAAAAAGACAAAATTTATAGTTTAGGTACAAATAAAATTCTGAAGGTGAATAGTAACGAGAATATAACTATTGAAATTGAAAACCATGCCAACAACAGATATATTATCTTCGCCGCAGGGATCCAACCTTGGACCCCTACTATTTGACCTGTTTATTGATGATCTCTCAGAGATGGCGGACTGCATGAAGGTGGCTTATGCAGACGATATTAACATTCATGAGAGCGTGTCATCTGTTGTTTGAGGCTACAAAGTGACCTGAATGATATCAGTCTGTGGTGTAATAATAATTGTGTATACTTGAATGTCATGAAATGTAATATGGAGAGTTTTACTAGAAAGAGAAATGTGATAACTTTTAATTACAATATTGAAGGTGTTAATCTGACTCGACTTTTGGAGGTTAAGGATCTCGACGTTTTACTTGATCAAAAATTCTCATTCATACCTCATATTAACCGATTAATTTTGTCATGTAGCAAAGTTTATGCCTTCATCGTCCGCAATGCAAGACTGTTCTCGAATTCTAAAACACGGGTCCATTTGTTTAATGTCCTAGTGAGAAGCAAACTTGGCTATGACTATGTTGTTTGGCGACCAATATTTTTAGCCAAACATTTTCGCAATCTCCGCTTCTGTCGCAAAACAGGTATCAAGATTCACTTGTTTCCATCATTAAGATATTATTATCATAGATTCCGATTATCATATTTGATGATGTTTATTATTATTATTATCATTTTGTGATATTGTATATCTACTCATGTTATTATTGATATTTTCAGTCACCAAATTTTGTAGTTTATTATGTATTTTCCTGTAATTGGGAAGTTACCTGTTGGAAATGTATGCTTATTTTTATTATTATCAATTTTGTAATAGCTTTTGCTAAATAAATATTATTATTATAACTGTTGAAATAATCTAGATTTATTAATTTTTTTATACAAGTTTTACTTTGTTGGTATTAAATTATGTATGTAAAATTACTAAAAATTTCAAAGGTAGTTTTAGGTCTACCATATAATACCGAAATAATTCCAATGTCAACAAATGAACAAACTGTGAAGAGTTTCATTGGAGTTCCTGATGATAAGCCGAAACATTGCGATGACAATCATAACAAAGCGAGGGACAAAATACGTTAGTTAATTAGTCGCAGCTTCCCCAATCATAATATTACGTCAGTATAATGATTTCACCAGACATCATAGTAGAGTAAACCAACGCCCAGAGGCGTTCAATATGACCTAATTAGACTGAAAGCAATCGGTTTGCTTTGTGGGGATATTTCGTGAATAAACGGGATTGGCATGTGTCCACTTACAGTTACATCGGAGCTCTAGTTGAATAGATTTCTTAATTTCCATAAAATTTCTGACTTACTACGAAAGACTTTCGGAAGTTCGATATATTGCAAAAAACTAGAGACAGCGATGAAAAATTGGAAAAAGATTGAAATAATTACGTTGAGCAGTTAATTAATAATAATTGTTTGAAGAGTCCAAGGACTATTCGAAAAATTGTTTGAATGGTACGAGGGTGGGTAGAAAAGTTTCCGAGCTGACCAAGAAAAACGATGCTTTAATTTTTTTTCGCTTTATTTTTCAACCTTGATACATTTTCCATAACGGAGTTCTTATTTAATAATACCAGTCTTAAACGTAGATTCGTCAAGCTCCTCAAAATTCTGAATTGAAGTTTCGATAACTTTTTCGTTGCTCTCAAATATTTTACCGCCAAGCCATTTTTTGAGTTTAGGAAACAGGTAATAGTCGCAGGGGGCTAAGTCTGGAGACTGGGGAGGATGCGTTATCACTTCAAATGTCAATGCGTGGATTTTGGACATGGTAACAATCGACAAATTCGCTGCTGCGTTATCGTGATGAAACAAAATGCTTTTTTCGCCAAATTAGGTCGTCTAATTTGCACCTCGTGGGTCAAAGGTTGCAATAAGTCTGCGTAGTATTGACCAGTGATAGTCTCACTCTTTTCACGATAATCGATATATAAAATTCCCCTCGCATCTCAAAAAACAGTAGCCATAACCTTGTTTTCCAATAAAATTGTTTTAGCCTTCTTTGGAGTTTGTTCCCCCTTTCCAACCCACTGTTTTGACTGATCTGTATTTCCAGGAATGTGGTGGTGAACCCAATTATTATTTAGTAGTGGCGTTTATAATAAAGTGACAGCCAGCAACTATCCAATTTGCTAGGACATGCTCGAAGGTGAAGAAGATCACTTAGAATATAGGTCTGGGAATCTAGCAGGTCATACTGCTGACCAACCTGATCTTATCTAGCTATATCTGTTATGTTGCACTTTTAAAATCATTACCAACCAAACTGAAACGTGTGTCTCAATCTTGAAGGTACAGCTTAGACTGAAAGTTCATGACATTTAAAATATTTTTTTTATTAACATTTGAAGTGGCTTTAACGCCACTTACATGTTATTAAACCTGAAATTTTCGCAAATTTCTTTCACGATAGTGAAAAACGGTCCCCTGGTTCGTTTTTAGAAATATTACCCTACTTAAAATGATTTCATATTATAAAAAGATAAAGTATGTGGCTTGGAAAATTTTACGTCAGCTACTAACACAAATTACCGAACCAGAAAACTCAATGAAATATGTTTTCGGTCGGTTTTACCAGCAGCAACTCCGCGAGTGGAAAAGTTCACGAAAAATAGACATATCAAAATATATAACGAAAAGTTTGAGGAAAACCCGATAAGTGACTAAAAATTTTATGTGAATATTTAAAACTTCGGAAAGCATTTTAGAAAACTTTCTAAAGTACGCCGATGCGCCCTAATGATAGAAGCCATACCAGCGCTAAAATACCCTTAGTTTAGATTATGCCTTTCCGATCCCTGTCGGAGTTTTGAGAGTTATCAAAAAAGGAAAATTCTCAACCACCAACATTTCCAACACGTAGATAAAATTATAGATAGACGTTACCACAACAGATCAATACATAGTTTGGTATTTTTACGCAGAGTTCAACTTTGTTCATTTTGAATCAAAGCCAGATTCTCTTTTTCTCATGGACTTATTAAGTCCAGTACATTTGACTCTTATGAATATAGTCTTCAAGAAAACCGCACTGTCTACTGAAAAAAAAACCATAACTGTCCCTTTCCACTCGTTATCTTTCATTTTGGCCGATGATAAAAAACGCAACACCGATTTTCGAACCTCTCTACGATATTAAAACATTATTGTTATTATTATTGAAAACATGATTAGAGTGTAGGAAAGAATAAACATCCTATGACTCAATTAGAAAATTAATTCAAAAAGAACTAAATAAATATTGAAAAAAAAACAGTTGGCTTTTTTATATCGTGAGTTGAACCAGTGATTCTTCTTCCTACCTGTACTTTTGACAACACGACAGAAACTATATAATAATCACTCATTTCTGAAAAAAATTAATATGGTTATCTTCATTTTACGAAAGAATTTTATTGAATCTAAACTGACACCATGATGGATTGTTCGAATTATTTAACTCTCTGCTACTCGGCTTGATAAAGACGTGCTGCTACATAATCAATCAATGCAGATGTCACTTCGTTTAAAGAGACATATCTGGAACAATTAAGTGTAATTTATTTTACCATTTCAGACACAATAGATCCAATTAAATGGAATATTTAAGTATCATTTAAAATGCGACTAATCGAAGATTCTTCGCTTTATTTGTGGGTTATATTACGGATTGTAAACTATTTCATTGAGAGAGGTTAGCATTTAATTGATCACATAATTTTTATTGCAAATATCCATTTCTTGTATTATTTACGGAATATATGCATGAACAGCACGGAATGAATGAAAATAATTATGAAATCATGTATTTGTGGAAACATAGAAATTAAACTTTCAATTTGGTTTTACCTTGTCGGTCTTAAACATAAGGGCATAAATAAGTCAAGTATCAGGTTCTTAGGGATGAGAAGTGAAAGAAACGCTTGAAATTGATCATTGAAGTGATAGCTAAGAAGCATTAAATAATATTAATAATAATTAAAATAAAATACATTCAACAATAGCTATTACAAAATTCATATATACATTTACGTTAAAAATGTATCATCAACATTATTTGTTTGAACCGGACACAGATGATTTCGATTAAACACCTTAAGGTCACTAATTGCTCTCATGAAGCTGACAATTCATTAAATGCATTGAATCCTTCATAAAATATACTTTTTCCAGATTTATAAAGCTACAAAACTGACATGTGGAAACTGACGGTATTTATTGTATTATTAGTGTTAAAATCAGTGATACATGTTACGTTTTTCATTACTTTACACAGGAACAATTCGGTTTAAATTTCAAATATAAACAAGATACGTTGCATAAAGTATTCTCTGTTAACTAACATGAGTTCTAATCAATTTAACATGCTTTCGATTGGCGTGTATCTATTACATTTCGAAATTGTTCGCATACCTTCATTATACAATTTTTGTAGTTGCTAGTTTTTTTTTTCTCAATCCGAATATAAAAACTATCTTTCGCTAGCACCAATACGACTTCTATTCTATCAGTAAACGTAAAGTTTTACCATTTTCTCGGAAATTGACACCAATCCACCATGGTTATACGTTGGAAGGTCAAATTCTAGATAGATGTGTTGAGTTTAAGAATCGAAGGGTATTTTTGGACTAAAAGCTGTCCTTCTCTGAACATATAACTTGTATCACGACTTCTGCTTCTAGGATGCTGAGTTATGCTGAGTTGGTCAGAAATTGGGACAGCTTTGTTAATCTTGGCAAATGGAAACGATGTCCTACTCCTTCATTCGCAGTAAACTGGAATATTCGTCTATAATTTGGTCTCTTGTGTACATTAATTCTATTGTCGACTTGGAGGCAGTTCAGAGGAAATGTTTGAAGTATATGTACTTCAGATTTTATGGGCAATATCCTACTAAAGGCTTCGACCATTCCATCCTAACCGATAGTTTGGGAGTTGAATTATTGAAGTTGAGGCGTGAACGGTTCGGCCTAAAGTTTCGCTTCAAAATTTTGAACAATTCGATTGACTCACCATTTCTTCTCAGCAAAATGAATATTCGCGTACCAAGGCCTGGTCTGAGGCGGAATAATACATTTTATGTCACTTACAGCAGATCAAATGTTATGTTACGTTCTCCTATCAACTGTATGTGATATCTATTTTGATCGGTTATAGTTATCTTGGCATGCCACTCAGAACAACGCAATGGGATGTCCTGATATTTTCATGAACTTTTGTTGTCTACATATGAGTTAGTTATAAATAATATTTTAATTTTAGTTTCTTTCATTTATTTATCTATATATTACTATTGCAATCGATTTTAATTTTATTTTTATTCATCAAATATATTTCGTTACTAGATGGTCAACATCTGCTGACCATATGTAACTTTGTAATAGACAATATTTTATTTTTAGTTTGTTCCATCTGGTTATTGTTCAATACTATTTCAATTCATTTTAATTTAATTTTTTCGATGTATGTATTCGCTTATACTCTCTCTTTTTTTTTTGTTTGTTCATTTTTTCTCATTTATTATTATTTGTGAACAATTTGTTATTTTTTCTCTGTAATTGGATGTTTATTTGTTGGGAATAAATGTATTATTACTATTATTATTATTTGAGACTGCCTGAATTGTTTCATTATAGTCAACAATTCATATTCATTTTATGAGGTCACCTACTATAAATTTCCAGAAATATCTCCTAAATATTGATATCACGATCTTTTGGGTACAAAAAACTTGCGTTGACAACTTGACGTAACTCAGTAAAACAGAAAAGAAGTTCAATGCCAAAGCATACATTACAAGATGTATATCTTCATACAACTTGCGAGTTTCTTGACCTTATTTGAAGCCAGCAAGAGGCGTGTTCTTCCAACAAGGTGATTATTTCGTTCATGAAATGAAAACAAGATAATCAAGGCCTGACAACGCCATTGGATGACGTTGATAGCTAAACTATATACCTCAGGGAATGCGTTTCTTTCATACGCTTTCATGTATACCTAGAAGAAATGACGGTTTCAAACGTATCTCATAAATTAGTTTTTTCTTTCAATTATGATTGTTAAGGAGAATTATGCATGAAGGTGGGTTAGACTGTGATGAAGACGTGTATCTCGATTCTTGATATAAAACTGGAAGTCGCGATGTGCACGATTTCAGTAGACACTCGTGTATTTAAAGACAGTGATATCTTAGGTTAACTCAATTTGTTTTAATCTTTGTGAGTGATCTTTAATTTCAATTTAGATTGTTCATGCGTTTGGTCTGATTTAAATCCAGGTAGTAGTCACTTTGGAATGTTAACTTCTCAATTTATACCGCCATGTTGATTTCATTCCTTCGCATCTTCAATTTTTTCATGAACACACAAGAAAAATTCAGGAAAAAATGGCTATTCGGTCTACAGCAACTTATATAAATAAACAAAAATCGGTAAAATTGGTGAATTTTAGAGTATTTTTGGTGATGTTGCATATTAAAATCATACAATAAAACAAATATCGGAAGTTTCAGTAGAGACAGACATAATATAACTCCGTAAGATCCAAAAAATTTATACAAATGAGGGTATAACTATAGAGATTAATGAACAGGATTGAAATAGTAGAAACAGTAGAATTTCTAGGAATTATGTTAGACGAAAAATTGAGTTTCAATGATCATGTTGATTACATACAAGTATACATAGTATACAATATACATAGTATACAAGTACAAATACAACTACATTATGAAGTTAGATCACAGGACAACTGTGTTCAACTTCAGCTCGCGCTGGACCATGTTGTTAGTTTGTGTGAGGAAAATTATTTGAGTTTGAATGTGTCAAAGTGTAATGTTGTTTTTTTCACAAGGAAGAGAGATCGAATTGACTGTGATTACAGCGTCGGTAGCAAGGTTCTTTCCCGTTCTGATAAGGTGAGAGATCTTGGTGTAGTCTTCGAACAGAAGCTTTCCTTTGTCCCACACATCACCCAACTTATTTCATCTGTGAAAATATATGGATTCGTTATACATAATGGCAAATATTTCAATAATTCCTCAACATTATTACGACTATTTAATACCCTAATCCGTAGCAAGTTGGAGTATGGCAGCATGATCTGGCATCCCATTTACACTTGCCATCAACGCCATCGTGAGGCTATTCAGAAAATGTTCTTGAAATTCTCAGTTTGGAGGGAGGTTAAAGTTTATCCACAGAGGAGTCAATCATAACGAATTATTGAGTCGATTTAGTTCGATCTCATTGCAGAGCAGGAGATAAACTTTTTCACCCAAATTTTTGAACAAATTATTGCTCAATAGTTTGGATTGTCCTCTTCTCTTGTCCGCTTTGAAATTTCGTGTTCCTAGGCAAACTTCTCGTAATACAAAATTATTCCACCTAGAGATTCCGAGGACCAACTCCCTAATACACTCCCCCATTTGGTTTATGGGGGAGTGTATATTCAATAGAGTTGCCAGTAATTGTGACATTTACTTTGACTCCATAGAATTTATTATCAGGAGTTATGTGAACGAAGAAATTTGACTAAAATAAATTGATTTAGATTGAGTTCTTTCTAATATTTCATTGAATGCTATAATGTTGTTATAAGTTTTATAGATTATTGAGTTTTTGTTATATTCAGTTTTGAGTTATGTATTCAACATTGTTATTATCTTTTTCATTTCAATTATTTAGTTATGTATTCAACATTGTTATTATTTTCTGTAATTGGGTGTTATACTTACTTAGTATATATATTGCAGTTAAAATTATGCAAAAAATTATTGAATAATGTAATATAGTTTTGATAGTTTTTATATCCAATGTTGTGAGCTCTCTAAATCTCAAGATAGCATATCCTATGATGGATTTAATTTTTTTAAAAAAAATTAGCAAGTTTCTTTGAAACTAGTATTAGTGTAAAGATATTCAAGCGTGAGCTGAAAGAGTATATTTGGAAATTTGTCTCATTCTTCCATGTATTTTCATCTCCATTTCATTCCTTTCACAAAATTTAATTTTTAAATAGATACACAACAGAAATTTAACAAATAATGGTTATTTGGGTGAAAAAATATCCATAAATTGTCAAATTCGATGAAATCTTAACTTGTATGAAATATTTGGAGAATTTGGATATAAGAATCATTCCCATAGAGAAACTTGAAGTTTCAGTAGTGAGGGTTGGAACAATATTCATAAAACACTGTCATGAAGTATAATTAATCAATAACACAACTAATTATGCATTGATAACTCGAATATTTTCTATTCGAAACTCCAATTGTTTCATGTATTTTCATTTCATTCCGTTTCTAGTTAATTTATGCTAAAATATACAAAAACAGTTCAACAAATAATAGTTGTTTTTTTATAAAAACAATCATAAATTGTAGAGAATTTTCGAGAAGTTCACATATAAAAATCATCTAATTGAACAAATATTGGAAGTTTCAATGAGAAAACAAAGAACATAACTGAAAGATAATTAAAAAAAACTCAACTAAGAATACAGTAACATCGAATATTTCAAATTTGACAGGACTTTAAATCATCTACAGAGTTCTGAATATTCTTTCATTTAAAATCATTGTATGTATACATATATTTTCATTAGCTCGAATCTATTTTAGTAGAATCTGTAATATTTATCATGAATATTTAATTTCATTTAAATTAATTCGAGAGTTTTCTTCAACTGTAATTAATATATATTATTATATCTTATTTATATTTGATCTGGTGGTACAAAATGTTTTTCAGGTATGTTTCACGGTTTGATTTATTTATAATGATTTTTTCAATATAAAAAATTTTGTGTTACCTTACTATTTTTTTCACAGAACAAGGGAGACCATTCCATTTCCACATTATCATTTCTCGGACCTAAATACCCATCTCTAGAAATGTCGAATTAATAACAACCCTAAAAATCAAGTGAATAATGGAATATCTTTCACCCTGATTATTCTTCCGAGAGGAATCTATCTTAATACCACAACTGGCCTACGTTTAGGGAGATCGAATCTAGCAACTTCTAAAGCAAAATGTCGCCTCATTAATTATGTATTTTAAAAAGACGTTGTACGTAACTGTCCAAGGGAGAGTTCCCCAATGCACACACGGGCACAAATCTCACTTAGCTTATTCTGGATAACGATGACTGATCACCTTGCTCCTGGAGCCGTAATGTGGCACCCCTGGTTTAAAACATTATATCGCCTTCCAAACCGATAAATTATTTGTTGATTTTATATTCTAGATTTTTGTAGGATACAGACATATATAAAGGATGATCCAAAATTAGTGAAATATTTGAATTTGCCAACATTCATGCAATGAAGCGTTGGAAACCCTAACAAAAAACAAATCCACAGCTGGTAGTTTAGGGTTAGTGAATCTTGAGCGTTACACGATAGAACATCGTGTCTTCATTTTTGAACAATATATTATAAATAACACTGGGGAACAGCAATTTTGTTGTCTTAAATCTGTGACTTGTTTTTGACTAAATTTTGTTCTACGAAATCAAAAGTGTTATTAATTTTCTATATCGCGTTAAGTTTTCAAACTACAGGACACCCTCTCTTTGCCCTAAAAGTCATACAAAATGGGCATACAAAGGAAAATAAAGTGGGTACTGACCAAAAATATTAGAATATTTTATTCATACAAAGATTATTATAATATGAAAAGTTAAATTGTGTTTATTCATAAAGAGATATTAGGGTCAAAATTTTTGTTTATTACTTTTCTTAGAATGTTCAATCTGTAGACATTCTCGCTTGATGCTCCAACAGTAGTCAGCCATCATAATGACATGCCATCTACTTTGCTACCTTGCCTCCATGACTTTCAAATCTTCGTGGAATCGCTCACCCTGTTCAAGGTTTTCAGGTCACCTTGCGCCAAGATTTTCTGGAAAGTTAGCAAGATGGCTATGTAATAAATGCAGTTTGGAACTCAAACTACAGCAAAGCTTTTGAAAGCTTGATTTTAAGTTTCCAAGACAGTCCTTGACAATACTTTTGAATGCCAAGCGAGCATTCTTTAGAAGTTCGGTCATTGTTTCAATGAAACGTTTATCTTTAATTAGTTGCCGAATCTGTGGCCCATCAAAGATACCAGCCTTTAACTTCTCATATGACCAGGTAAGAAATACTGAAATAATATACTTAAAACAGTCCCTTTCAGTTGGCAAAGCTTTAACAAATTGCTTCATGAGACCTAGTTTTATATGCAAAGGCGGAAATATTATGTTTTTTTCGGTCGACAAGTGGCTTATTTTGAATGCTTGGTTCACAGCTCAGATCAGATTTTGGCGGTCACTTTGACTGCACCCAATACTTTTCACGACCTCTGCTGTCCGACATACATAGAAAACAGGGATACATTTTATATACGCGTTGCTGGCCAAACAGGAAACAATCTATTTTAAGGTCAACACAGATGAGCCAATGTTGTAAGTTATATTGCAACAAGTCAATGACCTTCCTACAGTGTCTCATTCGTAACGGATCAAATTAATCTAGATAATACGAATCTAAACCTATTGCGCCGCGTCACTACCCCTTCCAGTCGTTACTGGAAAAAGTTATGCCAACAGGAGTACAATTGGGCTTTCTGTAATTCGCATTCAGTTTCACGAAGCACATTTTCAACTTGATGGGTTTGTTAATCGCTAGAACTGCCTCTTTTGGGGTTCTGGGAACCCACATTCAATTGTCGAAACACAACGTGTCACTGCTTGGTGTGGATTTTGGGCTCGAAGCATAACTAGAACATACTTCTTTGAAATTAAATCTGGTCCAGCAGTAATTGTTACTGGTGCTCGATATAACAACATTATAGCACAGTTTTTTCTTACCGAAATTGGATAATATTGATGAGCTCAATATGTGGTTCCAACAAGACGGTGCCACATGCCATACAGTTCGTGAAACACTTCAATTACTGCAAGAGACATTTCCAGGTCTTCTTCTCTCTCAAATCGATTATCAGAATCAGCTCCTAGATAGTGTGATTTGAACCATTAGTTTTTTTTGTAGGGTTATTCAAAATCGCAGTTCTATGTGAAAAAATCCTCGACCACGCGTGCTTTAAAGAAGGCGATTCAACTCTGCATCAATGAAATTCAGCAACACTTATGCAGAATTCATGGAAAATTTCGACAAATGAGTTCATATGTGTATGCAAAGCTATGTGGAAGCCATTTTTCCGATGTGTTATTTCATAAATAACCCTATTCATAATTCAATAAAAAACTTACAATCAAAAGAGCAAAAACTATATTTTCTATCTAATTAAAATCTTGTGTTAATTTCAGGACACCCCAGTTAATTTTTCCATTTACAGTCAGTCATTTGCTGAGAATATGAGTCGATCATTACAGAAAATATTTATTCATTCATTGATTTCGTTTGAAGGAAATGAAATATGCTCCAGTGAAATTTATGACTTACATTTGTTGTCACTATCGGAGCGACCACACAATTCATCGCTAATTACATTAATATTCATATTTTAATGGTATACTCTGACGGAAAAAGAATTTGATTACCTGTAAACAAGAAAATGGCGGTACCTGATCCTAACGAACCAAACTTTAGGCAATCGAAATTGATCATCTTCGAAACACTGACAAGTAATTCCACCCATTTCTTGTAGGAGGCTATGATGGATAAGCCATGTCCGTTTATGTCCATACATAAACATACTAGTTTATAAACAAATGAATTCAAGTGATACAGTGAGTGATGTTATCAGAGATTCTACGTAAGTAGTGTTCTTCATTTTTGAGAAGAAAATGAGTAGGTTTGTGCTGAATATATGTGAATTTCCAGTTGAAAATGACAAACTTTATATAAAAGAACTTAAAAATCTGATATTGAAATTTATTAAACTGGGGAACAATTTGTAACATAATTTCTTTTGACTTCGATTTTTAGGGTATTTTAGATGTAAATTGACATGCTGATTCCAAAACTTCAATCATTTTTTTTTCTATCACGTCAACTTTTTTTATAGTTGAAAAATAAGTTTTTTCAACTATAAAAACCGCTTCGCATGCTTTTTAAAACTTATTTGAAGAAGGAGATAGTCACCTACTTTCGAGTGCTAAAAAATTTGTGTATTGCCGTAACATAGCTGGTTTAATGAAAGAATTGGGAATTTCAGACTACAACGCAACTGAATGGTGATTGTTTATGGATAGCTCAAAACGTAGCTGGAAGTGTGATCTCCTCCACAATGGAAATTTATGTGGTTCAGTCCCAAAAGGTCATCCAGTTTCTTTGCATGAAGGATGCGAAGACATAAAGAAGGCCATTGACTTGTTGCAATATAACTTACACCAATGGAGCATCTGTGTTGACCTTAAAATGGTTTGTTTCCTTCTTGGCCAGCAACGAGGGTATACCAATTATCCCTGTTTTCTATTTCTGTGTAACAGCAGAGCTCGTGGTAAGCATAGGGCGCAGTCAAAGTAGTCGCCAAGACCTGACCTGAAACCTGGTGATCCCAACATTCTGAATCAGCAACTTTTCGACAGAAAAAACATTATATTTCCGCCTTTGCACATGAAACTAGGTCTCATGAAGAAATTTATTGAAGCTTTGTCAACTGAAGGGGACTGTTTTAGGTATATCAATTCGGTACTTCCTAGCTTGTCATATGAGAAGATAAAGGGTGGTGTCTTTGATGGCCCACAGATTCGGCAATTTATTAAACGTATGCTCTTGATAAACTTGATGAACTTTCCATTGAAACAATGATCGATTTCGAAAATAATGCAAAGTTTGGCATTGGAGCGCAGAATTACATCGAAATTGATCAACAACTCTTAGAAAGCTTTCAAAAGCTTGGCTGTAACAAGAGTATCAAACTGCATTTCTTGCATAGTCATCTTACTAATTTTCCAAACAATCTTGGCCCTCTTAGTGATGAACAGGGTGAGGGGTTCCAACAAGATTTGCAGGTCATGGAGGCAAGGTATCAAGGTGGATGGGATGTCAGTTTGATGGCTGACTACTGTTGGAGCATCAAGCGAGAATGACCCCATATTGAACATTCTAAGAAAATTTATAAGCAGAAATATTTAGCCTAATATCTTCGTTATTTTTTGTATAAACACAATTCAACTTTTAATATTATAATAACCCCGGAATGAATGAAATATTTCAATATGTTTGGTTAGTACCCACTTCACTTTCTTCTGTATGCCCAAATTGTATGACTTTTAGGGTAAAGAGAGGGTATACTGTAGTTCGAAAATTTGACGCGATAGAGAAAAATTGATAACATTTTTCGATTCATAGACCAAAATTAAGTCAAGAACAACTCACAAATCGAAGAGAACAAAATTGCTGTTCCCCAGTGTTATTTAGTAATATCTTCCTTTCTATCTAGAATTGCCTGGCTGTTCTTGTTAATCATTTCATGCATTTCAAGGAGTTATCTTAGGTTGATTGGTCTATGCACCCCACTTATATTAAGCATTCAATCAAACCAAAAGATTCTCCATTGGATTGAGATTGGCTGAATTGTCAGGCCACTCAAGTCCATTTGGTTGTCTAAGAGTTACTTTTGAACATTTATCTATGAAAAGTGGAGTATTGTGACGTCAAATATGTTGACAGCCTATTTCCTGCATTGAAATATAGTGGAAAATAAAATCAAACAAAAATATAATCAAATATTTCTAGCTGAAGATGAACCACTCTGAAAAAAGGGTTGTTTTCTATGGAGGCTATCAATAATATGATCACCCACTGTACATCTATCTACGTCAAAACTGGGCTGGTCGTCTAGACATGGCACATTTTATGGACAAGTTTTATCATATTGAGTTTTCCAAGTTTCTATGGAATGTTAAATGATGCGCGAAATAATGTTCTGACATTTCAAAATTGCGACCGCTTAAACTAAACGCTCTATTGCAGGATTTGCAGGGGTAACTTGTCACTATACAACTACTTCAAAGTGAAGGGACAAATATTTGAAGTCTTGATCAACATTAGTTTCGAGTTTAGGTTTTAAATATAAACTGAAATATTTGTTTGAGGACATATAGATTTTGTGGGTTGAGTTTGGCTTTCGTATATCTATTTGAGTGTATATTTTTCATTTGAGTGAAATGAACAGATTTATCTGCTGAATAAGTCTACAAACTTTCCTCTGCTATTCAATATTGGTTTCATATATCAGAGATAACAAGATTGGTTTGCATTAAAGTGACCTATTCTTCATTCTCAACAGTTTTTGTGAGGTAAGTTGAAGCCAAATCTGCACACTTTTCAACCTGAAGATTATGGAGATTAAGGTTCCGTGCTGCCTGAAATTTTTGCTCTGAATTGAGTGAATCATTTCTCCTTATTTCGTAGTTATAAAATATGTGAACGAATCTTTCCAAATGAATGGAAGTGTTCATTGATAATACCTGTGCCTCACATTTGTAACACTGTCAATTTGAAGGAACTTCGGCCTATAAATCTACTTCCACCATATGAAAAAATTCTGGAACTACTTGTTAAAAATCAGGTTCTAGAACTATGTGAAAAACGTTAGTTATTTCTGACTTATAGTCAGGTTTCAAGAGTAATTCTTCCTGTGAGATACCACTGTTAAGCATATGTGAGAAATGGTATAGAGCTATGAATAAAGAAGAGGTAGTGATTGTAGTATTGTTGGACTTCAAAAGAGCATTCGAAACTTTATGTAGCTGTTGAATGAACTGAATAAACCTGGTTCTGAAGGTTTGGTGCACAAATGGTTCAATTTTCATTTACATTCACGATCTCAAAGAGCTAAGTTCAATGATGTTCTTTTGAACAGCTTTGGAGTTGATTTTAGCGTACCTCAGGGTACGGTCTTAGGTCCACCGCTATTCTCATTATACATTAGTGATACTGTTTTCACTTTGAAAAATGCTTTATACGATTGTTCGCAGATGATACAATAATTTATGTTAGTGGTAAAAATATCCAGATTATGACAGAATAGATCATTAGAGACTTCAATAAAGACTTCAAAAAAGAAGACATCGCAAATTAACATGTAGATTTTCAATTATTCTCCTTACTTATATCCATCGTATATATATAAAATTGTTGTACGTTCCTAATTGTAATTGAGTCTTGAATAAAGTGAACTAACGATCGAAAAATGTTGACTAATTCATGTTGTTAAATATAATTGTGAAACATTAAGCCAAGATTTTAATTTAATTTAATGGAAGGTATTATACCCAGTTGCAGAATATAATAATGTAATGTTGGATAATACCTAAATAAATAAAATGAAGAGAAATATAACAAAGAGCTCATTCTAATATAAAAAAATTAAACAAGTAACTATTAACTGAATAATGAAATTAAATGAAATATCACAAAGAACTCAATCTAATTCATTTCGTTCTTGTCAGTTTCCTAGTTTACATAACTCCTAATAATAACTGCAATGGAGTCAAATTGAATGTCACATTTATTAGCAACTGTATTGAATGTTGACTTCATAAACCATGTGGAGGATTGTATTAGCGAGCTGTATTTGGAGTCTCTAGGTGGAATAATTCTGTGCTACCAAAATTTCGCCTAGAAACACGAAATTTCAAAGCGGGAAAGAGAGGAGGACAATCAATACTGGTATGCAATAATTTATACAAAAATTTGAGTGATTAAGTTTCTCTCCTGTCCTGCAATGGGATTTAAGAAATGGCATTTGACTGCATGGTGAGATTCATTGTGCTTGCGAAGTTGAAACGTTGCGGAGTTAGGGGTAGATCGCTCGACATTTTCGTCTCATATTTAGCAGAAAAAACACAATCAGTTTCAAACAGTAGAAACTTCCCCAGAAACTGCTATAAATGATGGTGTGCCCCAGGGTTCCATCCTGGGTCCTTTATTATTTGTTATGCATTTTAATGATCTGCCAGGAAATGTGAGTTCTGAGGCAACTATTCTTCATGCTGAAGACACAACTTTCTTCAATACAGGAGTATTGAAGTACACAGGAAGAACACATGACTCGATCTCAGCTGTCAGCTTCACAGCAACTATGCTTTGAAGCATAGTTCAAAGCCTACGGATTGAAATTGAATATCAATAAAACAAATAAATTATCCTTCAGTTCATCGGAGAGAAAAACTGAATCGATTAAAGTCTTGGGAGTTACTTTGCAAAGTTCACTCGCCAGGTCAGTCCATATTTCTGGGATAATTAAAAAGCTTTCTTGTGTCATTTACACAATCCGCAGAATGAGGTCCGTCCAAATTAGAGCATCGCTAAATTGGCCTATATTTCAAAATTTCACTTTATCGCTACGTACAATATCGTAATTTGGGGATATAGTCCGGAGATCCACGGTATTCTGCTGAAACAAAAAGAAGCGATTAAAGCGATTTGTGGTTAATGAAAATCATCTAGCTGCAGAAAAATCTTCAAAGTCCTCAAGATACCGTATTGTCCGTCTTTATACTATAATTTCTAAACTATTTACGTGCTAATAAGACGCTTTTTCTAACCAATGCTAATATGCAACGTATAACACTCGTGGCAAAGATGATTATCTCACCGAATACCATAAACTCAAAAGAACTCAAATAGTAGTTAATTCTT
The DNA here is from genome assembly GCA_030704895.1 of Henosepilachna vigintioctopunctata. Classification (NCBI taxonomy): domain Eukaryota; kingdom Metazoa; phylum Arthropoda; class Insecta; order Coleoptera; family Coccinellidae; genus Henosepilachna; species Henosepilachna vigintioctopunctata. The sequence goes on from JARQZJ010000032.1 coordinate 4,675,634, forward strand.
ATTGTAAATCTTAATAGGTTAACTTCAGGAATCAAGCAACTGCTGGACAAAATGTTATTGAAACGTTTAAAATCTGCTCTATTGAATCATCCTCTGTACTTTTTACAGGAGTTTATGAAATTGAGCAATGATGCTCTCTAGTCTAGTATATAACGAACCAAATGGATAATTCGTCATGATTAACTCCGCTCTGTGGATAAAGCTTATCCTACCTCCAAACTAAGATTTTCAAAAAGCTTCTCTGCATGGTCTCGAGATAGCGTTGATGGCAAGTATAAATACGATGCCAGATTATGCTGTCATTCTCCAAATTGCTACTTCACACTCCGACTTGCTATAGCAAAGTGACTTATAGATTTTTCTGCCCTGTAGTTCCACAGGTTGATAACCTTCATGATCAAATTATCAAAAAACGGCCACAACTTGAATACTCTTTCAGAATATGATTCACATAAAAACATTCAGTTTTCAATAAAACTCAACGTTAAATTTTGAGAATGTAAATCCAATTCTTCATCAGAAAAAAAAAGTTGTTGCAGTTTCCAATAAAACGATCTCAATACTACACCGTGCAAAGGCTCACAAACACTGTTACGGATCTCTTTTCTATTTGCACTTTCGTTCAATTTAGTAATCGTCTTGCCAAACAGAACACCCTAAAATGAAATCGAGTGAAAAAGCCAGATATACGCCGAATGTTTTCGTTTCTCCTACCGAAGTTTGCACATCGAATCCAATTGAATCAGGAAACCTCTGTGAGTTCTGTTTTTCGGAGATTACCTGAGCAAATAGACTAACGGACGCCTAAATTAGGTTTGATATTATCCGGTTTTCGATTATTTTGATGATTGGAAATTGATAGACCTTGTTCCCACATTGGAGCTCCAAACGTGTTGAGAAAATTGGTTCAATAAACCAAAGAGTAGTATCCTTTCATTTAAAACTTAAGCTTGTGCATTTTCATGAACCCCAAGAAATAGTTCACAATATATACATAAAGAAACACACGTAATAGTCATGATAGTTCTTGAAAAACGGGACTATTATGTCTACAAATATATACTTTTTACAATAAATAAGATATTTCTACAGAAATTATGAGTTTAGTAGGAAAAAATACAATTTTAAAATGTAAATTTACTTGTGTACCTAAAACGCTTGTCAGCGTCATGGCGTCGCTTGTGACGTCACATTTGAGTAAACTAAACACTAGGCGCTGAGCTCGTGCAATAATTTATTCATTTTGTGTTATTAAATATGATTTCGAAACTGTATAAGTGGTGTGGGGTCAACCAAAGTGAGACTACATCCATAAAAAAATGAAGTTATTTGTGTTGGTTCCTCAAAATGAAACAACACGAAACAAGTGGCTTAAACTTGCCAGGCGAGATTCAAATGCAGTATTGTCCAGTGTTCACGTTTATTTTTGTGAAGATCACTTTGATGTAAGTTTTTACATTGGTTTGAAGATTCTAGTATATTATATAATATTTGGTAATAATATTTTGTACGAGGTCTAAATGTAAAAATATGAACAATCTATTCGAGGTCTAACCTCGAAATTTCATCTCATTGCTGTTACATTACGTATTTTTTTTCAAATTTCAGTTACCAAAAGGATAATTATATGGAAATAATAGCGTCATCGCCATAGGATGGCCTGGAGGACCTAAAATAAAAATATATTTATAAATGAAGAGCAGAAGCATTATGAAAATAGATTTCATTAACATAACCCTAATAATAACCTGATACATTACATTACATGTCAAATGCATTGTCAAAAGTATATTTTAGAGAATTATTTCATAACTGAAATCATAATGTTTTTTATTATTATTAATATACTTACATGGAAGTTTTAACATTTCTAAATTCTGAACAAGAGTCACCCAACATTATTATGTCGATTCTAGGCAAATTAGCGCTGTTTGCCTAGGTAAATCCTGGAACCATGACTCCTGTTATTTTATATCCGATTTTAAAAACATTCATACTCAAATAGTGTTATTTAACAACACAATTGATAAATAAAAATACTACAGTCGTAGCTGAAGTTAACAATACGAGATGTGACGTTGGTTTAGTCAAAAATTGACTCAAAAGTGACGTCATGTGCTCTTACTGGTATTCAAGATATCATGGCGGTTTGCCTTATTTTGTAGTTTTATTTTATAACAATAAATATTAATCACACTTTAAATAAAAAAACAATGCGTGTTTCATATCCTAAGCTTCAAGTTGTATCCAATAAATATGGTATTTTGAAACATAGCCAAGTGTTTTATTCAATATATTAAATCGATATTCTTCGAAATGCACCAAATATTGACTATAGAAAGTTGATTCTTTGTGTTTTCGTTGACATTATTTGTGCAAACATCACCCTGAGAGTTTTATTTGAAATATTCAGTTCATTTACAAAACTATTAGTTTATGTTTTCATGGAGTTTTGTGTTTGAAGAGGTTTCATATGGAATCGAATAAAACCCATCAAATATCCAAATGTGAGTTGCCCAATTGGCCAAATGTTGACCCCACAATAAAACAAACATAATAACAATAAGTCAGACATATTTGAATCGGCAGATGGTTCGTCCATCGAAAAGCAAATATTGAACTTATTAATTAGCCAGCGAACCGACAAAGTAAGGGCGGGAATCCGACATTAATCCTATAATTCAGTGGCAACCCTTAAAGAAGGCTTGTCACTTAGGTAATTAACCTTTATCTGGCATCTGTTATACGCTTTTAACTTTAAATTACTTCACGGACTTGTATTGTTTTTCGAACGGAACTTTTTCGAGTCAGGTACGTTTCTGCGGGTTTATTAATTAGCCATCTCTGGGGTAGAGTTGACAATGAGACAGAAGGGTGTACGCATCGGCTGCGGTCAACATGTGACATTTTGATCGAAGTTTCTGATTTGATTCATCCCCAGGGAAATACAACAGAGGGATGGGGTGGAAAAATGATGGATGGTATTATAACATGCTTGACATTTGACTCTAAAGGATGAAACAGTCGAATCGATATTTCTATACACACACAGATAAACACACACATATTTGTTTTGGTTCATTCTGAAGCCACAAATGGTTGCTTAGTTTTCGTAAACTTTCACTCGTTTATTCTCCAACAAGTTCGTTCATCTAAAACTCGAGTACGTTGCTTTGATGAGTACCAATAAGCTCGAAACACTTGTCGACTGTTTCCATGTGAGGGCTAATCGTTCTTTCATTTTACTCTCTAGATTTCGGAATATTTTGTAATATTTCAGTTAATTTCTTATATGTCTTCAAATTTTTTTATATTTCACATTATTTACTTAAAAATTTTGTCACAATTGTGTTTTTAGGCCAAAACATAGCCTGATTATTTTAATGAGTGGAGCTAAATGGTAATTATTGTTATATTTAGTCTGATATATAACGCAATAATGAGATATAATCTCTTGTGTCATTTAGACAACACGTCTATTGATATATATATATATATATATATATATATATATATATATATATATATATATATATATATATATATTATATCTCATTAACAGTATACCAGAGGAGTCGTTCAAATTCTTGAAGAATTTCAATTTAACAACTAGTAATTTTGTTTTGTATCATATTTCTAATAATGGATAGGTTGATGGATAAGATATATATATACCTGTAATTATCGAGTTTAATGGAGGTCAAATTGGTCATTCTCCGTTCGAATATTCAATCAGGCTGACCACCCACAAGAATAAATCACTAAACAGTTCTTAACGATTTTAAAACTGCCCAATTTGTCCATTAAGTATACAAGGTTAAGATAAACTTTTGAAGTAAGAAAATGGTACGAATGAACACTGTTTATTTATAAAAGAATGTTTGCTAAAATTTGTTGTTATTGACACATGTTCTGTAAGCGTCTGAAGAAGTCGTTAACCCTGCGAAGCATATCATGCTAATATTTAATGAGAGTATGAATTTTTAATTCAACGTTTAAATTCAATTTATATTTTTTCATAATAGATTTATAAATGTTACCAAGTATTTGTCGATTCCATTATTATTGTTATAGTCACTACATTTTATAAAGTAATTTTTTCACTAAATACCCCACCTATTATAAAATTTAGAATGAATCGCAGGCTTTTTTTCAGACATCATAAATTAAAACAAAGCTACAAATTGAAAACGTCTGTAACGATTCAACGAAACTTCACTTTACTTGACACACGTGTGCGAAAAAATTTGGGCCTTAATTATAATGGAGATAATTGAAAACAGGGCATCCCTCTTCTTTAATTTTTAATTTGAGTGGCTTTAATTCAGAATGAATTGTAGAAGTCGTGCATTTTCATTGTTTAATCATCACATCGGTCCAGTTATTTCCTTAATTACTTTTATTAGGAGTGTTTTGCGAGTTTTGGGAAAGAACATATGGCAAATTCGGACATTTATGGTCTTTTTCGAGCTTTTTGGCAGATTTTCTAGGTAATTGATGAAGTTTCACTGTATAACATTGCGTTATTATCTCTAGTAATGGAAAATGTTTAAACAACATCGAATAGTGTAGGTATGTATGTTTTGATACATTATACGTTTTGATTCGTCCTTTGTTCACAATTTGACAACGTTATTTAAATTATTCATTATTCAGCATATGTACGAGGGTGGAGTGAAAAGTTTTTGGCCTGACCAAGAGATGGCGCCACTAGGTCCTTTTGAAGCGGCGTCCTAGAGTACCATTCCTAAGGAGCTTGTATGTTAAGTTTCAGCCCAATCACTAAGTTATTTTGCGTTTGAGAGCACATTGCTCGAGACTTTTCTGTTGTTTTCGTGAAAATGGAAAAATTGGAGAAACGTGCTGTCATCAAATACTTCTATTCGAGAGGTTTAACAACAGAACAAATAAAAGAAGAGATGGATTCAACGCTAGGAGACTCCTCCTCATCATATTCAAGTATTAAGCAGTGTTGAGGTCGCAACTTCAGAAATGATTGAGAAAATCCATCAAGTAGTATTGGAAGACCGCAAATTGAAATTGCATGAGATAGCTGAATGTTGTAGGATGTAAGCTGAACGCGTGTGAAATATTTTTCACAACCATTTAAGCATGGAAAAGCTGTATGCAAGATTGGTGCCGCGTTTGCTAAGGCTCCTGAAAATTGAAAAACTTTTCACCCCACCCTCGTATTCAGTCTGTGAACTGTAGTATTTTTTGCTGATAGCACACCAGTCAATGTGTCTCTCAAAATACGCAAACGCAAACAACACCTGGGTGGTTCTTTTCGTTTTTCACCGAACAATGGTTCCTCCGTATCTTTTTTGTCAAAAGTCTTCTTCGTGGTTCCAGCGCACAGATAAAACGCGGTTGTCTTCAAATCAATTCATCAATGCTGTTTGTGAAGATTCCCGAAGCTTTGACAAGTCGTATATCAAAACGCAACAAAACCCAATTTGGGTGTTTGAATCAGTATTTTGGGCATATCGCCTCTTTTGTTGTCGCTTTCGAACAATGAATAAGAAGCGCTAAAAGGTCCATTGATTTCTGTGTTTGTGTCACACTTCGTTTGACTGTTCAGTGGCGTCTCCTAGACAAAACTGAGGGAAGCTCAACACACTTTCTCAAAAGATGAAGAAGCACATCGTGTTAAAAAACTTTGAATGTGTACAAATTTGAACGACGAAATTTCACTGACCATTTTTGTGATGGTAAAAATGATATAATGATGATAAGAAAGATTGTATGTTTTATATATTTTTCTAATATGCCTTCATCTTCAATGAATATACTGTGGAAAATGAATGAATGGAATGTGTTCTCAAATTTATTGTACATCTGATTCTACTTCGATTTAAGTTTTAATTCACTTCGTATTATTATTATTATTAATTTTAGCAGTTCCTCTTTCTTCACTTTTCGAGTAATTAAAATCAGAATCGAATGAAGTATAATCTTAAAAAATATTGCAATGAAAATGACTTACGATAAACTTACGAACTACTATTAATATATCCATTTTCAAAGGTATTTCGTCATTGTAGGAGTATTAGAACTGCTGTTAATAAATTTTTGATTGCACAAACAAAAATATCTATTTATCTGCAAAAGTTTACATTGCATTTGACTCTATCGACGTTGTATGCTTTTTTTCAATGATTTTTGATTCTAAACTTTTTTGATTTATTAGGAGAACGGAATTTTTTATATAATTTGAGATTAACTGAATTATCTACGTTTATTTCCTCTCATTTCGATTGAACAGAATCAATTATTGAAGTATAGAATGAAATAAAAGAACCCCAACGTCAATTTCAATTGTCTACTCCACTGACTTTATGTCAAAACAACAATAGAGCAAATATTGAATAAAAGTCAATGTTGCGGCAGGTGGTACATACATATATCCCATTTGGTGAGTGCGTGGTCCATAACGAGAATCTACACAAACTTTTAACCAACATAATGGCGACATTATGCGAAAATCCAAACAAGCAGAAAAGTTGCGGTAGGTCGTAAAGGGAGCTTCAGAAAATGAATGTGGATCCATGTGATAAATCGACAAATCGAAGATAGAAGATTTACGAGAATCTATTCTGTTAATCGTCGATTTATTATGTCTTCGGTAGTTTGTGGAATCTCTTCGGCAGTCTCTTTGATAATGTTCAAATAAATTGTAACATTTACAGTCAATTGGTTTGAGTAGACACATGATCGAATGAAAAATAGGGAATAAACTGTTTGAAAGTAAAATTTCACATAAAATTAGGTCTGGAAGTCGTACAAAATATGGGAAAGGTGATAGCAACTCTTTTCCTTGAGCATTTATCAATATCTAGCAATTTCAGTAGAATTTATATCTAAACCCCCATCACAAAGTGATACCATATCATAAAACATAGAAACTCCGAAGAAGAAATTAGCAAACCTGTACTAGCAATACTATCCTGGTCTTTCTTAGAGAATTTGTTAAAAAGGATTTGAAAAAACTAATAAATTGAACACAGCCCAAGAAAAAGAATGAACTTGAAGATAAGTTCATTATTTTTCAAGAGTTGAAAATTGAGTGAAATTTCGTTTATTGTCTCATAGATTCAGTAATTACAGTTTTTATGGTTCACCTTCCTTGCTGAACCTTGCCCAAGGATTAGGTCGATACTCCACCAGATGCATCTCCACCAGGTGTTTCTTCATCTAGTGATTCTTCTTCAGGTTGAACTACACTTGGAGTTGTCTCAGCTTTTAACGCTTCTAAGGGTTCAATATTACATTTATCTGTCATACAAATCTGGCAGTTTCTGAGTTTATCCCCATAAGCAAAGAATGCCCCCAAGCAAATTGTGCTATCTTTATCGCATCTCCTGATGTTGGTATATTTCGTTTTTCCATCATCGTCAATATAATTATGACCTTCAGCTATGCAGTATTTATCCTCATCAGAGCATTTTACTACTTCGGTATTACCGTCGACATATAGACATTCATTTTTATCATCTTTTTGAAACGCTCCACATTTGTAACATTCGAGTGCTTCACCTGAAATAATAATGATAATATTTATTTAAGTGAAGCTATACAAAAACTTTGCATATTTTGAACGATGAATTTTGAATTATATATTGAAAATTTTATTAATTATTTTTTTTATTATTTATTAATATATTCAATTATTTTAAATTTACTTCTTAGATCTCCCTTAAATATCTTAATACTAGAACTAGTTTTCAATATACTTGAAAATTATCAGTATTTTTAGTAATATCACTGACATATGTTACATTTTTTATTACATTACTTGAAAACAACTGATTTTTTTAATTTTAAATATGAATATATATGAAGCGAAGACTATTCTTCGTTTAACAGACATTAGTTTCGAAGAATTCAGCATAATTTTAACAGGGGTATACCTATTGCACTTTAAAATTTTTCGCATGGCTCCATTCTGTAACTTTTAATACTGTTGAATTTTTTCTTTAATCAAACCAAATAACAAAGTGGAGCAATATTCTAAATGTGGCATTGTATTTGATTTTAACAACAATAAATTCAAATATGTCGACAGATTTTTTCTAATATTTCCAAAATATGGATCGTTTTAGAGATTTTAGATGATATGAAATCAACATGATCATTGAAACTCAATTTTTCGTCTAACATAATCCCTAAATATTTTACTGTTTCTACTCTTCTAATTTTCTGTTCGTTAATCTTTATAGTTATATCTCCATTTTCATAAATCTTTTGGGTTTTACTTTGGTTACCGAAAACTATGTTACATGTTCGCACATTTAGGGATAAGCTATTGTCACGAAACCATTCCTCAATTGCAAAAGGGTCTCTATTGATCCACTATGTCATATTCTTAATATCTTTGCCACAAACATATATAAAGCATAGTATCATCGGAGAACAGTTTTTCTCGTAGGAGACAATATCGTTTATATATATGGAGAACAACAACGGACCTAAGACAGTTCCTTGAGGTACGCCTGCATCCACTTTCGTGCTATCCGACAGCAAGATACTAAACTTAACTTTTTGTGTTCGCGAATCCAAGTAAGATCCCAACCAATCATTTACTACTCCCTCAAAAACAAGTTTATTCAATTTTTCGAATAATAATGATCAACATATGTTATAATATGATCATATAAAGTCGTCAAAAATTGTGAAAAATGTTTTCACAGTTTTCAGTGGAGCAATGATAAATTAGATGAGAACTTTTTAATATTTGCAATATTCCTAATATATAAATGAAAAAAATATCTCTTTTATTTTCAACTTAATGATGAGATATTGTATTAAAATCAATGTAAGAGCTCTTCAAAAAAGTAAAGGAAATCGTTGTAGAATTTAATAATATAATCATGTTTTTTTCACTCTACTTTTTAGTTATTGAACTAATCTACACTCGACTGAAACTTTCAAATATACTTCTTACAATTCAATTTTTTGTTATGCAACATATGTTAGGGCTTATCAGTTTTCACGATAATTGTGTATATTCTTCTTAGTGTTCACATACATTTTTTTTGAAAACTAAGAACACAAAAACAAATGCCTTCCTCAAGATGGTGCTAAAAATGAATTCAACTAAAAATTGCCAAATAAAACTTTCTGTACGTTGTAATATAGATGATCTTTCCATACCATTTTTGTGATGTTGTTTGTAGTTGAATATAAACTTAAATTCAAACACTTGAACTTATGATTTACACTTTATTTACTACATAGCATGACGCGTTTCATCGTTACAAACGACTTCTTCAGATGCTTACAGAATAATGGAATCTTAATGGCTTACAGAATCATTATTCTGTAAGCATCTGAAGAAGTCGTTTGTAACGACGAAACGCGTCATGCTATGTAGTCAATAAAGTGTAAATCATAAGTTCAAGTGTTTGAATTTCAGTTCATATTCAATTTAAATGGATTTACATCAAGTAAACGCCAACACTATTAAATATGTTGTTTGTATTTTGATATAAAAATATTATATCCACAAATTTTGAAATTTAAACAGAATTTTATTATGAATTTGCAGTATATACGCGAAAAAATTGATAATATTGCTCACCATAATTCAAAAACCCGAAACTAATGGCAAGAAACACCAATCGAGTGAACATGTTGAAATAGTGTGGTGGTCAAGGATGGACTATTGATATTGTCAAATTGTCAATAATTTATATTGAAAACACAGAAATAGTGTTTTCGATGATAACAAGAAAAACGTAATTATATGTAAATGTGAAGTTCTGGTATACGTTATCATCAAATAAATTGCACATAATAGTACCATTATTTGAATGACTTTTTATCATACAAAATGAAATTATTTTAGTAATTGGGAGATATTTACTTTCAATATGGAATATGAGGGAATATATTTCAAAAAATTTTCATTTTTTCAGTCAATATCACTAAAATGTCCACGTTTGAGTTTCTATTTCCAATTTTCTATCGGCATTCAATTCAATTCTATGAAAAAATTATACCAATAAGGAATAAATAAATATTACAGAATCTATTGTTGTTATTATTTCATAATGAGTTCTTCAAGTTCTTTGAGGGTATAAATTATGCGTTCTTCCAGCGTAGATTTCTTTATTATGATATTCAAAATGTTTATACTTATGGGCCACAGATGGGGCATCATTGAGTATCGGTCAGTTTGTATCGCCATCTGCCAGTAACACAAATTATCAATCACAAAACCACAGCTTACCTAATATACGTTATTCAATACTGAGTGTTTTATTCGAAATATCGCAACAGATCGATTAAAAATTCCTCTAGAAGCTGTATACACAATTGTTGTCAACTAAAATACAATCTACCACTTTAGTGAATGAATATTTAGTGAGTTTCGAAAAACATCGAACTTGTTGAAGGAAAATGTCACATAATTGTTTCATCTCGTTGGGAATCTTAAGTGACGTGTATCCAAACAATCAAGTTGATGCTTTTCTAAACGCATCCAGATCCTATCTTCGAAATTAGGAGCAAACTCATCCGTGAATTAATCACATGAGCTCCCTCTATCGAAGAAACGAGATAAATTCTCTGAAGCATTGTAGATCGCTGTCAGGTGACAAGATCTACAGATGAGCATCTAAGATGTTTGAATGAATCGTCTACGAATCCTTCACGTAGGCACTGATCTTCTTACGAAAAACCGATCTACAATGATTGAGAGAGTTTTTCGAGAGACGAATTCACGAATCGATTTTCGTCTCATTTCGGAGATAGGAACTGGGTGCGTTTGGAAGAACATCGAAACTTGATTGTTTGTCACTGAAGATTCCCAAGTGGATGAAAAAATTGGAAGGCATTTAAATTCAACAAATTCGATGATTTTAGGAACGCACTCAATATTTAGTAGCCTGTAATTAGAAGCAGGCGTTTGATGATACTTTCTCACCCTTCTTATGTATTTTTTGAATTCGCCGTTTTTGAATGGGTCGTTCAAGTATTACGTGAGCACTATAGGGTGGCCACCGTGAGCACTATAGTCTTTGCTTTGCTCATTTTCATGATTTTGACGTATGACGTATTTTTGTACTTTTTTTCACATATGGCAACCATCACGTTGTCTTTGCTTGAACACTAAACGCATTTTCTGGGATGAATTCATAATTTTAATTATCGCGAGTAAAAAGTGAACATGCACACTGATAAGAAAGTTAGACCTGTAATAGTCGCTGGTCGTCGTACTAATTAAATGATGTGCATTATTCAAAATTTAGAGCAGGATGATGTTAAATGACTCGATGAAAATGACGTAGACATTCCAGAATTGGATGAAAGTGGGAAGACTCACAACGCTGAGCAGCGAAAATACAAAGTTATCGAAAACTTTAAATCATGGATTGAGGTATCATGGTCTGAGGACTGTTAATTCGAAAAAATATGTGTAAACAATTATATCTATCCTAAAACTATTTTATTAATTTTAAAATTATAACTTCTGCTCATGAATCATTAAAAAAATCAATATATAAATTAAAAGATTTTTACGTAAGCATGGATGAGGAAGTAAGACGTTTGCTTACTTTTGCGGAGAAGGAGAATGGGTGGTAAATAATTGTAATAAATCTGCCTACGTAATACTTGAATATTCGTCGCAAAAGGGAAGCGATTGATTACATTTTCCTATATTTAGAGTTTATTCAGATTCCTAAAGGTGATTCTTACCTCTTCAGGAGTCTACTTTTTTTCTTCCATCTCCAAGTTCGTACATCTCGAGCTTAGCTACGCCGTTCTAATGAGAGCTAACAAGTTCGAAACACTTGAAAATTAGTTAAGGATGAATTAAAGACAAAAGAAGCAGTTTCATGAAAATTTATTGATTAGTTCTGAATTGCATGAGGTGTTCGCTGAAGTTGAACTTTGTCTCATACTTATGATGATGCTCCACCAGCTGTATAACTACTGTTTGATGGGCCCTGTTGTTCAGACGGATTGCCATCAGGAGAACCTCCATTTGGTTCAAGTTCAACTGTACTTGTTGAGGCTTCAAATGCAGATATTAAAGGTCCACTATTACATCTATCTGTTTCACAGACATGACAGTTCCTGATATTCGTCCCGTAAGCCCAAAAGGCCCTGACGCAAGTGAATGCATCTTTATCACATCCACGTATATTAGAGTATGTTATATTTCCGTCGAGTTGAACATGATTAAGACCAATCGCAGAGCAATACTTCTCATCGTCTTTACATGTTATTGTTTTAGTTTCATCGTCGATATATTGGCATTTACTGGGATCAGGTTGTGAGTAAACTCCACACTTGTAGCACTCCAGCGTTTCACCTAGAGAAAAACAATGAATTATTTCAGTTGATAATAAAACGCTAAATTAGTATCAAATCTCAACAATGGATTTGTTGCTCAAAGTATATGTTCAATGACAATTGAATGAAATTTCGCTGATCTCTTTGTGAAATATTCTTCAGTATATTGAATAAAAAGGCATGATTTGGGTAATTTTTAGTTAATAATAAAGAGATATGGCTACAAAAGATGATAGTGGAGTATACCAGATTAATTGTGTGCTGATTGTGACGCATACTAACGGGTGATTTTTTGGGAGTTAAGTTTTTCAGGTTGACGGTACTGGTTGGTAATGGCATCCAAAATCTGTCAAAGTGAAAAGTTTTCAGTATACTCTGCCATTTCATCATGGCAAGATTTACAAACGAGCAACGATTGCAAATTGTTGAAATTTACAATCAATATTCGTGTTCTGTGAAAAATGTGAATCTTTTGTTACCACAATATTATGGTCGTCATAATCGACCTGGTGAATCAAAGATTCTTGCTGTTATCACCAAATTTCGCACCAAGTTCACTTTGTTGGACATTAAACCATTCAGTCACATGCGTACAGTGCGTACTGAAGAGAATATTGCAGCCGTAGTGTATAGTGTTAATGAGGATCGTGAAATATCAATTTGTCGCCGTTCTCAGCAATTGAGCATGAGTAACTCAACTGCATGGAAACTTTTAAGTGTTGATTAGGGTTTGGAAGCCTATAAAATTCAACTTCTGCAAGAATTGAATGCCAATAACCTACCACAACGTCTTATTTTTGATGAATGGGCCTTTGGACAGCTTAATGAAAATCCGCTGTTTAATCGAAAAATTGTGTTCAGTGATGAGGCTCATTTCTGGCTTAACGGATATGTAAATAAACATTACTGTCGCATCTGGAGTGATAACAGTCACATGCCATACAAGAATTACCCATGCATCCCGAAAAAACGACTTTTTGATGTGGTTTATGGGCTGGTGGCATCATCGGTCCATTTTTCTTCAAAGACGACCGTTGAAGAAACGTTACCGTCAACGGCGAACGATATCGAGCCATGATACGCAACTTTTTTTTGCCCCAGTCGGCCGAGTTGAACTTGGTTGACATGTGGTTTCATCAAGACGGTGCCACATGCCACACAACTCGTGAAACAATGGACATGTTGAAGAATGAATTTGGTGAGCAGCTTATCTCTCGAAATGACCCTGAGAATTGGCCGCCAAGATCATGCGATTTGACGCCTCTGGATAATTTCTTGTGGGGTTATGTAAAGTCCTTAGTGTATGTGGACAATCCGAACACGATTGAAGCCTTACAGGCCGAAATGCTCGAAAAAGTGACGCAAAATTGGATTCCGAATGGACCATTTGATACGAAGCCGCGGACAACATTTACATGAGTTTATCTCTAAAATGTCAAAGGCCAAGTTATCAATTTCAATAAAAATTTCGAATATATGATTCAAATTGAGTGTTTTATTCGATTTAAAAAAACACTACGCTTAAAAAATCACCCATTACATTGGCCAAACTGGGCGAAGCATCGAAACCAGAATAAAAGAACATGAAATCTCCATATTAAATAACAAAAATTCTACGGTACTCTCAACACATTGCATTCATAATAATCATTTCACTGATTTGAACTCATTGAAATTGCTGTAAAGTGAATTGGAAAGTAAAACTCCGTATCTTTCAGAACAAGTGGAAATTTCTGATTCGCACCGAAGTAAAAAACTAATATTAAATGATCAAATTACCTTCAGTCTATCACAATTGTTACTTTCCTCAATTTCTTAATTCAAGACCTTGTTGGTTATTCGATAATTCTTAGATTTAATTTACTACTTCTACCTGTATATTGACCTGTCCCTCTACTTCGGAGACATGGTTAATGGATATCAGCCTTAACTCTATTGCAGGCAACGATGTTAGGTATATAAGAATGTTGATCGATAAATGTGTTTAGTTTAACTTTTGAAAATGGGGCAACAAACCGAAACATTTGTCAAGTATTTATTATAAATTTTGTGAAACCAAGCCAAGTGTTTTTATTTAACATATGAAATTTATAATAAGCATAGTACAATGAAATTAAAAAATAGACAGAATATAATCAAACAAACGTGTCAAATATTCGTAGTTTTCAATACTTTATCAAAAGTTTGAAGAATATTCTTACAGATTATTTCTCTAAAGAATATTTTTCCTCTTTCTTTCTCGAATTGCTCTCTAAACTCACCAAAATGCGATAATCCTAAGAAGAAAGCAAAAATTGGTATAATAGTGAAAATATTCGAAGAACTCATCATACAAACCATTTCAACAACCAAATGTGTTTGTATATGTACCTCCTTTGGAGAAAGCTTCAATTTTTGATAAGGAATAGATACGATAATTAGGTATTTACATAAAATTAAGTTTGATGATATTTAATCTACAAAATAATAGCTGTCTTATCTATGTGGATAGAAAATTTTCAGGTGTTTTTTTATTGAAAAAGGAATAATAGTTCAAAAAACTGTTTAGTTCAATTTAACTTATTTTCTCTTGAGAAATTATTATTGGTTATTGGAACTCGAAAAAACTCTGAAATCCAAGAATAAGTGGTGGAAAATTATTCTTTGGTACTTTTTGAGCTATTGATGAATTCAGGGGGCAGAAGGGGTAAGTAAGGCGACAAAAAATCTTCAGGAACACGATAAACGAACACCATGATATTCTAAAATTCTGAAAATATATGTTAAATCAAATAAGATCCTTAAAATATACCTATGATATATGAACAACCATCTATGTCACCACATATTTCATTAAACAGTCTCAATTCATAATATTACAAATAGTTGATTGAGTAGGGAGATACTTGTTGAAATTCCATATCAGACGAATAATTAATCAAACACCTTTTAAGAATTTCAAAAATAGTATATATTTTGTCCACTACAATATTATTTCGGTGTACAATTCCTGCAAAATAGAGTGTTAATCCACCTGCTGAAGGTATTGTACGAGGGTGGGGAGAAAGGTTTCGGCCTGACCAGGAGATGGCGGAACTAGGTCTACTTTTGGAGCGGCGTCCTACAGTACCATTCCTACTGACTTGTTGAGCGTTTTAGAGCACATTGTGCTAGACGCTTCCGTTGTATTCGAGAAAATGGCAAAATTGGAGAAACATGCTGTCATCAACTACTTTCATTTGAAAGATTTCACACCAAAACAAATAAACGAATAGATGGATTCAACATTAGGAGACTTCTTCACATCATATTCAACTATTTAACAATTGGGTTCTGGTTCAATTGATCACACCACCAATTCAGAATAGGCGATGTGAGCACCTCTGATGATTCTCGCTCAGGACGGCCCTTTGAGGTAATAACTTCAGAAATGATTGAGAAAATCCATCAAATAGTATGGCAAGACCGCAGATTGAAAGTGCATGAGATAGCTGAGACGTGTAGGATGTCAGCTGAACGTGTGCAAAATATTTTGCACGATCATGGAAAAAGCAGTGCGAAAGATGATGCACGCTTTGCTAACGCTGGACCAAAAACTGATTCAAAAATACATTTCTACCGAAAAATTGGTGCTGTATAGGCGTAATTTTTGCGTCGATTAATATCTGTTGATGAGGCTTGGGTTCACCACTACACTCCTGAAAATGGAGAACAGTCAAAACAGCGAGTTGGACAGGGAAACCAACTCCAAAGAAGGCAAAAACAATTTTATCGACAAACAAGGTTATGGCTACTGTTTTTCGGGATGCGAGGGGAATCATGTACATCGATTATCTTGAAAGTTTAAGAGTAGCACTGGTCAAAAATACGCAGACTTATTGCAACGTTTGGAAGGTGCAAAATAGTGGACCTCATTTGCCAAAGAAAAAAATATTCTTTCATCACGATAACTCATCAGCGCATTCGTCGATTGTTGTCGTGCCAAAATCCAAGAACTGAAGTTCGAATTGATGCCGCATTTTTTCTACTCTCCTGACTTAACCCCCAGGGACTATTACCTGTTTCCTAACCTCAAAAAATGGTTTGGCGTTAAAAGATTGGAGAACAACGAAGAAGTTATCGAAACTATAGATCAGTATTTTGAGGAGCTTGACGAATCTACGTTTAAACCTGGTATAACTAAATTAGAACACCGTTATGAGAATTGCACCAGTGTTGATGGAGATTATGTTGAAAAATAAAGCAAAAAAAATTTTAAAACTTCGTCTTTCTTGGCCAGGCCGGTAACTTTCACTCAATCCTCGTATACAGAAATGATATTCTAGTGGAAAATAAATATAATATTTTCAATATTCTCAAAATGTGTTCAATTTATCAACATTGCAAGACCTTCGCGAATGAATTTTGGAAATATTGAATAGAAAAGAGATAAGTTCAAACAACTGAAACTTGTAGTATACTTCATATTATCTCAAAATATGAAGTATAAGTCAAGATTTGATGACTTGAAGAATGAACTACCACAATTCGAACTGTTCATCTATTAATTCGAATGAGAAATGGTATTGGTTTAAAAACAAATCCTTATCCTACAAAATGACGAAGGAGCTTGGATTGATAGCAAGCTTGCCTGAATGTTGTTCAGCTTACAAAATCAAATTTATATAATTTCATACCATTTCTTCAATGATATACAAAACTAACGATCATTTATGATCATTTATTGCCTCAAATACAATAAACTTAAATTTATTACTCGAATAATTGTACATAGACTGCTAGAGCTGACCTATCCATTGTCTTAGAACCAGCAACTCATCCGTATAGTGTCTATAATCTTGAATAAAATATCCGGCAGTTCTTCGTAATGCGCCATTTTGTATTCCGTCTGGGAAGCTCCTGTAATGCACGTGAGTTATGCAATTAGATATTCCTGAGGGTGTAAAAGTTGGTTACTGTAGATATAAAGTCGAGAAGGATTTCCGATTTCAAATTCTCGATAGAGACGTTGTGAATGCAAGTATACTCTTCTTTATTCCTGATATGAGCGGCTATTTATGAGGAATATCTTATAGCTTAGTTGAACGAGGAACCTGCACTTCCTGGCAAACCAGAAGTGGTTTCTGGTTTATTGGTTCAGATAATAAATTAAGCTCAATCCCATGAAGTAAAAGCTTTTCAAATATGTTTTAAAATGTTTCACAGAATTATATCCATTATTTGACAATCGTTTCAAGGTGTTTCTTCTTCTTGAAAGTGAAACTGAAAGCTCATTTCCATTACTAACATTTGCATGTTTCACATCTTCACTTGCTAAATCAACGTGTTGAGGGAGAAATGGGGATGAAAGTAGAATGGAACCCTTATAATCTTTTTCGTTGAACATAGGTCTAATATTTTGAGATATAAAAAGCTAAGAACAAGTTGCATCATCGATAAAAGAGGCATGATGGGAGTTTTTGAAAAACGAACCTATAATGTCCACAAATATATACTATTTACAATAAATAAGATATTTCTGCCGAAATTAAGAGTTTAGTAGGGAAAAAATGCAATTTCAAAATAAAAATTTACTCGTTTACCTGAAACGCTTGTCAGTGTCATAGCGTCGCTTGTGACGTCACGTTTGAGTAAACTAAACTCTAAGCGCTGAGCTCGTGCAATAATTTAATTATTTTATGTTATTCAGTATGAAGTCTTAAGTGGTGTGGGGTCCCCCACTATGGAAACGCATCCATAAAAACTCCTAATACCTAATAAGTCATTTGCGTTCCTCAAAATAGAACAACACCAAACAAATGGCTTAAACTTGCAAGGCGAGATTCAAATGCAATATAGTCCAGTGCTTACCGTTATTTTTGTGAAGATATCTTTGATGTTAGTGTTTACATTGTTTTGTAGATTTTATTATAGTATATAATATTTGGTAATAATATTTTGTACGAGTTCTAAATGTAAAAATATAAAAAAATTATTTAGAGGTGTAACCTCGAAATTTCATTTCATTGCTGTTATATTACGTGTTTTATTCAAATTTAAGTTACCAAATGTCATGGATAATTATATGGAGTATAATAGCGTCATCGCGATAGGTGGCCTGAAGGACCTAAAAGAAAAATCAATTTATAAATGAAGAGTAGAAGCAATATAAAAATAGATTTCATTATTATAACCCTAATAATAACCTTATACATGACATACCAAATACATTGTCACAAGCATATTTTAGAGAATTATTTTGTAACTGAAATTATAATGTTTTTGATTATTATTAATATGCTTACATGGAAGTTTCAACATTTCTAATTTCTGCTTAACAAAAGTCTTTATTTGATGCCAAAAACTCTACCAACATTATTATGTTGATTCTAGGCAAATTAGCACTGTTTGCCTTAGTAAATACTTGATCCAATCTTGTTATTTTATATTCGATTTTAATATCATTCACACTCAAATAGTAGCATTCAATAACAGAATTAATAAATAAAAACGCAGTCGTAGTGGAAGTTAACAATACGAGATGTGACGTTGATGCGTGTTTACTCAAAGGTGACGTCATACGATCTGATTGGTGTTCAAGATATAATGGCTATTGCCTTATTTTGTAATTTTATTTAATGAAAATAAATATTAATCACACTCTTAATAAAGTAAACTTCAAGTTTCATCCAATAAATATAGTATTTTAGTGATTTTCAATTACTGTCATCATTCCTATTGAAATGATGGAAGATACATTCAAACGATATTGAATTTTGAAAAACTATTTGCAATAAGTGAAAGATTGAATGATTAAAGGGACTTAATTGATTTTCTAATTTAATTTTTATATATTTCTATCGCCCTCAGTAATTTATGTGACCTTATCGAGGAAACCTATTCAACTTTCAAGATATACAAGAAGGACGACAGCAGAATTCGATAAGGTAAAACCAATACCCTCTTTTGATCGAGTACATTCAAACATATATACCTTATCTATGAATAAAGAGCCCTCGAGATAGTACACATCTCTAAAAAAATGCCGCTATAGTGTAAGGGAAAGATTCTGAGTACTTTTTTCTATAAATTATTACTCGAAGGGGATAAGGAAACTATTTGTCAAACAAATGCGTGACGCCCTTCTGAAACCATAAAGAAAACATGGGTGACTCGAAAGTCAACTCGGAAGATTTTTATTAACAGAGAATATCACCACAGAGGTTCAGATTTGAAGACGAACTTTTTCCAGTGAAGAAATTTTCCATTATCAAATCTAATAAATACCACTTAAGGAGAGGTGATAATCAATTGATTTCGAACAATTCCGATATTTATCAATGAGTTTGAAAAGATAAACTTTCGTACCTATTTCATACCGTGAAACGCCGGAGTCTAGAACATAGAATTTATAAACTTTCATTTTACATTTGCATTCAATACTTATCACATATGCATTTCGTTTATATCATTTGTTTAGGTTTTAAAATGAAGTCTCATGTGAATGCAGAGGTTTTTTATCTACGACAATATCCTCGAGGTCTACAGAGGTTCTCATCTACTATAAACGTGAACTTTTGTCTTAGATATTATTCGCTTTATCATTAAAAAACACCTAGTACTCAAAAAGATTTCACAGCAGTATTGTACCTTCGCTAGAATCTTAATTACATAGGTACATATTAAAACGGCTGTTTCATCATACAGAACTTTCAATTCATTTACTTTCAAATTGGATAAAAAATAATTATGCATCATTATTATTAATGAATTCCATTTTTTTAATGAATCTCGTAATCTCTGTAGGTATATTTGAATTGATGTTACTTGATAATCTTGATTTCAAAAACCGCAAAAACTTAATTTACATTCACAAACGCCCAATCTTATCTGGATTTCGAACCCAGATCTTCTTATCGAAAGATGTTCACGCTTCCTATGAGGCTACAGAAGCAAGTCGCGCCTGAAAATTTCCTGCCATACTAGATGTGTTTCTTTTAAACACTACATTTATTTCGTCTGCGTTTCTTGTTGCTTCGCGTCATAGTAACTCATTTATTAGCTTCATTTAGTACTGACATTTGATGATGAATTGTTTTCATTGTGAATATACTTGTGTGAAAATTGATTTTTGATTGTTAATGTATCATTTGGACCACTACAAAGCCTAGTAAGTTTTAATTTGAAGATTGTTACATTTTCATCTATACCTATCTAATTCTGGTTGACAACTGTTACGTTTGACGAAACATTGAGATTTTGAAAGGACTATGAGTTTCATTCAGTTCATAACACCTATCACCCGATAATTAGCATTCACTCTTCAAAAATCTAATAGAATTCTCATGGAGATGTTTGACTCATATTGGTAGGTCATGTATAAAATTACTCGTGTCACAGTACAAACTCATTATTGCTTTTCGGACCGCTAATAATATTGGCAAGATTATAAATAATAATGAAACAAAAATTTACAAGATTAAATTGTATGAAATCAGGATAATAAACAAATATATGAAACCAATATTTGCAACAGTAAGCGACATCTCTAAACCTACCTGGTTATCATATGGTTACGACATATTAAATAAGTACAAATATAACTGAAAATAAACAGCAAGTGACCACAAAATGAGCACAAAGGGCCAGAAAAAAGGGAGATCATTCCTTGAAATTTGTTCATATAAATAAGGGGGATATGCAGATTTGAGTTAACAGTAAATGAATATTAGGAAAAGTCACTGAAACATACATTTTATTTTCGAATAATCAATTTCTTTCATTAGGTACAGATAAATCTCAAACATTTGTTCTGAAAACGTTGTAATTGATTCACTGAGTTTTGATCCAAACAGGGATTGTAAACAATGTATAGGGGTAATATAATATATAGAAACACAGAAATAATTCTCATTTTCGTCACATTTGCTTCTCCTCAGCATTAATTCCACCACCTCGTGTATACATGAAAAGAAACTTATTCAAAATGGAAGTAAATTGCTTCAGTTGATTTCAAGTCTACGTAACAAAAAATTCCATTTCCATCGTGCCCCATAAATTCAAAAATTCCACCGTCAAAAGCAGCTTTTTGTGAAACCAATCTGTCTTTTTCATAATAGAAAACTCCATTCGAAAGAAGTCCCCAGGGAAGCGTTGTCCATTCGGACCGGGAATCCTTTGTTTATCCAAGGATCATTTATATACAATAATTAAGTTCTCGTCCCACAATTAACTTCTTTTCTGTGGTCGATGGTATTTTTGGGAGTAATTAACATCCTGCGTTTCCCGGGAACCCGGGGGCCGGAAGTATTATTAAAGTGGCGCCTGGAGGCGTAACGACGCTGAGTTCGAGAAGCGCGCTAGACGTGGCGTCAGTTTTCACTCAGGTTGGAACATTATAAAACATAAGCCCTTGGGAGACAGACAAGTTCATATCTGTCTGGGCAAGAAAATTCGTTTTTATTACGAGTGAAGATGATGGAAATGAAAAACGTTGCACTCGAATCCAAAACCAGAATAATTCGAAGAAAACTACGTGATAAATTGTATTATATCTTGGAAACAACGATTTTTACCTAGTTTATATTTGATGATGGCAAAAACTTCACTTTTGAAACTTGAAATTATGATTTTCTTTAAGAACAGGTAGAAAATTCAATGAAAAATTGAAAACGGGAGAGTGAATAACTTTAAGCAAAAGTGAAGTATTGAATAATTTAAATAAAACTAAGTAGTTTTTCGATTTTCCCTATAATTATATCGAAACATGACAGTATCGTTTCGCCAACACAGTGGTTTCTTCAGATGTTGATGATAAACTGAGCTATTACATTGTGGACTGCGTATATTTATCCTGAAGTGCGTGGGGTGGGAATGACAAAAGAATACTGTACTTATTTTACAGGGGGATGACTATAGGACATATTTCTTCTGAATTGTGGGTGATGACCATAGAAGAAATATGTTCTTTAGTCATCCCCTGTAAAAGAAGAACAGTATTCTATGGTCATTCCACCCCACGCACTTCAGGATAAATATACGCAGTCCACAATATAATAGCTCAGTTTGTCACCAACATCTGATGAAGCCACTGTGTTGGCGAAACGATATTGTCATGTTTTGATTTCATTATAGCGAAAATCGAAAAACTAATCAGTTTTATTTAAATTATTTATTTAGATTTTCATCAAGTATCGGTCCAATCGATTAATGATTTGAAGTATTGAAATTACGTAATAATATAACCTCACATACTTTGTACGTATAATAACAATAATAATATTTATTCAATTGAAGCTATACAAAAAATCTACATATTTTGAACTGTCAATTTTAAATTACATACCTATTTAATTATTCAAAATATACTTTCTCAGTTCACGCTTAAATATCTTAACACTAGTATTAGTTTTCAATATATTTGGTAAATTATTGAAAGCCTTAAATTCTTCGTAGTAGGTATATGCTATTTTTAGATTTAGAGAGCTTACAACTTTGGATATAAAAACTATCAGTATTTCTAGTACTCGTATTATACAGATTCACATCACGGACATATGTTACATTTTTCATTACTTTACATGGAAGCAACCGATTTTTTATTTTGAATATGGATATATATGAAGCAAAGAGTATTCTTTGTTTAACAGACATTAGTTCCGAAGCATAATTTTAACAGGGGTATACCTATTGCACTATAAAATTGTTCGCATGGCTCTATTCTGTAACTTTTGTAATTGTTGAATTTTTTCTTTAGTCAAAAAATAACAAAATGCAGCAATATTCAAAATGGGGCATTATTATTGATTTGAACAACAATAATTTCACATATGTCGACTCAATTTTCAAACTCAATTATTCGTCTAACATAATGCCGGAATATTTTACTGTTTCTACTCTTCTAATTTTTTGTTCATTAATCTTTATAGTTATGTCCTGATTTTTATTAATTTTTAGAAAAAACATTGTTTTTATAGATTAATGTTGTGATATCAACAAATTATAAACAACAGCACATTAATTACACAATTGAAAAATATATAATTTACATTAAAAGCTAAAAGTATTTAAATTAAAACTGCGAAAGTTTTGAGAACCGTATTTGCATTGGTATACAAACGAAACTAAATAATAATACAGTCAGTCAGTCGATGGAGTATTGTCTAAACGCAGTACCTACAATAGCAATTTCATTCAATTTGAACGAGTAGTTCAAGAATTATAAAATGTCGAAGTTTTCCAATTTTGTCACTCACTACCTGACTCATCAAAAATTTAAGGCTCTTTTAAAAGACATTGAAGCTACAAATTTGGAATACAATTAGTTTAGTGTATAAATCAAGAAAAAACTAGAATAAACTCCGTATTCCCATATAAATATATAGAATTACAAAGTTACATTTGCAGTCAACGATCAGTGGGTACTACATGAAGGAATAAGATGTCATGAAAAACAAAATTTGTAAAAAACACCAAACCTGGTATCTCAGTTCTTCGAGTATAAAAAGTTGTGAGATCCATGCCAATTCGATTTATTTATTCAGTCCGCAGAAGAAAGACCTCCTGTCTTGAGTTATTACGTAATTAGCTAACCTAAGAACATCTTATAGTGACCAAATCAATATTAAAAATCTTTTAAGGTTTAAATAGAATATATTGACTTGACTATCGTATAAAAACACAATGTATCCCACAAGTAGGTACATATTATATTGAATATAAGACAATTTAGTGCGATGGCCAAGTAAATCTATTTTTTTAAAACACAAAAGGTTTTCAATATTGATTTGGCAGTTTTAGATGTTAGGTTAGCTAATTACGTAATAACTGACAGAAAGTCCTCTTCTAGAAACTGACTGAATTAACCGTCTTGGTATTACATAAATCTCACAATATTCTGGGGTAGAACTGAGTTGCGAGACTTGGTGTTTTTTACAAATTTTGATTTTGATTTTTTCTAACGCCAGGTTCCGAAAAGCTAACAGGCTTTTATCAATGAACATTACCCAACAATCATTAAACTCTTAAAAACAATAGACATATCCCCACGCAAAAACACATATCCCCACGCCTTCACTGGGGCTCGAACCCGAATTCTACTGCACCACAGACAGATATTTTAACGACTAAGCCAGGAAAGCCAGCACTTTTAGTGTGAATATTCAATTGAAACACGTAATACAGTTCATATAGCATTTTATTAAAATCAACTCGCTAATTTAGCAAGATGAAACACATGGAAAAGGATGAAAGGTATCATGAAAACACCTAAAACACTCTGGTTCATTATTAATTGATTAATAATGCGAAAAAAACTGTATTACCATCTTCCTTCACGTTATCATACTTCATTACTAGATTTATTGAAAGACGTATACTGATTGCCCTTTAAATAATCCAAATCGTGTAAAATTCGTTGGATATATTTTCATCTATGGTCAAATTCAGTTTTCGAAGATGAAGTATAATTAATACAAGAATTCTTTGCCAATGGAATGAATGTATGCTTTGACAAATGTCAACAGAGGAATTCAGATCATATAATGGATATTATAAGTCGTTAAAATTATTTCATTGTGTTGGTTTTGGTTATACCTTCTCAAAGCCTATGCTCTCCTAATCCAGAAGCATCCTAATTTTCTTTAATGTATCAACAACGTCCTGCAAGTATGAAGAATGGATTGTTTTTGATCTTCGACAGAAAAAGGCTTAGAAAATCTGCTCTCTCTATCTTCTTTTATGATTCGAGCTGAGTTTCAAAATTGGACAAAATATCTTTTTCTAGGAGAACATTTATGTCGTCAATCATCTACTATCAAGAAAAAAGTTCATCATATGGAATATTCTCCGAAAAAAATATACTTGGATTGACGTAATGAAGAATGAAGCTTTTAATTGCTTCATTTCATTAATATTTGGGTCGACTTTCTGGAAATAAGCTTATTTACTGGGAATCCCGCTAGGATGATCTCCCACATAAATGTAAACAAAGAAATCCCTCACCACGTGGTTTGTAGGAGTTAACAGAGTTCTCGATAACAGGAGAACATGTATTGGAAGATAAAAGCAAGTTTTCAGGTTGAAAAATTACTTATAACTAAAAGAGTTACCAGTAGCGGCATCTTCTCAGACTATATACTATTCTCACTGAACGTGAGTAGAAAAACTATGACCTAATATGTCGGTTTCTGTTTAGACCTTGAACAAGATACTGAAATCATAATAGTGTTTAATCTACTGGTTCACAGATGTCGCCACATGTTTGTTTCTTCAGGTTGCGGAGAACTATAATTTTCGTCTCGAATAAAAACAAAGATAAATTTTCCTGCATGAAATGATTCTGTTCTGAAAAATTGTACAAATGATGGCGCTGTAGTAGAGGTAATAGAATTCGAAATCCTTCGGCTTGTAGGTACAGAATTTCAAATTGAAATTGATTTTGTTTTGCAATTGCTGAATTTTCGATGTAAAACATCGAAATAAAGTAAAACATCTCATATGTTTTACATTTCTTAAAGAGTATCAGTTTCAAATTTTCAAATTCAGTCACAGAAATGTTAAGAAGTGTTGAGAAAATCAGGTACCTAATAATGATTTTTGAACTCTGTTTCTTCAATTAACTATAATATATACCTATGAAGTCCGATTTTATATATTGTGTGCCTACAATAATCCTAGAAGGAATAATTACATTTAATTTTTTCTTACTTTTGGAAATATATGTATGAAACCTTCAATATAAAAATTAGTCAAGCAAGTTCCAAAGCATGTTTGTTTCACTGACCGGCAGATGTCTCACTGATACAATTAAAATTATAGTACATCTCCTATGTGGCATAGTATCCTAATCGCTAGGCCCTGCCATATCTAATGATTTCGTGATACTAAAGCGAAAGTGAAATTGCAAACAAAAAACAGTTCATTGTAGTACGTATACCTCCTTCATTTTATGGGTTCCTAGTTATCAAACCTCCCAGAAAATCGCCTGACGGAAAAAATTACTCACAACTCCAACCACAATGATTTTGGGGGAAGCAAGGCATGCTTTTTCGTTGAATTCTTCAGGATCCATTCTTATTTTATCTGCGAATATTATGTTTTCCTAATCATTGGAATTGATTAATGTTGGCAACATGAGGAAATATTTTTGGCGTGAATTCCAGGAATGCAAAAGCACGCCATTGTGAAAAGGATTCGGATAGTCGAGTGAACAGGGTAACAGAATATGCAAGAATTAATGCGTCCAAATTTCCATGCATCTTTTCACTAATCTTCTATCTTTTTTCCAGTCTTTCCCTCTACTGTTGTTCATCAAGGGGTTTGTCATATTTTGTTAATAACCTCCTAAAATTTGGTGAACACATTTGCAATTGGCTTCACTTTTAATTTATGCAAGAAGATATGATTTGACTTAGATGCAACTTTCTTCACAAGTTTCAAAAAACGCTGTGGGAATGTTTTTGGTATGGTCTAAGCTAAACAATGCATGGGTCTTAAGAAAACAAGTTCGAATATTGGACAGGTTTTGATTCATCTTTTATTGATTTGGGCCAACTTTCTTTAATCTTCTTCATTATTCTGCAATGCGTCAGAAATAATTCAGTTGAGGAAATGAGGAGACAAGGGGATTTTGTTTGGAGAATGATGATAGACTAACATGGTTGGTAAAATTGCAAATCTTCCTTATATCAGGCTATCATAAAATTGAGGAGTACATAGGTTAGCAGATTCTACGTACCTAATTTTGAAACGAAGAATTCTAGTGTAATTCCGTTTTATTACAGTAAGTTTACGCTATTAGCGGACAGGTGGCGCTGATAATATCTGATGCTCTTCTTGGCAGGTTTCTAATGGTTGAGTATAGACATCTGTAGCCCATATAATATCGACAAAATTGCATACGTCACGAAAGCATAGATAACGCCTCTAACATTATTAGTATTGGAGAATTTCGTTTAAATTGTTATTTACGAAATTAATTTCACATAACTATATATCAAGTAGAGATGACCGATCCAGTGATTTTCAAGTATCGGTGATCATAGTGACTGTGATTTGTAAATCACAGTGATTTTTAGTAGTGACTGCGATCACAGTTTAGATTTCCATTGAAATAAACTAACCGTGTTTGAAGTCTTGAACTTTTTTTTTTATTTTCAAGAATTCCAATATACTAAACGTTCATCAGACAATATCAAATATACTGAAGGAATATTTGACCTAAAATATATATTTATCTCAAAATCAAAAGGTACAATTTATTCAAAAGTTCATTCAATAAATAATATAATTCTAATTTGAAATATTGAAATATTTTTTAATAATTTTTTTTCTCAATTTAATAAAATATAATCGTAGTATAATATAGCATGCTTCTTCTCTGAAAATATCATATTCAACATAGAAATGTTATTTTTACCTGCAATGTGTTTTTAGGAGTAATATAAGTATTAAAATATTATGATTTCACAAAAAAATAAAACAAAGTACTATGGATAACGCCTATTAAAATTTTTAAATCATTCATATTTCATATACTTGAAAATTGTTAAATTATTGATTAAGTTAAGTGATTGAATGATAAGTAATGTACAAAGATAGTAACCCCCTTCGTGTTCAAATCCATCGATAAAAAGTAGACCATTGAGCTAAACAAACAGTATAACTAATCAGCTTTTGTCAAAGGTATAATATATAAATGTATAAAGTAAATATATCATATCAGAAATAATTTTTGTGGAAGAATGAAAAAGTTAGAAAATCATTTAATATAGCATGCTTCTTTTAACACACTTGAAATAAATATTTTTCGCCTGCAAATGACTAAAATTTTGCTTTTCACATAAAATCAATAATTACCACCAATATTACCAGAAAACCAATATTAGCGAATAATACTCACAAATATAATTTTCCTAAATAATAATCTAATAATGTAATAAATCCTAATACATTAATAAACTGTTTTCAGGAAAAAAATTTCTATAAAAAAATTATGATTTCACAAAGAATCGAAAATTAAAAGAAATTACTGGGTGTAACATCTAAAGTTTCTTCGGTTTATTCATATTCCCAAAAATTATTTTATAATAGCAAATTGCGTGATCGCGACCTAAACTCAGATTGCTCATTCACGGCGATTGTAAATCACTGCGATTATATTTCACGGCGATTCTGAATCGCCGCGATTTTCAATCACGGCGATTTTGAATCACAGCGATTTTCAATCACGGCAATTTTGAATCACAGCGATTTTAAATCACAGCGATTTTAAATCACCGTGATTTTCAATCACGGCGATTGTGATTCACGGTGATTTAGAATCACAGCGATTTAGAATCACAGCGATTTTCAATCGCCGCGATTTTAAATCACCGCGATTTTAAATCTCCGCGATTTTGAATCACGGCGATTTGACCCACGGCGATTCTGAATCAGTGTGATCTAAACTGTGAGTGAGTTTAAACTGCGATTGCGATCGGTGATCGAGGTTATATATTATACACAATTTATTCATTGAATCTCATATGCTAACTATAGCACTATTTTAATTTTTATCCTTCCAAAGCAAATATTTTATTTTCGAAATGTTGAATATTTGAGTGGAGCTTATGAAATAGAATTTATTCGAAAAAAAAATTCAGAACAGGAAAATATACATATTTAAAAATATTATTCCTGAGAGTGCAATAAATTAACACAATGAATGAGATTGAATTCTCGCTTAACTCTTGGTGAAACATAATTGAATATTAAAATAAATTAAACTCTTGGCTCAATGTTTCACGATTTGAAACATGAATGAAATCGTTTTTGTTTTTTTTAATATGATGTTAATTAAATAAATTCAATCATTTCCTAATTCACTTTTTGCATTATATACTCAGATATTAAGAATAAAAATTTTTTCATTGAAATAAAATTTCTCAAGTAATCCTCATCTAAATATTTTCAGTTTTCGGAAGAGAAAGATTATTCTGAAATTGTATTTCCAATCTTAGTTATCATAATTAATCAAAATTTTTTTTTATAACTGTTGAAATCAAATTTTAAAAGAGACAAAACTAGAATCATTATTTTTGACGTAGAGATTAACGCCCTTACCGAATATTGTATATCCAAAGAAGCTTTCTGTATGTAAATATTCCTATAGTTCTACCTAGATAATGTAGATGGCGGTAGCGATAAACCTCAAGAACGTCCACGAAGGTAACTACCGCTTCATTTTTCACCCATATATTTACAACATGGCCGAAAATCACAGTCACAGTGATTTCAAATATGTAGTCACAGGTGTGATTCGTGATTTCCAAATCAAAGTGATTAAATCACCGTGAAGTGAAATATCGCTCATCTCTAAAATGAATGTGAAGATTGAATCGGGCGGCAAAGACGCGATCGGCTATGCTCGGGAACATTCGTTTTAGGTTGGAATTGTTTGAATTACATATTGGATAAGTTCACAACTCGTATCGAAACCTAGACTTATTATATGAATTTTCATATTCTTCATTTTTCACATAGATTTTGGTTAATAAAAGTGATTCGAAATGAATATTCCGACGAGAAAAAAAAAGATTCAAAGTTCAATGAGCAAACTGAAAGCTTTATGTTAACACAATTTAATTTCTTCGTATGTAATGTTTTCGAACGATCATTTTGAACTGATTCGGTTAGATTTTGTTAGAAATATTATAGCTACTTATACCAAGATCAAAATTATCATACGTCATCTCATACACCGTACTCATTGAGGGATTTTCAAATATCTATTACAATTTTTAGAAAACTTTTGACAAATCTGAACAATCTTTGGACATCGATGTTCAAAGCAAGAACATCGATGTTTTTACATCGATGTTCGGTATTCGATAAATATCGAACATCGATGTTGGGCTTTCGATTATGACATCGATGTCAACATCGATGTTTTTCTAACATCGATCATCCCTAGTATGCAGTTTCCTTCCAACGATCGGATGTAAACGTACAGCCGAACAATGTTGCCGACGATAAGAAATTTTTAGTAAAAAGTCATTAAAAATAGATATTCAACCTTCAAATGTATACATTTTCTGACATTCCAGGTTTTTAAGTGGAAATCTGTCAACATCATAAAACAATTTCATGCGAGTGGCAACGAAAGTTTTAGAATTTGATGTTTGAAAGAAACGAAAGCACTGAAATGATTTGAATGTGAAGATTGAATCGGGCGGCAAGGACGCGATCGGCTATGCTCGGGAACATTCGTTTTGGGTTTGAATTATATATTGAATAAGTTCAACACATATCGAAACCTACATTAATTATAGAAATTATCATATTCTTTATTTTTCACATTGATTTCAAATAACAAAAGTGATTAGTAATAAATATTTCGAAGGAATGAAAAGATTTACAGTCGATTCAGCTAACGCTAAGCTTTCATGTTGAAACAATTTCAATTTTCGAATGTAATATTTTAGAATGATCATTTTTATTAATTTAGGTTTCGTTGAAAATTAACACTTCGTCTGAAAAAAACAATAAGACATTCGTGAAGAGGAAAAATAGAAATGTATTGTGAAGAAGAAAATATATAATTGTCTTTTACGATTAACTACAAAATAATCACTCTTTATAATTTCTTTCAATTAACTAAATTTATTACTAGAATTCATGAACCAATGAAAAATCGGGAAGTTAATGAAAGGAAAATTATTATGAAGCTAATTTATCATAATTAAAAACGAAGACATTATAAATATCTCATCATATAGTCATAATATTTCAATTTGAATAGTTGTAACAATTGAATTATTGTAAACATTATTCGTAAGTTCCAAATATTAAATTTATAAGAGTCAAAAATTCATTTATCTCTTCTTTTGGGTGATGTTTGATATTTATTCAAAATATTATTGCTACTTATACTAATGACCAAGATCAAAATTATCATATATCATCTCATACACCGTACTCATTGAGGGATTTTCAAATATCTATTACAATTTTTCGAAAACTTTTGGCAAATCTGAACAACCAGTAATCGCAAATTCATCTTAAAATCTTCTAGAAGAGAAACAGTCTGCACTTGCCTTAAAACGATCGCATGAAAACGTCCAGTCGAACAATGTTGCCGGCGATAAAAAAATTCTACTGAAAAGTCATTAAAAATGGTTATACAACCTTCAAATGTTCATATACATTTTCTCACAATCAAGGTTTTAACGTGGAAATCTGTCAACATCGCAAAAATATCACATGCGAGTGGCAACGAAGGTTTTACAATTTGATGTTTGAAATGAACGAAAGATTTTCTGATAGAAATGAAATGTTTTGACTGTGCAGATTGAATCGGGCGGTCAGAAAGCGTTCGGCTCTGCTCGGGAGTGTTCGTGTCAGGTAAGAATTGTTTAAATTCTTGGATCAACTCAACAGAAATTTCTAGTATTTTAAATTTTTCACGAATATTTCGACTATTTAAAATGATTTCAATGAAATATTCCAACGGGAATAAAGGATTCACAGTTAATTTACCAACCGGAAAACTTTTATGTTAAAATGATTTCATTATTTCTTATGTTCCATTTTGATCTGATAACAATTATTATTATGAAGCTAATTTATCATAATTAAAAACGAAGATATTATAAATATTTCATCATATAGTCATAATATTTCAATTTGAATAGTTTTAACATTAAATAATAGTAAATATTATTCATAAGTTACAAAAATTGAATTTATAAGAATTAAAAAATTCATTTATCACTTTTTTTGGGAATAGAATGTTTAATATTCATTTAAAATATTATTGCTACTCATTTTAAAGTGGAGATCTGTCAACGTCACAAAACAATCACATGCAAGTGGCAACGAAGGTTTTACAATTTGATGTTTGAAATGAACGAAAGATTTTCTGATAGAACTGAAATGATTTGAATGTGCAGATTGAATCGGGCAGCAGGAAGCGTTCGGCTTTGCTCGGGAGTGTTCGTGTTAGGTTAGAATTATTTGAATTCTTCGATCAACTCAACAGAAATGGGGAAACCTACATTTCTTAAAGGGCTTTCTGGTATTTTTAGTTTTTCACAAATATTTTGACTATCTAAAACGATTTTAATAAAATATTCCAACGGAAATAAAGGATTCACAGTTAATTTACCAACCGATTTTAATGTTTTCATTATTTCTTATGTAGCATTTTGGAATAATCATTTTGATCTGATAACGCAATATTTTGTTGAAAATTGATATTTTGAGTGAAGAAACTAACAAAATATTTCATCAGGAGGAATAATACAAAGTAGAAGATTAGAAAATAAAAAAAACGGCAAAATAAACACTAACAACAGTAACTGAAATTTCACTGAACTTACTACTGAAATTAATAAATGAAAAACCTGCAAGTAATGAACCAAATTCAGATTCATCAATTTCAAATTTCATTCAATGTCTCATTAATACTTTACGAATATATATATTTTCACAGTATATCTAGAAAAGATCATTTGGATCTAAAGTAGGACATTATTATACTAGGTGTCGTTTAGATTTCAATTTAATATTTGAATAATAAGTCAGGACTCTATTCACATTTTGTTTGAACAATACATCACAATTACATATTTTGAATTAGTAAGGTTCTCTGAATATTCAAGAATATTTGATATTTATTCAAAATATTGTTGCTACTCGTACTAATAAACAAGATCAATATTATCATATACTTATCGCTTTATACACCGTACTCATTGATGAATTTTCAAATATCTCCTACAATTTTTCGAAAACTTTTGACAAATCTGAACAACCAGCAATCGTAAATTCATCTCAAAATCCTCCACAAGAGAAAACGCAGACTGCAGTGTCATTCGAACGATCGCTGTTATGTCCAGTCAAACAATGTTGCCGGCTATGAAAAAATTCTACTGAAAAGTCATTAAAAATGGATATTTAACCTTCAAATGTTCATATACATTTTCTCACAATCAAGGTTTCAACGTGGAAATCTGTCAACGTCACAAAACAATGACGTGCGAGTGACAACGAAGGTTTTACAATTTGATGTTCGAAAGAAGCGAAAGTTTTTCTGATCAAACTGAAATGTTTTGAACGTGAAGATTGAATCGGGCGGGCTGGAAGAGATCGGCTCTGCTCGAGATCATTCGTGTTAGGTTAGGTCTGAATTCTTGAATAAACTCAACACGACATGGAAACTTGCAGATCTTATAAAGATTTATCGTATTTATCAATTTTGATTATTTTGAGTGATTAGAAAGAAATTTTCTGAAGGGAATAAAAATATTGACAGCTTATTCAGCGACCGTAAAGCTTTTATATAAATCATATTATTTTATTTGACAATTATATTATTTGGAATGCAGTATTTTCGAATGATTATTTCAATATGATTATGCAAGATTTTGTTGAGAATTAATATTTTGGCAGAAGAACAATACAAAATAGTTCAGTAGAAGGAAAAATACAAACTTGGAGATTAGAAAATATAAAAGCGACGAAATAAATACTAACAACGTATAATGAAAATTGAATGAACTTACTAATGAAATAAATAAATTTATGGAAATCGAAATTAATGAACCGAATTCATTGAAAAAATGAATCATCAATTATGAAAATTTTTCCAAACATTCCTTCATACTTTTATCAAAATATTTTGAATATTCTGGATTCGTCAGTCAGTTTGTAATAATGTAAAGTATTATAGAAAAAAATACATTTTTTTCTTATACATATTAAGTCCGTTTATTCAAACAATTTGAATTTTTTATCAATATGCTTGAAAATGTAGTAATACTACGAAACGGCAGTCACAAAATAATAAATGATAGAAAACAAACTGTATTTTCTCTATAACCAAATATTTCAATTTGACTAATCTCAACACAAAATTATTGTAAGCATTCAAAAATCAAATTGATTAATTGAAATTAATTCATTCTATTTTCTGAGAAAAGAATATTTGATATTTGTAATAATATTGCTAATACAATTGATTATTATTGATAATACAGTATCAAACTTATCAGATACCATTTCAAACATCTTAGCTTAGTCATTAACGATTTTTCGGAACAACCAGCAATCTTAAATTCATCTTCAAATCGCCAAGAAGAGAAAATGCAGTCTGCAGTTTCATTCAAGCCATCGCTATAAACGTCCAGTCCAACAATGTTGCCGGCTATAAAAAAATTCTACTGAAATGCCATTAAAAATGGATATTCAACCTTCAAATGTTCATATACATTTTCTCACAATCAAGGTTTTAACGTGAAAATCTGTCAACGTCACAAAACAATCACATGCGAGTGGCAAGGAAGGTTTTAGAATTTGATGTTTGAAAGAAACGAAAGCTTTTCTGATAGAACTGAAATGATTTGAGTTTGAAGATTGAATCGGGCGGACTGGGAGAGTTCGGCTATGCTCGGGAACATTCGTTTTAGGTTGGAATTGTTTGAATTACCTATTGGATAAGTATAACTCGTATCGAAACCTCGACTAATTATATGAATTCTCATATTCTTTATTTATCACATAGATTTTGATTAACAAAAGTGATTCGAAATGAATAATCCGGCAGGAAAAAAAAGATTCAAAGTCCAATGAGCAAACTGAAAGCTTTATGTTAAAACAATTTTATTTTTTCGTATGTGATGTTTTCGAACTATCATTTTGAACTGGTTTGGTAAGATTTTGTTAGAAATTCAGATTACGTCTGAAGACACAGAAGATAACAAGAAGAAATGTAGATAAAAAATAGAAAAGTATTGGAAAGTATGAAATATAAAATTGTCTCTGTGATAAAATATCACATATTCTAATTTTTCAATTAACCAAATTTCATGAAAAAATTCATAAACAATGAAATCTCGAAAACTAATGAAACGAAATTCATTAGAAAGTTTATCAAAAGATTGTTCAAAAAATCATTTATTTCATTTTTTGGAAATAGAATGTTTGATATTCATTCAAAATATTATTGCTACTCGTACTCATAAACAAAATCAAAATTATCATGTATTATCTCATATATTGGACTCTTTGAGGAATTTTCTAATATCATTTACAATTTTTAGAAAAAATTGACAAATATGAACAACCGTTGAATTGAACACAACCGACAAAACAAAATATGAGCAATCGTAAATTCATCTCATTATCCTCCAGAAGACAAAACGCAGTATGCAGTTTCCTTCCAACGATCGGATGTAAACGTACAGCCGAACAATGTTGCCGACGATAAGAAATTTTTAGTAAAAAGTCATTAAAAATAGATATTCAACCTTCAAATGTATACATTTTCTGACATTCCAGGTTTTTAAGTGGAAATCTGTCAACTTCATAAAACAATTTCATGCGAGTGGCAACGAAAGTTTTAGAATTTGATGTTTGAAAGAAACGAAAGCACTGAAATGATTTGAATGTGAAGATTGAATCGGGCGGCAAGGACGCGATCGGCTATGCTCGGGAACATTCGTTTTGGGTTTGAATTATATATTGAATAAGTTCAACACATATCGAAACCTACATTAATTATAGAAATTATCATATTCTTTATTTTTCACATTGATTTCAAATAACAAAAGTGATTAGTAATAAATATTTCGAAGGAATGAAAAGATTTACAGTCGATTCAGCTAACGCTAAGCTTTTATGTTGAAACAATTTCAATTTTCGAAAGTAATATTTTAGAATGATCATTTTTATTAATTTAGGTTTCGTTGAAAATTAACACTTCGTCTGAAAAAAACAATAAGACATTCGTGAAGAGGGAAAAATAGAAATGTATTGTAAAGAAGAAAATATATAATCGTCTTTTACGATTAACTACAAAATAATCACTCTTTATAATTTCTTTCAATTAACTAAATTTATTACTAGAATTCATGAACCAATGAAAAATCGGAAGTTAATGAAAGGAAAATTATTATGAAGCTAATTTATCATAATTAAAAACGAAGACATTATAAATATCTCATCATATAGTCATAATATTTCAATTTGAATAGTTGTAACAATTGAATTATTTTAAACATTATTCGTAAGTTCCAAATATTAAATTTATAAGAGTCAAAAATTCATTTATCTCTTCTTTTGGGTGATGTTTGATATTTATTCAAAATATTATTGCTACTTATACTAATGACCAAGATCAAAATTATCATATATCATCTCATACACCGTACTCATTGAGGGATTTTCAAATATCTATTACAATTTTTCGAAAACTTTTGGCAAATCTGAACAACCAGTAATCGCAAATTCATCTTAAAATCTTCTAGAAGAGAAACAGTCTGCAGTTTCCTTCCAACGATCGCATGCAAACGTCCAGTCGTACAATGTTGCCGGCGATAAAAATTTTTTACTGAAAAGTCATTAAAAATGGTTATTCAACCTTCAAATGTACTCATACATTTTCTCACATTTAAGGTTTTAAAGTGGAGATCTGTCAACGTCACAAAACAATCACATGCAAGTGGCAACGAAGGTTTTACAATTTGATGTTTGAAATGAACGAAAGATTTTCTGATAGAACTGAAATGATTTGAATGTGCAGATTGAATCGGGCAGCAGGAAGCGTTCGGCTTTGCTCGGGAGTGTTCGTGTTAGGTTAGAATTATTTGAATTCTTCGATCAACTCAACAGAAATGGGGAAACCTACATTTCTTAAAGGGCTTTCTGGTATTTTTAGTTTTTCACAAATATTTTGACTATCTAAAACGATTTTAATAAAATATTCCAACGGAAATAAAGGATTCACAGTTAATTTACCAACCGATTTTAATGTTTTCATTATTTCTTATGTAGCATTTTGGAATAATCATTTTGATCTGATAACGCAATATTTTGTTGAAAATTGATATTTTGAGTGAAGAAACTAACAAAATATTTCATCAGGAGGAATAATACAAAGTAGAAGATTAGAAAATAAAAAAAACGGCAAAATAAACACTAACAACAGTAACTGAAATTTCACTGAACTTACTACTGAAATTAATAAATGAAAAACCTGCAAGTAATGAACCAAATTCAGATTCATCAATTTCAAATTTCATTCAATGTCTCATTAATACTTTACGAATATATATATTTTCACAGTATATCTAGAAAAGATCATTTGGATCTAAAGTAGGACATTATTATACTAGGTGTCGTTTAGATTTCAATTTAATATTTGAATAATAAGTCAGGACTCTATTCACATTTTGTTTGAACAATACATCACAATTACATATTTTGAATTAGTAAGGTTCTCTGAATATTCAAGAATATTTGATATTTATTCAAAATATTGTTGCTACTCGTACTAATAAACAAGATCAATATTATCATATACTTATCGCTTTATACACCGTACTCATTGATGAATTTTCAAATATCTCCTACAATTTTTCGAAAACTTTTGACAAATCTGAACAACCAGCAATCGTAAATTCATCTCAAAATCCTCCACAAGAGAAAACGCAGACTGCAGTGTCATTCGAACGATCGCTGTTATGTCCAGTCAAACAATGTTGCCGGCTATGAAAAAATTCTACTGAAAAGTCATTAAAAATGGATATTTAACCTTCAAATGTTCATATACATTTTCTCACAATCAAGGTTTCAACGTGGAAATCTGTCAACGTCACAAAACAATGACGTGCGAGTGACAACGAAGGTTTTACAATTTGATGTTCGAAAGAAGCGAAAGTTTTTCTGATCAAACTGAAATGTTTTGAACGTGAAGATTGAATCGGGCGGGCTGGAAGAGATCGGCTCTGCTCGAGATCATTCGTGTTAGGTTAGGTCTGAATTCTTGAATAAACTCAACACGACATGGAAACTTGCAGATCTTATAAAGATTTATCGTATTTATCAATTTTGATTATTTTGAGTGATTAGAAAGAAATTTTCTGAAGGGAATAAAAATATTGACAGCTTATTCAGCGACCGTAAAGCTTTTATATAAACCATATTATTTTATTTGACAATTATATTATTTGGAATGCAGTATTTTCGAATGATTATTTCAATATGATTATGCAAGATTTTGTTGAGAATTAATATTTTGGCAGAAGAACAATACAAAATAGTTCAGTAGAAGGAAAAATACAAACTTGGAGATTAGAAAATATAAAAGCGACGAAATAAATACTAACAACGTATAATGAAAATTGAATGAACTTACTAATGAAATAAATAAATTTATGGAAATCGAAATTAATGAACCGAATTCATTGAAAAAATGAATCATCAATTATGAAAATTTTTCCAAACATTCCTTCATACTTTTATCAAAATATTTTGAATATTCTGGATTCGTCAGTCAGTTTGTAATAATGTAAAGTATTATAGAAAAAAATACATTTTTTTCTTATACATATTAAGTCCGTTTATTCAAACAATTTGAATTTTTTTATCAATATGCTTGAAAATGTAGTAATACTACGAAACGGCAGTCACAAAATAATAAATGATAGAAAACAAACTGTATTTTCTCTATAACCAAATATTTCAATTTGACTAATCTCAACACAAAATTATTGTAAGCATTCAAAAATCAAATTGATTAATTGAAATTAATTCATTCTATTTTCTGAGAAAAGAATATTTGATATTTGTAATAATATTGCTAATACAATTGATTATTATTGATAATACAGTATCAAAATTATCAGATACCATTTCAAACATCTTAGCTTAGTCATTAACGATTTTTCGGAACAACCAGCAATCTTAAATTCATCTTCAAATCGCCAAGAAGAGAAAATGCAGTCTGCAGTTTCATTCAAGCCATCGCTATAAACGTCCAGTCCAACAATGTTGCCGGCTATAAAAAAATTCTACTGAAATGCCATTAAAAATGGATATTCAACCTTCAAATGTTCATATACATTTTCTCACAATCAAGGTTTTAACGTGAAAATCTGTCAACGTCACAAAACAATCACATGCGAGTGGCAAGGAAGGTTTTAGAATTTGATGTTTGAAAGAAACGAAAGCTTTTCTGATAGAACTGAAATGATTTGAGTTTGAAGATTGAATCGGGCGGACTGGGAGAGTTCGGCTATGCTCGGGAACATTCGTTTTAGGTTGGAATTGTTTGAATTACCTATTGGATAAGTATAACTCGTATCGAAACCTCGACTAATTATATGAATTCTCATATTCTTTATTTATCACATAGATTTTGATTAACAAAAGTGATTCGAAATGAATAATCCGGCAGGAAAAAAAGATTCAAAGTCCAATGAGCAAACTGAAAGCTTTATGTTAAAACAATTTTATTTTTTCGTATGTGATGTTTTCGAACTATCATTTTGAACTGGTTTGGTAAGATTTTGTTAGAAATTCAGATTACGTCTGAAGACACAGAAGATAACAAGAAGAAATGTAGATAAAAAATAGAAAAGTATTGGAAAGTATGAAATATAAAATTGTCTCTGTGATAAAATATCACATATTCTAATTTTTTCAATTAACCAAATTTCATGAAAAAATTCATAAACAATGAAATCTCGAAAACTAATGAAACGAAATTCATTAGAAAGTTTATCAAAAGATTGTTCAAAAAATCATTTATTTCATTTTTTGGAAATAGAATGTTTGATATTCATTCAAAATATTATTGCTACTCGTACTCATAAACAAAATCAAAATTATCATGTATTATCTCATATATTGGACTCTTTGAGGAATTTTCTAATATCATTTACAATTTTTAGAAAAAATTGACAAATATGAACAACCGTTGAATTGAACACAACCGACAAAACAAAATATGAGCAATCGTAAATTCATCTCATTATCCTCCAGAAGACAAAACGCAGTATGCAGTTTCCTTCCAACGATCGGATGTAAACGTACAGCCGAACAATGTTGCCGACGATAAGAAATTTTTAGTAAAAAGTCATTAAAAATAGATATTCAACCTTCAAATGTATACATTTTCTGACATTCCAGGTTTTTAAGTGGAAATCTGTCAACTTCATAAAACAATTTCATGCGAGTGGCAACGAAAGTTTTAGAATTTGATGTTTGAAAGAAACGAAAGCACTGAAATGATTTGAATGTGAAGATTGAATCGGGCGGCAAGGACGCGATCGGCTATGCTCGGGAACATTCGTTTTGGGTTTGAATTATATATTGAATAAGTTCAACACATATCGAAACCTACATTAATTATAGAAATTATCATATTCTTTATTTTTCACATTGATTTCAAATAACAAAAGTGATTAGTAATAAATATTTCGAAGGAATGAAAAGATTTACAGTCGATTCAGCTAACGCTAAGCTTTTATGTTGAAACAATTTCAATTTTCGAAAGTAATATTTTAGAATGATCATTTTTATTAATTTAGGTTTCGTTGAAAATTAACACTTCGTCTGAAAAAAACAATAAGACATTCGTGAAGAGGGAAAAATAGAAATGTATTGTAAAGAAGAAAATATATAATCGTCTTTTACGATTAACTACAAAATAATCACTCTTTATAATTTCTTTCAATTAACTAAATTTATTACTAGAATTCATGAACCAATGAAAAATCGGAAGTTAATGAAAGGAAAATTATTATGAAGCTAATTTATCATAATTAAAAACGAAGACATTATAAATATCTCATCATATAGTCATAATATTTCAATTTGAATAGTTGTAACAATTGAATTATTTTAAACATTATTCGTAAGTTCCAAATATTAAATTTATAAGAGTCAAAAATTCATTTATCTCTTCTTTTGGGTGATGTTTGATATTTATTCAAAATATTATTGCTACTTATACTAATGACCAAGATCAAAATTATCATATATCATCTCATACACCGTACTCATTGAGGGATTTTCAAATATCTA
Source organism: Henosepilachna vigintioctopunctata (assembly GCA_030704895.1). Lineage (NCBI taxonomy): Eukaryota > Metazoa > Arthropoda > Insecta > Coleoptera > Coccinellidae > Henosepilachna > Henosepilachna vigintioctopunctata. The sequence continues at coordinate 4,716,740 of JARQZJ010000032.1, forward strand.
TTACAATTTTTCGAAAACTTTTGGCAAATCTGAACAACCAGTAATCGCAAATTCATCTTAAAATCTTCTAGAAGAGAAACAGTCTGCAGTTTCCTTCCAACGATCGCATGCAAACGTCCAGTCGTACAATGTTGCCGGCGATAAAAATTTTTACTGAAAAGTCATTAAAAATGGTTATTCAACCTTCAAATGTACTCATACATTTTCTCACATTTAAGGTTTTAAAGTGGAGATCTGTCAACGTCACAAAACAATCACATGCAAGTGGCAACGAAGGTTTTACAATTTGATGTTTGAAATGAACGAAAGATTTTCTGATAGAACTGAAATGATTTGAATGTGCAGATTGAATCGGGCAGCAGGAAGCGTTCGGCTTTGCTCGGGAGTGTTCGTGTTAGGTTAGAATTATTTGAATTCTTCGATCAACTCAACAGAAATGGGGAAACCTACATTTCTTAAAGGGCTTTCTGGTATTTTTAGTTTTTCACAAATATTTTGACTATCTAAAACGATTTTAATAAAATATTCCAACGGAAATAAAGGATTCACAGTTAATTTACCAACCGATTTTAATGTTTTCATTATTTCTTATGTAGCATTTTGGAATAATCATTTTGATCTGATAACGCAATATTTTGTTGAAAATTGATATTTTGAGTGAAGAAACTAACAAAATATTTCATCAGGAGGAATAATACAAAGTAGAAGATTAGAAAATAAAAAAACGGCAAAATAAACACTAACAACAGTAACTGAAATTTCACTGAACTTACTACTGAAATTAATAAATGAAAAACCTGCAAGTAATGAACCAAATTCAGATTCATCAATTTCAAATTTCATTCAATGTCTCATTAATACTTTACGAATATATATATTTTCACAGTATATCTAGAAAAGATCATTTGGATCTAAAGTAGGACATTATTATACTAGGTGTCGTTTAGATTTCAATTTAATATTTGAATAATAAGTCAGGACTCTATTCACATTTTGTTTGAACAATACATCACAATTACATATTTTGAATTAGTAAGGTTCTCTGAATATTCAAGAATATTTGATATTTATTCAAAATATTGTTGCTACTCGTACTAATAAACAAGATCAATATTATCATATACTTATCGCTTTATACACCGTACTCATTGATGAATTTTCAAATATCTCCTACAATTTTTCGAAAACTTTTGACAAATCTGAACAACCAGCAATCGTAAATTCATCTCAAAATCCTCCAGAAGAGAAAACGCAGACTGCAGTTTCATTCGAACGATCGCTGTTATGTCCAGTCAAACAATGTTGCCGGCTATGAAAAAATTCTACTGAAAAGTCATTAAAAATGGATATTTAACCTTCAAATGTTCATATACATTTTCTCACAATCAAGGTTTCAACGTGGAAATCTGTCAACGTCACAAAACAATGACGTGCGAGTGACAACGAAGGTTTTACAATTTGATGTTCGAAAGAAGCGAAAGTTTTTCTGATCAAACTGAAATGTTTTGAACGTGAAGATTGAATCGGGCGGGCTGGAAGAGATCGGCTCTGCTCGGGATCATTCGTGTTAGGTTAGGTCTGAATTCTTGAATAAACTCAACACGACATGGAAACTTGCAGATCTTATAAAGATTTATCGTATTTATCAATTTTTATTATTTTGAGTGATTAGAAAGAAATTTTCTGAAGGGAATAAAAATATTGACAGCTTATTCAGCGACCGTAAAGCTTTTATATAAATTATATTATTTTATTTGACAATTATATTATTTGGAATGCAGTATTTTCGAATGATTATTTCAATATGATTATGCAAGATTTTGTTGAGAGTTAATATTTTGGCAGAAGAACAATACAAAATAGTTCAGTAGAAGGAAAAATACAAACTTGGAGATTTGAAAATATAAAAGCGACGAAATAAATACTAACAACGTATAATGAAAATTGAATGAACTTACTAATGAAATAAATAAATTTATGAAAATCGAAATTAATGAACAGAATTCATTGAAAAAATGAATCATCAATTATGAAAATTTTTCCAAACATTCCTTCATACTTTTATCAAAATATTTTGAATATTCTGGATTCGTCAGTCAGTTTGTAATAATGTAAAGTATTATAGAAAAAAATACATTTTTTTTCTTATACATATTAAGTCCGTTTATTCAAACAATTTGAATTTTTTTATCAATATGCTTGAAAATGTAGTAATACTACGAAACGGCAGTCACAAAATAATAAATGATAGAAAACAAACTGTATTTTCTCTATAACCAAATATTTCAATTTGACTAATCTCAACACAAAATTATTGTAAGCATTCAAAAATCAAATTGATTAATTGAAATTAATTCATTCTATTTTCTGAGAAAAGAATATTTGATATTTGTAATAATATTGCTAATACAATTGATTATTATTGATAATACAGTATCAAAATTATCAGATACCATTTCAAACATCTTAGCTTAGTCATTAACGATTTTTCGGAACAACCAGCAATCTTAAATTCATCTTCAAATCGCCAAGAAGAGAAAATGCAGTCTGCAGTTTCTTTCAAGCCATCGCTATAAACGTCCAGTCCAACAATGTTGCCGGCTATAAAAAATTCTACTGAAATGTCATTAAAAATGGATATTCAACCTTCAAATGTTCATATACATTTTCTCACAATCAAGGTTTTAACGTGAAAATCTGTCAACGTCACAAAACAATCACATGCGAGTGGCAAGGAAGGTTTTAGAATTTGATGTTTGAAAGAAACGAAAGCTTTTCTCATAGAACTGAAATGAAATGAATGTGAAGATTGAATCGGGCGGCAAAGACGCGATCGGCTATGCTCGGGAACATTCGTTTTAGGTTGGAATTGTTTGAATTACATATTGGATAAGTTCACAACTCGTATCGAAACCTAGACTGATTATATGAATTTTTATATTCTTCATTTTTCACATAGATTTTGGTTAACAAAAGTGATTCGAAATGAATATTCCGACGAGAAAAAAAAAGATTCAAAGTTCAATGAGCAAACTGAAAGCTTTATGTTAAAACAATTTAATTTTTTCGTATGTAATGTTTTCGAACGATCATTTTGAACTGATTCGGTAAGATTTTGTTAGAAATTGAGATTTTGTCTGAAGAAAACAAAACGAAATGTAGAAAAAAAATAAAAAAGTATTGGAAAGTATGAAATATAAAATTGTCTCTTACGATTAACGATAAAATATCACATATTTTAATTTTTCCAATTAACCAAATTTTATGAAAAAATTCATAAACAATGAAATCTCGAAAACAAATGAAACGAAATTCATTAGAAAGTTTATCAAAAGATTGTTCAAAAAATCATTTATTTCATTTTTTGGGAATAGAATGTTTGATATTCATTTAAAATATTATTGCTACTCGTACTCATAAACAAAATCAAAATTATCATGTATTATCTCATATATTGGACTCTTTGAGGAATTTTCTAATATCATTTACAATTTTTAGAAAAAATTGACAAATATAAACAACCAGCAATCGTAAATTCATCTCATAATTCTCCATAAGACAAAACGCAGTATGCAGTTTCCTTCCAACGATCGCATGTAAACATACAGCCGAACAATGTTGCCGACGATGAGAAATTTTTAGTAAAAAGTCATTGAAAATAGATATTTAACCTTCAAATGTATACATTTTCTGACATTCCAGGTTTTTAAGTGGAAATCTGTCAACATCATAAAACAATCACATGCGAGTGGCAACGAAGGTTTTACAATTTGATGTTGAAAGAAACGAAAGCACTGAAATGATTTTTTTTTTTTTTTTTTTTTTTTTTTTTTTATTTCAAAGTTTATTGTCGCATCAACCATAAGGGTTATTAGCGACGGTACAGTGTTTCAAATACAGTAATATAGATTGGTTAACCTAAGGAACCTAATTAAATTGTTAACATTGCTCAAGCTGAGAATATTCGATAACGATCCGGTTATGCCACATGATATTCTTTCATTACTGAATTTAATACAATTTATTAGTAAATGTTCTACTGTTAAATCTTCATCACAAACTTCGCACCTAGGTTTATTTTCGCACTTCATCAGGTGATCGTGTGTAATTCGTGTGTGACCCAGTCGGAGGCGCGTCAACCTCACTTGAGATTGCCGACACTCCGATAGGTACTCCCACTTTTTAAAATTAACTTTCACTCTACTTAGTTTTGAAGGGTTTGTGAGCCATTCGGATTGCCAGGAATGTGTGATGATCTGCCTGATGGTATGCTGAAAGTCTGCAGGTGTTATTTGGTGGGAAGATTCTGCATTTTCGTCTGTTGTAGCTGATCGGGCATAGGTGTCCGCTTTTTCATTACCCTCGATGCCTATGTGAGATGGAATCCATATAATTACAACTTTTTTATGTGAATCGTTTGCTATATTCATTTCTACTTGGATGTCTGAGGCAATAGCATGTGTTGTGTATATATGTTTTATTGTATGAATAGAATTCAGGGAATCGGTAAATATGATGAAGTTGCAGTGATTCTGATTTAAGTTTATGAATTTGAAGGCCTTGTGAATTGCATACAGTTCTGCCGATAATATGCTTGTAGAATTTGGAAGGGAGTATGTGAAGTTTGAAGATTCAGTGATCACGGCAGCTCCTACCCCTGCTGATGTTTTTGATGCGTCCGTGTAAATATGTTGGTATTCAGGATATTCACTGAAATGATTTGAATGTGAAGATTGAATCGGGCGGCAAAGACGCGATCGGCTATGCTCGGGAACATTCGTTTTGGGTTTGAATTACATATTGAATAAGTTCAAATCATATCGAAACCTACATTAATTATAGAAATTATCATATTCTTTATTTTTCACATAGATTTACAGTCGACTCAGCTAACGCTAAGCTTTTATGTTGAAACAATTTCATTTTTCGAATGTAATATTTTGGAATGATCATTTTGATTAGTTTAGGTTTCGATGAAAATTAACACTTCGTCTGAAGAAAACAATAAGACATTCGTGTAGAAGGAAAAACAGAAATGTATTGTAAAGAAGAAAATATATAATTGTCTTTTACGATTAACTACAAATTAATCACTTATTATAATTTCTTTCAATTAACCAAATATATAACTAGAATTCATGAACCAATGAAATATCGGCAATTAATGAAGGAAAAAAAAATCATAATTAAAAACGAAGATATTATAAATATCTCATCATATAGTCATAATATTTCAATTTGAATAGTTGAAACAATTATATTATTGTAAACATTATCCATAAGTTCCAAAAATTGAATTTATAAGAGTTAAAAATTCATTTATCTCTTTTTGGGTGATGTTTGATATTTATTCAAAATATTATTGCTACTTATACTAATGACCAAGATCAAAATTATCATATATCATCTCATATACCGTACTCATTGAGGGATTTTCAAATATCTATCACAATTTTTAGAAAACTTTTGACAAATCTGAACAACCAGTAATCGCAAATTCACCTTAAAATCGCACAGAAGAGAAACAGTCTGCACTTGCCTTAAAACGATCGCATGAAAACGTCCAGTCGAACAATGTTGCCGGCAATAAAATAATTCTACTGTAAAGTCATTAAAAATGGATATTTAACTTTCAAATATTCATATACATTTTCTCACAATCAAGGTTTTAACGTGAAAATCTGTCAACGCCACAAAACAATCACATGCGAGTGGCAACGAAGGTTTTAGAATTTGATGTTTGAAAGAAGCGAAAATTATTCTGATCAAACTGAAATGTTTTGAACGTGAAGATTGAATCGGGCAGCAGGAAGCGTTCGGCTCTGCTCGGGAGCATTCGTGATAAACTCAACACGACTTGGAAACATGAAGATATGAAGATTTATCGTATTTTTCTATTTTGATTATTTTAAGTGATTAGAAAGACATTTTCTGAAAGGAATAAAAATATTCACAGCTTATTCAACGACCGTAAAACTTTTATACTAAGACAATTATATTCTTTGCAATGCAGTATTTTCGAATGATCATTTGAATCTGATTATGCAAGATTTTGTTGAGAATTAATATTTTGGCAAAGGAACACGATAAAATATTTCAGAAGAAGGAAAAATACAAACTTGAAGATTAGAAAATATAAAAATAGCTAAATAAATACTAACAACGTATAATGAAAATTGAATGAACTTACTAATGAAATAAATAAATTTATAAAAATCAAAGAAAATTAAGAAACCGAATTGATTAACAAAATAAGTCATGAATTATAAAACTTTTCTCAAATATTCCATCATACTTTTATCAAAATATTTTGAATATTGTAAATTCGTCAGTCAGTTTGTAATGGTGCAAAGTATTATAGAAAGAAATACACTTTTTTTCCTTACACATATCAAGTATACAAACAATTTGAATATCTTTATCAAAATGCTGGAAAATGTATTAATACTATGATATACTGGAGTCGCAAAATAATAAATATGTATATTGAAAAAAATCAAACTGTATTTTCTCCATAACAAAGTATTTCAATTTGAATTCTAAACATAAAATTATTGTAAACATTAGGCATTCAAACATTAAATTGATTGAGGTAAACCAAATTAATTCCTTTTTTTTTCTGGGAAAAGAATATTTGATATTTATTTAAAATAATATTGCTACTCGTACTAAGAAACAATATTATCAGATAACCTTCTTATACACCTCAGTCATTAACAATTCTTTTGAACAAGCAGCAATCCTAAAACCATCTTCAAATCGCCAAGAAGAGAACGCTGCAGTTTCCTTCAGGGATGGCATACAAACGTCAATCGAACAACGTTGTCGGAGAAAAAATTTTACTGAAAAGTCATTACAAATGGATATTATACCGTGAATGTACTAATACAATTTCTCACACTCCAGGTTTTAACGTGAAAATCTGACAACGTCACAAAACAATCACATGCGAGTGGCAACGAAGGTTTTAGAATTTGATATTCGAAAGAAACGAAAGCTTTTCTGATAGAACTGAAGTGGTTTGAATGGGAAGATTGAATCGGGCGGGTAGAAGCAATCGGCTCTGCTCGGGAGTGTTCGTTTTAGGTTAGAATTGTGGGAACTCTTGAATTAATCAGAGAAATGTATGTATTTTTTATTTTTCACAAATATTTTGATTATTAAAAGTGATACAAAGAAATTATTCTGAGAGAGAAAACTTTATAAATTAATTCAACGATCGCAAAGCTTTCATTTTAAAACGATTCAATTTTTCCGAACGTAATGTTTTCTAATAAGGCTCATTTTTATCCCATTATACAATATTTCATTGAAAATTAATATTATCGGCTGAAGAAAAGTTTTCAGCAGAATGAAAAATACAGAACAAAATAAACCCTAACAACGTAAACATATTGAAAACTGATTGAACCTACTAGTTTGTGATAATTCAAAATATTATAGAGAAAAATTAATTTTTTTTACTCGTAGGTATTATTAGTACCCACTTATTTCCAAACAATATCAATTTCTTTACTAATGTGCTTGAAAATGTAGTAATACTACGAAACTGCGGTCGTAAAAATAAATATATTGATAAAAACAAACTGTATTTCCTGTATGACAACACAGAAAAAATTAATATTTTTATTTGAATAGTCTCAACATCAAATTTTAGAACACATTTCTCATGAGTTATAAATTAAATTTACCATAATTGTTTTGAAAGCTGTATACTAATTAAGTAATTTTCGAATATCATTTGTGATTTTTCAAAAACATTTGGATAATCTGAACAATCAGATATCGTAAATTCATCTAAAATCGCCCAGAAGAGAAAACAAGGTGCAGTTTCATTTGAAGGATCGCATATAAATATCTTGTTGAACAATGTTGCCGGCTATAAAAAAATTCTACTGGAAAGTCATTAAAAATCCATATTTAACCTTCAAATGTTTATATACATCTTCTCACATTCAAGGTTCTAACGTGAAAACCTGTCAACGTCGCAAAACAATCGCATGCGAGTTGCAACGAAGGTTTTACAATTTGATGTTTGAAATTAACGAAAGCTTTTCTGATAGGATAGAACTGAAATGATTTGAATGTGCAGATTGAATCGGGCGGGCAGGAAGCGTTCGGCTCTACTCGGGAAGCATTCGTGTCAGGTTAGAATTGTTTGAATTCTCGAATAAACTCAACACGACATGGAAACTTGGAGATCTTATAAAGATTTCTCGTATTTTATTTTGATTATTTTAAGGGATTATAAAGAAATATTCTGAAGGGAATAAAAAGATTCACAGTTTATTCAGTGACCGTTGAGCTTTTATAAATTATAAGACAATTATATTATTTGAAATGTAGTATTTTCGAATGATCATTTTGATCTGATTTTGCAATATTTTGTTGAGAATTAATATTTTGGCAGAAGAACACGACAAAATATTTCAGAAGAATTTGAACATACGAATTTGATGATTAGAAAATATAAAAACGGTAAATAAATACTAACAACGTATAATGAAAATTGAATGAACTTACTATTGGAATAAATAAATTTATGAAAATCAAAATAAATGAACCAAATTGATTAAAAAAATGAGTCATGAATTGTGAAACATTTTCCAAATATTCCATCATACTTTATCAAAATATTTTGAATATTGTGAATTCGTCAGTCAGTTTGTAATGATGTATTACAGATAAAAATACACTTTTTTCTTAAACATATTAAATCCGTTTATTCAATCAATTTGAATTTTTTTATCAATTGTTTGAAAATGAGTAATACTACGAAACAGCAGTCAAAAAATATATAAAGTGATACAAAACAAACTGTATTTTCTCTATAACAAAATATTTCAATTTAAATAGTCTGACCACAAAAATATTGTAAACATTACTCAAAAATCAAATTGATTTTAATTCAAATTAATTCATTCTTTTTCTGAGAAAAGTATATTTCATATTTCAAATAATATTGCTATTCGTACTAAGAAACAATATCAAAATTATCAGATATCATATTTCATACATCTTAGCTTAGTCATTAACGATTTTCGGAACAACCAGCAATCGTGAATTCATCTTCAAATCGACAAGAAGAGAAAATGCAGTCTGCAGTTTCATTCCAAATAAACATCCAGTCCAACAATGTTCCGGCTATAAAAAAATTCTACTGAAATGTTAGAAAATGCATATTTAACCTTCAAATTTCTCACAATCAAGGTTTTAACGTGGAAATCTGTCAACGTCACAAAACAATGACAATGAAGGTTTTAGAATTTGATGTTTGAAAGAAGCGAAAGCTTTTCCGATAAAACAGAAATGTTTTGATTGTGAAGATTGAATCGGGCGGGTAAAAGCAGTCGGCTCTGCTCGGGAGCATTCGTGTCAGGTTAGAATTGTCTTAATTCTTGTATAAACTCAACACGAAATGGAAACTTGAAGATATAAAGATTTATCGTATTTTTCAATTTTGATTATTTTAAGTGATTAGAAAGAAATTTTCTGAAAGGAATAAAAATATTCACAGCTTATTCAACGACCGTAAAACTTTTATACTAAGACAATTATATTCTTTGCAATGCAGTATTTTCGAATGATCATTTGAATCTGATTATGCAAGATTTTGTTGAGAATTAATATTTTGGCAAAGGAACACGATAAAATATTTCAGAAGAAGGAAAAATACAAACTTGAAGATTAGAAAATATAAAAATAGCTAAATAAATACTAACAACGTATAATGAAAATTGAATGAACTTACTAATGAAATAAATAAATTTATAAAAATCAAAGAAAATTAAGAAACCGAATTGATTAACAAAATAAGTCATGAATTATAAAACTTTTCTCAAATATTCCATCATACTTTTATCAGAATATTTTGAATATTCTGGATTCGTCAGTCAGTTTGTAATAATGCAAAGTATTATAGAAAAAAATACATTTTTTTTCTTGTACATATAAGTCCTTTTAATCAGACACTTTGAATTTTTGTATCAATATGCTTGAAAATGTAGTAATACTAAGAAACGGCAGTCACAAAATAATAAATACAGTGATAGAAAACAAACTGTATTTTCTCTATAACCAAATATTTCAACTTGACTAATCTCAACACAAAATTATTGTAAGCATTCAAAAATCAAATTGATTTGAATGACCAAATTAATTCATTCTTTTTTCTGAGAAAAGAATATTTGATATTTGAAATAATATTGCTATTCGTACTAAAAAACAATATAAAAATTATCAGATACCATTTCAAACACCTTAGCTTAGTCATTAACGATTTTTCGGAAAAACCAGCAATCTTAAATTTATCTTCAAAACGCCAAGAAGAGAAAATGCAGTCTGCAGTTTCATTCAGGCGATTGCTATATACGTTCAGTCTAACAATGTTGCCGGCTATAAAAAAATTCTACTGAAAAGTCATTAAAAATGGATATTTAACCTTCAAATGTTCATATACATCTTCTGACAATCAAGGTTTTGACGTGAAAATCTGTCAACGCCACAAAACAATCACATGCGAGTGGCAAGGAAGGTTTTACAATTTGATGTTTGAAATTAACGAAAGCTTTTCTGATAGAACTGAAATGATTCGAGTTTGAAGATTGAATCGGGCAGGCTGGGAGCGTTCGGCTATGCTCGGGAACATTCGTTTTAGGTTGAAATTGTTTGAATTACATATTGGATAAGTTCAACTCGTATCGAAACCTAGACTAATTATATGAATTCTCATATTCTTTATTTTTCACATAGATTTTGATTAACAAAAGTGATTCGAAATGAATATTCCGACGAGAAAAAAAGATTCAAAGTTCAATGAGCAAACTGAAAGCTTAATGTTGAAACAATTTTATTTTTTCGTATGTGATGTTTTCGAACGATCATTTTGAACTGATTTGGTAAGATTTCATGAGAAATTAAGATTTCGTCTGAAGAAAACAAAAAGAAATGTAGAAAAAAAGTGTTGGAAAGTATGAAATATAAAATTGTCTCTTACGATTAACGATAAAATATCACATATTCTAATTTTTTCAATTAACCAAATTTCATGAAAAAATTCATAAACAGTGAAATCCCGAAAGCTTATGAAACGAAATTCATTAGAAAGTTTATCAAAAGATTGTTCAAAAATTCAATTATTTCATTTTTTGGTAATAGAATGTTTGATATTCATTTAAAATGTTATTGCTACTCGTACTCATAAACAAAATCAAAATTATCATGTATTATCTCATATATTGGACTCTTGAGGAATTCTCAAATATCATTCACAATTTTTCGAAAAAATTGACAAATATGAACAACCAGCAATCGTAAATTCATCTCATAATCCTCCAGAAGACAAAACGCAGTATGCAGTTTCCTTCCAACGATCGCATGTAAACGTACAGCCGAACAATGTTGCCGACGATAAGAAATTTTTAGCAAAAAGTCATTCAAAATAGATATTTAACCTTCAAATGTATAAATTTTCTGACATTCTAGGTTTTTATGTGGAAATCTGTCAACATCATAAAACAATCACATGCGAGTGGCAACGAAGGTTTTAGAATTTGATGTTTGAAAGAAACTAAAGCTTTTCTCATAGAACTGAAATGATTTGAGTTTGAAGATTGAATCGGGCGGGCTGGGAGCGTTCGGCTATGCTCGGGAACATTCGTTTTGGGTTTGAATTACATATTGAATAAGTTCAACATATATCGAAACATACATTAATAATAGAAGTTATCAAATTCTTTATTTTTCACATAGATTTTCATTAACAAAAGTGATTCGTAATGAATATTTCGAAGGAATGAAAAGATTTACAGTAGACTCAGTTAACGCTAAGCTTTTATGTTGAAACAATTTCATTTTTCGAATGTAATATTTTGGAATGATCATTTTGATTAGTTTAGGTTTCGATGAAAATTAACACTTCGCCTGAAGAAAACAATAAGACATTGGTGTAGAAGGAAAAACAGGAAAGTATTGTAAAGAAGAAAATATATAGTTGTCTTTTACGATTAACTACAAATTAATCAGTTATTATAATTTCTTTCAATTAACCAAATATATAACTAGAATTCATGAACCAATGAAATATCGGTAATTAATGAAGGATAAATTATTATGAAGCTAATGTATCATAATTAAAAACGAAGATATTATAAATATCTCATCATATAGTCATAATATTTCAATTTGAATAGTTGAAACAATTAAATTATTGTAAACATTATTCATAAATTCCAAAAATTGAATTTATAAGAGTTAAAAATTCATTTATCTCTTTTTGGGTGATGTTTGATATTTATTCAAAATATTATTGCTACTTATACTAATGACCAAGATCAAAATTATCATATATCATCTCATACACCGTACTCATTGAGGAATTTTCAAATATCTATTACAATTTTTCGAAAACTTTTGACAAATCTGAACAACCAGTAATCGCATATTCATCTTAAAATCTTCTAAAAGAGCAAACACAGTCTGCACTTCTATTGCCTTAAAACGATCGCATGAAAACGTCCAGTCCAACAATGTTGCCGGCGATAAAAAAATTCTACTAGAAAGTCATTAAAAATGGTTATACAACCTTCAAATGTTTATATACATCTTCTCACATTCAAGGTTTTAACGTGAAAACCTGTCAACGTCGCAAAACAATCACATGCGAGTGGTAACGAAGGTTTTAGAATTTGATGTTTGAAACGAACGAAAGATTTTCTAATGGCGGCTCTACACGTTAGCCAACATTTTGGCGAATGTATTAGCCAATACGTGTTGGCCATTGTGTAGAACGGGGGTTGGTGATCTATTTGGTAGGTATTCTCTAGGTACAATCTCTCGGCCAAAATCTTTGCCACAATGTTCGCCAACATGATGGCCATCGTGTAGAGCCGCCATAATAGAAATGAAATGTTTTTAATGTGCAGATTGAATCGGGCCGTCAGAAAGCGTTCGGCTCTGCTCGGGAGTGTTCGTGTCAGGTTAGAATTGTTTAAATTCTTGGATCAACTCAACAGAAATTTCTAGTATTTTAAATTTTTCACAAATATTTTGACTATTTAAAATGATTTCACTGAAATATTCCAACGGGTATAAAGGATTTACAGTTAATTTACCAACCGGATAACATTTATGTTAAAATGATTTCATTATTTCTTATGTTCCATTTTGATCTGATAACAATTATTATGAAGCTAATTTATCATAATTAAAAACGAAGATATTATAAATATTTCATCATATAGTCATAATATTTCAATTTGAATAGTTTTAACATTAAATAATTGTAAATATTATTCATAAGTTACAAAAATTGAATTTATAAGAATTAAAAAATTCATTTATCACTTTTTTTGGGAATAGAATGTTTAATATTCATTTAAAATATTATTGCTACTCATACCTACTAATAACCAATATCAAAATTATCATATATCATCGCATACACCGTACACATTGAGGAATTTTCAAATATCTTTTACAATTTTTCGAAAACCTTTGACAAATCTGAACAACCAGTAATCGCAAATTCATCTTAAAATCTTCTAGAAGATAAACAGTCTGCAGTTTCCTTCCAACGATCGCATGAAAACGTCCAGTCGTACAATGTTGCCGGCGATAAAAATATTTTACTGAAAAGTCATTAAAATTGGATATTTAACCTTCAAATGTTCATATACATTTTCTCACAATCAAGTTTTTAACGTAAAAATCTGTCAACGTCACAAAACAATCACATGCAAGTGGTAACGAAGGTTTTACAATTTGACGTTTGAAATGAACGAAAGATTTTCTGATAGAACTGAAATGATTTGAATGTGCAGATTGAATCGAGCAGCAGGAAGCGTTCGGCTTTGCTCGGGAGTGTTCGTGTTAGGTTAGAATTATTTGAATTCTTCGATCAACTCAACAGAAATGGGGAAACCTACATTTCTTAAAGGGCTTTCTGGTATTTTTAGTTTTTCACAAATATTTTGACTATCTAAAACGATTTTAATAAAATATTCCAACGGAAATAAAGGATTCACAGTTAATTTACCAACCGATTTTAATGTTTTCATTATTTCTTATGTAGCATTTTGGAATAATCATTTTGATCTGATAACGCAATATTTTGTTGAAAATTGATATTTTGAGTGAAGAAACTAACAAAATATTTCATCAGGAGGAATAATACAAAGTAGAAGATTAGAAAATAAAAAAACGGCAAAATAAACACTAACAACAGTAACTGAAATTTCACTGAACTTACTACTGAAATTAATAAATGAAAAACCTGCAAGTAATGAACCAAATTCAGTCTCATTAATTTCAAATTTCATTCAATGTCTCATTAATACTTTACGAATATATATATTTTCACAGTATATCTAGAAAAGATCATTTGGATCTAAAGTAGGACATTCTTCTACTAGGTGTCGTTTATAATTCAATTGAATATTTGAATAATAAGTCAGGACTCTATTCACATTTTGTTTGAACAATACATCACAATTACATATTTTGAATTAGTAAGGTTCTCTGAATATTCAGGAATATTTGATATTTATTCAAAATATTGTTGCTACTCGTACTAATAAACAAGATCAATATTATCATATACTTATCGTTTTATACACCGTACTCATTGATGAATTTTCAAATATCTCCTACAATTTTTCGAAAACTTTTGACAAATCTGAACAACCAGCAATCGTAAATTCATCTCAAAATCCTCCACAAGAGAAAACGCAGACTGCAGTGTCATTCGAACGATCGCTGTTATGTCCTGTCAAACAATGTTGCCGGCTATGAAAAAATTCTACTGAAAAGTCATTAAAAATGGATATTTAACCTTCAAATGTTCATATACATTTTCTCACAATCAAGGTTTCAACGTGGAAATCTGTCAACGTCACAAAACAATGACGTGCGAGTGACAACGTAGGTTTTACAATTTGATGTTCGAAAGAAGCGAAAGTTTTTCTGATCAAACTGAAATGTTTTGAACGTGAAGATTGAATCGGGCGGGCTGGAAGAGATCGGCTCTGCTCGGGATCATTCGTGTTAGGTTAGGTCTGAATTAGAGATGAGCGATCCAGTGATTTTTAAGTATCGGTGAACACAGTGACTGTGATTTGTAAATCACAGTGATTTTTAGTAGTGACTGCGATCACATTTTAGATTTCCATTGAAATAAACTAACCGTGTTTGAAGTCTTGAACTTTTTTTTATCTTCAAGACTTCCAATATACTAAATGTTCAGACAATATCAAATATACTGAAGGTATATTGACCTAAAATATATATTTATCTCAAAATGAAATGGTACAATTTATTCAAAAGTTCATTCTATAAATAATATAATTCTAATTTGAAATATTGAAATATTTTTTAATAATTTTTTTTCTCAATTTAATAAAATATAATCGTAGTATAATATAGCATGCTTCTTCTCTGAAAATATCATATTCAACATAGAAATGCTATTTTTACCTGCAATGTGTTTTTAGTAGTAATATAAGTATTAAAAAATTATGATTTCACAAAAAAAATAACAAAATACTATGGATAACGCCTATTAAAATTTTTAAATCATTCATATTTCATATACTTGAAAATTGTTAAATTATTGATTAAGTTAAGTGATTGAATGATTAGTAATGTACAAAGATAGTAACCCCATTCGTGTTCAAATCTATCGATAAAAAGTAGACCATTGAGCTAAACAAACAATATAACTAATCAGCTTTTGTCAAAGGTATAATATATAAATGTATAAAGTAAATATATCATATCAGAAATAATTTTTGTGGAAGAATGAAAAAGTTTGAAAATCATTTAATATAGCATGCTTCTTTTAACACACTTGAAATAAATATTTTTCGCCTGCAAATGACTAAAATTTTGCTTTTCACATAAAATATAATGTTCCTAAATAATAATCTAATAATGTAATAAATCCTAATAACATTAATAAACTGTTTTCAGGAAAAAAATTTCTATAAAAAAATTATGATTTCACAAAGAATCGAAAATTAAAAGAAATTACTGGGTGTAACATCTAAAGTTTCTTCTGTTTATTCATATTCCCAAAAATTATTTTATAATAGCAACTTGCGCGATCGCGACCAAAACTCAGATTGCTCATTCACGGCGATTGTAAATCACTGCGATTATATTTCACGGCGATTCTGAATCGCCGCGATTTTCAATCACGGCAATTTTGAATCACAGCGATTTTAAATCACAGCGATTTTAAATCACCGTGATTTTCAATCACGGCGATTGTGATTCACGGTGATTTAGAATCACAGCGATGTAGAATCACAGCGATTTTCAATCGCCGCGATTTTAAATCACCGCGATTTTAAATCACCGCGATTTTGAATCACGGCGATTTGACCCACGGCGATTCTGAATCAGTGTGATCTAAACTGTGAGTGAGTTTAAACTGCGATTGCGATCGGTGATCGAGGTTATATATTATACACAATTTATTCATTGAATCTCATTCAATGAATAAATAGTCTCATTCACGGCGATTGTAAATCACTGCGATTATATTTCACGGCGATTCTGAATCGCCGCGATTTTCAATCACGGCGATTTTGAATCACAGCGATTTTCAATCACGGCGATTTTGAATCACGGCGATTTTGAATCACAGCGATTTTAAATCACCGTGATTTTCAATCACAGCGATTGTGATTCACGGTGATTTAGAATCACAGCGATTTTCAATCGCCGCGATTTTAAATCACCGCGATTTTAAATCACCGCGATTTTAAATCACGGCGATTCTGAATCAGTGTGATCTAAACTGTGAGTGAATTTAACCTGCGATTGCGATCGGTGATCGAGGTTATATATTATACACAATTTATTCATTGAATCTTATATGCTAACTATAGCACTATTTTAATTTTTATTCTTCGAAAGCAAATATTTTATTTTCGAAATGTTGAATATTTGAGTGGAGCTTATGAAATAGAATTTATGCGAAAAAAAAATTCAGAACAGGAAAATATACATATTTAAAAATAATATTCCTGAGAGTGCAATAAATTAACACAATATGAAATTTTTGTTTTTTAAATAAAATATTTTTGATTGAAAAATTGAATTATTTTCTCTACGATGTTCTGAAGAGAGCTGCTTCCGTCGACATGATTGCGGACTATAACAATGATCTATTCATTTGTTTGTATTTTCTTCCGTATTAAACTTTCTTTTCATTTATATACATATAAATATCCAATAATCTCTTTATTAGATTATTTTTTATTATTATTTTTTAGCATTATTTTTATCTGTCTCATAACATGAATGAAATCGTTTTTGTTTTTTTTTAATGTGATGTTAATTAGATAATTCAATCATTTCCTAATTCAATTTTTGCATTATATACTCAGATATTAAGAATAAAAATTTTTTCATTGAAATAAAATTTCTCAAGTAATCCTCATCTAAATATATAATAAAAGAGAAAGATTATTCTGAAATTGTATTTCCAATCTTAGTTATCATTATTAATCAAAATTTTTTATAACTGTTGAAATCAAATTTTAAAAGAGACAAAACTAGAATCATTATTTTTGACGTAGAGATTAACGCCCTTTCCGAATATTGTATACCCAAAGAAGCTTTCTGTATTTAAATATTCCTATAGTTCTAACTAGATAATGTAGATGGCGGTAGCGATAAACCTCACGAACGTCCACGAAGCTACCTACCGCTTCATTTTTCACCCATATATTTACAACATGGTCGAAAATCACAGTCACAGTGATTTCAAATATGTAGTCACAGGTGTGATTCGTGATTTCCAAATCACAGTGATTAAATCACTGTGAAGTGAAATATCGCTCATCTCTAATATCAAGTAATTGTTCGAAACAAATACGCCACATTAATCGATTTTTCGACAATTTCTACCAAAGTTGTCATCTTAGATTCTATAGTTGGTTTGTTTGCTACTATCTTTCACATGGCTCAGGTGTCTCAAATAAAGTACTCAATTAGAATCGAATGAGTCAGTTCAGTTGAATACAAAAATGATTAATAGTGTTGAAATCGAAATATAATGAGAACTATTCATCAGACTTTGAAATGTTTTAGGAGAATATTCGACGATAGAGTCAATATTGCGTGTTGTGCCATCTTCTAAAATTAAAATCAACCGTTCCGTTATTCGATAGGGATCTTCTGCGTAAGATGTCGGTAACTGTCGTCTAGTTGAGCACACTGTTCGGAAGAGGGCGCAGGGTGCATGGATTATTCCAGTTAATCATTCACAAGTAATGAAGGGTCATTTATGATAAAATGTTAAAAATGGAGGTTTCTCTTGGTGAAACATTATGTTAAAAACTATAAAATTGAAAAATAACACACTTGACTCAAGTTGCAAACTTAAGTTAAGTGTGTTAATTTTTAAATTCATAGTTTTTGAAATGTATTGCACTCATTAAAAACTTTTTTTTTCAAATCGGTCATTAGATATTTCGCATTTAAAATATACACTAAATTGTTTTAGTGCCAATATTGAAAGGAATATATCAAATTTTGTATATCATCATATTATATTCCTCTCAAATATAGATTCGACAATGAAAGAACCATAATAAGTTGTTTGAATATGGACTGTTGTTTATCGCTTCATTATAAATGAAGATTTTTCAAATTTAAAACGCTCTTTTCTTTGTAAGAGTGTTAATAATATATAATAGATAATGGCGTATCTTTTTGGCGCCTCTGTTTCGATGTTGTGTGCAATTTTCGAGGTCTTGACTACGAATTTTTGTATAGATCACAGAGTACTCATTTAGGTTATATAGTTCATAGGACAAAGAATCAAATACATGACGCCTACCGACATAGAGATTTTATGCAAATAGATTGAACTGTTCTTTTCTATCGTGTCTCTTCTTTTGCTGTCAAAATAAGAAAGTAAGAAAATGTAACGCCTTCTATAAACATGAAATTTATCCATCTGTAATAATCTGTCGTTGCTGTAATACTGCTCCATCAATCTCTACGTTGTATTTCTTTGTGTTTCCGAAAGATTGATGCATAATTTAAATTTTATCAGATTCTAAGCTCTCGGAAGTGTCTCTTGCAGCACCAGAGCGTGATATTATTTCAGATTTGGATCTCGTAGATCGTTCTCAGTATCGGTTTCACCACTGCTATCGAATAACGCGAGATAAAGGCCGTAAGAAACAGTTGCTGATGTCAATTAAACATAATTTTAGTAGACGGCCTGACAAATAGGACACCATATTTTCAGACGGTTCGTTTCAAAGGAGACGATAGTAAAAAAGGGCGGATCTGTTGCTTTTCATCTCGTAGCAAGATGTTTCAATTTGTCATTTACGGGATTATGACCGCGTACAAGATATGACACACGGCCAGGACGGCGAAGCAGAGATCAAAACAGGATAGATTTGTTGTTCTTAAGATACGCGCCACCTTCCTTTGATATAATTTCAGTAAGTTATTATGCTGTAATTATATATACTCAGGAAAATCTTAATTTTCACAAAGGAGTATTTATAGTGATCTTACCTTTTCAAAGTATTAGGTACGCTATTTTCATATCATACTAGCTGACCTAGCGAACTTTGTACGCTCATTTATTTTTTTCTGAATATTTTTCAAAAAGCCGGAAAGGCATTCGTTCTTTCGATAAGAAAGTTCGTCTTATTGTTTTGTTCTTTGTTTTATTGTTATTATCTTGTTATTTTGTTGAACTGCTTTGAGAAATGCAAGAATTCTTCAGAATGATGCTTACGAAATATCACTTGTGTAGGAAGCTGGAATGGATATGTGAGTAAATTCACTTTTTTCACGATTTTCACGAATAAAACTTTGAACTGATTTTTATCCCAACCACGTTTTTTCACATGAATTACACTCTCATTTCAAAACTATTGCACTTATCGATATGAACCAAACGGCATTTTACTCTTTAGATGTCTGACTATGGCCTCAAGCAGAACCAGAAATATTCATTATTATTTATAAAAGTTATAAACAATTAAAAGTGAAAAAATTCAAAAGTCCGCCATTTTGTTTTTTCATTGAAAATGTTTGTCATATATGTGTTTTCATATGTAAATAAATTGATTACTCACCATGTTTTGTACTATAAATAAAATATATTAAAAAAATTACGTTTTTTGGAGTAAGCTGGCCTTAATCGCTCCAGTTTTATTGCTTGTAAAGGGAATTATCGTAACATATCACTGACATATGTTACGTTTTTTGTTATTTTATATTGGAAAAATTTGTTTTTAATTTCAAATATAAATATATATGTAGCATAAAGTATTCACTGTTTAACTGACATTTGTTCTAAGCAATTTAACATGCTTTCGATAGAAGTATATCTATTACATTTCGAAATTTTTCGCTTTGCTCAATCCGAATAACAGAGTGGAACAATATTCGAAGTTCTAACAAAAATTTCTGACGAACTATGGGTTTTAAAGTTGACAGATCATTACGCAAATATAAACAAGAAATTTTTCATCAGAAACAAATCCACGAATGTGAAAGAATCGTACAATTCAGGATTACGAATAGCGAAAAAATTTATAGCCAATATTGGAAGAAGTAGATTTTTTCTTTCTCTCAAATGAGTTGTTTTCAACTCTTGATAATAGGTTTGATGCCCGAAATGAATGAAGAGGATTGACCAATTTCATAGAACCTAACTGAGAGTTTTTGATTACTTACTGAATATCTTTAAAAAATATAATATCAATATTTCTCTTATTGTGAAGAGGTTAATTGACGTTATTTCTTCATTTTTACTATTTTATTATTTTCGTATATAACATATTCTGTTTTTAGTAGTTGTTACGTCGATTTACCCTTCTACACACAGTTTACCTGTAGGGCCTTTAAATACTAATTCCCTAGTTTCCAGAGTAGAAACCAGATATTCACTAATATATTTTTAAATATCCAAAAATAGAAAATCTGTGTAATTTATGCATCCAGATAATTAACAGCCGTAACAAATTGGACGTTCTCGGAAAAATTTATGATCCTAATCTTGAAAAATTACCCAAGAAAACTGTTCACATGGATTCTTATAACTCATGGAAACTAAAACAAATTCTAGTGACATCTCCATTGAATAAAACAAAAACCGAAGCGAGATTTTCCCATTACAATGCTAACCGAAATGATAAACATCTGTGCCAGAAAAAAGCACACATAATATTCGTAATTTGTCAGCGATCTAAATTTAAATCAACTTTTTGTAGCAAGTCACATGACCGCAGACATTAATTTCGGCTTTAACTGCTCTCATAAAAATTATTAATGGAGTGATATATAAATATATATGATAATAAAGTGGGGATACGTTTTATTGCGTCGTTAGTGTCAACGAATTTTCTATGATGACATGTGTTCTATGCGCAGATATTCTATGACTTGACATTCGAGAATATCGATTCTATTATTATTAGACAATAGTTTTACAAATCCTTTTTTCTAATGAGATCAAGGTTATACTAAACGTGAGCATTGTTTTTTGGTCAAAGCGGGAATTTGTATTGTTAAAAACACTTTTACTAAAGTAACACTTTTATTGTTCTTCACCAAGAAAGGTTCATTATTATGAATTGAAAATACTTTGCAAAATTTATTACATTGAGTATTTTATTTCAACATTCATTCAGCAACAACTATTACCAAACTCATATATATTTTTAAGTTTGAAATTTATTATTGATATTTATTTGTTCAAAACAGATTTAACTAGTTCACTTTTAATTGTAATATGTTGTATTTTAATTCACAGTT
Organism: Henosepilachna vigintioctopunctata; assembly: GCA_030704895.1. NCBI lineage: Eukaryota > Metazoa > Arthropoda > Insecta > Coleoptera > Coccinellidae > Henosepilachna > Henosepilachna vigintioctopunctata. The sequence continues at coordinate 4,738,535 of JARQZJ010000032.1, forward strand.
ATTGTTTTTATGGAGCTACGCAATTCATTAAATGCATTGAATCCTTCATGAAATATACTTTTTCCGGATTTAGAAAGCTCATAAAGCTGCATGTAGAAACTGTAGTCATTCCTTGTATTATAAGCGTGAACGTCACTGACATATGTTGAATTTTTTATTACTCTATATAGAAACAATTTGTTTTTAATTTCTTATATGAATATATAATGGGTGATTTTTTAAGCGTAGTTTTTTTCAAATCGAATAAAACACTCAATTTGCATCATATATTCAAAATTTTCATTGAAATTGACAACTTGGCCTTTGCCATTTACATTTTGAAGATAACGTCATGTAAATGTTGTTCGCGGTGCCGTATCAAATGATCCATTCTTAAGGTCCAATTTTGCGCCACTTTTTCGAGCATTTCGGCCTGTATCCCACGAATTACGCGTGTTATGTTATCCTGTAAGGCTTCAGTCGTGTTCGGCTTTTCCACATACATTAACGACACATAACCCCATAAGAAAAACTCCAGAGGCGTCAAATCGCATGATCTTGGCGGCCAATTCAGAGGCCCATTTCGAGAGATTAGCTGGTCACCAAATTCATGCTTCAACATGTCCATTGTTTCACGAGCTGTGTGGCATGTGGCACCGTCTTGATGAAAGCACATGTCAACCAAGTTCAACTCGACCAACTGGGGCGAAAAAAAATTGCGTATCATGGCACGATGTCGTTCGTCGTTGACGGTAACGTTTTTCCACGGTCGTCTTTGAGGAAAAATGGACCAATGATGCCACCAGCCTATAAACTACAACAAACTGTCGTTTTTTCGGGATGCATCGGTAATTCTTGTATCGCATGTGGCTGTTCATCACTCCAGATGCGACAGTTTTGTTTATTTACATATCAGTTAAGCCAGAAATGAGCCTCATCGCTGAACACAATTTTTCGATAAAACATCGGATTTTCATTAAGCTGTTCTAAGACCCATTCACCAAAAATTAGACGTTGTGGCAGGTCATTCGGCTTCAATTCTTGCAGAAGTTGAATTTAATAGGCTTTCAAATCCAATTCAACACGTAAAATTTTCCATGTGGTTCAGTAACACATGCCCAATTGCTGAGAACGGCGACGATTTGACATTTCACGATCCTCATTAAAATTGTACGCTACGGTTGCTATATTCTCTTCAGTACGCACCGTAAGCTTGGACACAATGGTTTAATGTCAAGAAAAGTGAACTTTGGCGAAAAACCAAGCGAAATTTGGTGATAACAGCACGAATTGTTAATTCACCAGGTCGACTATGACGACCATAATATGGTCATAACAAACGATACACATTTTACACAGAACACGAATTTTGATAGTGAATTTCAACAATTTGCAATCATTGCTCGTTTGTAAGTCTTTCCATGATGAAATGGCAGAGTATAATGAAAACTTTTAACTTTGACAAATGACGTCTGTATGCCAATACTAACCAGTGTCGCCAACCTGAAAAACTTAACTCTTAAAAAATCACACGTTATATATGTAACATAAAGTATTCTCTGTTTAACTGAAATTAGTTCTAATCAATTGAACATGCTTTAAAATAGAATATATCTAATACGTTTAAAAAATGTTCGAATATATCTATTCTGCAATTTTTGTAGCTACTGAGTTTTTTCTTTGTTCAATCTGTATAATAGAGTGGGCAATATCCATAGTGTGGCATTATTATTGCCTTGAGGAGCAATAATTTAGAGATTTTAGATAGAGTCGTGAGATTTTTTTGTATTTCTTTTCAGAAAGTTATCATTTCTTATTATTAATTTTTATTTATTAGAAACGTATTGCTGCTAAGTCTCTATTAATCCATTCTGTCTTAGTGTGGATATTTTACAACTAACATAAAGCATTGGATCATCTGCGAATAATTGTATAGAGTATTTTTCACATGAAAAACAATCTCATCAACGTATTAGGAGACTAGCAGTGGACCTAAGATTGTACCCTGAGGTATGCCAAAATCAACTGCAGCGCTGTCCCAAAGGACACCATTGAACTCAACTCTTTGACATCGTGAGTGTAATTAATAATTGAACTTTGCAATGATTGATTATAGGAAAAACTTCAAAGTAGGTCAAAAGACCTACCCTTTAATACCTAAACATTCCGCAAAAATCTCATTCCGTCTAACTTTAGACGATTCTTTGCCTATCATGCGATTCACCATCCGTCATGCATATAAAATCTCGTTATGAATACAAACAACCTACCCTGAAACATAACTTCTTTTATTTGAGCGTTTCGAGTTACATTCAACAACTCCGTCATAGGCCGCGTAAGCGAATTCAAACACAATTGTGTAATTTGGCAAATTGAATTCCAGGGCCGCTTTCTAAACTAATTCAATCGCTAGCGCGACAGCCTAATCTCTTTGTGTCGCTGCATTGTTCGCAAAAAGTAACCCTTCATACATTCGTTGCCCTAATTAATTGCTTTTTCTTTGACGTTCGTGCTGTGGAAAATACGTTACTCTGTCCATGGGGGGTTGATCTGTTTCTGTAAGACAATTGGCTTGCTCTGCCTGCTCTTTCGGTGAAGTATTTTCTTTGATTTTCTTAAAGAATACGACAGCACCGATAACACACAAAGAAGCGAAAGTATTATAATAAGTAGCGTGAAAATAAATGATTAAATAGATGTCCCATCATGACTTTGAAGAAAATACTCCTTATGGTTTTTTTATGTGTAATTTTTTGTGTTTTTGTGTGAAAAAATATGTGTTAAGAATCTTCCTTTTTATCCAGTTTCAAGGCATCATCCTTTTCAATATGTTCAGTAGTTTTGGTGATTCTATTAGTATTTTTACAGCACTAAGTATCCGGTTATTTACTGAACCAGATACGGTGATTTAGTACCCAAGAAAAATTATGTTTTTTTAGTATACATTATACAGTTAACTGCATATTTCAAGCTAGGCTTTCAGCAATATGTGAATAATACAAGTCTTCAATTGAATGCAGTAGTTTTTATGCGATACGTTCGCAAACATACAGTCAAGAAGATAACTTATGGCCTTCTCGTTGCCTCTATTTAAACCATCGTGATCATTTTATTAGAACTATATAAACTCATTCATTTCACTTCTGTGGGGAGAATCACTGAATCATACAGAAATGAATAATCAAGAGAAAATCAGTCTGGAGAATGGGCTATTTCTTTTCAGTGTATTAAAATTTTTACACAGTGTACTTATTCATTTGGACTCGTAATTTATGTGTAATTTTTTTAACAACATATATCTTGAAACGAATCGAATTTTTACCAATTATTAAACGACTGAATACTTAAAAATAGCCAGAGAGTTTTCTTGAACTTTTTCGTCATATTGAATGAAAATACAAAGAAGAAATGAAACAAAAAAACCTTTCTTTCACTATGACTTACCAAAAAACAAAGAGTTGAACACATTGGTTAGCTTTTTCTCCTTAAATATTAAGAAAAACTCAGTATTTACGTTTTTCCAATTGTAAAAACGTGAGGTGTTATACTTATATTATACTCGTGTTTTTAGATTACAGTTCTAGTGTTTCTTTGATCTGGAAGAGTGTACCTTAATGATGAGCCGAATTAGATAGATAGAGAATGATGAGTTCCAACTTTTGAATATGATGTTGCTTCCATCCACTAGGTTCTTCGATGAAAAAAAATGTACTTCTGGTTTACGTTTGTCTTTAACAATCTTCTTTTTTTCTGAACGACAGAGATGTTTATTTCTTACTTAGTATCTTTTGGGGCATCTTCAAATAATGATAAAGCAGAAGAAATTATCTGAATTATCTCTAAAATTATTTCCGCATCAAAATTCTGACCGATTGGATAAGGCAGTTAAAAATCAAGCGTGGAATCAATGAATTTTATATTTACTTTTCAGAATTCTCTCTCATATACTTTGAAATCGATATTTACGCAACTAATAACTTCGTTCTGCATCAAATAACTCATCTGTGTTTTCCAAACTCCTGTCGGTACCGCGAAGAAATATTTAAATACGTCGTTCAGAAAAATTTCCACAGTATAGGTTGCCTGAAAAATTCGAAACGTCAGTATTATCACACAAATGAAAAACTCGTTTTGAATTCGATGAGAATTCGATACACATCTATTGAGATATGTTTCGGGTTGACTACCTATAGTCAAGTTGTATCAAAAGTGAGTTAACACCCCGAAATATGTTCTGTGAATTTTGCATTTTTTAAATGTACATGTGTTGTCAATATTACTATGTTTTACATTAATATTGGAAAAGGTTATTGATAAAATTTTTAAAAATTTCAATAATTCCTCAACATTCATAGGACTAATTAATACCCTAATCCGTAGCAAGTTGGGGTATGGTGGCATGATCTCGCATCCTATTTACTCTGGCCATCAACGCCATCTTGAGGCCATGCAGAGAAGGTTCTTGAAATTTTTAGTTTGGAGGGAGGATAAAGTTTATCCACAGAGAGTAGTGAATCATAACGAATTTTTGAATCGATTTAGTTTAATCTCATTGCAGAGCAGGAGAGAAATTTTAACACTCAAATTCCTGGACAAATTACTGTACGAAAGTATTCATTGTTCTCTCCTCTTTCCCGCTTTGAAATTTCGTGTTCCTAGGCAAAATTCTCGTATTACAGAATTATTCCACCTAGAGACTCCAAGGACCAACTAGCTAATACCCCATTTAGTTTATGGAGTATATATTCAATAGAGTTGCCAATAATTGTGACATTCACTTTGACTCCATAGAAGTTAATATTAGAAGTTATATGAACAAAGGAAATTGACTAAAATGAATTGATTCAGATTGAGTTCTTGGTAATATTTCATTAAATGCTATTATTTAGTTATCAGTTACTTTTATAGTTTTTTTAGATCAGATTGAGCTTTATGTTATATCTCTTTCATTTCAATTATTTAGTCATTATTCATTTCAACATTATGTTATTATTTTCTGTAATTGGTTATTCTACTTGTTCAGAATGAAGAACTTATTATTATTATTATTATTTATACTCACAGGTTTTAAAGGGCACTCTAACTGCGGCTTGACACCATCCACAAATGATGACCAGAATTGATTTTTCATTGTCATTTTTTCACAAATCTTCGTGAATTTCAAGTTTTTGACAATGTATTCGCAAGATTCAGGAGTCCCTTGACTATCGCATTTCTTCACACTAGTAAGTCCCTGCAATTTTACCAAATTATTCTTTATTGAGGGTAATAATGGCTAGTTGCACTATGGGGAAGGACCAGAGTACAACTTGAATACCATCGGAGTACTAATTGACCAATTTCAAAGAACTCTCATCAGGTTTCATCTCCTGCTACTCGCAATCAGTTTTCAAAAACACATAACTTTGAAGTTTTATATACTCATTTTGAAGTAATCTATATAATCTATTAAAATATTATATACTTACGAATATTGAGTCGTTCTAGTTTCTAACTAAATTACCTCTAAATCATTTCCCAACTCATTTTCGATTACCCATGTCATTTCTACTGAATTATTACCATTTCTTCTGTTTCTAATTTTTGTTTTAACCAGCTTTGAAATTGCGTTCGGATAACCTATACAGTTCTCTATTTTAAGAAGTTCATATGTTTTCCTTTTCTAAAACAAATAAGAGCCGAAATTAGGACACTGACAACATTGAATAAAAATTATATTATAGTTGGAAGGAACTTACTCTGCACAAAGCTAAAACAAAAAAGAAAAGAGAACAATAAATGTAAAGTAATATTTAGAATGCATTCTGAAAAGTATATATTTTAGCATTAATGTGGACGATGGTATACATTTTATTTCGATAATACTTGATCAGAACATGGTAATTTCATAGAACATTAGACATATCTCATTACCATTCGATCTGTTTGTAAGATAATGGTTATTATTATGTTTAACTAGAACAGTCATCATTATAAAATTATTCTACGAATTCGTTTTGATTCGTTTGAATTCAAAAATCATGGGACTCTTTGAGATGAATTAATTTGTTGTGTGTTTTGTATCTAGTGAATAATTGCACTCTGGTGTATTGTACATAACGAAATATAATTTTCATTAGTTCATCTAATTCTTTAGATCTCTTTATTTGAAGGAACTAAACTTCAATGATGATTTAACTATTATTGAGTAGAAGAATTTATTTCAATATAACACCTAATCAAACTTCTGAATGAGTGAAAAGTTAAGCTTAGGAAACATAAAACTAGTCATATAGGAAATTATGTTTTGTACCACACTCACATCATCAGATGAGTTATTATTTGAAGGAAAGGTCTGTAGTTGGTCCAATCAGAATTTCTTCCAGATCAGCTCCAGGTTTCTGACCTTGAAAATGCAGGAAGTCATCTGTGAAGAATACTCATGCGAACAGCTGTTTAGATATGTTTCAAACGTTCTGTCTATCATCAGAACGAGATCAAATACACTCAACAAATTTAGAAGCAAACTATCAGATTCCCTTGTAAAAATTGGGAACCCATTATTGGTTTTCGTCTTCACTATTCAGGATTCCGAAATTCAATAAATTCTATAAAGGAATGTTTCAGTTTCCATCCTATACCGATGATTTTCAATTAATGGGGAAGTTTTTTCGATTATTTTGAAACTAAGAATATTAATCGTTCAGAAGCTCATACTTCGGGCTTCTAACACATTCTCAAGGGTTCGATATAACTGAATAATAGTAAGCTAGTTTAGTTGTTCACTTTTTTCTGTTCATTATTGCGTTTTTTATTGATTGTCTATTCAAAACTGTCATAGATGGTACTTGAAGACCGTCAAATCGAGGTTTAGAATACTTGAATTTCTATATTTATGATATTTAAAACATATCAATAAAATTGAAGATATTTACATTGAATAATGATATAAAAATATAGATAACTTTTTTTGAAGAATTTTTTTTAAAAGCTCCATCACCATACCAGGCTATGTTCTATGCTTTCGTGAAATTTCATCAAAGTCCATCCAATTGTCCTGGGGTGATTGGGTAACTCAAATCCCAAACATCTCAATTTTCACATTCTTAATATGATATAGGAATATATTTCGCTCTAGAGTATCTTCGAATGGCTGGCAGATATGAACGACCGATTTAACAGCTGAGAAGTGATTTATTCTTGTGATAGTTTGGTTTGGCAATTTATCATGAAAAGACTTACGCCTGAACAACGCTTGCAAATAGTGCAATTTTATTTCGAAAATAATGGTTCTGTGCGGAACACGTATCGCGCACTATGTCCATTTTATCGTCGACAAAATCGTCCATCAGAGCAGTTAATTCGATTAACCATGGAACGTTTTCACACCACGTTTACTCTTATTTATAACTCGCATCCCCAGAGACGCCGTACGGTGAGTACAGAAGAAGCTATTGCTACTGTAGAGCCCCAGGAATTGGATCTGTGTCCATCTACTTTATGGAAGATTTTGCGGAAGGATCTTGGTTTGCGTGCTTACAAAATCCAACTCGTGCAAGAATTGAAGCCAAACGATCATCAAGCAAGGCGTAGATTCGTCGAATGGGCCCAAAACGAGATTGCCGTTGTTCCCGATTTTCATAAACGAATTTTGTTTAGCGATGAAGCGCACTTCTGATTGAATGGCTACGTCAACAAACAAAAGTGCCGCATTTGGAGTGAAGATAATCCTCAAGTGTATGTCAAAACACCGTTACATCCAGAAAAACTGACTGTTTCTCCGTACTTCTTCAAAAACGATCATGGCCAGAACGTTAAAGTCAATGGTGATCATTAGAGAGCCGTGATTACTAACTTTTTTATTCCTGAATTGAGCAACCATGATATCCAGGAGCTGTGGTTTCAACAAGACGGCGCAACATGTCACACAGCTCTGCCACGATCGATTTATTGAAAGACACGTTTGGTGAGCACCTAATTTCACGTTTTGGACCTGTGAATTGGCCTCCAAGATCTTGTGATTTAACACCTCTAGACTACTTTCTGTGGGGCTATGTGAAGTCGTTGCGGATAAGCCACAAACGCTTGACCAATTGGAAGACAATATTCGCCGTGTTATTGCCGATATACGTCCACAAATGTTGGAAAAAGTCATCGACAATTGGACGTCCAGATTGGACTACATCCGAGCCAGCCGTGGCCATCATATACCAGAAATCATATTCAAAATGTAATGCCACAAGATTATCTTTCGAATAGAAAAAAGTTCTTGTCAATTGAATGATCCATCGTTGTTTTATTGCAATTAAAAGTTCTATAAACCTAAAAAAAAACACTCATTATAACACATCATGCTGAAGCTCTCTATATTTATATCACTTACTCTAGTTCTATTTGCGTCATATAATAACGAAAACACTAGAAATAATAATGATTGAAATTCATTGAGAGTGACTTCTAAATAGAAGCATATTTGTTGTGAATCTATATGCAAATTCCATTCAAATTTTGCGAGGACATAATATTATAATTTCATGGAACATTGAAATATCATTTCTGCTACACAGCATTATTGAATAATAGTTATGACCTCAATCAACAATAATATTAGTTATATCTTCAAAATCTAATTGAATAATTTATTGTATTTGAGTATTAAATTGGAAGACAAAATATACGATGCCGGAATTAAAAGTTTCCGGCCTGACCAAGACAAACGTTTCAAAAAAATGTTAAAATTTTTATGTGATATCTTAATTCATTCAAGTTAAATCACATACGAGGTGTGATCAAAAAGTAAGAAAATTCTTATTTTTGAATGAAAACATCAAGATATTGAGCTTATGAAGGAGAAAAAGACCCAAAGGTACTCTGATTTCTGTTCTTAATTCAGAACAGAACTCCCACAACAATTGATATACATACGAGGTGTGATCAAAAAGTAAGATAACTTCTTATTTTTATCGGAATATGTCTACTTATTCATCAATATTCATTTTATCCACTTCAAACTAAGTTCTCTCAGATACAATGCCCTTCTGCTAGTCGAAGAAGTTCTGATAAAAACTTAATTGATGCAAAATGCTGTCTTTCCATAGGTTTCTTGAGTTTCAGGGACATGAAAAAGTCACAGGTTACTGGTGACTACGGTGGCCGTGGAATGATAACGGTGATTACCTTGTTTAAGAAATTCAGCAATTTATGAACAAACTTCACTGACACATGTTTCATGGCTAAAACATTCGTTAAAATTGGTTGGAACCAAACAAAGGAAATGCGGATATCATCAGATACTTTACTTATGTTAACTCGCAATTTTCTTAGCAGAATTCATTCAGAAATTTCAGAAAAAGTGAACTGATATAACAAAAGAAGTTGAAAATCGAACGGACGTAGCTCACGAAATTTGGAAAGTCAGCTCACCTCTTGATCACCCCTCGTACATGATGACATTATCTTCAAACTATTCTTCATAGTTCTAACTATAAAAATGCGACAATATATGAAGTATTAATCGAACTATAATGACTTTTTCTCGTGTATATTAACTATCAATTTTCAAATTGAGTTCACTTTTGAAAATGAAAATGAAAATAGTTCGATTATTTTTCATCATGTGTTGAACATTCTGACATGATTATTTTGAATAAGGTCTCTTCTTGTGTTCGGGATTTTAATTCAATAATGAGACAACCTAGACTGAATTTAACGTATATTATGTACGTAATGTTCGATAAACAACTCAATTGATTGATATTCTTTAACGGAGTGTTCGTTCTATTATTCTAACTTCTGAATACAGACATGAGATTATTTCTTCGTCGACGTAGAGAAATATTTTGGACTTCCAAACTCCTCTTGGTATGGGAAAAAATTTGAACACTTCATGAGATAAAGTGAATGATACCTTGTATTTTCCCTGAAACGAAATGAATCGTTAGAAATCTATTAAAAGTGTATAATATCAATAAAACTTACTGGTTTTATAGGGCATTGTAAAGCTGGTTCAAACCCTTCAACAAAATTCGTCCATATCTGATTTTTCATCATCATTTTCTTGCAAATTTGTTTCATCCTCAAGTCTTTGATGTAATATTCACAAGAATCTGGAGTACCCGATAGATTACATTTCCAAAGGTTGAATTTGCCCTAAAATAATCCAGAAAATTTCAAGGTGCAAGGTTTTTTCGACGAAGTCTCATGTAATTCATATGAAAATTCTCAGAAAATATTTTGATGATAGATGCATGAAGATCAAATAAGGATCAAGAAAACATCTGACTACTAAAGCTTATATTGAAGTATTATATCAAATGAAAGGTAGTGAAAGAGTTGCGAAATTAATAAATTGACGTATTTAATAGGCCTATCACTATTTCTTGCCAAATAGAGTCTCTATGAAACAAAAACTTAGCTATATTGAATAATTTCATTTTTCTAGCTTCAATCAGTACTTTTTCTTAGAAATCTTTAGATTTCGATTTATTCTGATTGTCACGTCTTCAAAGATTTTTTCCTTGCCACATGGCTCTAGTGTTTTTGAATATTTGTTTCCTCAGAACGGGACCAAAAGCAATTTCGAGCTCTTTTCCAATGTTTCACGAAAAATAAGTATATAAGCTTACATCACTTGATTAAGTTCAGTAGATATTGATAAAACATTTATCAGAAATACTTCAAATTCTATAGTCTTATCATGTGACTGTTTGAAAGTAATTTAATATCATCAGCGCATATTTTTTTATAGTTAAAGTGATAAAATAATCTTTTTCCACAATTTTTTTTCATGAAAAATCATATATTCAAAAAATTTCGAATCATTGCCTAATTTGAAAATTTGTTTATTAACACCCATAACCTATATTTTCATTGCACAAGGTATTTTATACAAATAATTTCAATTTATCGGTGCTTCAAACGAAAGAATTGTTGTAAAAAACGGGAATAAAGGTTTGGTGTTCATCAATACCTCAACATTACTTTCAATCGTCTTCTTGAGTGAAAATGTCATTTCTATAATATGGGTATAATTCGAGAATGTCTTTTTCTTATTGTCGGTTAACATCATTGGAAGATTTGGGTACTCAGGACATGCTTGGAACCTTCGAATTTGTAATACTTTCTGATTCTGAAAAAATAGCCATAAATAAAATACTTTATGAATTACAAATTCTAAAAAGTTCGTTGAAAAAATATTTGTATTGAATTTTTGAAAGTTTTGAACAGAATTCAGTTATTCTTATGTATAATTTTCAAATCTATTTGAGAATATTTCTCATTATAAGTTGCAGACAACTTATAATACTCACTTTTGACGAAATTTGATGAAAATTTATCAAAAAAATTGCCAACCAAATTATAATTTTTAATCGCATAATTTCGTTTACCACAAAACCCGAACTTTAACACATACTACGAAAAAACTGCGAATCTTACAACATTATCATCTGATTATTCAAACTATAATTACTGCAAAGAATACAACAATGAAAATTATATGTTTTCAATAATACCATCCTAATGTATATAATTTTATCATCAAACGGATCCAATCGAATGATTTTGAATCAGATAAATAGTAGAATATATGAAAACATTTGAATTGGAAATCAGGTGATCCTTCAAAATTATTGACAACTAGCTGACCAGGTAAACTTCGTAACGCCCAACAATTCACAGTCAATAAATGGAGTGATAACTGATAACTCAATTCATGATTTCAACTATCACAAAGAAATGAATAACACCTTCTAATCATAACAATGGAATAAATAACACACGTTTGTTTTCAATATTCAGATATAATTCGAAGAAGAAAAGATTATCACCATATTGGTCACGACTATCCATGATGACTCATCAAACCAATTCCATCTTCAGTCAAAACAGTCTTTCATCTACTACGCCGGACGGCATCTTTAATAAATACATACACATTTTTCCTCTTTCTACAGCTTTCTGTCAGAGCTTCGTCTCTTCTATTGGTATATATAAGTCCATTAGTATAAATGTTTATATTATCTAATTTATAGTTTTTATTATATAATGCTATATAGTTTTGCATAGATCATTATAATGAAGTTTAGTGAAGTTTCAGAGCGTTAATAAAATTGTCTCGGGTATTTGAATTTTTGAATCATCTCTAACTATGCAACCAAAAAACATATATATATATATATATATATATATATATATATATATATATATATATATATATATATATATATAACTACAAGAGTTATAGACATATGGTACAATGAAGTTTTTTATTCATATTGATATGTTCTTCAATATTGCACATTCCTAGTTTCCGCAGCGCTTGAGATGAAAGATATTTTATGGCAATTTTTTTCAAACTTTGGTTTACACTATTGAAGCTTTATTAGATACTTTTTTATCAGAGGCTTTTTTAATACTAAAATGTATAACCTATTTCCCTCATAAATGACGACGCTTTTTATTGGTGAACGAAATCTCAAAATATGTTGAGTAGATCCATAGTTTACTCCTACGTCACAAACTCACGAACTCTACCTATTTATAATATAACTATAAATATGTGCACAGTTTTTGAAGCAACTTTCGATATCAAATCAAGAGAATTGCATAGTGTCTATTCTTTTCTAAATGTTTTTGAATGTCTTTTATTTCAGTTGTACAATGATTCGTAGAAAACGACAAAGAGCCTTGATTTTTCGCTTTCAACCCCTCCATAAAATACCTACACCTACGCCCCTGGCTGACCATTAAGAACGCCGTCGATATATTTAAAATTTTTTCACAATGCATTACAACAGCGAAAACTGTTATCTATATCCAACACTGAAAGCACCGCAATTTTCTAAGAGCAAAACCGATTGAAAGTATCGATTCCTATAAAAAAGTAACTTTTGACTTCGTCTAATCTCTAAATGCAAGAAGCGAGACTCCATTAACCGCAGTTCACATCTGTTAGTGCCGCTATTGCACGGATATAAAGCTGAAACTACAAAATCGAATTAAGGCTAATGATGTTTCTTGCCGCCAGTAAAACGCACAGGAGGATTTGGCGATAAGCTGCGGCCATGGAAACTTTCTACAAACTTCGGTTTTAATTCTTTGAACTGGGCAGTTAAAGCTTCTCGTGCTCAATCCTTTGAATTCACTCCACTTATAAGCCTAAGAAATTATATAGCCTTTCACTGAACCATTGGGTTTACACTTATTCAATAAATCTCACAATTCTTTCGATAACAACATGACATTTATTTATTTATGTATTTATGTGTTTTTTATTGTATGGAATAGCAGCATTCGTTTCCTTTAGGAAATCATCAAAAGATCCACCATATGCTCTGTTGGGATAATCTCCAACGAAGTGACGAATGTTCTGTTTGACTATTCCACAGTTGCAGTTTGGGGACAGAACCTTGCCCCATCTTTGTAGCGAGTCCGCGCATCTGCCATGGTTGGTGCGTATTTTCTTAAGGGTCGTCCTTACTCTGCGAGGTTGGTCGAAAGCGAGGGGTTCATTTGTTACAAAGGGCAGGTTTCGACAGTGTGGGGGGCAGTTCTGGATACAGTTTAGTTCCCATAAGTTTGTCAGGTTGAAATGGGACAGCTCTACGGCAGTTTTCATGGGTGGTTTTCTAGATCGTATCCTATTTCTCTCCAGTATAGTTGCGTACTGATGAATAGAGAGTTGAGTGTTATCTTGGATGCGTTTATACTCCCGGAGGAAAGGCGCTTTTCGTCGTAGGTCTGAAAGCAGAATGTGGCTCAGAATGGGCAACCATTGTGTAGGGCTGGACTGTAGAGTACCTCTAATAATTCTCATAGTGTTTTTCAGCTCTACATCGATCTTATGCGTATGTGCACTATTGAGCCACACCGGTGCACCATATTACGCATTGGAGTAGACCAAACCAAGTGCTGAAGTTCGTAGAGTATCAGCAGTAGAACCCCACGTCGTTATTAACCCCACAGCTTATGGATGAAATTGTTTCTGGTTCGTATTTTTGCAGAAAGTTTTACTAGATGTTGCTTGAATGACAGTGTCCGGTCTTGTATGATCCCTAAGTATTTTGGATAATGAAAAAAAAAATAACATGACATTTCTTTCATTATCTATATATTATCTATATATCTTTTTATTATTTTTATCTTATATGGAACATAGGATGAATTTATTTATAGTATAACACATCGAGCAAAGGGCCTTCACCGCCTTGCATACGCATATTCACTCCTTTGTCGAAAATTTCCTTGACCATTTTGCAAAATGTGGCTGAAATTCGTTGAATCTCCTACTTTAGTGCACCCGTGGTTATGGGCATGTTGACATAGATCTGAGATTTCAAATAACCCCATAAAAATGTAATGGTGTTGAATCAAACGAAATAGGAGGCCACTTCTGATCGACGAAAATGTCTCATGCAGCAATTGAAGTGTTTCAAAGGCTGTATGGCATATGGTACCGTCTTGTTGAAAACACATGTTGACCTCACCAATATCATAAAATTTCGGCAAAAAGTGTTCTCAAGTGTTGTCAAGGAGGCAAATTTAAATCTTGAGTCAAATTGGGGACGCTCTATATTTGATGCACTGAGTTAATTCCATGGAAAACAAACGAATCTTAACAGTAAAAATAAATCAAACAAAGAAATAGAAGAATAAATCTGATATATCAACAGAAGATGTCAAAAAAACAGAAAGTCCTTCTGGACTAAGAGTTAAATCCAGAAAAATTCGAAGCTCTAAGACTCAAACTGAACATGCAATCAATTGAACAACTGTGAACTATTCAAATTCAAATACTCAAAGTTTCATGACGAATCAAGTTAAATAATACTTCGAAAAGGAATGCTATGAAATCAACAAAAGATATTGAATACATTACTTATAAAGATCGCTTTGGAACAGCTTTTTGTCTTCCAAAATTCCCCAATTTTTTCTCATTTCAACTTCGTTGAATGTAGTTAATATTTATGTCCCTTGAATTATTTCAAATATGTAATGTAAATGGTATAGCAAATGTTAGAGTTAGAAATTCGAACTAATGAAAGTTGAACAATAGATACTTTAGATCAATCATGATGGAGTAATTACAAGGATATAATCGTTACCGATTATCAAATTATTTTTATTTATAGTGAAAAGCATCAAATTGCTTGACTGATATAATAACTTAACAATTCAGCATGAAAACTACCTCAATGATTTTAATTTTTACATTATTGGTTGGTGTTTCAATTGAAAGGGTAAGATTCAATTTTTATTGATTATTGATGGTTTTGGTGTTTGAAAATGAAAGAAAATAATTAAGATATATGCTTAATAATTTTCTGGACCCACATTTTATAGCGAATTTCCAGGAACTACTCAGAGAATTTGGAAAATATTTGGTTTGGCTATAAAGAATATTCACTGTGCCTTTCCAGTTCTTTGGTTTGTTGTTTGAGTTTTTATAGGCTCTATTTAATATTGTAATAAATCTTGTCAATCCATAGAATCATGGGGTCGTCTCCCCTCTTAAGTCTCTACCAGGAGTCTCCAGTTTCTTATTGTGTAGATGTTGTCGCAGCGACAAATGTTCCTGGTATAATCTTAACAATATGATGGGTTTTAATTCATTCAATTAGATCACCAGAACATTTTCGAATATGAGTAGGTAATTTTTGATTCAATTGTATCTTCAAAATGTTAAGACCATTACCAATCATTCCACATATTTGTTTCTCTTTTATCTGAATTTCTTTCAGGCATCGTTAATAATATTCATATTTTCCATTGAATCTCCTTGATTTTAATCCTTAGTTTCTGTTTGTCATTCATGCAAATGTTATATTATTTTTACTTTCAGGTTTATTGCCCTTTGTGCTCACTTCGATATAATTTTCATTCCCTTGATTTTTTTATCATGTTTACTGCTATAGCAATAATATTTACATATATTCAATAAAAAATGACTAGAAATATTCCTCGATACAATTGTTGTAATTAATATTCAAATGCCAAACTCGAAATAAGTCAAGAATATCCAGACTTGCATTCTATAGACAAACTTTCATTAAGTCTGATGAAAAATATTATTCTGAATTTGTAGGAATGAGAATCTTAGCATAAAGGTCCATTGGACTAACAAAAATATAAAGAAATAAGCTTAATTATTCTAGAACTTTCTTTAATAGAAGCAAATGCAACTTCTTCGTGAACAATCATGTTTGGAGTATCCTAACCTGAAAGCTGAGTTAACAAAATTCACTAAGAAGCAACTGGAAAACGGGAGTTATTTCTTGGATTTTGTCTTCACAGTAAAGGAAAGGTTGCCAATTACATTAGAGGTGATATTGTTTATATATATATATATATATATATATATATATATATATATATATATATATATATATATATATATACATCTTAATTTTCAGGCTTCTTTCAGCTTAATGAAATGTAATTTAGCTGGGAATCCAGATTCATGTGAATATTATACAAAAAATTTGAGATTCAAGAATTTTTGCGAAAAAATAAGTCAGAAAAATGAAGTATGGAGTCAATTTATTGATTCGTCTGTACCTAGTATTCTCTGCCCTATAAATCCTGTAAGTAATTTGACGATATCTCAATAATTCAAATGAGTTATTTTCTATGACCTCCAGTAAGTATTCTTTGAATCCTCAATATTTTATTGTGTTCGTGGCGGTGAAACCTGACTCTAGCACACAGAATATGTCGTACCATTTACTTTATGGTTCATACTGACGTATTTTTCTATTTCTATAGACTAATACGTTGTTATCTTCCTAAATTGGATAACTGCAAGTGTGTTGCATTATTGAGCACGAACTTTATCTACTATTCAATAATTTAGATAGAGTCTGATTTAATTATAGATCAACCTGTAATAATAAAGTTATTTTCAGGGAACATATGAGATGAATTATGTTGCGGAGAGAAACGATGTATTCCAATTCATTCCTTTTCCTGTAGGAGTTTGGAAACTGCAATCGATTCTATTCGACGGCAAAAAAATGGTGATTTGTGTGAATACCGAAATAAGGGTTATAGATAAAAGGATGTTGCACTAACATACATACGATAATTTGTCATAGGAGAATTCGTTGTATGGAACTCTTAAATAAATTTAATACTATATATAGTTCTATAAATTATGTACTAATTATAATTTCAAACAAAATAATACATGAAACATTATTATATTCCTATTCCTATTCATTGTAGAAAAGCTCCCTTTTTCTATTATCAACGGATTTCATGATGATGATTTGAATTTGTTTCTTTAGAATATTTCAATAAGAACAACTCACTTGATTTTCCAAAAATATGAAATATTTAGAAGAGAGACTATTACATGAATTTGAAGTAGAAATTGGACTGTTTGAATATTTCTTTAAAGAGGGGGTAATATTGAAATAAAATGAATATACCTGCAGAAAGAATCAATCAATGGAGTTTTTGTTCAAATATAATTTCACTCAGAGGAAAATATTTGAAATTCAAATGAGTATTTTTTTCTGAAACATGGTTGGATATTTGAAATTTGGAAGGAATCATTTACCGAATGGTATGAAATATTCATATTTCGAGACAAAAAAAAGCGATACACTGATCAATTTAAATACAATGTTTGATTTTGTTCAGAATATATCGATAGTGAAATAATTAGTCAACACTATCCCATTATTTGTCATTTTGAAATTGAAAATATTGATAAAAATATTTTTAGAATCGAATATTCTCTTCCTTTTTGTGATTTCTATTTAGTAATTTTCTTCGAATTTGATTATTTGAGATAGTAAGTTATTATTTCGTTTATTTGGGATGAAAACTTCCAAAAATGTTAATGTTGTTCTATTATATCTTGATATAATGAATGAAATTAAAGAAAATCGTGAAGTACTTGTAAACAGTTAACGTATTTGTTTCTGTTTTCATTAAAGCCTAGAGTAATTACAGATTGGTTAGATTATTCTATTTTATGCTGGTTTTCTACCATAAAAAACTAATTTTATAAGGACTAATAGTTTTGTTAAATTAGAAATTTTATGACTTTCCTCATTATAACGAATCAGTAAATGAGATAATTACTGCTATTGTTTTATGTTAAGTTTTAAATGCCAGAATTGTTCCAATTTGAGTAACTAACAAAATAATTTCACGGCTTGATTCACCATTTTTTGCAATGAAGCTCATCAAATTTTTTATTTATATTATGGTAGCTTGTAGTTCTATCTCTTGTCGGGTATGTATTGAAGGCCAAAGTGCAACATTAGGAAAATAAAATAGCAACGAAAATACTGTGTTCTGGATTTATACACATATTTTTTTTTTATATATTCATTATTTTTTCATTTTTCCATTTCATTTTATTCAATTTTTTCAATGGCTTTTTCGATCTGACTCAGAGTCAGTTTTTTATTTGATCTCCCAAATTGCATTCCATCTTAAAAATCTGCGAATAGTTACTGAAATTGTAGTAGTACTACATAATTGCAGTAAAATATGAACAAATAATATGGAAGTAGATATTGTATATTTTTCTAATTTATAATTCATATTTTTTGTGAATTTGAAAACTACAAATTGTTTATATATATCTAATAAGTGTTAAATGTTTTCCAGGAACAAAGAACAATGCGTATTTTACGAATCCAGTCATGTCCAGAATATCCTGATCTTCCAGTGAAGATCACAAAATTGAGCAAGAGGCATTTTAACGAAGAATTTTATGCTTTCAATATTTCGTTCATAGTGAAAGAGAAAATATCTGTTAATATAGAAGTAATTTTTCACTGCAAATTATTTAGCTATTACGATTAAGATTATTATCAATATTTATGCATATGCTGTCAAAAAATATTTATATGTATATATATATATATATATATATATATATATATATAAATATATATATATATATATATATATATATAAGAACAAGGTTTGTCAGGCCAAAAAGGCCTGAAAAAGGAGTTAATAGTTTTCGGTATTTACCTGAGATTTACGTTGCTTGTTTATTTGTAACAGCCGTTTACATATGTTTCAAGCTAATTGGCTCTCATCAGAACGGCGTAGTTCAAGTTATTAGATGTTCACACTTGAAAGTTGATTAAAAAGAAAAAAACACAGAACAAAACAACACAAAATTCCACGTGAGGAATCTACCATATCAGAAGAATCTGAGGAATTTATCATATTGTCGGTAGAAAATTCTAGAAGGTATAAATATCTCATCGCAGGTAGACATTGATTCAGTCTGAAAATATAGCTGTAACAGCTTGGTCAAGATACTCAATTTCAAACAAAAATGATGTAGATTCCTCACGTGGAATTTTGTGTTGTTTTGTTCTGTGTTTTTTTCTTTTTAATCAACTTTCAAGTGTGAACATCTAATAACTTGAACTACGCCGTTCTGATGAGAGCCAATTAGCTTGAAACATATGTAAACGGCTGTTACAAATAAAGAAGCAACGTAAATCTCAGGTAAATACCGAAAAGTATTAACTATATATATATATATTGACATAAACATAGATAGTGTATAAAACCATTGAGATGGTGGTATTAGGTTTGACCATCGAAATAGGAACTGAATAAATTAAATCAAAAATTCAATATAATTATAAGTTAAATTGATGTAAATTTGTGATTTTCACTGTAATTTGTTGAAATATATGAATTTTTCCGCCAACATTTCCTTCAAGAAATTTTTATGATACACAGTGTATCATCTACATATCACATCAATTATTAGAAGTTTTATCTCAACAAATTATTGAGGAAGGCACCAAACAACTTTTTTTTATAATGAACAGAAAAAATTTATTCTTATGAAATGAATTTTCCAGTCGTATAACACTGTGAATAAGTGTGACTTGGCAGGTACACCAGATTCATGTGAAATTTTCTTGAAAGATTTCCATGTGAAGAACATTTGTGGTAAAATGAATCTGAAAAATCAACTTTGGTCTGCATCTCTTGAAACTATTAAACCACCACTACGTTGTCCTATTCAAGCTGTAAGTATCGTTATCTGATGTTTGTTACCAATGAAAACTATCAAGAATGTTTATTGAGAAATTATTTCATATACATTATAACGATTTTCATGCTGAATTCTGTTTTTCAACTTGGTGAGGTCATTCAAAATTCAATTGAGAATAACAGCTTTCAATTTGAAATTTTCGAACTTTATTGAATGGAAACTCATTAAAGTGTTTCCTTAAATATTAACAAACAAGTAGAAGCACATGAGCAACAGAAAACCATTTCAAAAGGTTTTCGTCAGTCTTACAATTTACCCCATAAAACCAGTAAATTATTACTTAAAATGTTTTGCTTCCCCTTTTTTCTGTTTATGTGTCTGTAAAGTTTTTGTTAGATCTCTATTAATTTTTTAATACGTAATTGTTTCATTCAGCACTTCGATAATTTTTGTTCATATTCATTAGTTTCTAGAATGACTGTTTCATTTCCTTTATCGGATTTTGTTATAGTTAATTGTGGATTAGATTTTATGAATGATTTTGTTTTATTTACATTTTTCATTAGAAGTTTATTTTAAGATGCATTTTTTATATTCTGAAAATTATTATGGTATGATTCAATTGTATTAGTTACCTTTAGTCGAATTGAGTTTTGATTTTCAGTAGGTAATTTGGAAATTTTTTTTTCTATTTTTGTAATAATATTGAAAATTGGAATTTGATTTATGTTATTCATTTGTATCGCGTGTTTTGGATCTAAATTGAGTATATTGTTGACATATTCTGGTATGTCTGTTTTTGTTGTATTTATAACATTATCATAAGATGATGATGTTGAAAATTCTATACTTATTTGTTCAGCGTAAAGTTTGTTGAATTTTCTCATTTTCTTGAGTTTATTTTCTTTATTGAGAATATTGATTTTTCTAGTTTCATTCTGTTGAAAATTTTCAAAAACTTATGCAAATATTTTGTGAAAGTTGTAATTCTCTAATCACACTGTGACAGGTTTAAGAGTTTTATCAGATTTGATTTTTGATTTCAGACAAAGATATATTTAAGCGATGAGAGGGTTCTAAGTTTGAGATATGCTATTTTTAATTGCAGTTTTTTATGTTTTTGTATTTGATTTTTTCAGGATAAGTATGAATTAAATTTTAAAGGAAAGAGTGAGTTCTTCAAGTTTTTTCCACTACCAACAGCAGTTTGGAAGGCGAAAAGCATCTTGTTTGGTGGACATAAAATGATTGTATGTGTAAACACAGAAGTTAAAGTAATCTAAAAAAGGATACTGAGATGGAAAAATTGAAAATGAAGCAGTAACGAAGATCGATGCAAATTGTAAATTATAGTTATTTCAAAAACACGAAGTTGAATAAACATTACTTTATATTTGAGAAATTTTTGAATATTTTATAGTTTAAAGAAAAAGGTTTTTGAATTTAGGATGCTCATTATCGAATTATTCAGAATTATAACAAACGAAAGTGAGGAATAAGGCCAAACAGAACACCAGAAAAAAAGTGGAATATCATCATTATTGTGATTCAATTTGAATAACAAATTCAATTATATTTCCAGAAGGAGAAAAGCTATTTTGGACATGCTTGATTCTTTTCTCACTCCACACTCACCCTGTATATGTTGTTTTTCTTTGATTCTATTTCCTTAATTATCTTTAAATTTGCTATACATCATCTCCTCTTCAGATCTAATTTCCCAAAATATTCTTGAGATACGTGTTTAATTTTTATTATTGAAGTTAATTCTAGAGCTTCTTGCAGCTATTGGAATACAAACATATAGAAACAAAATTGCATTTTCCTTCAAATTGGTCCAGTAATGCAAATTATTCATAATTTAATCGCGCAGGAACAAAGTACCAACTAATTAATAATGTAACTGAAAATAATATTGAAAAAAAGAATTTAAATCTTTGCATTTATCTTCGCAAAAGAAATGTGATTGAAAACGTTCTTCTCAAATAAAAAAATTACTCCATGTATTATCAAACCCAGTTTGTTCATTAACGTAATTTCAAACGTAATTGTATAATAATAAATACTTTGGTTGAATGAAAATTTAATGATGTTCGATCATTAAGAGACAATAGTTGCTATGATTAGGCAGAATATTTTATATTAACTTCTAATTGACGAATTCGTTTAAACAAATCATTGCATAAAAGGTTTGTTTTTTTGCTATGCGGATTCTGAAATTATTGATTCTTTTCTTGATGGACTATGGCCCTTCAATTGCTAGGGTAAGTTACAAACTTCATTATGTGATTCTTCAGAATTTGGATAGTAATATCAAATATATATATATATATATATATATATATATATATATATATATATATATATATATATATATATATATATATATATATATATATATGTATATATATATTATATCAACATCTTAATTGTTAGATGCAGGAAATATCTACAAAGAATGCCATCTTTTAATGGAAGTACGCACTTAGTATTGTCACGAGCGCCCCTATCAAAGTTGAGTGAGTTCATTTTGTTTGTTCGATAGAGGGATATATCGTGAGTAAGTCACTGGCTTTATCCTGCATTTTGAAAAGATAGAGCTCTGGGGCTAGAGAAAAAACATCGAAATTCGATTGTTTGGGTGCATAACACTGATGAGTCCCATCATAAGATGAAACATCGCTGTATGGAATTTCCAACGTAACCGATGTACTTCGGAATGCACTAAATATTCACCCTCGAATATTGATAGTTTGTGTGTTTGTTGACATTAACATTAGTGAGACAGTTCTGTGACAGTTTTATTCGAATTATTGTGGACATTTCTTTTCAGAAACAAAGGACAATGCGTTTTTTGAGATTACAAATGTGCCCTGAATATCCAGATCTCCCATTGATGGTCACTAAATTTAATAAGAGGCATTTTGCAGACGATACCATCGCCCTGAATATATCATTCAAAATAAGAGAGAAATTACCAGTTAACCTAGATGTAATTACTTTTTTTCGAAATGAATTAGTTCATTATATCTATAGGGTATGAGAAAATATCAAAGGTGAATCAAGTGTAGAAGTATTCAACACAGTTTGCTTCTTCAATAATATTAAACTTCTTTATGTTGAGCACATTATCACAAAACATGTTTATGTTAAAATCAACGTATCAAATTGTCTGATTCATTTTTATATAGAATACCATGACATTATTATTACCACTTAGGATATAATGAAAGTTTTTACCATGAAGAAGAAAACAACTGAAAAATCTTACAAATTATTAATACCGAAAATATATTTTCTCAAGAATATTTTTGAACTTCATATACGTAGAAATAAGATAAGCTTAAGTCTTTATCTTAGGTAGGTTATTTACTATTCAAGTCAAATCTACCTGATAATGATCAATGACCAAATCTGTAATTTCAGTAGAAATACGAAAGTGGGGTGGAAAGTTTCAGTCCTGATCAAGAAAAACCAGCTAAAAAAATTTTTTTTGCTTTATTTTTTCAACATAATCTCCATCAACACTGATACACTTCCCATTAAGGTGTTCTAATATATATAGTTAACCAGTTTTGAACGTAGATTCGTCAAGCTCCTCAAAATACTGATTCATAGCTTCGATAACTTCTTCGTTGCTCTCAAATATTTTACCGCAAAGCCATTTTCTGAGGTTAGGAAACAGGTGATAGTCGTTGAGGGGATAAGTCTGGAGAGTAGAGAGGATGCGACATCAATTTAAACTTCTATTCGTGGATTTTGGATATGGCAACAATCGACAAATGCACTGGTGTGTTATCGTGAAGAAACAAATTTTTTTAGCCAAATGAGGTCGTTTAATTTGCATTTCGTCCTTCAAACGTTGCAATAAGTCTGCGTAGTATTGACCAGTGATAGTCTTAACCTTTTCAAGATAATCAAAAAACAGTAGTCATAACTTTACTTGCCGATAAAATTGTTTTTGCCTTCTTTGGAGTTGGTTCCCCCTTTCCAACCCACTGTTTTGACTGTTCTTTATTTTCAGGAGTGCAGTGGTCAACCCAAGTCTCATCAACAGTTATGACTCGACGCAAAAATTCGTTCGGATTACGCCTATACAGCGTCAAATTTTCGGTAGAAATATTTTTTCGAATCAGTTTCTGGTCGAGCGTTAGCAAAACGGCACCCATCTTGCACACAGCTTTTCCATGCTCAAATGGTTGTGTAAAATATTTCCCACACGTTCAGTTGACATCCTACAGGTCTCAGCAATCTCATGCAGTTTCAATGTGCGGTCTTCCAATACTATTTGATTGATTTGCTCAATAATTTCTGAAATTGTGGCCTCAACGGGTCGTCCTGAGCGAGGCTCGTCAGAGGTGCTCATACGACCCATTTTGAATTCAGAAACCCACTGCTTAATAGTTGAATATGATGAGGAGGAGTCTCCTAGTGTTGAATCCATCTCTTCTTTTATTTGTTTTGGTGTAAGACCTTTCAATGGGAGTTTTTGATGGTAGTACGTTTCTCCAATTTTTACATTTTAACAAAAACAACAGAAGCGTCTCGCGTAATGTGCTCTCAATCGCAAACTAACGTAGCGATTGGACTGAAATTTTACTTACAAGCTCAGTAGGAATGGTACTGTAGGACGCTTCTCCAATAGTAAACCTAGTCTCTTGGTCAGGCGCCATCTCTTGGTCAGGCCGGAAACATTCCAGTCCACCCTCGTATTTCCTTTTGTGAACGAATAAGGAACGAAATAAAATGTTTTCTCTTCAATAATTTCAATAATTTCTAGGCATCTCTCACTTTAGTGAAATGTGATTTGGCAGGAACTCCAGATTCTTGTGAAATTTATGTAAAAGATTTCAAAGTGAAAAATCTCTGCGAAAAAGTTGGTATGAAAAATCAACTTTGGTCCACAGCTATTGACAGTATAAAGCCACCTTTTCATTGTCCTATAGAACCTGTGAGTAACAAAATCCTCAATATTCTACTTCCAAAGAAATTGCATTATATTCATTCAGGAAAATAATAGAATAAATTTCATGTTTCTCATGTCAATATATTTTTCTGTAATCATAAATTTATTTTTATATTATTCCATAAATTCAGTTTTTCCAGTTCAACTTTGCAATGCATTTCCTAATCAATTTTTGATACATTCATAACGAATACATATTTTAAAATATTCTCTCAGAAAACTGAAGCTTTAGTTAAAAAAAATCACAGATTGATAATTGATATCCTTTTGCGTGATACTTGAGGCAAAATTTCAAAAATATATCGTATAATTGAAAGAACACTTTTGAACTCTATTAAATCGTTCAATACACTTAACATACGTTTCGGGCTCCTTATCTTTCATATAGAGTTTTAGATAACTAATTCGAATTATGTGATAGAGTTCAATAAGTTTTCTATACTCATCATATAAGGAAAAATTGTAATTTCATGTTTCGTACTTTTCTAACATTTTCAGGATAATTATGAATTGAATTTGAAGAGAAAAATTCAACTATTTAAGTTTCTTCCATTACCAACAGCAATTTGGAAGGAGAAAGTCATCGTGGTTGGCGATCAGAAAATGATCCTGTGTTTAAATGTAGAAATTCAAGTTATTGAACGAAACTTGAAATAGATACTAACACTATTGTAGTAGATTAGATATTCATTAAACAATTATACTTATTGTTCCAATTATTTATGAATTGATCTGGAATGAACTGAAGAAAAAAGTTACAAGATGGAGCCTTCTAATTATATCAGAGTATTTAGAATAATATTCGAAATATTAATCGTATTTTATTATTCATTCATTTCAGTTTCAGTGTATAAGCGTCCTACATGTTTCACATCTCAATTATTCGAGTAATTTGACTTTGTCTAAAACAGTCAACAATTTCTCTATTTATTGTGACAATATCTAACTTCATTTTCCGATGCATTGATTCTGCGTCGAATTTTTCTGTCCTGCTTTCCACTGTATCTAGCAAGTTAATTCTATTTCTCTTGTACATAAATGCAGTATTTTCTTTTATTTTCTGAAAAAAAAACTAAAGTGGGTACTAACCAACCATATCAGTATATTTTATTCATACAAAGGTTATTATAATATTCAAAGTTAAATTGTGTTTATACAAAAAAAAAATTGTTAGGGTGAAAATGTTCCCTTATAACTTTTCCTAGAATATTCAATCTGGGGACATTCACGCTTGATGCTCCAACAGCAGTCAGCCATCATACTGACATCCCATCTACCTTGATTCCTTGCCTCCATGACCTTCATATCTTGGTGGAATCGCTCACCCTGTTCATCACTAAGAGCACCAAGATTTTCTGGAAAGTTAGCAAGATGGCTTTGTAAGAAATGCAGTTTGATACTCATGTTACAGTCAAGCTTTTCAAAGCTTTCTAAGAGTTGTTGAACAATTTAAAAGTAATTCTGGGCTCGCGTGTTTCCAAGAAAGTCATTGACAGTACATTTCAATGCCAACCAAGCATTCTTTTCAAGTTCGGTCCTTTATATTCTTATATGCCAAGCTAGAATATGATGAAATGTTATACTCAAAACAGTCGTCTTCAGTTGATAAAGCTTTAACAAATTGCTTCATGAGACCTATTTTTATCTGCAAAGGAGGAAACATAATGTTTTTTGTAAGTGGCTGATTTACAATATTTGGATCACCAGCTTTCAGGTCAGATCTTGACGGCCACTTTGACAGTACCCAATGCTTCTCACGATCACGAGAAGCAGATGTGGATTTAGTCATATTAATTTGCATTTAAAGCAGCTACTTTCTACCCTTTGCTCACAGGGTTATCATAAATATTATAATACGTAAAATAGATACTGCTAGCAAATGAATTGATTCGTCATATCAAATGAATAGAACATAGCTCAAGAAGCTGAAAGACCTGGAAATTGATGACCATGACTACCAGAGATGTATGAAATGACGAACACCAAAATTTTGCAAAGTATCTCTGAAAACGGAGCACAAAAAGGGCAAATGTTGAAGCAGAGAAACGAATCTTTCAAACAGTTGTGATTCAAAAACAATAGTCATGCCTAAAGACTGAAAATTTCATTCTCATTGAAATTTTTGCTGTAATTATTCCAAAGCTTATAAATTTCCTTCCTGTAGAGCACAGACTAATTACGTTGGTTTTTTAACTCGCAATTCTAGATAGAAATGAAACTTTTATAACGAGCAGGGCTGCCCCTCACAAATGAGATTCTTTCTATATACATTGAAGTGGAGTAATTTACCTTGATAACAAACATTTTCGCGAATACTTTTATATGCAGCTCTAATAATTTCAACTGAATGAAATTCCCTGTGTAATTTCATCCAGTGGGATATGCCAAGCCTGGGAGAGGTCTCTACTAGGAAAAATTTCATTTTAAAATGAAATTACACACAGTTGGCTGGACTTGTTGACACAGTTGTTTCAGATTCCATCAAGGGCTATGGTTTAATTCTCACTATTGCGAACGTAACATTCAGCAACCTCTCGTATTCTCATTAGAGCGAGGTAGTTTTTACAGAACATTAGATATTTGCAGGAGATTGAAATTGAACATCAACAAAATTTCCAGAATGGTTGCAGCTCATATTGTATACCTTTAAGGCTTACAGCGAGATTTGCAGTTATCTAGTAACTATTGTTATATTATCAAGAATATCAACTATAATAAACTGCATCGAGAGCAAATGAATAATTATATACAATCTGGCACTACAACCCGAATGAATCGAAATGGACTATATCAAAAACTACAAACTATCCAATTTAAAGTTTTTTGAATCAAAAATTGTTTTTCATTTTTTTTGGTATTGATGATTATCACAATTTCATATTCCATTATATGTTATATCGCGTTGTTGAGACCAAAAACAAGATATTTTTCCTAGAGAAACTGATCATCTTCATGTTGAAATAATTATGTAAATGAAAATTACAATATATCAAGTTCCAAATTTCATTTAAATTCTCTGTTTTGCCTTATATCTATAAGGCAACTAACCTTCTTCCATTTTTGTTATTATATGTTATATGTTTTTGTTAAGGACACTATTTTTGATACCTTTTATGTTGTTATTTTCGCTTTTCTCTTTCATAATATAAAAATTTCTGCTTTCAAATGATTCTGATGTTCTAAATATTTTAATAAATTTGGAGATGTTCAATAAATATTGTATACAAGTTATAACCGATTTAGATAGATAGTTGAAAGTGAAACAAAGGCAAAAAATTGAAATGGTAATAAAACTATTGTTGTCTTCTTGACAAAAATCCTAAAACGTTGAAGAGCTAAAAATCCTCGGAGACCTGAGTTCATACAGATATGAATGCAGAAGCATACATAGATGAAGTGAGTACAAAGGTCAACATCCGATAGGTGGTTAGGTACTCTGAAAATAAGACATTTAACTGAAAAACATATTTACGAATATGAAGAACTAATGTATACTAGTTGAAATAAAAGAATATATTAATTTTTACGAATATTTCATAAAACTTAATAAGTTTCCAATAAATAACAACGAGAAGTTAAATTGGAACAGAAACATTGCAAATTCAAATTTATAAAATAAACATCATTTAAATGTATTTCACCTTACCAAACGATAAAATTTCATATCAATGTTCATTTGAAATGTTCAAATATTTTATATATAATTTGAAATATAAGTATGGAATTGTTCATAACTGTAAAATCATAACCTCAATTGTGAAGTTTCGAGACAGAGGTACACCATAGACAATAATAAATTGAAGTTGAATGAAGCATTATAGAAATCAAGTTTATGCACGAAGTTCAAAAATATCAAATCAGAGATTGCTGTGAAATAAATCAGACGAAAACAGTTTTACGATCAGTTTCGAAAATAATTTTACGAACGAAATTAGAAAATATCATATGAGAGATTGCTCTGAAATAAACCAGAGGAAAATAATTGATAACAATCGATAGTTTGGGAGAGTTTGGAGTTCAAATAAAAATTTTGAATTGAAGGATTGAAAAAGAAAAATATATTTGGAAAATATCATTAAGGAAAAATATTGCATGAATCGAAAAGATGAAATACTGCAATACTGGACAGGAAAAATCAAGAAAGAGGTACCTTAAATAAAATTCTAATAATCAATTTCATTCAAAGGCCATTTCAAATTTCAATATAAAGTTAATTTCGAATTTAAAGAGTTAGGAGTTTTGAATATAAACATAAATTCAAACACTTGAATTTATAATTTACACTTTTTTGACTACATAGCATGACGCGTTTCGTCGTTACAAACGACTTCTTCAGATACTCACAGAATAATAACCTTGTTATTATTCTGTAAGCATCTGAAGAAGTTGTTTGTAACGACGAAACGCGTCATGCTATGTAGTCAATAAAGTATAAATCATAAGTTCAAGTGTTTGAATTTAAGTTTATATTCAATTTAATGGATTTACATCAAGTAAACGCCAACACTATTAAATAGTTAAGAGTATTGTTTACTATTTTTTCCGTTTTTATAAATAATTTGTAATTAAAATATGTGTATTTAAAATTATCGGATATATTTTGCAAAAATAAGAGAGTGAACTCAAATAAATTTAAAATTCATGATTTATAAGTTATTAAAAAATTTACATTTTGAGAATTTCATTGAATCAATAATAAAAACAATAAACATGTATATACATATATATAATAACAAAGAGATGAATTTATGGAGGTGATAGGTAGTGTAAGCGAAGCGAATTGAAGAGACTATTGGTATTAATCCAACCTGAATAATTATTATCCATTCTACAATTTCTGTGTATCGAAATTTCTAATTTGTTCGTACAGACCAAACTACATTGTCCATAGGGTTCTCGCGAAAACCAATAAGCAATGATCAGCTTCAACAATGCACCAGTTTAATATCAACAACTACAACTTTCTGTAGTTACAACACATATGCGAAATTACCCAAGCCGCCTGGATCCTTTGAGTTGGAACATATTCGATAAATTTGATGCACAGAGATGGATTATTCTATTTGATCTGTGACTGAAATAACTGGACATTGAAAGCATTGTTTTTTATATATATATATATATATATATATATATATATATATATATATATATATATATATATAAGTATATATATATATATATATATATATATATATATATATATATATATATATATATATATATATATATATATATATATATATATATATATATATATATATATATATATATATATAAATATCTATATAGTAAAGTAAATATTCATTGGCGCTAACCACACACGCACGGATCATATTATTCATATGAAGAAATATTTATATGTAAATTTGGAATCGAAATTATATCACAAAAGTTTTCAACCTCGACTGGGATAAGAACCCAGGTCTCTCAGGTTTACGCCCTGTTGCTTTAATCAACTAAGCTACCGAGGTCTACACTTCGGGATGCAATTTCTACTATATCTAATACTCTTTTTTTCGTAAGCCAGTAATCGACGCTCCGGTTGTCGTCTTTTCAAACCGCAACGAAAGTGAGTAACACCTTCCCATCCTCCCAGATGTTTTTTTAATTTTCGTTATTGAACATGAGATTAAAGTAAAGTAAATATCTATTCGCGCTAACCACACACGTACGGATCATTTTATTAATATGAAGAAATATTTATATGTAAATTTGGAAAAATTTACATATAAATTACATCACAAAAGTTTTCAACCTCGACTGGGATACGAACCCAGGTCTCTCAGGTTTACGCCCTGTTGCTTTAACCAACTAAGCTACCGAGGTCTAAACGTGCGTGTGTGGTTAGTGCGAATAAATATTTACTTTACATTAATCTCATGTTCAATAACGAAAATTAGAAAAACGTCTGGGGGATGGGAAGGTGTTACTCACTTTCGTTGCGGTTGAAAAGACGACAACCCGAGCGTCGACTACTGGCTTACGAATAAAAGAGTATTAGATATAGACGAAATTGCATCCCGAAGTGTAGACCTCGGTAGCTTAGTTGGTTAAAGCAACAGGGCGTAAACCTGAGAGACCTGGGTTCGTATCCCATTTCATTCAATCATTTTGTGATGTAATTTCGATTTAAAATTTACATATGAATATATATATATATATATATATATATATATATATATATATATATATATATATATATATATATATATATATATATATATATATATATATATATATATATATATATATATATATATATATATATATATATATATATATATATATATATATATATATATATATATATATATATATATATATATATATATATATATATATATATATACGGGTGATTTTTTAAGAGTTAAATTTTTCAGATTTGTGGCACTTGTTGGTAATATCATCCAGAAGTCACCTTCAAAGTTTTCAGTATACTCTGCCATTTTATCATGGAGAAAGACTTACAAACGAGCAACGATTGCAAATTGTTGAAATTTACTATCAAAATTCGTGCTCTGTGAAAAATGTGTATCGTTTGTTACGACCATATAACCAAGTTTTTTTGAAAATGTTTCATCTTTGTTTAGGCAGCAAAATTGACAAAATAGATTATAAAATTAGAATACTCTTGTTTCACCTATTTACTTGTATTATGAAAACCTTAAATAAATATTATTATTATTATTATTATTATTATTTTTATTAAAATATTAAAATAAATTGAACTCTTGGCTTAATGTTTCACGATTCATTTAACAATATGTATAGTCAACATGTTCCGAGCGTTTGCTCATTTTCAAGACTTGTCTTGGTCTTGATCTTCAAGTCTTGAAAATGAGCTAACGCTCGAAACATGTCGTGAAACATTAAGCCAAGAGCTTAATTTATTTTAATATTCAATTATATTTCACCAAGAGTTAAGCAAAAATTCAATCTCATTCATTATTTTTATTATTTTTATTATTATTAATATTATTATTATAATTATTATCAAATAATCATACTCTCATTTTGGGCATAAAAATTTTCATATCATAACTGAGACTGAATTCTTGCTTACCTCTTGGTGAAACATGATTTGATTGAAATTTTTATTTTCATTTCAGTCTAACCTCAAAAAATAAACGAATATCCATCCATAAATTTCAATTTATTGAGAAGTAATTAGCCTGCGCTCCTCTTTATACTTCATAATATGAAAACTTACGAATATAGGTTATTAATAACTTGAAAAAATGATTTCCGATAATTTTTGCCAACATTCTCAACCGAAAAATAACAATTGTAGCAACGTCAACCCTTGTACTCTAGCTAGTCCGGTCCTGCACTCATGGTCCAAGGGATTGCACTGAAATAATCATATCTAACATTCAGCAATTAACAGTTGACTTTAGCTGACACACGACTGTTTAGTAGAGAGGATTACTAGTGAGCTGCTACCCTATTACAGCATGAACTTTCCCCAGGTCCCAAGGGCCGTTTGGCTGATCCTTTAGTATTGGAAGTCTTCAGTTAATCCATTGATACTCCTCTAATTTGCTGGACTCTCCCCACATATCAACCGGGAATGCCGCTTATTTGTACTCAAGCCACATAAGTATTAACCCTCTACTTAATAATCTGGCTTACGTTGCCAAAAATAAATGTAATTAAACGATGATTAAGGGTTTGTTTGATGTCGATGTAGCGTTATACATAGTTCAAGCTGCGAGTTGATTTTTCTTTGAACGACACTTCGAAACATCGCATTAGTTTGATTATATCCTTGTATAATTCCAGATTTCAAATAATCGAAGAATTTTTAGGATAAAACTAGAGTTTCAATTCTTGGAAATACTGAAAACGATATGATGAAATGTTTGATGATTATCAAATATGTGTTGATTTCTTGGAATAATACCACTCGTTAAACTAAATACAGACTTTCAATTTCATTTACTCAAGAATTTCAGTACCTAGAAATTG
The DNA here is from genome assembly GCA_030704895.1 of Henosepilachna vigintioctopunctata. Classification (NCBI taxonomy): domain Eukaryota; kingdom Metazoa; phylum Arthropoda; class Insecta; order Coleoptera; family Coccinellidae; genus Henosepilachna; species Henosepilachna vigintioctopunctata. Next base: position 4,771,417 of record JARQZJ010000032.1, read on the forward strand.
CACAGGACTATTCTTTCTGCGAAATTACTGTTTTAACATAATAATAAAATACAAAATATGAGATTTCCTTAGAAATACACCTTATAAAAGTGGTTTCCAACCTGTGGGCCACACCCCTAGGGGGGCTCAAGACTGTTGCAAGGGGAGCGCAGCTGTTATATCATTTTAGAATACAATACAAAAAAGTCGAATAGGTGTCAGAAAATTAATATGGAAAATAGGTATACCGTTTGTATACCTATTAAAAATAGAAACCTGTTTGTGTTTGAAAAATATGATGCTATGACGACAGCAGAGCAGGAAATGATAATAATAATAATAAGTTCTTTAATCTCAACAGGTATAATACCAAATTACAGAAAATAATAACATCATGTTGAATAATAACTAAATAATTAAAGAGAAAGAGATATAACAAAGAGCTGAATCTAATCTAAAAAAACTAAAATAGTAACAAATTTTTTTTAAAGCAGGCGCAGGTACAAACAAGTTTGAAACCACTACCTATAATATGAAATACAAATTTTCACATATTTTTCAATTTTTTACATTCTTTTGTTTCAAATGTTATAGATAAATTTTGATTTACTATTTTACATTGCAGATCATAAATCATAAACAAACCTTGCTACTTCTCTAACATTGATATTAATGTCACAAGAAACATTAGAATTATTTTCGATCAGATCGAAGTTGAATTCTCAGAGTAAATTTAAACATGGGTATTGAAAAATGAGTTGGTTAAAAGTGGACTTCAGATCAATGAATTCATTATTGAAGTTCTATAAATCAAGGAATGACTATGTCGACATTCAAAGCGAAAAAGGCGTAAACGTGGGTTAATTTAGTGGTGTAATAAAGTATGGTGTGCTTTGTGATGAAATGAGTGAGAAATATATAAAATTCTGCTACTTTTCGTTATATCCTTAAAAAGGCACATTATGCCTAAACTGAAGATTTTTTATCGACACCAATTGATGATATCAATACTGTGGTCCTCAAAAATTGGATCACTTCGATTATAGTGAATATAAGAAGCCACGTAGGATCTTTGGGCAATTCACCAAAATTTTAAAAACTCCCAGAATCACCAAGAATAACTTTGTAGCAATCATTAAGCGTTCAAAGTGACCATTCGTCTGCTTAGTGAGTTCTACGATATTATACTTGAATAAACTACAATTTGTCATGGATTTTTCTTTAGAGGAGTCTGTTCAACCGTAAATACGTTATTCCAGTCAAAGCAATTTCTTGTTATAGCCGTCTGCAGCGTTCTACTTCAGTGAATAATCCTAATATGTATTCCCCAAATCCACATTTTGAAGTAATCATTTCAAGAAGAACTGTTTGATGCATGCTTATTCCAAATAACCAGTAATCTTTCAGAGCGTGCAATCCTTGAGGGTATATACATACGGTTGCTACTCATGGATTTTCCTGATTTTCTGCAGAGTTGTACACATAATATTCTCATAAGTGGCTTATCCCCTTTTTCAGGATCGCAGGGTTGGATATGAGGGAAAAATATCATTGAGGGTTGGGATTTTCAGCGGTTTAAGTACACCCGCAACATTTTATTCGAAACTTCTATATTTCGTTCACTACCAGTTAACATGAGGACATTTTGATATATCTTATTTATGAACGTAGGCCTCTAGCTCCTTCTGCGAGCACGACTAATTCCTCATCTCAAAGACCATTACACTTTCATGCATAAATTCAATTACTATTTTGTAAAAGGGGATGAGATCTCTAAACATATCTTTCACAAAAGTTTTCTGTTGTTCGAAATGAAAAGCACATATTAAATTCTTGACTATTGTTCACCTCTGTGTTAAATTTCATCAACACTCAGTATTCTTTAACACTGTTCCTGGAAGATACAGTATGTTTTCTGCACATCCTTGTTTCTACTTCGTGTGAAATGAAAAGTTCTTTTTGACGAAAGCTGTACATTTTTCTAGATAGACGTAAGTAACCTTGGCATTCGTTAACTCTAAACTACCCATTTGTGAGAAGAAATGAGAAGAATCATGTCACGTTTATGATGTGTTTATTTTTCATAACATGAAAAACAAATACGAAATATGACTCTGATAAAAATTATTCATATTGTTCAGATTCGGCTTTAGCTCATGTGCTATTCCAAAATGTCATCAAATGTTTGGCCTAATTTAAACTGCATCTGTTGAGTTGTTCTGGAGTGATTGAGTAACGAACATGTGATCTCAACACATATGTTGGACACAATCTGACAATCAGAAATACCACGGTCAACATAAATTTTTAAGATAAAGTTTAGCAAAAAACAGAACATATAAGCTATACTTTATGGGAATTTCAAGTCGAAATGTATAGGACAGACGAATATGTAGATGTACTCTTTTAAATTGTAGAATTTATAAGTAATATTTCGAATTTGACTACTTGGAGAATTATAAGCTTCAGCTTGTACGAAATACAACGAATTATATGTTGGACTTAACTCACAAGAAGTCATCGAGTCCATGCTCACTTTAGTTCAATAACGTCTGAGTCAGCTTTCGCTAATCCTTTCGCTATGAATTACCGAAACGAGGCTGTCGTATCATCATCCTATCGACATTTTATTTCGAAATTTATCATCCTTTCCGGAAGTTTCAAGTCAGTTGAACGTTTTGGAGCAAAATAATCTTCAGCTGGAAATGTCAATTATTAATGTTGACTTTCATATTTTCAATAGGCCTTAAAGTTTCTTATCTATTTCCTCTTCGCACTTGCATATCAATACAGTTTGAAAACAATTTCTGTGATGGATGAAGATGACTTGCTACTACACTGAAGTTTAAGTTGAAAGTATTGAAAGCGTTTACACTTTGAATGTGTCGAATGAAAGCTTCAGAGTCATGTATTTTTATGTGATTACTTCTACCATTTAGATTTGTATAACCGAGAGATTCAATAAAATTTCTTGAATTACATTGAAATAATTCAAATAGAGCTCTCTACGCGCTGTCTTAACCAACGTTGGCAACGAAAACAAAAACTATCAATATTCGATAGTGAACATTTAGTGCATTTCGAAGAAATTCGAACTCTCTGGAAAACCCATACAGCGCTGTTCCATCCTACTGTGGGAATCATCAGTGACATGTATCGAAACAATCCAGTTTCGATGTTGCAGCAAAACAACCAAATGAAACATGTTAGCAGTTTATTCTGGACGATCTCCAAAACTAAATTAGTTTAGAAGTTATAGCAATATCATTTTCTTCGCCAACATAATTCATTTCGTAAACGAAATATGTCTCTCAGTATGAGCGCAACAATTTTCACTACCGAAAATGTGGTCGTAAATTCTTCTAGCCATTTTTGGTTCTTTTTCCCTTCCTACTGTCGGATTTATGGATGCCGATTGAATGTAAATTCCACTTAAAAGTTTTCGTATTAATTTGAAAGACAATAAATCTGGGAAATGGGTAATTACTGCCCCTTAAATTCGTTTAAGGTCGAATTACCAGCACCGTTTTTCATGTAGATGCTAGAAGGGGTGAATAGAAAATGGAGGACTTTATATCTCGATAATTTTATAGGTAGATTGATCAAGATTATCCGTTGGTTTCATTTAATTAACACTGTATATTTACTATTTAGGTAAGCCTCAATTGCACGTTTGCAAATAAAAACCCCGTAGCTTGTCGTAATTGAAGCTTTTTCTATACAAAAATTTTTGTGTACTCTGAAAAATTTATTTATTAAGAACTATCTTGGTTTAAAGAGTTATCTCTGAATATTAAGCAGGAAAATTCAAGAATTGACGCTTGCATGAGGGGCATCAAATGAGTTTTTGATTATTTCATTTGATAAGTAAAACCCTTAAAACCAATGAAAATGAGGATATCATTATAAAGATTAATGAACAAAAATTAGAACGGTAGAAACAGTAAAATATTTAGGCAGTATGGTAGACGAAAAATTGAGTTTCAATGATCATGTTGATTTCATATCATCTAAAATCTCTAAAAATTCAGATTTTTGAAAAGTATAGGAAAAAACCTGAGGACATATGTGAAATTATTTTTGTTTGAATTAATAATACTGCCACATTTTGAATATTGCTCTACTTTGTTTCATTTGGTTTGACTAAAGAAAAATTTGAAAAATTACAAAAGTTACAAAATAGAGCCATGAGAACAATTTTAAAGTGCAATAGGTGTACCCCTGTTAAAATTATGCTAAACTCTATGAAACTGATATCTATTAAACAAAGAATACTCTTCGCTTCATATATATTCGTATTTCAAATCAAAAATCAGTTGCTTCCATGTAATGTAATAAAAAATGTTACATATGTCAGTGATGTGCGTCGGTATAATACTAGAAATACTGATAGTTTTTATATCCAAAGTTGTAAGCTCTCTAAATTAAGCATAGCATATACTATGACGGATTTAAGGCTTTCAATAATTTACCATGACGTACGTTTCGATGAGATTCACCTTTTTCAAATGCTACGTGCAGTCTGAGTCTGCACGTCGCACGGAGTCTGCACGTAGCATTTGAAAAAGGTGAATCTCATCGAAACGTACGTCATGCAACATTTTTAATATATGTGTAAATCAGTTTAACAATTGTTTCATTATGTTTATCGATTTACATCAAGTATCGGCCTCATCAATTATTTATTTCTTATTACCTCTCATTTGAATAAATATTATTATTATTATTATATTATCTGCTTTGCTGAAAGTGTTGATAATCTTAAAGCACTAAATCTATATTCAGTGCTTTGATGAACTCTTTCAATCAAAATGAATATAATTGAAAGAAATCAATAGTTCATAAATATCATCCAATAAATCAATTAATTAATTTGAGAAATTTTATTCAGCTCAGTAAACTTTACAAAAGGTAAATTATATATACAAACAGCAAACATCATATTTCAGTCTCAAATATTATGTTTAACACAATATTTACGATACAATAATTTTTCAAAATCATTATGATTTCGAATGAATATAACTTGAATTCAAACACTTGAACTTATGATTTACACTTTATTGACTACATAGCATGACGCGTTTCGTCGTTACAAACGACTTCTTCAGATGCTTACAGAATAATCATTATTCTGTAAGCATCTGAAGAAGTCGTTTGTAACGACGAAACTCGTCATGCTATGTAGTCAATAAAGTGTAAATCATAAGTTCAAGTGTTTGAGTTTAAGTTATATTCAATTATAATGGATTTACATCAAGTAAACGCCAACACTATTAAATATTATGATTCTCATATAATTTTAGTTGCAGATCTAGACTACCAATCAAAATCATTCCCTATAATTTTGTTCCCTAGAACTTGTTTGGTAGTCATGTACAACATCAACGTATTTTGTTTAATGTATCAAAAATTTTTCAAATATTTCATTTTAATTTGCAGAAATATATTTAAATTTGATTTAATTAATTAATGTATGTATTCATTAATATAACCTTGGTACTTTTCAAATTCCAATTATTAATTTCCATATTTCATTTATTAATGACATTATTTTAAATTTTCATTTTTTATTCTTTTTCAAATTTTTGTGTGGAAATTTTTTGCTCCATATTTTTTGTGAAGTTTAGGGGGTCACTATCATACCTGAGCATGAATCGAATATCCCTTATTGTGCTTACACCATTGAAATTAACGAAAATAGAACCTGCACACAAATAAACTACAATCAGTTTTGCCAGTTCCTGTTAAAGAATAAAACATGAGATGAAATATTTACCAGCCCTTGGCTCTAGGGATAATAATTGTTTACCTTTTCAGAGAAAAAAACATTATTCACTCTGCTGTTTCGTATATGTTTGGTGTTGCTTTTTTGTTTCCTATCGAACTGAACGGGATATTTTACGAACCAATATTTTTGGACTCGGAAAAACTAACACTGCCGTATTTCAAAACACAACGAACGCTTCCATGTTTATTTCAATTATTAATTCTCGCATACAAAAGCAACTGGACGAGAACAATATGCTATCCCGGAATCATTAGATAACCAAACCGGAATATTGGTTTTTACTGCAGGAAGATGAATGAAAGATAGGTTAGCGTTCGCCCTTTAACAGTGATTAAAAAACAACGCCGGTCATTCGAAAGGAATAAAACAAAATATTCCATTTACATGCATATTGGATATGTTTATCTTGGACCTAGATGATTAAAATACAAGCTTTATCTTGATCTCTGAAATAGGTTTCGAATATATGTGTGTTATCGGAACTTTGGAATCGTTTTTGTTGTACGAAAAATATTTGGAATAATAATGAAACGACGGTTATGACACAAGAGTCATGAAAGCTTTTAATGGGGATCTATTATGTGGAAGTAGATAGCATGACCTTCTATTATTCAATTCAATTCTTGCCTTTTGTATTTTGAATCTGTGTTGATTATCGTTGAATCGTTTGTATTTGGCGCAGTTTTTGTATGTGTCGGTTTTCAAACTACTTGCTTTATCCATGGTAATCCACAACGAACTCCAACTGCATCCCTTCACTAATCTAGTAATTAATACAATAAATATATAGATGATAAAAAAATATATCATATACATTAAACATTCAGTTATTTCTGACTTAAAATCAGGTTTCAAGAGAAATTCCTCCTGTGAGACAGCACTGTTAAGCATATGTGAGAAATGAAATAGAGCTATGGATAGAGGAGAGGTAGTGATTGTAATATTGTTGGACTTCAAAAGAGCATTCGAAACTTTATGTAGATCATTGCTGTTGAAAAAACTAACTCAAATTGGTTTTGAAGCATTAGTGAACAAATAGTCCAATTCTTATTTGCATTCACGACTTCAAAAAGTTAAGTTCAATGGCGTTCTTTCGGAGAGCATTGCAGTTGATTTTGGCGTACTTCAGGGTACGGTCTTAGGTCCACTGCTATTCTCATTATACAATAATGATATTGCTTTTCATGTGAAAAAGAATGCCCTATACAATTGTTCGCAGTTGTTACAATGATTTATGTTGGTGGTAAAATTATCCAGATTATGACAGAATGGATCAATAGCGGGGAACAAATGAATGGCTAAGCGATAACAGTTTATCGCTGAATTTATACCGAAGGCTAAATTTATAGTTTTTGGTACAAGTAAAATTCTGAAGGTAACGACAATATAAATATTAAAATTAAAAACCAGAACATTGAAAGGATAATAGTTGTTGAATATTCAGGTGTTACGTTAGATGAGAAATTCAATTTCAATAATCCTGTCGACTTCATATTGTCTAAAATCTCCAAGAAAATCAACTTTCTCAAAAGAATTAGAGAAAATCTGACGAGATAATGTGAAGTTATTGCTCTTTGAGTCAATAATAATGCCACACTTTGAATATTGTTCCACTCTTTTATTGGTATCTGGTAAAAAAAAAACTCAACTGCTACAAAAGTTACAAAATAGAGCTATGCGAACAATTTTGAAACGTAATAGGTATACTCAAATCCAAAGCATGCTAAATTGTTTAGATCTAATGTCAGTTAAACAGAGAATACTTTTTGCTACATATATATTTATATTTAAAATTAACAACAAGTTGTTCTCATATAGAGTAATAAAAAAGTAACATGTGTCAGTGAAGTGCACGGTTATAATACAAGAAATGCTGACAATTTCTACATCCAAGTTTGTAAGCTCTCTTAATCTAGAAATAGTGTATTTTATGAATTATTCAACGCATTCAATAAATTGCCTAGCTCATAAAACAGTTAGTGACCTCAAGGTATTCAATCGAAAATTAGCTAAATTCGTCTTAAACATATAATTGTGAATAATATATTTTGAACGTGAATGTATATATGATTTTGTAATAGCTATTGCTAAATAAATATTATTATTATCTGGCTAATTGTGCGAGTTATTCCTTCGAGGGATTCCCCAAGGTTGTAAGATAGGTACGATCAATTTCCAGATTGTTGTCGTACTGTTTCATGTCACTATTGGAGTTGTACCCCTATTGTAGTCGATAGTGCTAACATTCGTTGTCTATAATAGACCACTCCAACAAATTTCGTATTGATGTGGAATCTTCTTAATATGGAAATTCATAATCACAGTTATAATTGAATATAATAGTCTAATTTCTCAATTCTAACAAATTTTCACTAGACTTCCAATATTACGTACATGAACGGTGTTGGAAGTGAACTTATTCGAAAGTTGTTGAAATCCTGAATAAGGGTTGTGCTTCATTCAATGATCCCCGTTTTCAATTTACTTTTATGCTGATTTAAGTGGATACAATTTTCACATCCGCAGTCAAAAGAGCTTTCTTAAAAATTCCACATTATGAATTACATAAATCAGGATCATATTCCCAGTTATACAGCTACTGCAAATTGCTCTGCTAGATACGCTGAAATAGATACAGCTCCAGATTTATCCAAGAGAAACGATGTTACTTATCTTCAAGCAATTAAGAATCTCATTGCTTCAGAAATAATTGAGGTTACTAAAAAGTGTTGTAAAAGAGAGATGATCAGTTAATGGAACACTCAGGAAATTCTAGTTTTTGAATGAATACTTTCAAATATTCAAAGGGTAGACATTCTGAACTTACCGAAACGTCGTGTAATTGTCAAGCAGAAAGCTATTAAGTTAACAATATTATGCATTAATATTATCATTTTCTAATTTTAAACCATTTTTTCAGGTTATTATTCCTACTTTATTCATGAATAATTTCAATGTTCATTTCCAATTATTTTAACGTTTGCTTTTCATATATTTTTTGACTTTTTTTAAATAGTGTTTCCAGTTCATTTTTTAGAAAACGACTGGTCAAAAACTTTTCATTATTTTTAAATTAGAAGATATGTCATTCAAAATATTGATAATTCATTTAGCAGCAGCTATTACAAAGGCACATAAATGTTTAGAGCTCAACATTAATATTAATTATCAAAAAATTACATTGTTCATAATCTAACCTAGTCCTAAATACCTTGAGGATAATACTCATAGTCTGTATTGAGCTAGGCAGCTCATTCAATGCATTGAATCCATCAAAAGATATTCTGTTTCTGACTGAGTTTGAATTCTTGCTCAACTCTTGGTGAAACATAATTGAATATTAATTTGAATTAAATACTTTTCATAATGTTTCACGATTATATTCAACAATATCAAATACTCAACATGTTTCGAGCGTGAGGTCGAATATTGTTGAATATAATGTTGTTTCTTTCACAAGGAGAAGGAACCGAATTAACTACGATTATAGCGTCGATGGTCAGGTTCTTTCTCGTTCTGATAAGGTGAGAGATCTTGGTGTAGTCTTCGACCAGAAGCTTTCCTTTGTCCCACACATCACCCAACTTATTTCATCTGACTCAAAAAAGCCAATTGGCATATAAAAACTGTCAGCATTTCTAGTAATATAAACGTGCACATCATGTTTCACATATTTATGAGTCTTCATTTTTTGACGTTTTCGCATATTGAAATTGTTTTCACCTTTTCAAAATTGTTCGCATATACCATCCCCGCAATTTGTAGTTGTTGAGTTTGTTTTTTGTTGAAACCGAAGCATAGGCTGCAACTTCCTGGAATACTCAATTGAAATGTTTGATCTTCAGACTATTGAGAAATACTTGGATGATGAAAAGATCGGAAACGAGTTCTGCGAAGTAAATAGTACTAAAATAAATTCAAAGTAGGATAGTACTCAAATAAATAGAAAATACGAGCGAGATTATCTCATTAAATCAGATTATTCAGTGGTAGTTGTATCAAATGAAGGTTATAGTTGATAGGATGTCATATAGACGAAGTGGAAACTAGAGCACATCAGATATGTGTAAACTGAACTTTGAGAGTTAGACCTGGTGCTCTCATATCTGTTCGAAATTCAGGGCAACTTCGCTAAATCAAATTGCGTTATAGAAAACATGAAGTGAAGGACGCTCAAACGAAGGTCTACCCAGCTTATCTGACATTCAGCTAGTGTAGCAATCCTGTATCAACTTTCAGGGTCCCTTTGTGAACTAGTCGATGTCAACGGCAGACTTCTTCTTTCGACCCTCTATTGACACAAACTTGTTACTTATATAGAACTTCCCTTATCCACCGATGGGTTTCTGGCCTGGCTTTCCATTCAATGTCGACTTATTTGCAGGTGAAATATGCAAACACTTCCCGTTGGGATATTTTCCATTAGATAATTGGATGTTTTCGGATGGATTTCGTTTATTCTGAACCCAAAAATGAATTGAATGGCGTAGCCACGTTTTAGTTGTAGGAACCTGGAGGTGAAAAACACAAGGAGAAAAACTAAGAAAAACAGACAACCCCTGAAGGAAGTCGCAACATTTTAGGCTACACGTTTGTTCTTTCCGGATTGGGAAATTTGAAGACTGCTTTGAGCGTGAGGTGACTGTTTATCCTTCAAAGGATGCTCTAAACCGAGACGTTGAAAAATATATGAATAATATTATATTATTTTATGCGGAAGAAAATTAAAATTAAATTGAAGATTATCGGCATATCCCGCAGATTGGTAGCAGTCGTTGACACGTGTTTCGAGCTCATTGGCTCTCCTCAGAACGGAGTAGCCAAGTTCTAGTTGGAGGAAACTGGAGCTGAAAAACACAAGAAGAAAAACTAAGAAAAACTGACAACCTCTGAAGGAAGTCGCAACATTTTAGGCAACGCGTTTGTTCTTTCCGGATTGGGAAATTTGGAAACTGCTTTGCCCGTGAGGTGACTATTTATCCTTCAAAGGATGCTCTCAGCCGAGACGTTGAAAAATAATCGATAATCTTCAATTTATTTTTATATATATATATATATATATATATATATATATATACATGTATAGGGAAATGAAATTTTTTGTGCTTATGGCACTAAATGAAATATTATGAAAACATCGTTCGATGATATTTGTCAAATAGACATTGCAATTTAGTAGATACCTAGAAATTTCGAAGCTTGGTGTGTCTATAAGATGAACTATAGATGGAATTGTGGAGTATTCATAACTCAACAGTTTTCCACTTGAAGTCACAATAAGATGCTTGGGGGTTGAAATCGTTGCCTCACTTCGATGGACGTGGTGCGACTTCCATCAGGTGTGGCACCGATTTCAATATTTTTCTAACATTTATCCCCTGAAGGATAGTGCAGACATCACTTCGTACACGTTCACATATCTAGCTCTACTATAACATTCTCTTGATTAATTTGAACTTTTCAAATTAATGTTCTAGTGTTCATTTTCTTATATATATATATATATATATATATATATATATATATATATATATATATATATATATATATATATATATATATATTTATAAGAGTTATTTTTGATGCGAAATTAAGTTTCAATGAACACGTTGATTTCATATTGTCTAAAATCTCAAAAAACATTAACTTTTGCAACGAATTGAACAAAATCTTATGGCCTATAGTCACAATACTTTGCATTTGGCTTTTTTAAATGTACTCATATATTTTTAGAGTATTTCGCCGTAAATTAGAGTACTTACCATGAAATTACCAGTGAAAATCGGAGGTTTATGAAACTCCTTCTATATTTTTTTAAAATCAGATTCAAATCGAAGAGATTAACCTTATTGTTCTTTTTCAACTCGAATTAATTACTGGGCAATTTTGGTGAAAATATCAATGCTAAGTTTCGACTCTCTTTGAAATATCGGAAGTTTTTTTTTTCTGTCCATCCCCCGTACTTCCTTATGGAGCTTTGTTCTCTATTTTACTATGCTTCTGAGCGAATTCACTACATATGGCGCTGTATAAGGACGTGAAGCGGACGCTATTCCAGACTTCTACCACAAATAACACTGGCCCTTCAAGTAGTTTATTGTTTCATAAGCAGTCTATGCGGTAGGAAGTAAGATGGTATCTGCCATTATTAATGCCATGACCCTCGTCACACATACAAGGCAGCTAGTTTCATTTTGATGATTTAAGATTACTAAACTCATTGGTATTACCGAGCTCCGCTTTATTCCGTTTGTATATTCACGATAATAAGATCTCTAAAAGTTTTGAAGCTCATGGTGAATCGTTGACAAAATGAACATTGCAAAGAAAACATTGTATTCTGAATTAACTCACTCTTTTAAAAGAACTGTGACGTACGTTTAAATATTAAAATTAAAAATAAAATAAAACACTCAATTTGCATCGTATATTCAAATTGGCCTTTGCCATTTACATTTTAAAGATAGCTTCATATAAATGTTGTCCGCGGCTCATATAAATGTTGTCCGTATCAAATGATCCATTCGAAAGGTCCAATTTTGCGTCACTTTTTCGAGCTTTTCGGCCTGTATCCCACGATTAACGAGTGTTATGTTATCCTGTAAGGCTTCAATCGTGTTCGGCTTGTCCTCATACACCAACAACTTCACATAACCCCACAAGAAATAATCCAGAGGCGTCAAATCGCATGATCTTGGCGGCCAATTCATGGGGCCATTTCGATAGATAAGCTGCTCACCAAATTCATCCTTCAACATGTCCATTGTTTCACGAGCTGTGTGGCATGTAGCACCGTCTTGGTGAAACCACATGTCAACCAAGTTCAACTCGGCCAACTGGGGCAAAAAAAAGTTGCATATCATGGCTCGATATCGATCGCCGTTAACGGTAACGTTTGTTCCACAGTCGTCTTTGAAGAAAATTGGACCTATGATGTCACTAGCCCATAAACCACACCAAACTGTTGTTTGTTCGGGATGCATCGGTAATAATTATTGTATGGCATGTGGTTATTCATCACTCCAGACGCGACAGTTTTGTTTATTTGCATATCCGTTAAGCCAGAAATGAGCCTCATCGCTGAACACAATTTTTTCATGAAACAGCTTATTTTCATTAAGTTGTTCTTAGGTCCATTTTCCAAAAATTAGACTTGTGGTAGATCATTCGGCATCAGTTCTTGCAGAAGTTGAATTTCATAGGCTTTCAAACCCAAATCAACACGTAAAATTTTTCATGTGGTTGAGTAACACATGCCCAATTGCAGAGAACGGCGACGAATTGGTATTTCACTATCCTCATTAACACTGTATGCTACGGCTGCAATATTCTCTTCAGTGCGCACTGTAAGCATGCGAGACAATGGTTTAATATCCAACAAGGTGAACTTGGTGAGAAATTTGGATAACAGCACGAATTATTGATTCACCAGGTCGATTATGACGACCATAATATGGTCGTAACAAACGATACACATTTTTCACAGATCACAAATTTTGATAGTAAATTTCAACAATTTGCAATCGTTGCTTGTTTGGTAAGTCTTTTCATGATGAAATGGCAGAGTATACTGAAAATTTTCACTTTGACAGATGACGTTTGGATGCCATTACCAACCAGTGCCGCCCAACCTGTAAAACTTAATTCTTAAAAAATCACTCGTTACAAATGGTAGGGATAACAGTAGTTTCCTTTCTACCCTAGAAGTTTCAACAATTTGGAATCTTGAATCAACCCTTAGATTCAATGAATATCCAGAGATGAAAACAGTTTTTTAATGCTTCTCTAATGATTAGGTTTCTTCTGCATTGAGATTCCACCTCAATGGAACCAACATAATGAGATCAATCTATCGAAAATAAACTCAACAACTATTTAATTATATATACTACATCTTAGAGACAAACACAAAACATTCTGAGACACCCTTTATTTGGTAAGCCATTTCATGATATACTTGCATAAAATAACATGCATTATTGTCTTTCGTTGTCTTGTTGAACTTCCACAAATCACCAGTATATTAGGAATGAAAGTGTTGACGATTAAGTACGTTTGATGAATATATCATAAAAGACGTCGAATCTATAATTTCTAGAGGTAGTTTCATAGACAACCTGCCGTAAACTAGAAGTCAACAAAAGAGATTGTTTAACTTGAATTGCATTTACTCTTGCAACCAAATAGAACTTGAGTGACGATGAATTCTACACATTTCAAGATTAAAGCTGGAATATAATTCCTGAATGCGTTCTAACTGAGGACGTTTTACCGTCGTTATAATAACGAAGACTGAGAACATAAAAGATAATTCATTAAAGTTAATGTATGCTCTAAGACAGGTTATGGATGGAGATGCATACATCGCCATGTTGAGGATTCCCTAGGGTATGGCATAGTTGCGGATTTTCTCTGAACTAACAGCATATATTCATGAAGATGAATACAATTTTACACAAAGGTATTGTGGATTATTCGTTAGTGCTTTATAAGGAACTTTATTCGAAAATGAAGCAGTGTTCTGGATTATTCCTCAGAGTTTAAGGATACTTATTCGATAGTGAAGGCACACTTCTGAATACTCTAATGAGACATCATGGTGTTATTATTATATATTATTCTGTATATTCAATATTTTGGAGCATTTTAGTCAATTACAGAAACACGTATTTTTCAGGAAGGAGGAGTACACAATCTTCTTTCAAAATCAAAAGAGAGCTTCCACTTATCCTTGATATATATATATATATATATATATATATATATATATATATATATATATATATATATATATATATATATATATATCAAACTCTGTGGCAACCCTGTCCAAATTATCTGACTCGTGGTGGCGATCCCCATGGCTGTAGCAAATTGTACCGATTTCTTTAATTTCTCAGAATTTTATTGAGCTGTAAATTTGAAGTATTGATGAAAGTGAGATATTTGGTATTACCAAAATTTCAATTATTTGTATCATAAATATTATTTGATTATCAGAAATTGAAAGTTTTTTCATTTTATTTACATTTCTATCAGATTCTGTCGATATATGTCACTATAATTCTTGTGTTATACCATTAAAGCTGGTGAAAATATGAGGTAGAATAATTTAGATAATCTAAACGAGATGAAAAATGCTTCAACATCTAACATCTCTCATCTGCGGTTTCAGTAGGTAGGAACATAAAAAGTTCATCGGTCATAAAAGAGGTAAAAAGAGCCCAAATCGCGTCCATTACCAACATAAAAATAAAAAATTCAGAGTTACGTTAGCCTCAAGCGACAGGCAGTGCATGTCTCTGAGGGATCCCTTTTCAGCCGATGCTATGTAACATTCCCACTGCTGCCACTCAAACAAGAGGAAAAGGGTCAGAGACTCGTGATCAAAGGTCGAAACGAGCTATATCATCCCGAAAAAACTCGTTTAGGTTACATTTGTGTAATAAACAAACAAAGCTTGTGTAAAAATGGAGGACGTTTCGGTTATATTTTCACATTTTTGGAGTTTATTGAATTACCGACGGTGAATTTGATTTTCGTGTATGAAAGTTCAATTGTTGTTTAAAAATAATATCATTATGGGAACAACGAATGCTGGAATTTTGCGTTTTGGGGCTTTCAATTCAATTTTATTAGTAGGCATTGAAAAACAATATAACCTCGTATCACGTGACTGTAGCTGAAATTGTAGCATTCAGATTGAATTATAATTCGTTCTTTAGCTCCAAAAAATTCCTGAAGTTACTATGTGATATTTTATCATGAAAACCAAACGAAGTACTCAGGTTTTTCAAACTATTCAAGATTGTTGAACTGTTTTTTCGCGCTTTTGACTAGTAATCTCTGTATATCTATCATCATATATATCATTTTTCGAGCCATATAATTTAAAGACAAATAAACTTTTATGACTTGATAATGCAGGGGATTGCGTTTATACAATCTGCTGAATTTGGATTTATCTCTTATTATTGAAGTCTACCATTTCTTGAATAAATTGTATTATATTATAAATTTATGTTTAGCGCTACTAACCTATTAAAAAGAGTTCGCTACAACAGTTTTTTTAAACTCCTGATGATGATTCTGAAGCTTGAAACTTATATCGATTATATTTAAAAAATTTGTGGAAAGAACCGGGTGTTTTTGGTACTGTATTTCATTATCGCGTTTTTAGAATCCACAATAATCATTTTTACTTCCAACGAAGACGTACGTCTGAGAATCCCTACTAACAAAGGCGGCTGGTGAATGTTGAGTAGGTCATGGGAGGTACAAAGGAAATTAGACCGCGCGAAATTTCCAACTTCTTCATTGGTATACCTATAATTAAAACAGAAATATTTACGCATGATGGGTTTCTGAGTAATGCTTATACCTATATTATAAACAGTAATTATAACAGTCGGGGCATAGACATTATTCCTTTGTTGGAATTGTATTTCAGTAATTTGCGAACTTGAGTTGCGTGTTCGCCTATAGGCTTCAACGGTACGGTGGTTTAATATGGAAATAGAGGAATTTTTTTTTGAACTACCATGCTTTCGCAATTAGTTTAGTTTCAATAAGTTGTGAAATAATTCATATATATATATATATATATATATATATATATATATATATATATATATATATATATATATATATATATATATATATATATATATATATATATATATATATATATATATATATATATATATATATATATATATATATATATATATATCTTGAAATTGATTTATTGCCTGTTTAAGATATTTTATTTTGAAAGTTTTTAGCAATAACAGGCTTTTGATAAAGTTTTGACAAAGTTGTAATATAACAACGAAACGTCAACAAAAATAAACTTTTTCATAGCAAAAAAAGCCTGTTATTGCTAAAAACTTTCAAAATAATATAATATATATATATATATATATATATATATATATATATATATATATATATATATATACCGTAAGTCATTCTAGAGTAAACAAAGTAACTACTAATGATGTAAACAGGGCTACTATCTCCGCTAAACAAAGTTGCAACCTAACTGAATCGAAAGACTGCGGAAATATAGTCTTCAAGCCTGTAAGTGTCAAATAGGAAAGAGAAGAAAAAATCAAGACCTGCTTTAGTTGTTGGTAAATTTAACGGAATTCGACAGTCCAAGGAGTTGAAAAAACAAAAGTTTTGCACGTTTCAAAACTTAGTCCTACTACTACTACGGATGAAATGTTGAGTTTCCTGCAAAAAAACTTCTCCAAAGTGAAAACAAAAGTGATGTCATCCGCGAATAATACCGTTTTCAGTGGATCCATAAAGTTGGGTGAGTCGTTTACATATATAATGAATAACAATGGCCCCAGAACTGATCCTTGCGGGTCTCCATGTCTTAACAGTTTAAATTCAGACAGACAATTTTCATACCAGACAGCCTGGTGCCTATCAGTTAGATAAGATTCGATTAGCTTCAGAGGAGTACCTCTGACGCCGTAGAAATGAAGTCTTTCTATTAGAATATCATGAGAGACACAGTCAAAGGCCTTTGAAAGATCACACATCGTTATAGAAGTTTGTTTGTGCTTCTCTAGGCCATCAACTGTGCCACCCACGACATCCAAAAGTGCAAGCATTGTAGAGCGATCTTTTCTGAAACCATATTGTGAATTGTTGAAAAAATTATTGGTCTCGAAGTATGATATACGTTTCTTGATGATTTTTTCGATTATTTTACTGAATATTGATATGATTGAAATCTGCCGATAATTATCCAGAATGTATGGAAGGATCTCCCTTTTTGAAAATTGGAATATTTAAATAAACTTGGAAATAATCCAGTTGAGAATATACTATTATTGAGTTGTGTCAAAGGTTCAATGATTATTTTACAAGTGGTTTTTATGAAATATGAGTTAAGTTTACTTGTATCCAAATATTTTGAATTTTTTAATAATATATATCATGATAATATAATAATAAATATATAATAATAAATACATATCAGGACAGATATCTGACAAATTTTCAGCTTGCCCCAAATACCTACCCAAAAATTGTTGCCAGCTCTATTACTAAAAATGAATGATTAATAAACGAAAGGCTACAAGTTCGAAGTTTATAAATTGATTTTCTATCAGTTTGCACTTGTCCAGTTCTTCGTGAAAGCGGTTATTATACAGGAGAATAGAAACGACCATTCACCGCTTCAACCTACATCTTCATAAATAATGCCATATGAATCAAACGGCCGTTAGATCAGCGAAACGACTGATTTACATGAAATCAGTTTTTGTTTCTAAAATTGATATGTTCCACGACTTAAAGATACGCCCTTCGGGTTATTGTCTTTTCGAGTATGAATAATTTCAGAACAATACCTAAACGCCTATATGAATGTTGGTTAAGCGGACAAAAACGCGTGCAGGTCTTAAATTTATGCGTTTCGCTGTGTAGGCGATAGCCATTATCATGTGCTATGTTTGTGCAATCTTTGTCTCGTTTGGAACGACTTATTCCGTATCAGGTCAAGTGAGATAAATCGCAAAGTTATTCATGAACTAAACAAACAACAAAAATTATAGGTTATGATTTTGTAACTGTCACAATAGAACTGTCACAATTTCGAAGAATATACTAGGTATATATTTTTTTATACACTCAATAATCAAATAATTAGTTGTTATATACCATTTCATCATTAAAATAATATTTGCATGATAATCTACATATTTCAATATATAAATACAGAAAATAATTGAAACAAATTCATAATTTTTACACAGAAACAAATACAGTGCATTTGGGGATATTTTTATCATTGAGAACTTAAAAGAGCACAGAACATAAGCAAGAAAATCAATATGACGTTTCCATAAAGGACTAAGAGAAACAGTCGATCTATGAATTTTTTGTTGTGAGATTTCAAATACGAGTACGAAAGTTCAACAATGGAAATTGAAGAATGCGCTTAACAATGTGTTGACATCAAAGTTCTCTCGAGTTGTTCACAGATAATGCCTTATATTATTATTAACAAATATATTCTTATAAGATGATAATTGTTTTTAGAATTCCACAGAAAGGTCATATTGGTCAATTTTTTATCAATGTATGACTCATCAACTTATCTTCTCCTTCCTACTTTTCTTATCCTTCATTTTCTATGATTTTTATACCATTCTATAGTCCCGTAGTTCGCTATTTTACGTGTAGTTTGTAAATATTTTTAAGTATGAACGAAAAACGTTTGAAACACTGGAATTATGTGCATTAGCATTATATGTTTAGTGTATTTCAATAGTGGAGCAGATAAAAAAATTTTGTAAGCTAATACTGAGTCCTACAATTTCTCTAAAAACACACAAACACACAGGGCATAGTTTAATGCTTATATTTTTCCTGAATAGCCAAATTAATACGAATAAATAATTTTATTGGTTTAATTATAATATAATATATTTGTTTATTAATAATTATTAGTTATTAATATAGTTATTAATAATAATTAGAATAGATTATTAAACATAATCATTTCTTGGATCCCAGGAAGACCGAAATAGTACACTAAGGTAGTAAGGGCAGAAGATTAGATCCTTGAAGTCTTAGAAATTTCGATAGCGAAAAAAAAGAATTTACCTATTTGTAATGACCAGGTTGACTTTTTCGTGAAACCAGTTTTGTGTTTTGTGGTTTAGGATATATAAGTGAAAGTTGTACATTTTGAAATTCAGTAATATTGTATACTCTTGATAATGGGTTAACCACCCGAAACATATGTAGAGTTTTTAATATATTCAATGAAACTTAAGACAAATGTGTTAATTTTTAATTTTATAGTTTATAATATATTTAATGGCATATTTTTCATTTCAAATTATATGAAGTTTTTTTGAAGGAAAAGCAGAAATACTCCAAAATTATTTCTAGAGTTATTGAAAAACAGTAAATAATTTACGTTGTTTTATTCAGTGTTTTAAATAATGAATTGAAATCAAAACACTGGGCTTAAGTTTCACTGAGTACTGATTTAACTCAAGTCGAGTGTTTCAATCTTAATTAATCATTTAACATGTTTCACCAAGTGATAAGTCAAACTTCCGTGTCATATATCAATGTTTTAAGTTTTTGAAACGGATAATTCAAATTTGTAACATCAGAGTACTTGTAAAATGATCTTTGTGGATCAATGTAAGATGTTTTCTTGTGGGTGACATTTACGAATTCGAAATGGCATGATTGAAATAAACAATCTATTATTGTACTATTGGTATGTGGATTATGTCGCTCCCAAAATTTCAAAAGACGGTCACGACCTCAATTGAAGATGATATTTATTGGTTTCCAGAATAGTTTTAGTGGAATAAAGACTATTTCTTGTAAAGATATATGTTGTATGTTAATCTGTTACTTAGCTGGTAAACACAATGCTCAGTATCAAAATTTCTACATGAAAATAGTTGCTGAAAATTCAAATGAAACAATTCGAAGCAGTTTTTCAGTTATTATCGACAAATCAAAAATTTTTGTGGTTGAATTTAAGGG
The DNA here is from genome assembly GCA_030704895.1 of Henosepilachna vigintioctopunctata. NCBI lineage: Eukaryota > Metazoa > Arthropoda > Insecta > Coleoptera > Coccinellidae > Henosepilachna > Henosepilachna vigintioctopunctata. Next base: position 4,791,722 of record JARQZJ010000032.1, read on the forward strand.
ATGTTAAGGTGCAAAAAATTGAGTGATTTATCGTGAATAGATTTCAATTGTCTGAATGATAATCATAATAAAATTTATTGTGAAACATTTCTCACATTGTAAAATTACATTCATTCAATTGATACAATAATTACGACTGATAAGAATGCTCTCAAAAGCACTGAATTCAGTTTTGAGCCATCAGCCCTCGAACAAAAATATTAGTTCAAACAAAAATATAGATTCAATTTACATTCACAATAATACACAATAATATTTGAGGAGAATTTGAGACAATATGAATAATTTCAAATTGTTTGAAATAATAGGATAATAAGGATAATAGGATTAAGTAGCACATCACTGTTCCTTGCTGAATACTCATCATGACTATTCAATTTAATAAACCTATCTTCATTTTCTTTAACATATAGTAAACATCTATAAATATATAAACAAGAAAGGGCTAGTATGTTGTTATTAATGAAGAAAAAAGAATTCAAATTTAACTGCTCCAGAAAGTGACTATTTATCCTGTGTTTTCGAATAGTTTCACACTTATCAGAATACCTTCATGTTATGTGTTTTATTACAATAGATTCGTCCCCAAAGAAATAGGATGAACATATAAACACCACCCCTAGTTTATGCAATTCGTAAATGAAGGATTCTCAATTACTTTCTAATGTAAATATTTAAATTGTTCATAAGTCGTCAGAATTGAAAACGAATATGCGATGAAGATAAATTGAAAAATAATAAGTCGATTCTTGTTTTTGGAAATTAAGTGATTCTAGTTCAACTATTATAATGAAATATAGCGCAATTTATTTGAATTTCTTCGAATTTCCATAGAGAACAGATCGCTTCGGTGGCGACATTTCATTGAATCAATCTGATAATACGGAAAATTAAAATGCTGACTGGCAAAAACCATAATGGGAAACGGTAGTTTCATTAACGCTGACTGTTAAACTAATCATAAATTTATTCATATTCTGCACGAAAGCCATTATTTCTTTCCTTGATATTCAACGTTTAACGCTTTTTTAAATTAGTGACACGATTTTTATGTTAAGGAATTCGAATGAAATGGAATCCCAGAGCGCCATTCCATTAGAAAGTCAGACAGAATTAGAACAATAATCCCTGAACCGACCGTTTAATTTCAGCGAATTTCGGATATAACGCGAACTGCGAAAAAATTTTCAGATATTACCATGTTACATTAACTGTTCTATTAGGGGTTGCAATCTGAGACATTTTGAAAGGTCTGCGTAACGAAGTCCACACAAAAAGGAATTTCCTTCAGTTTGGAAAAGAAATACCTACTCGTAATATAAAAAATTATTAGATTTCGGCTTGATTTGTGATATCACCAAGATGTTTAAATAATAATAATGTCCATTTTGAGCTTTTCGAAGGTAATTGATAATTGTTTGCGCTAAAAGTTACTTTTAGGTTTCAAAAAAAAGTTACCTTTAAGAAAGAATAGTGAGAGGAGTTATTCTCAGAGACATGATATTGTTCTTGTGGTGCCGCAAGGCTCTGCTCTCGGACCTCTTCTATTCATATTTTTCATGAACGATCTGCCTGCGAAGTTGTCCAGACTTTTGGTGACACCATTTGCCGATGATTCATCGGTGGTTGTTTGACTCCTGAAGAACTTCTGGAGGCATGTGCAATCATTGTGAGGGAGTTTGTAAATTGGTGTCGAATGAACAATCTGTTGGTGAACGTTGATAAAACTGTATGTGTTCATTTTTGTCTGAAGAACAATTGAGTCAGTGCTTTGAATGTAAAATATGGAGACAACACTATATCATCATCCCAATCAACTAAGTTTCTTGGAATATATTTAGACATAAATTTGAGATGGACAACACACATTGATGTTTCATGTAAAAAATTGAGTAACTAGCTATTTGCAATCTCTAGAATTGAGAATATTGTACCTACAAATTGAGTTATGAATCTGTATTACAACTTGTATATAGTCATCTAAATTATAATATTCTGAAGTGGAGCTATTTTCATCAAGGCTGCAGATACCGAATTCGACACGGTTTTCTCGTAACGTTCCTAGATTCCTAGAAAACGTTATAGGTATTTGCAAAAAATTTGAAAGTTCCCGAAATGTAACATATTTTCCACATCAGATAATTGTTTGGAAAACTGATCAGAAGTTTCTGATCCAAGACGTTGACTGAAGCAGAAATTTGGTTTTCATCGAAATCCGAACAGACATTTTTTTCTAATTTTTCTCTTCTTTCACCTAATTTTTGAAAATTTTTCGAAAATTCTCAATAACTTTCGATCTTGAGATTTGTTTCACTTTCATCGAGTAGATTGTGCAAATAACAAATTTGAAATCAGTTTCCTTATAAACTTCGTAATTTCCTTGAAAACGCTATTTGAATCTATAAAAAAATTTAGAAATACGCAAAATGAAAGCTATTTCCTAAACCAGTTGAAATATTTGAAAACGAATTAAAATGTTCGTTCAACGACTTCTATTTAGGCAGAAATTTAATTTTCTATCGATTTGAAAAAATTTTTATTCTGAGAATTGACTTTTTATATCAGTCGAGTTCGCACGTTACGAACTTGAATTCAGTTTTCTCATAAACCTCATAATTTTCCAGGAAAACGCTATGAAAATTTGCAGAACAAAAAAAATATGAACACGCGAACTGAAAGCTAATTTCCAAAGTAGGTAGATGTTTTATTGGAAACTGATTAGAAATGTTTGTTCTTCAACTTCAATTTAAGCTTAAGTTAAATTTTCATTGAAATTGGAAGTATAACATTTTTTTCGGTTTTTCTGTCGATGAAAATTTCATTTCAAATTGATGAAAATTTTTCGAAAATTCAAAAAAAAAATTTTTCGAATATTAAAATTTACATTTCTTCATGAATTCAATTCTTATCAATTTCAACGCAGATCACGAATTTTGAATCAATTGCCTCGTAAACCTCATAGTTGTTCGGAAAACATTATAGGAACTTGCTAAAAAAAAAAGAACGCGAAATGAAAGCTATATTCAGGTTCAGATGTCTTGATTGAAAAGTTATTGAACAGTTTCATTCTATACCATCAATTCGAGCAAAAAATTCACAAACAACGAAACTTTTGAATATCTAAACTGAGCGTGATGACACCAGCGTGACGCTGTTGTCACCCATAATCAATTAGAAAAAACACATCCAGTTTTAAACCGTCTGGCCTGCTTATACAAGTATTTGCTTGGTTAATTATACACAATCCAATAAATGCAACAAAAACGAAGGAAATTGCTACAATTTTCACAGAAAGAGAAATGAATTTGACTGAATATTTGGTACCTTTCTAATAATAAAAAATAGAATTATTTAATATTTTTCATTCAATAGGAGACATTGTATGTCACAAGTCCCATAAGTTACTGAATTCTTGTTATAAATTATTACCGTTGCGATTCGTAATGGTCAGTAAAACCGCAGAATGAATTGCTTCTTCTAATCTCCAGTGATTATCTAGTCAGTAGCACAAATATCTAATTTTTATTTGTAAGATTCATGTCCTGTTGATATCATAAAACCAGTTTTATATATCACGGCAACAAGTGATTCGTAATAGTTACTTTCAATGTCTGAAATTATGACAAAGGAAATAGTGAATGCCACAAATAATAGCTGGCAATTTATCAGACAGTCATACCCTGAAGAATTCCAGTTTATTATGCGAAATATGTCCCAAATAGATCGAAGATAAGGAACTTATTGTTGGTTTTATTTTATTTATAACGACATCGAATGATTGTTCCACTTCAGCAGCAAATTACTACAGATTGAAGAGATAAAATGGAATTGAACCCTCTAAAAAAACCCGTAATACTTCATAAAAATAAATCGAATAACTGATTAGGAAATAGTTTATGAATAAAATTTACTCTATAAAAATGGGAGCAGTATCCCTAAGTAACGCAACATTTCAATTGAACGTAAAACACAGTTTTCAGCCTTTTGATTGTAAGTTTTTATCGAATAATAAACGACATACGATATGATTGTTTGTGGAATTTCATAACAGGCAAATGGCCTGAACGGTTTAGCTTATATATATATATATATATATATATATATATATATATATATATATATATATATATATATATGCAAACGTAAATTTTCCGTGACCATTCTGCATATAAGTGGCTGAAGCATATGTTGATGCAGCGTTGAATCTTCAACTTCAATTTACGGCTGATCATGGGCTTGTAGACATAGCCCTGTCAGTTTAAATAACCCCATAGTTAAATCTTAATCCTATGGTGTTAAATCACACGATCTAGGGGGCGAATTTTGATCACCGAAACTGGAGAGCACACGACCTGGAAATATCTCTTGCAGTAATTAAGGAGTTTCTCTGGCTGTGTGGTATGTGGCACGTCCTGTTGAAACCTCATATTGACCACATGAATATCATCCATTTTTGGCGAAAAGAACAGAGCTATAATATCACCAGTAACAGTAACTGTTTGACCAACCTCACTTTGCCAAAAACATAAGGTCCAATTATGCCTCCAGCCCAAAATACACACAAACAGCGACACCCTGTGGATGTGTTTGTTTTTCGACAATCAAATGTTAATTCTCAGAGCCCTAAAAGCGGCAGTTTTGGCGTTTAACAAACCCATCAATGTGAAAATGTTCTTCGTCTCTCAGTATTATTTTGCTCGAAAAATTAATATCCATTTGTTGATATTCAATAATATATTCTGCAAATTATCTTCGCTCTGCATGGTCATTAGGCTTCAGTTGTTGTGTTAATTGAATTTTGTGAGCAAGAAGACACTCATTTTCAATGAGTATCGCTGCAGAGAGCTTCTAGAAATTTGCAATTCTTGTCCACGACGCCGAATGAAGGTTCATGGATTGTCACTGACACTCCGACGCACTACTTCGATATTGTCATTTCAACGTCGTTTTAGACGACCAGATTGACTGCCAATTTTCAGTAACTGCTAATTATATTAACACCGTTTATATAATTTTGTATTATCACTATGGCATATACTTGACGGAAATTTATTAAGTTTCATAATATACCTCAATACAGAATTGCAGACCTGACTGGTACGTAGCGGGGCTAAATCATCCCCTAAATTTTAAGAGGTTGGCAGCTGGAAAGTCCCAAAAAAATGATCTGTCTTTTTGGCAATCTTATCTTTCAGTTATGAAATATACTCCATTAAAATTTCAAGCTGCCTCAAATATATTTTTACAATTTTTTACAAAATATTTTTGCACGCGTCTATCAATGTTGAAACACGGATAAACCGTCTGGCTTATTGTTTTCGTATTCATTAATTTTCGTATACATTGCAACATATAGAAATTGCGATTCGCATCAAATATATTTTTGGGTAAAAAAATAATATTTTTAAGAATTTAGGGGTTGATTTAGCTTCGCTACTCACCAGCCAGGTTTTTAATTCCGTGTTGAGGCATATATGTGGGATTCGATGATAAGGACGTTAGAGTTATAAGACACCTCTATTGGGGACAGTCTATTGCTGAGATCCGAATTAGGCGGGATCTCCTGACACAGGACTTTAACATTACAAAAGGAGTCCGACAGGGATGCGTGTTGTCTCCCCTGCTTTTTAACATCTACGTAGAGAAGATCTTTCAGATAGCTATGGAGGGAGTGGTTGCTGGAATAAAAATCAATGGCAAACTCATTAACAATATTCGATACGCAGATGATACTGCAATCCTGGCTAATAATCTGGAAGACCTACAAGACATACTGAATAAATTACCGAGGTAGGCGAAAGGTTCGGACTGAGTATCAATATTACAAAAACTAAAATGATGATCATTAGTAGACAAGAATTTAATAACATTGACCTTATAATCAAAGGTGAAACAATTGAAAGAGTACCCAAATTCAAATACCTAGGAGCTAACCTGAATGAGAAATGGGATTGTGATGAGGAGGTAAAGGTACGAATTGGGATTGCAAAAACCACGTATCTGAAAATGAAAAATGTACTTCTTCAGAGAACACTACCGGTCTGCATTCGACTGCGAGTAATCAAGTGCTATATATGGCCCATCCTGTTGTACGGAGTAGAAACATGGTCACTCAAGCTCAGAACACTGAAACGAATAGAGGCATTCGAAATGTGGGCACTACGAAGAATGTTTCGGATCTCCTGGACAGAGTATGTGTCGAACGATATTGTGTTGCAGAAAGCTGGGGTAGAGAGAGAACTCCTGAATATTATAAAACAACGAGAAACGTCTTACCTAGGCCATATACTTAGAGGTAGCAGATACTTTATACCGAAACTCATATAGAGCAGAATTGAGGGCCGGGACGAAAACAACACACCTGGATTCGTAATATAAGAGAATGGTGTGGAATATCGGATGCAGAATGGATATTTCGACAGGCAGAGAATGAAACACTTGTCATTCAATAGTGGAAAGGGCCCCCTACGTGCAGTGTGCATCAGTGACGAGAAGAAAAGAAGAAGTTGGGGCATATCAGGAGAGGTATGTGACAAGTTTTCAGCTTGCATCAAATACCTACCCAATAATAGATGCCAGCTCTTGGATTATCATAATGTGTATAGAAGTGGAAATCAGACCGTTTTATTATAACTCTGATTTCAATATACGTTACAAGTTTTGATTGTAGTCCATTGATTCTTCTAGATGGGGCTATGATTTATCCAATACTTGATTCATTCTGAGGAATTTCAATTCAATGCCAGAGCGACTGCATCCAGAGTGTTCGCAACCCTTCCAGAGAACCTGAACCCCTTGGTAGCCACCCTAGGGGACTATGAAGAAGATCTTACACCTTGACTGTGATGTCAAATCATGTCTTGAACATCAGAAACTGAGTTTTAAATTCTGTACATGGTACGCAAAAACAGATATTAGGTCGAAGTAAAAAGTCATTATATTTATTTTTTCCGGAATGAAGTTTGGTATTATTACAGAATATCCAATCAAAAGTGTTATCAATGAAGTGACACTTTAATTTGGATAGTGCTTCAACGATTTCTCCATTTGTTTGCTGTTATCTACTAAATAGACTATAGGCGAAGAGAAATTTTCAATTGTTCGAGTCTATTACTGAGAAAAATGATTGTGCATTGTTCGAAATGATTATTAGGAGCAGTTCGAATGGCCTACACTTTATGGAACAATAGGAGAATAAATGTGGTAATATTTCAATTAGGAAACAACGAAAGTGAATCTAACGTAAACTAGATTCATAGTTCGACTTGTTTCATCTAGATGGCGCAAGCTTTATCGATTAAGAATAGAATCAGCACAGATTTTTACAAAGCTCTCTAACCGAAATGTTTTTTTTCATTTACTACGTATGAATGAATATAAATAACCTTTGTTCAGTGGAATTTCATTATAATTTCATTTAGGCAGTGGATATAAAAAAGTTTTTGTACAATACATACTCAGTTCACTGGGGTTTCTGTAATTTTAATGAACTCTCAATTTTAATTATTACTATTCATATAACAAACGTTGTCCAAATTTGCCTCGTGTTTAACTTGTAATTTGTATGTATTTTTTCTCCGGAAACGAGAACCGAAATATATTCCAGACAACTCGTACCACCCAAGTGTAGATCATCAGAAAATCATGCCTGTATAAACGCTCGTTAATAGAAATCGTGTCTAAGACGACCTCTATCGTTTAGCCTTCCACACCAAATATTAATTAACGTTCTTCATCAAACAAAATCTATACATACTCTCATATATGTCCGTGACGAAACTGTATTTGAATTGGAATTAATTAAAACGAGAAACAACCTGAAATAGCAGATACAATCTCAGACGGCGTTGCCAGATCGCTATCGCATATTGTATTTACGTACGTAATTGAAAAAATTCTTTGTTCTTAATAGGTAGTTTTATTTTGCGGCAACAAGTTTGTAACTGTTCTGTTATTTCTCATACGGTTGAGTTTTCATTATAGAATATCTGATTTGTTGCTGATAAGCTGTTGCACATATGCAATTATTTTGTTGATTGAGTTGTTGATTGACAAAGGAGTGAAACAAACAGTAATAAATAATAATTCTCCTTTATGTCAGACACAGATAAATTAGGAACGATAATGAATATTTATTCTGTTATGAATATTTATTATAGTTTTTTTACGGTCATATGTGATAATAACAATATTTTTCTCTGGGCAGTGGCGCAGCCAGGATACAACTTCTAGGGCGGAGGGAGTTTTATCGAGAACCTACCCCACAGAATTAATATCAAATTGAAATAATTTTCAAATATGATTGGTTTCAAGGGGGTTGTTCAGAATGTTTAAGCCTCATAATTTCAGAAAAAAACTTACAGTTAATTTTAATTTTTTGTATTAAAAATATATTCAAAGTCATAGTTCATATTTTCGTTTTTTTCTCACTTTTACCTACACTTCTTCAGAAGTTTAGGTAAAAGTGTGTGAAGCTTCAGAATTACTACACTTGAGAAGTAGGTAATCCTTCACGGGATAAATTCGGTTCGAAACTGAAGTAGTATCTGATCCAATTAAAAAAAAAAAGAATGAAAATTACGAAATTGTTAACTTCGAAGTAAAAGTAATTGGTAATAAGATTTCTCCAAATAGATTTTTGTACAAGAACTATGTACTAATAAGCTTGATATTGTACCACATATAATTGGTATTTAAATTAACATTTCGAAATGATATATGATAGATATGCGCGACAGATTAGACGCTATAGGAAGGTTTAGAAAGCAGACATAATGAGGTGTTCGTAATTGGACCATTTGATATTGTTACAACATGTGAATAAACATTGTTTCATCATGTCGTGCAAGAGAAACGTGAGTTTGTTAATACTTGCGTAGATTCATTGAAGTGCACTGAAATATTAATGCATACTCGATTAGTTTCATAAGTATGAGAAAAATGGTCCTAATATTAGTATTAATAGCGATTATTTCCCATGAGAAGAGCGAATGAACTTGAATTCGCAATTTTTAGGGTCTTCGCTTCAGCGTTTCTGACTCCTGAAAACGCTTCATCCTCTCAGAATGGTCTAGCATAGCGACACTCCGTGCTATCTTTTCCATTTTGATCTACTGGAGATCTGTGGACCTCACTGTTCTGGATTGTTTCATCAGGTAGAGAAGTGCACTGAACTTTGCTCGTCGTGTTTGGATTGATTCTGTATTTTTCTATCGATAAAGTTCCTTCTGAGTTTTTTTTTATCAAAGTGCCACTTCAGTGGTTGGCCCGTAAACCTTTCTGACAATTTCGTTCTTGTTTTTATATTTCTATAATTCTTAAATGATAGTCAATAACCATTGTTTCACCTGCTTTACCTGCTAGATTGCTTCTGAAAGAATCTTTGTGTTTAAAGATTCTTAATGTTGAGCCTCTAGAAATGCCCTTCTTAATATATAGTACGGTCATGTTAGCATGAAGGTCCTTTTATAATTCTTTTTTCGTTAGCGATTCGGTTTGAAAGCGAAAACTGTATAATTTCCTTATATACTGTATAAACTGTATAATCTCCCTTAATCACAAACCATGGTATTTCACCACGGTTTGTGATTAGCAGGAATTTTTTCTGGTTGTCTTTCCATGTATTTGGGTTGAACGAAAGAAATTTGTAACTCAGTTTCAACTTCAGTGATAGCAGTATTATGTTTGGTAGAAAAAAAGTATTGCCACTTCCACGAACCAATGGTTCTACCAATTCTGAGATTTTATGCGGTAGCCACCAAACGATTACCTTCTTGCAGTGTTTGTTTTTTGTGCTTTCATTTTCAGGTTTGTTTTTCTCAAACTTGGCTGAACTCTTCTGATGAGATCTGACAAGCTCGAAACATTTCAAAAATGCTGCTTCGATGTAGCTTTACCTTATATACTGTATAAACTGTATAATCTCCCTTAATCACAAACCATGGTATTTCACCACGGTTTGTGATTAGGAGGAATTTTTTCTGGTTGTCTTTCCATGTATTTGGGTTGAACGAAAGAAATTTGTAACTCAGTTTCAACTTCAGTGATAGCAGTATTATGTTTGGTAGAAAAAAAGTATTGGCACTTCCACGAACCAATGGTTCTACCAATTCTGAGATTTTATGCGGTAGCCACCAAACAATTACCTTCTTGCAGTGTTTGTTTTTTTGTGCTTTCATTTTCAGGTTTGTTTTTCTCAAACTTGGCTGCACTCTTCTGATGAGATCTGACAAGCTCGAAACATTTCAAAAATGCTGCTTCGATGTAGCTTTTGTATTTTATTTTCTGCTTAATATTAGGTAACGATTAATTGTGTTTCAAGATTATATGTTTAATTCTTGTAATTTGGAGGAAAATGATACTTTTCTGCAGATTTCCAGACAATAAATTACGTAATTCCTCAAGAAGAGTGGCTGAACTCGAAATTATCGCGATCCTATTTACTGTTAGTCGAACAAGGATAAATCTTGTGCAACCAGATTGCCATAGTCTTCTGAAATGGAGCATTATTCGCGTAATTGCCAATTTCTAGATATTTGCATGATAATCGTTGCTCGAAGCTATATACGAGTAACTTTTTGAGTTACCTGTCTACTTACTTTCTCTTTTGTTGTTTTCGCACGTTACATTTCACGGTTAATTTATTAATCAATCAAAATATGACTTAAGGTGGGACCGGGTGGTATCAGATGACACATTGATATCTGAAGCACAGCGAAATATCAATTTTGAGAACAATATTGAGTAATATTTCAAAACTGGACACGTAACTATGTAAATTTGTTTTTAATAATCGTGTCTTGAAATTAAATCCAATATTGTTCTCATGGTTATACAAAGTCAAACAGATGTCAAGCAAATTTGACAAAATGTTTCGAAGTTTGACATTGAAATTGAATCAATAATCAAATTGATAGAGGAGTCTGAAGAATACATGCCCAGATGATGTATTTTTATTGAACATGCTCCTCAAAGGTCCAAATAAGAGCCCTAACTTGTGGACGAAGGGAAAATACTCTTGCTCATCAATTGATTACCGAAATTGAGCTACCCTGTGTAATTGAACAAATTGTGAGACGAAAGCAACGTGGATGTTTTTTATTAATGTATACCTAGTTAGTTACCTTCGTAGAATTTTCTTTGCTTAATTTCAAGTATTTGACCAGCAATTATATTTATTCAGATAGGGGAATGAAAAACTCCAAGTGTATATCGAAGAATTGAGAAAAAATCATTCTGATGTGGCTAGTTATCTATACTAATAATAAGAAGAGGTAATGTTTCTGAGTTAGTAAAGTATAAAGGCTAGTTCTAGATTTACTGTACCAATTTTGAGAATTCTTTCACCAATGAAACGCCACGTCATTTCGAGTGAAATAAGCTATATATTTTACTGAAAAAAATACGGATCCCTTCAAAAATTTTAATAATTTAAACCAAGGTATGAAAAAACTTGTCATAAAATGACTTTCATCGCATGCGCTGTGAAAACCATGAGTGGAACAAAAAATATTGTATAATGTTAAAGAACATATCAATATCTATGAAAAACCTCAGGGTACCATATGTTGTAGCTATGTCAGTGCAACTAAATTTGAGAGAAACGTTGACAAAAACCACACCATGCCTAAAAGACCACGTTATTTATATCTCTGTATTAATCATCACTTAAATTAATCATTTATTATTTAGGACTGTTTCAGTATCCGAAGGTTATTTTTTCAATTATTGAAATCTGTTGTTGCATTCAAAAGATATTACGAGTTTGAAAATGTCAATCTGAACAAAATCCTACTAATATTGGTATAGATGTATAGATGGATGGATGTTTGAGTGTTTAAAACAGAAGACCTGTTTCTTTTTACTGTATATAATTTGGACGAATGGTTGAAGAGATAAAACGACATAGGTTCGGACCTGCAACGTCATAATCTATCGAGTAATACTTCTATTAGACAATTTTTCTATTGCTTTATCACCAAGGAAATTTAATTTTCGTACTTTTTGATAAATTCGTTTTTTACAGTTTTTTTGATTGCACAGTTTGAGAGATAATTCAAAAATAAAATTCTGGAGACACTTTCATTGATGTTTGGTCTGAAATCGTGCTAAACTTTATGATAATAATCTATAAAAAGTTATATAGACCTATATCAGATTATATAGTGTATAATATAGACCTATATTAACGGTAAAGTAGAAAATATATGTGCTGAAGAAGCCGCCCGGCGTAGTAGATAAAAGACTGTTATGAGTGGAAATGAAATTGGAGTGATGTGTCATCATGTACAGTTGTGACAGGGTGAAAGCGATAATCTTTTCTTCTTCGAATTATATGTGAATATTGGAAATAAACGCGTGTTATTTATACCAAGGTTATGATTATAACGTTGTATTCATTTCATTGTGACAATTAATATCATGAATTAAATTCTATCAAAACGTTATCACTCGTCTCATTGACTGGGAATCGTTGAGCGTTGCGAAGTTCGCCGGGTCAGCTAGAATACTATAAAAATTGGTTTCTATTTCACACAAATTACTGGCGACTGAAGTTTAGTCATCCACATATTTTATCGAACATGTGTTAGCTCTGAAGTTGATTGATATTTCGATCGCCAAAAGATCACTGGTTTTTATTGTTCCAAGAAAGTAAGTGAAGGGACTCGAAATCAATGTCGCACCTACGTACATTAAAATAACATGATCATGTTTACGCGGCGGCACAAAGAAATACCACAGAGAACAATGTATTGACAATGGAATTGAAATAACTAAATTGCGAAATAATTCAGCAGGTGTCGCCTACAACTGTTTATCGCTCGAAGCATCATATCAAAGTAGGTACGATTGATATTTTTCGAGCGCAATATTTATTGGAATATAGGTAGGTCAAGTTATGACGAATTGTTCGATTATAATCGCCGCCTTTGGAATTTCTGTAATAGATGAAATGTTATCCTTTGCTTCATACGATTTGAAAAACGCAAAAGTTTGTAGCTACTCAAAGTAACTATTTCGAATTTATTTAAGCAGGATGCTCCGTGAAAAGCACAGGAAGTTCTCCAGTAAGACACTCAGAATAGTATGTCGATTTCAACTTGTATTAATAATAATAATATTTATTTAGCAATAGCTACTACAAAATCATATATACATTTAAGCTCAAAATATTTTATTTGCAATTATATGTTTAAAACGAACTTAGCTAATTTACGCTTGAATACTTTAAGGTCACTAATTTTTTTATGGAGCTAGGTAATTTATTAAAAATGTTGAGTCCTTCATAAAATATACTATTTCTAGATTCAGATTACACCTAGAAATTTTCAGCATTTCTTGTATTATAACCGTGCTGACACATGTTACATTTTTCATTACATTATATGGGAACAATTTGTTTTTGATTTAAAATATAAAAATATATATTTAACAAAAAGTATTCTCCGTTTAGCTGACATTAGTTCTAAACAACTTAGCATGCTATTCTACTACATTTCAAAATTGTTCGCATAGCTCTATTCTGTAACTTTTGTAACTGTTGAGTTTCTTCTTTACTCAATCCGAATAACAGAGTGGAACAATATTCAATGTGTGGCATTATTATTGACTTAAAGAGCAATAAATTTATATATATCGTCAGATTTTTTCCAATTTTTTTGAGAAAGTTGATTTTCTTGGATAATTCAGACGATATGAAGTCGACATGATTATTCAATTGAAACTCAATTTCTCATTCAACATAACGTCTAAATATTTAACAAGTTTCACTCTTTCGAAGTTCTGGTTATCGATTTTAATACATATATTTTCGTTAATATTTATCTTGAAAATTTTACATGCACCAAAAACTATAAATTTAGACTTTGAAACATTCAGCGATAAACTGTTATCGCTTAACCATTCATTTATTGCTGCCAAGTCTCTTTTGATCCATTCTGTCATATATGTCATTCTGTCGTACGTGTTTGTAATATGTCATGTCTGGATATTTGTACCGCTAACATAAATCATCTGCGAACAATCGTACAGAGCTTTCTTTAAATGAAAAACAATATCATTAATGTATAAGGAGAATAGCAGTGGACCTAAGATCGTATCCTGAGGTACGCCAAAATAAACTCCAATGCTGTCCGAAAGAACACCATTGAACTAAATAAAATTTTTGAGATCGTGAATATAAAAAAGAATTGAACCATTCGTTTACTAAACTGACAAAACCAATTTTATTTAGTTTTTCCAACAGCAATGATCTACATAATGTCTCGAATGCTCTTTTGAAGTCCAAAAATACTACAATATCTACCTCTCCTTTATCCATAGCTATGTACCATTCCTCACATATTCTTAACAGTGCTGTCTAACAGAAGGAATCTTTCTTCGAATTTGTATTAATGAAATGAATGAAAGAATAAATGTATTCATGAACGATAAATACTCCACTGCTAGACTTAGATGAAAAATAAAAGTGTGTTCAAACCCTTTCCAAATATCTAGTATAGTGGCGGATATACATAATATTTTTAGAGGGGAGAAATACCCTTGAAAACAGGCAACACTAAGACGAAAATACGGCGAAAAAGTAAGTACAAGTGAAGGAAAAAACAAGTCAAGAAAATAATATATTATAAAGGCTTATTGAGGTTGACAATATTTACACAGGTTACAAAAAAACGTTCAAGTTTCTAGTGTACTTTCAAATCATCAACAACTTTCTGGTCACCTACAATAATATCTCTCGATGAAAGTGAAGCCAGTCCGTTAAGCCTATTTTCGGTTGTTCTGTTTCTTAAAAAGATGTTAAGTTTTGGAGAAGGATCTCTTCACTGTGACAACAGAAACTGAAAGAATTGCTAAAAGTTTCGAGAGGATATAAAAGTTAGGGAATTGGATTACGCCTATACAGCGCCAAATTTTCGGTAGAAATATTTTTTCGAATTAGTTTTTGATCGAGGGTTAGCAAACGCGGTACTCATCTTGTACACAGTTTTCCATGCTCAAATAGTTTCGCAAAATATTTCTCAGGTCTCTCATGCACTTTCAATCTGCGGTTTTCCAATACTGTGTCATGGATTTTCTGAATTATTTCTGAAGTTGTGACCTCAACGGACGTCCCTTAGCGAGGCTGGACAGGGGTGCTCACACGACCCATTTTGAATTCTGAAACCAACTGCTTAACAGTTGAATATGATGGGGAAAAGTCTCCTAGTCTTAAATCCATCTCATCTTTTATTTGTTTTGGTGTGAGACCTTTCAAATAGAAGTATTTGATGACAGCACGTTTCTCCAGGTTTTCCATTTTATCGAAAACAACAGAAGCGTCTCGAGCAATGTTATCCCAAAAACAAACTAACGTAGAGATCGGGCTGAAACTTCACATACAAGCTCAGTAGGAATGGTACTGTAGGACGCCGCTCAAAAAGTAGACCTAGTGGCGTCATCTCTTGGTAAGACCGGAAACTTGTCACACCACCCTCGTTTTTCACGTGGAAGGATTGAAGAAGACAACAAACTCATGAGCTTCTGTATCAGGGGGAATAGACAGGAAAACAAGATGATTCAATAAGTGAAATTTAAATAACTAACCGACCATTGCTATCATAATTGGAACACCTCACAGTGCACTGTTAAATTTCATCTAATTTGTTGAACTACTTCCTCTCTCACAACCACAAGTACATTATTGCGGTACAAAAACTTCTCTTAACGTTAAATCAAATTAGGGTGACGATCTCATCAATTGTGCTCACATAAATAACTCTGGCATGTGATCATTCGTAAAGTGCAGCATGTAACAATTTCGTAGAATTGAGCGAAACCCGTAGCGAGATATCGAATTCCATTCAAATAGTTGTAGGTCTGAATTCGGACACACCGCGAGTAAGATAAACTATGAAACTGAGCTTTATTTCATTCCAAACACAGAGCGTCACATGCAGTATTTATCACCTGACTCGCATTACACGACTAATACTGTCGTTTTACTGTCTACTCAAATACACAGTGCTATGGAGTCGGTTTCCTATTGAAATTGTTGATTAAATTCAATAATTTACAAGCAGTCACAGAGTAGACATTGTATATCGATTGTGGACCCTTGTAACTGACACTTATAACGTTCACAAAATTACGGTTATTACCAGGGCGTAAAACTTGCATTTGCATTGAGTGACGGTGGGAATGGTTACTAGACATCCAAGGCAAAACGGCTGATTAATTTGGAATTAGTTTTTAGAGTGTATGCAAACACTAGTTGAATCAATTCTTGAGACTATGCCAACTACCCGAAAGAAATGTTAGATTGATAAAATGATTTTGTTCATTTCATTCAAAAGATTGAGGAGTATAGCTTGTTTGGACTGATAAAATATCTGGAAACAATAATAAGGGTAGCAACATTTGGTAGTCTGGTAGTAATCATAACTCAGTACAAAAAATACAGCTGGTCAATATGGAATACCTAGTTTTATAGTAAGGGATTCCATTCATGTGTTCTCTGCATCTTTATGTGGTCATATTTTCAATTTAATTATGAAGTCGGCAACATTTCCGAAAATCTGGAAAATTGCAGAAATAGTACCTTGACAAAAGGTGATGCAACGGTTATCAGCAATTATAGACCTATATTTATTCTTTCCACCTTTTCAAAATTATTTCAGATCATAGTATTTAGTAATATTTATCCCAAAGTAAGAAACCATGTGAAGATTGAGCAACACGAATTCATTTCCCATAGATCTTGCATGACTGACCTGGTAACATTCTCTTAATTTGTTTTGAAGAATCTTGATGAAAGGAGTCAGGTAGGTGTTATATATACCAATTTCATGAAAGAATTTGATCAAATGAATCATAAAGTTATGTTGTACAAACTGAAAGCCAAGTCAGGTTTCTCCATAGATCTAGTTTCCCTAATTCGGTCTTATTTAAATAATCGAACACAGTTTGTACAATTTGAGACTCATAGATCATATGTATATACAGCCATTTCGGGTGTACCACAAGTCTCTGACTTTAATCCACTGTTGTTTCTTATTTTTGTAAATGATCTAATAGACTGTCTTCAGTTCATAGTCTTATGTATGGTGATGATTTAAAAATATATCGTTTAATTGAATCATATGAGGACTGCACAAGCTTACAGGATGGCCTCACCGCTGTTTCTAATTGGTGTTAACGCAATAAACTAAATATTAATGTAACTGAATTCAACGTTGTCACATTCACTAAAAAGAAACGACCTATACAATTTGACTAGACAATTAACGAAACCATTCTAAGCAGGGTCTCCAAAATTCGAGACCTCGGTATAATATTTGATAAGGAATTTACTTTTGTACCTTCAAAAATTCGTCATGATTGAGTCCTATCTGTGGATAAAATTCATCTTCACTACAAACTAAGAATTTTCAAGAACCTTCTCTGAATGGTCTCAAGATGGCGTTAATGGCAAGTGTAAATAGGATGCCAGATCATGCTGCCATACTCCAACTTGCTACATTAGGGCATAGGGTACATATTTCATCTAATTAAAATTTATTCATGATTCCATTTTAAATTGATAATTGATGAGGCCGATACTTGGAGAAAATTAATATCTCACATTATAACATGACGACGTTTCGAAGTACTACTTCTTTATCAAATGTTGGATTACTACTATGTGTAATTTTACAAAGTCAATACTTATAGGTATTTTTACAGAACATACCAGGTATGTTCTATGACTTACTTCGAATGACGACCATAAAATACACTGATATTTAACAAAAGGATCGTATACCTAGAGATGAACACAGAAAATCAATTTCTTAAGTCAGGTATTTCAACTAAATCTAGGAAAGACACAAATATACAACAATACAATGCAAAACAATACAATACAACAATACAAAATACAACAATATTTCTGTGTTCATCTCTAGGTATATGATCCTTTTGTTAAATATCAGTGTATTTTATGGTCCTCATTCCAAGTTTAACATACCTGGTATGTTCTGTGAAAATAGCTATAAGTATTGACTTTGTAAAATTATACATAGTATTAATATTATTAATTCAGCATTTGATAAAGAAGTAGTACGTCGAAACGTCGTCATGCGTATTTATATTAAATTATGAGAAAATTCTAAATATTGTTTTATTATTCCATTTTATTTTAAATTTGTTATTGAAGGTAACTTGTTTCATTATTGAAAATGTTGCTTATATAAATGCATAGGAATATTAGCAGCAACTTTTACATGATCAGCCACAAAAATGTTCTTTGAGTTATTTGTATATTGCCATTTTATTTGTAAATGAAAGGATTTTGAATTTATGAGATATTTGCATAATTAATCGTGACTTTGTTCTCGCTTCGTCAAATTTAAATACTGTGAACTCGTGGACGGATTTCGATATCATAATATTTAGTAACGGATTATTGCAAAACTCCGCTGAAACAATTTTTAATGAAGTGCCAAGATGTCATTCTCGTCACGAAATCGAGCAGTCTTGCGAAATGGAGTCTCATCAGCATCTACGAGCAGGTACAGTAAAATGAGTTCTGTAACGCTTTATTCCTTTGTGTTTTAATTTCGAAATTCTTCCGGAGCAGTCGGCGCGAAAGAATAATTCGTGAAACGAAGAGATGACGGTCCAAACCATCAGTTTTGGAGTTATGGCTCATGTCATAATGGTATTCGACCGACTTTTCTGTAATTAACTTTCGAAGGAATTGTAACGACTTTTCGATACTCGCCATTCTGATATTTCTTTGTGTTCTCGGCAAATAATTAAAAGAGCAATTGATAAAACGAAAGTCAATCTTTAATCATCTTTATTTCGTAAATACATATATACTGGCAAAGATTAATATTTTTCGAGTGTAGCACGTTTTTCTTAGTCGAATTAGTTCAGAGTTTTTCAGAGAGTAGACAAGTAAGTTCCATTTGAGGCTTGTTCTCTGTTAATTTTTGTTGTATTTTCAAGTATTGTTCAGATCATCCTGAAGAAAAATTCCTCAAGGTTCGAAATATAGATGTATTAACGATTGACATTCGTTTTATTGATTGCATTTTTAATTATATGCCGAAAACCCAAAGAAAGCTGAAAAGATATACATATATATATATATATATATATATATATATATATATATATATATATATATATATATATATATATATATTCTTGAAATTGATTTATTGCCTGTTTGAGGTATTTATTTTGAAAGTTTTTAGCATTAACAGGTTTTTTAATATGAAAAGTTTATTTTGTTGACGTTTCGTTGTTATATTACAACTTTGTCAAAACTAATGAATTAATTAATAATTCATTAGTTTTGACAAAGTTGTAATATAACAACGAAACGTCAACAGAAATAAACTTTTTCATATTAAAAGCCTGTTAATGCTAAAACTTTCAAAATATATATATATATATATATATATATATATATATATATATATATATATATATATATATATATATATATATATATTTTCACGATTTCTGAAAGTAATATCAAAGCATTCCTAGATGCTATGTTTTTTCCCAACCTCAAGACTTCAATGAACTGTTCGAAATATATATCTATCTGAAAAATTTCAGCTATAGAATTCAAGAACTTCACTGCTAAAGGATGGGAGACATGACCTGAATATATCTGCCTTTGATGCGGATTCAATGTTTACCTTCCTTTGTGAGTTTGACAACTTCGAAGATGTTGAAAATTCAGTTGAAACGTACAAAAGATGAAACGGAATGATATGAGTCTAGATCCTTTTCTATGTAAAAAACTCATTGTGCAAACGAAAAAAATTCACCAGGATCGAAATTTAAACAATATTTCTAGACTAATGGATATTCGAAGAAATTCACTTTCAACACCAATAAAATTCATTCATATTATTGGTTTATTTTATCATTTTCACTTTGTCAGAACAGTGATTAAATAAGCAGAAGATATGACGAAATGTCTCTGTCATATTATCTATAAATACCAATTTGGATATTTTTAAAAAAAATCCAAGAAAAATAGTGTGTTATTTCGTTTAATAGACATTACTTCAGTATTGTCATTTTTCTGAAGTGTTGATGTGTTTTTTTCATCTTCTTGTAACACTTGTAAAATGTGTTCCTCTTTTATAGGACAGTTTAAACTTTTTGTTGAGTGAGCCTTGTATTCAAAAATAAAGAAATAATTAGGTTATTTATTTTCGAAATGTTTCTTTTCTTTTTCTTGTGAGTTTCTGAATTAATCGATAAAATTCTGGTTTTAATTAAGTTGTTCAATGGAAAATGCTATTGGGTTTTCTACTATTGAATTAGTTGCGTCTAGATGATTGAGGTTATCAATTCAATTACAACAGTTGTACAGAACTTTTCAACTAGAATAACACATCTTCTGACTGTTTAAAAAAATTAAAAGTTAAAAAACACCCTCTACCTTGTTTACTAAGATCGTCTCACCCAATAAAAGGGGTATTTCTAAAACCACCTCAGTGCCTCCATTCACCCTTTAAATATTTCCTTTTATCAATGAAAAACCGTGCATAATTTCTGCTACTATATTGTAGTTTCTCCCAATATTCATTCTTTAATTTCTGTCCAAAGATATTAGATCTGCGTAAAGTGATACAAAGTATTGCCAACCAGATCGGGTAGGTAAGGCTTGAACGTGAAAACCATGTGAAACATAGAAAATACTAAAATAAATAATTATCAGTCATTTCAATGTCAAAACCTGCTGTATCGGTAACACTATTTACGAGAATCTGGTAAACAACTCCATACAAGCATTGTTTGAGTGAATTAACGAGATTTAGCATATATCTTTGCCGTGTAAAACTGGTTAGTGTTGGTATGGGCATTCCACGCTATTGTTCGAATGTCCAAACAGGCAATTTTCATTGCATTTATCTGATACGAATTTCCAAGCTGCCTATAATGATCAAGTTATTCAAAATAACTTGATCCGCCTTAAATGTTTTTGAAATGTCTACGTTTCGGCTTCTGTTACTAATCCATCTTCAGGAGGTATTTGAAATTTATTGATGTAGGTAGTCTCAATTTACCTATTCAGCACAGAAATAATCAGAAGGCGTTGAAAATTGATGAATTAGTATAAAACACAGAAGAAATGCTATTATCAAAATCTTGGATTAATCTTTATTGTGCAGCATATTTTGTTTTTTTTATAAAATCTTTGTATCCATATAATCTATGACAAACATCGATATAATTGAATCTGCCACAAATGAATTATTTAATAATATTATAATAATAATCTTTATGTAAGGTTCTCGTAATTATATAGGTAGAACAATAGTAATCTAATTTTAAATCTATCTTGTCAATTTTGTTGCCTAAACAAAGATAATATATTTTCGTATATTTTAGTACGAAGAATGTCTATTCATATTCTGCAATATTTAATACCTACATACATATCAAGGTATCTATTTTGATAGTTTGAGAAAAAACTTATCAATTTGATAACAATATTGGGAAGAAGCGAATATCAATATTATGAAAATGTGTAACACTATCATATATTGTTTTGCAAACATTTTAGCTTTCAAATTTTCACCAGTTGATGAATCATATATCTGTCGTTTGTTTTAATCCAGTTCTTTATGGCAGACTTGCATTTTTTAATGTTAACCATAGTTTTTAATTCATTATAAATTCTTGGTGCCAAATAGGAGTAGCTACGAAGACATATGGATTTACTGTATTGCGGAATTGATAAAGAGTTCCTGCTATATCTGGTATTCACGCTGTGTTCAATAAAGGAACAACTGTCTATCTTTTTTTACGTGAAGTTTAGCAGCGATTGAAAAAACAGCTGGCGTATATCAGCTGTTTTTTCAATCGCTGCTATGTCAGCTTCTTCATACAGAAAGTCAGTAATACATCTGATTTTTTTTCATGAAGGATTTTCAGCAGTCATTTTTGTTGCATTTCGAGCTTTTTTATTACGGTATCATAGACACCACCCTACGCAACAATACCATATCGTATCAGGGACTCCGCCAGAGTTTTGTAAATTATTGTTAAATGTTTTACGTCTAGAATAATTGACAGTTCTTTAAATTTGGACATTAATCCTCTAAGCTTAACAATTAAGCTTCAAACGTGGGAATCCCATCTAAGGAGCGAATCTAGTATAAGTCCTAAGTATTTATATTCGTATGTGCACGAAATGCTAAACGTATTTTCTGCTATTTTAATTATCAGTGGTTCACTGAGTGGAAATAACTACAGCAAAATGATATTCCCAACATTCTAGGTATTCCAGATGTCCTCTGTCATTATGTAATTTCTTTTTACAATATACATTTCGAGCTTTGTGAAAATATGCATAATTATATCATTTGCTATTATATTTATATTATTTTTATATACTTATATTATACAGCCTATGTTTTCTGTATCTTAACGAGCAGTGATGCAGTGATCTTACGATAGATGGCGTTACTTGCAACCATTTGCCACTTTTGCTTGTCTCTGTGGGAATAGAGTGACAGGAAGGCATTTTCCTGGTTACCATACTTGATCAAAAGTCGAAAAAACTGAAAATTCTAGATTAGACTAGTAATTAGAATAATAATTCTAGATTAGACTTGCTTATAAAATAGAGATATCTCATAAGCTTGACATGAAGAATGTATAACAGCGACATTAATTACTATTGCTAAACTGAAGTTTTCACTGGAAAATTCAGTTCAGCAACATGTAGGGTATAAGTGGAAACAAAATAAGAGACGTTTCTTGAATAATATTAGTTCTGTTATCATGACTGCATGAACTCCAATTCTTGTTCTTTCTATTGAAGAAAACGTGAAAAAAGTGTCGAAATATCGAGAATTGTAATGACTAAATGAGTTTTTAAACACTTTAACAAACCGATTATTTCCGTTACCTAAATTCTACGTATATATATATATATATATATATATATATATATATATATATATATATATATATATATATATATATATATATATATGTAATAGCTTGTATTTTATTCACTATATAGTTTCAACCAGTTTCCGTTGCAACTAATAACGATTAATACCTTCTTCTGTAACAATGAGAAGCTAATTTATCATTTAGAAGGGAAAGTACATCCCTTTTACACGTTCATAGAAACGATTCTCGGTCGGCAGTTTCTTTGATCTCTGGGTTCCGATTCAAGCGTTTTGTGTTGTCTTGTCTTGCGTTGAGAAACTCACAAAATAATCTGCTTTGTATGGTAGTGAGCCGTAGAGGAATCGTGTTTGCTTCCCTGATGAGAATCTTGGAACATCTCCTCATTATGTTACTGGAATTCAGATTGTATTCGTTCTTGAATTGATTTCAACTAGTAGTTGTCGAATGGTTACCTAATGTAAAAGAGTTTGAATATCTTGGATCGGTTATCACAGAGGATAAGTATCCGGATGTGTATCCGGCGACATAAACCACAGGATTACCTCTGGGTGGAATAAATGGCGTTGACTGTAGTCTTATGTGATCCAAAAATGCATATAAGGACAAAAGGATAGGTCTATAAATCAACTGTCAGACCAGTTTTCCTCAATGGTAGCGAAACAGGGGCCTTGAAGAATATCCACGAACAAAAACTACATACTATAGAAATGCGTATGTTGCGATGGACAGGAGGAGTTACAATGGAAGACAAAATAAGAAATGTATTCATCTGGGGTAGTTTTGAAGTTGCACCGATCTCGGACAAACTCACCGAGTCCAGGCTGAGATGGTATGGTCATGTTGAGCGACGTCCCGAAGGCTATATAATAAAAGCAGCTTTTCCAAGGCTACACAAAAGAGAGGAAGAGGTAGACCACCAACTTCTTGGTTGACGAATGTCCAAAGGGACATGAGGAGGTTGGGGCTATCGAATGACGATGCTAATCAGCGGAATGAATGGCGCCTCAAGATCAAGAAAGCCGACCCAGTGTAAAGGGTTAAGGCGAGACCGAAGAAGAAGAAGTAGTGGTCGAATGTTTCAAGTGATCTGTCCCAATTTCATTGAAATTGACTTTGTAATGAGGAGAAGATTTAATCTTTCAATCCGGAGAGTTCATGCGAAAGCATTCAATATTGTGTACCTGGAAGATTTTACATTCATTAAAACTCCAACGCCATTGATGAAATTTCACCGAAACTATAACTCCCGATTTTTTCAAGATTTTGTGAAAAATATTCACTATTCATTAAAATTTCATAATTTTATTCGTCGTGATTAAGAATTCTTTCCAATTGATGACCCTATCGAAGGTAATAGATATTCTTCCACATAAGTATATCTCAACAATTGAAATTCGTAGTACATCTACCCTTCCAGAGAAATGTCTGACGCCGCACAATGATTAAAATATTTCTAGGTTTGAGGGAAAATTTTCCAGGTACTTTTCTGCCTTTTTGACCCGAAATTGGGCTAATTTCTAGTAAAAATGTTCTTCGTTTATCAGGTATGAACTTGTGTTTTTATATAACCCTATAAGAATATGAAATTGTTGAAAATTTACTAAAATCTCGTTTCTGTGCAGCTTTTACGGAAATGAATAAAAAGTTCTCGTCAAATAACATCAAAGGCTCTTACTTGATATTAAGAATGGTGGGAAACGCCTACTGAAAGGCCTCTACGCTAACCGCTCCACCCAGTATATATTAAAATTAACTGCTCAATTATACTAGCCATATAATGTATGCTACAAGAATAATGGTCTACAATAAATCATTTAACAACAATCACACATAAAATCTGCACCATAAATAAGTGCACAAGGTGATAATATTTGACAAATGAAATAAAAATTACGAAGTATTCATAATGAAATTAAATTGTGGGAGGTTTGAAACAAAATCAAAGTAATAACCGTTTTATTTCCTATTCAAAATAACCCATAAACTTGATTTTAAATGTATTGAGTATATTATATTACATGTATATAACTTTTGAATGCGTTTAGAATTGTTAACACTTGAAGAATCTTTATATCCCATATATCAATTATTGTTATAATTATGAATTATATTTGTTTTAATTTTTTAGTCAACAAAAATAGGATATTCAATTTCAAATAAATAAATAAATGAATATATTAAGTATTTATACATTTATAAATTTTTTGGTTTAGTTTTTCCTGTAGAAAAATATGTGAATCAAATAATACAAATAGAAATTAATTTATATTATTTTTATTATTCGTAGTTTATCTCAATTCTTATTATTCATTTATTATCTTCTCTGGAACACATCGCTGGAAAATCATCCGTTCATTCAAAAATATGTTATGAATGAATTATCTATAAATGCAATGCCTAATTAAAATTTATAATTGTTTAAATAAGTTTCAATTTTGAATCACGTAGAAATTGTGGAATAAAAATATTCTCACCTAATTTTAGTATATTTACTATTTTCCGATTTTAAGTGATTTTACTATATTCAGATAACTGGAAATGAAAGATATCAACGATAGTGTCACAATTGAAAGAAAGAGAAAACAACTACTTCCAAATTATCGAATATTGCACAATGTATATATATGGTTCAATTAAAGTTAGGTATATCCTGAAAATCAACTGATACTTGAGGTACTTAAATTAGAAATATCCTGAACTGAAATTACAATAGCTTTCATATTTATGATAATTTTCTTCGAGTGGTTCCTATTTGTTGTTGAGAAAATAAAAGTAAATACTGCTTTATTGAATGATACTCAAGTTGAAGGTTGGATTCGATTATTTTATATTAAAATTTGAATTAAGTTTCTTGGCATTCTTCTAGCCTAAAGTGTTTTGTCTCGAAACGTTTCGCATTATACATACATGTGATATTTATTTCATATGAACCTTCAATGAAATAAAGACGAATCGGTAATTTGTATTTATAATTTTTGATGTGAAACTTTAGCTAAAATGAAATTTTTTTCAATATTCAAAACATAAAAACATAGTTTCTCGTCTGGTTTTCATATATCGTACATCAAACGACGTCAGCTGTTTCAGGCTGAACAAAGTGAGCCCTTATACTCATATTTTGTCGACACAGGCATCCCCGTTGCCTTTTCGAAAACTTATAATTAAGCTATATAAATCATTGAATCAAAATTGTTGGATGTGAATTTAACAACGTAATAAATTAGAAACGGGATAATTAAGTTTGCGCTAAACATTTCAAGGTGAAAAATTAGCAGTTGATTCAGTAAAGCGATGAAAAGACTATTAAATAGAACAGGCTGCTTGCAGTCCGAGATGCCAAAAGGCCTTAATATATACTATGTCGCTCTGACTGATTTATTCATCGTTATAAACGATTTTGATTAAGGCTGGTCTCTCTCGATGTAGGTACCAGTTTCATATAAATTTTACTTAAGGGAGAGTAGAGAAACCAGATTGCGTTAACTCCCAGTCTTGATTATGAAATATCTGGTTAAAATGTCTTTCCACATCTAGAGCGACGAACGAACTTTTGATTACTTTCAACGAATTTTCCATAATTTGAATCGTTATGTTGAAATGGGGTGCGTTGATGATCTGCAAATGAAATCGTCTATCAAATCACTTGAAGAGGAGTTTGAAATTTAACTGTATCATTGAAAAATATTAAAAAATAGGTTTCAGTGAGGCATTTTACGTAATTTTAGTTACGAAGGTAATTTTACGTCTCCAACCAAAAGAACTCTGTAACTAGAGGCAGGACGAATGAAAAATATCATCCCAAACAACCTTTTATTGAAACCCACAAAAATTTCTATAATTGCTGGAAGTTCTCAATTTGAAATTTATATCCGCAAAGAAAATTGATAACAACGAATCTCCTGATAATTTTTGTATATATCTACGTGGAATCAAAGAAATCGGTGCTACTTTTCTCAGAAAGGACTCTGAGAAGTTTTTGGACTGACGGAAATGAACGCTACTAAGTTTTCTGCTGTGACGATAACATCCATGAGGACCGCCACCACGAGCCTGAAAATATAGAGAGGGCTCCCACAAAGCTCAGTTCCTGTAAAATATAATATCTGGGATAAACAAAATTCTCCTATGAATGTGTGTGAACGTCTTAAGGCTTGAAATAGGAATATCCTCACTTTTTTCAACCCTTTCTTATTATATCATTATATCCACAAAATGAACTATTCAAAGTTGTTGCCCTGTTACATAAATGTACGTAAAAAATTCAGATTTCTTGTATCAAAAACGTAGTTAGTTTTCACATTCAATTGAGTATTGATTTTACACAGCAGATTTGATTATAGGTAGATTGAAGATTAGTGATGAAACTATGCTGCTTTATGTTATTTAGATATATGCTTTACCTGATGAAAATTAACATATCTCTTCACTACATAGTATAAAGCAAAGTCGCTTTTTCTGTCCCTTTGTCCCTTTGTACGCTTTAATCTTTGAAACTACGCAACGGATTTTGATGCGGTTTTTTTTAATAGATAGAGTGATTCAAGAGGAAGGTTTATGTGTATAATAACATCCACTAAATAGTGGAGAAGTACTGTTATTTTTGAGGTTTCTAATGTGAAGTCGTAAATAATTACATTTTTTCCGCTTACATTGCAAACGCAGGCTGAACCCTACGAGTTTTATCAAAATAATGTACTAAGTATTGTACACATTGAAAAGGTCTACAGAAAAGTCCGTGATGGTATATGTCTATCTCTTATGGATAACCCACAATAACTTTTTTTTGTCATTAACTTTTTGCGACAAATAATGGCTAATTTTCGAAGCAATTTTAACCCATACAGCATTAATCCTTAACCAATTAAATACCTTGAATACATTGTTCATTTAATATAGATATATATGGCCCTTTACACCGTATGATTTAAGTGAATATTTTCGAAGATATTACAGATTTAAAAATTGCGGGGCGTAGCGTTTGCGGCGTGCGAAGCTGGGGCGGGTCGCTAGTTATAACTAAACAAATTCACTCAGGTATAGTAAACGAAAGAAAAATAACTTCAAATTATTTCAGTATGGAAAATTTATGTCTTACCTTCCTAAATCAGTTTGAAATGAAGAATGACTCAAATAAAAAAAAAAATCATCTGAGGTAGTCCCTTAAAAAGAGTAAATTAACACTATTCAACAAGGTATGACCAAACTATAACCAGTGAGTAAAAACACGGAAAAACAAAAAATTATAAAAGTAGAAACAGTAAAATATTTATGCATTATGTTAGACGAAACATTAAGTTCCATTGATGATGTTGATTTCATATCATATGAAATCTCTAAAAATATAAATGTTTTGAGAAGAATAGAACAAAATCTGTAGAAATATGGGGAATTATTGTTGTTCAAATAAATAATACTGTCACATTTTGAATATTACTCCACTTTGTAGCTTGATATTACCAAAGAATAAATTCAACAATTACAAAAGTTGAAAAATAGAGCCATGCGAACAATTTTAAAGTGCAATAGGTATACTCCTGTTAAAATTATGCTTAACTCTTTGGACCTAATATCTATTAAACAGATAATACTCTTTGTTTCATATTTATTCATATTTGAAATAAAAAATCAGTGACTTCCCTTTAAATGTAATAAAAAATATAAGATATGTCAGTGATGTGCACGGGTACATATAATATGACCAACTGTCCTTCGACTCAAAATGGGACATTAGTTTATTAAGGTCAAATAATAGGTAATCTATAAAAAAAATAATTTATTAAAGTTCTTCATTCAAAAAAGTTAGTGTGCTCAAAACTACGAAACACGAAATATAACTAAAATGTTTAGTTATATTTGACATATGATGGAGTATTTATTCGCTTGATAAACGGATATTTTTCTTGTAAGCTAACATTGAACGATCACTTTCGTTTCGTCATTGTGATTTCAAAGCAAAAGAAATTTAAATTATTTACTACACGAGCATCAAACAAAACAACGTCCGGTTGGTGACGTCAAAATGGGACAATTTTGCGTCCGAATTTTCATTTCGGGGACACCGCGACTCGTAATAGTAACTCGTAACGTCTGGTCACATTAGGTTTATATTAGAAATACTGATAGTTTTTATATCCAAAGTTTCAAGGTTTCTCAATCAAAAATAGCATATACTATGACGGATTTAAGGCTTTCAATAAATTACCAAGTATATTAAAAATAGGTAATAGTATACAGATATTTAAGCGTGATCTAAGAAAGTGTATTCAAAGTGTATATTAATAAATGATGAGATAGATATATAATTCAAAATTGAGAGTTCAAAATATGTATATTTTGGTAGAGCTTCAGCTAAATAAATATTATTTTATTATTATTTTATATTTAAACTAAGAAAACTACTTGTACTACTGATAATGAATAGTATTCTTCCATTTTCTCTAGATTCTTTTTTCAGTTAACCCTACAGGAAATATATTACATTCCAAACGTGTCAGTTTGTACACCCCTGAATTCCCAAAAATAGTGTTCTAACGTTTTTATTACCAATATGTAACCAAAATTCCATTATTGTGTTATTGAATACCTGTGTATGTGTCTTCACAGTTGAACTAGGTGTGAAATTAACTACGAAATCACATAATTTTCTTCAATTTTCGATTAATGCGTGATTAATCCAAAATCAAAGCTGGTTAAAACCAGTCAACTTGATATAAAATATGTGGAAGAGAATATCAATTATAATTGATGATTAAATCAACATGGAAATATTTGGAATTAATTTTTGTCCATTATTGATAAGTCACTAATGGTGGATAAACTTCGTTTAAAATAAGAACATTTTATTCGGTATTTATAACCGTGTACTCTGATGAGATGAGCATAAAATTTTTAACGACAGTGAGGTTATAAATTGGTTTGATGGTTGCGATAAATTGTAACGATAACTCATTGAAATTTTGTTGACAAAATGATGTAGTGCTTCAAGTTTTTATTTATCCATCATTATGAAATATTGATAACATTCTAGTCGTTCCATGTTATATATTCCATAATTAATTGACATTTAACCTTATGAAATCCTAACTTTTATTAAGGTTTATTCAGTAACTGAATACATAAAGAGTTCGGAGTTTGACATTGAAATTACACAAAGTTCAAATTTGACTACTGAACTGGAATTTTTCTTGAAAAACTTCGGGGTTTTAGCCAAACAGCAGTTCAAACATTTGTCATGATCATATCAATAATTCTGGTTATTTAGTTTCATTTTGATGGGTAATGTATCGAACATTGTACGTATTTCTGGCAGTTTAACAGCTTCCAGTGGAGTTTAGAGAACATTTTCAATGAATTACTGAAGAAAACTCATCAAAATTGTTTATTCATTACTCTAAAGTGCTCACAAAATTATTCTGATGAATAATTTCGTTGAGATTTTGTGTTATGCAAGATAACCTTTGGAAGTAGACAAAATGCAATTGCTGGAAGTAGTTATGTAAGATACGTAATTTTTTCAGCTGTTGGTTGAAGATACCAGTTGAAGAAGTGTGAAATTCTCTCCCTCTCATTCACCTTCAACGCTTAGGATGATTAAGAGTACAATTACATTCAAAAATTAATGGAAATAAGCAAGCGGTTGAGTTTAAGGCGAAGCCGCTCGCACATAACATATTTCCTGGTATTTTAGCTGGCTTTCTTGCCTTTAAAGTCGAACTGCAAGAGGCGTCGTATAGTTGACAGCCAGCAATGAAAACATATTTCTTCCCTTGGAATATTAATTAAGATGCCTCTAGCAACTACACAGTGCACACGTACTGGTGGGGACAGGAGCGTACCAGCTACAAGACGGAGAGGTCACAAGTTCATAAACAAACCGAAATATTCGAAGATTTATACATTGCTGTAAATCCACAGAAATTTCATAAATAGATACTCCTAACCCATTTGAGATAATTGACAACTTTAGAATGGTTATTAAAGTACTCAATACTGATGCAACAAGTATCATTACAATTATATAAATCATAATATTTGGTTTGATATCGTTGGAGCTTCTTTTCTATTTTCGTAAAACTGCAAAATTTTGGACACACAACAGTTGCAAGACACACGAAACTAAGGACTTATCAACATTTCAAAAAGCGGTGGAACAACAAATTTCTGAGAGGTTGAAATCATATACTTTCGAAAAAAACTCGTGAGGACGAGAAGAGGGTGGCTGAAACACTTTGAATATATTCACAAAATACACAATTCCTATGAATTGTCTATTCAAAATACACCGAGAACCAAGAAGAGGAAATGAGTATCATTGGAGTAGCATTGTGTACAGTGTTTTGCCAAGAAAAACAGATTAATGCATAAGAACAAACAAGAGAAAACTAAAAACAAGAAGAGCAGAGTGGAACAATAAACAAGCAAATAAAACAAGGATAAAATCTGTCCACAACGTCGGAGGAAGTAGAAAACTCCATTAGAACTTACATTCAGAAGACCATTAAGAGAAAAGTAGAAATTTTCTACAGGTGAAACTCTTTGCTATATACGAGGTGGCGCGTGAAGTTTCCGACCTGACCAAGAAAAACGATGTTAGAAATTTTTTTTGCTCTTTTTTTTCTACATAATCTCCATTAACAATGATAAATTCCTCATAACAGTGTTAGTTTCGAAACTTCTTCGTTGCTCTCCAATATTTTACCGCTAAGCCATTTTTTGAGGTTAGGAAAGAGGTAATATTCACTGGGGGCTAAGTCTGGAGAGTAGGGAGGTTGCAGCATCAATTCAAACTTCTATTGAATTGATTTTTTGACACCAAGTCCAAAATAAATTGATCAATTGATTTTTGACATGGCAACAACCGGAGAATGCGCTGTTACATTATCGTGATGAAACAAATTTTTTTTCTACTAGTGTATAAAATAATTTTTGTGGAATTTGATCATATGACCTGATATATATATAAGGTATATTATAAAGGTTATTCTTCGATGTGTCTGTTAGATCCGCCACTGTATGTCTATGCAGGAATGTCACGCATATATGCTTCTTTTAGTCGGTTTGTTTATGAGTTAGTGACAAATCTACAGTGCCTTCTGCTCGTTTGCATATGAGGATTTTATTGCTATCAAGATGCGTGGCAGTTTTAGTAATGATATGGGAATGATTAACGAACACAATGACATAATTATGGGATAATTACCTACGATTATGAGAAGGAACGGTGACAGTCGTCTTCATGTGTGATAGTAAATTATTATTATGTTTATTACTGTTCGGGGTGACTGCTTATTCGCTCTCATGCAGGAAAACATTTTATGTCCCCTTTGAGGGGACAATATAGAAAGTTTATATTTAATGAAAACAATAATAGCTGATGTGGATGCTTCAATTTTCGAATATGTACATACAAATTTGCTTTTCCTGATATGAAATAATGAAACTGATGGAATTAATATGAAAAATCCACCGCAAGTGATGAATATTCTTTCATAAAATCTTTTTCAGAAAATATTTCTCAATATAACGGGTGTTTTTTTAGAGGTATAGAACTTTAAGTTGGCATTATTGTTGAAGATATCGACCGATATAACAGCTGAGAAATAATTTATTTTCAGTTTGATTTGGCAATTCATCATCATACGTATCGCGCACTACGTCCATTTTATCGTCGACAAAATCGTCCATCACTTCTGGTAGAATGGCTACGTCAACAAACAAAACTGTCGCATTTGGAGTGGAGATAATCCTCAAGTTTATGTCAAAACACCGTTACATCCAGAAAAACTGACTCTTGCGCTTTATGGGCTGATGGAATCATTGGTCCGTACTTCTTCAAAATCGATGATGGCCAGAACGTTACAGTCAATGGTGATCAGTATAAAGCCATGATTACTCACTTTTTCATTCCTGAATTGAACAACCACGATGTCCAGGAGCTGTGGTTTCAACAAAACGGCGCAACATGTCACACAGCTCGTACCACAATCGATTTATTGAAAGACACGTTTGGTGACCGACTAATTTTACGTTTTGGACCTGTGAATTGGCCTCCAAGATCTTGTGATTCAACACCGCTAGACTACTTTCTGTGGGGCTATGTAAAGTCATTGGTCTATGTGGATAAGCCACAAACTCCTGACAATTTGGAGGACAATATTCGGGGTGCTATTGCCTTTATTTACGTCCACAAATGTTGGAAAAAGTCATCGAAAATTGGACGTCCAGATTGGACTACATCCGAGCCAGCCGTGGCTGTCATATGCCAGAAATCATATTGAAAATGTGATGCCACAAGATTATCTTCCGAATAAAAAAAATTCTTATCAGTCGGATCCATCGTTATTGCATTTTAAAGTTCAATACCTCTAAAAAAAAACACCATTTATAATAACACTGACAGCTGTTTTATTCACTCAAAATTCACCGATTTTGTCGTACACTGTTTCATATTATTTTCAAAAACTTAATTTGCTGCACAATGTGAAATTTGCATTACAATTTTCAATTTGTTCAAATCACATCTTGCAAAGTCTCTATAAGATAGTGTTTTGAACACTTCTTATCAAGTTTTCAACAGTTTTACTGAATACAAGTGGCATTGTTTAGAGGGAGTGCATTAGTTGAGGGTGATATATTGATTCCCAGGTATTTTATTATTAAAATTTGATTCTATACCCCCAGGTACAGAGGTAGGTCTATAATAAATTATCCCCCCAAAAAAAATCTGTCCAGTGCCGCTATAACTAGTGGTTCCTCAATGGTTAAACCTCGAACATTATTCATTGAATTCTCAAGCTTGCTCTCTTGTAGAATAAAATAACTCCATGTCATAGTTTTCTCATAACTTACCTTTTTTCAACAAGTACAATTTCACAATTCATAAATAACTATACAAATGAAAATAATTTTCGTGTGGTCCTTTTTTGCTGCATTGACATTCCATAATATTACCAAAGACAATATAATCATCGATCTAAGATATAAGAATTTCATCATTATATGAAGCCCTATGAAGAAGAATAATACACCGTGGCGAACGACATGATTAGAAGAAAAATGCAGACTCTAGAGCTGGTCAACTCTGTCCTTATATTAAAACAATTTAATTTCATCATTAAAGTGCTTTAAAACGTAGTAAATAATACTACGAAACTGCAGTCGAAAAATATACAAGTCAAAAAATAAAGAGGTAAAAACCGAAGTGTACGAGGGTAAGGTGAAAATTTTTGGCCTGACCGAGAGATGACGCCATTAGGTGTACTTTTGGAGCGGCGTCCTACAACACCATATCTACTGAGCTTGTAGGTAAAGTTTCAGCCCAATCGCTACGTTAGTTTGCGTTTTAAAGCACAGCGCGAGACGCTTCCGTTTTTTTCGTGAAAATGGAAAAATTGGAGAAATGGATTTCTGAATTGAAAATGGGTCGAGTGAACATATCTGTCGAGGTTACAACTTCAGAAATGATTGAGAAAATCCATCAAATAGTATTGGAAGACCGCAGTTTGAAAGTGCATGCGATAGCTGAGACCTGTAGGATGTCTACTGAACGTGTGCGAAATATTTTGCAGAACCATTTCAGCATAGAAAAGCTGTATGCAAGATGGTTGCCGCGTTTCGATGGATGGATGGAAATTTGAAGCTGTATAGTCGTAATTCAAACGAATTTTTGCGTCGATGTATATATAACTGTTAATTACACTTGGGTTCACCACTGCCTCCTGAAAATGAAGAACAGTCAAAACAGTGGGTTGGAAAGGGGGAACCAACTCCAAAGAAGCCAAAAACAATTTTATTGGCAAACAAGGTTATGGCTGCTGTTTTTTTAAGATGCGAGAAGAATTATATACATTCAATATCTTGAAAAGGGTGAAAATATTACTGGTCAATACTACCTTTGACTTTTTGCAACGTTTGAAGGACGATGTACAAATTAAATGATGTCATTTGGCGAAGAAAAAATTTTGTTACATCACGACAACGCACCAGCGCATTTGTCGATTGCTGCTATGACCAAAAGCCACGAATTGAAGTTTGAATTGATACCACATCCTCCCTACTCTCCAGACTTAGTCCCCATCGACTAGTACCTGTTTCCTAACCTCAAAACTGGCTTGGAGTTAAAAGATTTGAGAGCAACAGAGAAGTTATCGAAACTATAAATCAGTATTTTTGAGGAGCTTGACGAACCCACGTTTAAAAACGATATAACTAAATGAACACATGAAATTTATCAGTGTTGATGGAGATAATGTTGAAAAATAAAGCAAAAAATTTCAAAACATAGTTTCTCTTTGCCAGGCCGGAGACTATTCACCCCACCTTCGTATTTGTATGTGATTATGTTTATGATGTGTAATAAGAATATTTTTGAGTATTTATAGAACATTTGATTTGAAAATATAACACTATTTACCGAAATAAACTCTGTCTAACTTTATGTTCATCTTTCGATTTTCTCGGAAGGGGATGAAAAGTTTTCGTTTCACATATCCACATCCATATTGCTCTTCAATATTCGTCATACCACATTGCCTTGTTCCAAAGAAACATATCAAGAACACCGCTCTGCATTGATAATGAGGTATTTCCTTCACTTACCTCTCAACATCAAAGACCAATAGAAGGGTGAAGATTGCAGCATAATTTCCGATTTATTTTTAGGATAGGAGAGAACTTCATACCCAAGGGGATAAGATTAGCTTCCAGCGATATGGGTTATTAAATTAAATTTATGACAAGCCTAAATGAATCTTCATTTATATCTCTTATATTAAATATCTAACAAACCAGAATAAAACAACCAACATACCAAAATGTCTATCGCTAAAGGCAGGATATCACGTACAAAAATCGTAAACTACTGTATTTAGCTTATGAAACTCATAAAAAGAATCAAAAACGCATATGATAAATCTAGAGTCACGTTAACTATTGCATAAATATATCGGTATATCATTATATTATTTATACAAAGGATAACAAATCGTCACATAAAAAAGACATAGATCAGGCAAAATTTAAACGATTAAAATACAAATTGTTAAGACATCTGCGTCAAGTGTGATAATACACTGGATAAATACCTGACAGCATAAGCTGATGATATATAAAGCTTGTATTACGGTAAAACTGGATTTTCAGATTTCATTAATCATGCTTCAACAAGCAAAGGCTGAAGCCAAAACATCTCTCTAATATATTATAATTAGAAAGGACATTTTTGGTATGTAAATTTCTATTCCTTATTGTCTGATGAAATATAACAAGGGATTAAAATCACATTTGCTGGATTGAATTTGAACAGTCTTGGCAAAGTTCAGCCAGATTTAGTGACATTATGCAAAATGAATGGAAACTATTAGAATATGTTTCGACAGAGGATTAGCTGTACGAAATTTATTCGATAGAAATTGTTTTTTTCCGGTAAGTTTAAAGTATTATTGTGAGTTATTTGAGTTGAGAAATCGTGAAAATGTTTGAAGTCTTATAACTCTTATAACACAATAGGTTATTGCCCGAAAAAAAATAGAGTGTATTGAACATTTTTAAACAATATTGTTGAGTGTTTTCATTTCTATGTTATATTTTCTACGTGGACGAGTTATTAAATTATTCCTGCTCCATTTAAATTGAACAAAACATTATTTAAGAATCAAAAAGGACGTGTGAAGCTTTGAATTTTTGTGTCTCTGGAATGCAGAAATAGAGGATATATGTTGAGAAAAAATAGCACCTAAATACATGTCAATATTGCGGGAGTTAAACATGAGGCAAAACTTCTTCAGCTTGTTCTTAGGATATTTTGGCTTTTGCTGATTCTTGTAAAATGTCCAGTTTTGATAGGAAAGAGAGAAGAAAGGAATTGAACCAATTTGCAACCACCATATTTTATTTTTCTCAGTCCCCAAAAAGGATCAATTTATTTTCATTAAATTATTAAAATAATTAGCTGCAAAGTATATTCAGAATAGGACTAAGAATAACACCTGAAATTTTGCAGCTTGTTTGCCTAACGTTCAGTATATGACCTCTATTTTTTTTCTCTATGAGTTAGTCGATGAGTAAAACAGATATATATTCAATTTGCTGTAGTTGTGGTAATTAAACCTCAAATTAAGAACGAGGACGTCTTGAATTCGAACTATTTACATACTGCTTTGTTCTTATTTGTCTTAGTTACCTTCAAGTGAATTCAACCTTTTTTTTACTCATTAGTCTTTCAAAAAATGCTTATTCAAATCGTATATAACTGTTATAAAACGTGTAACTAATTGAATTTATAAAAATGACAATTCACTAGCAGAAGACTTGGTGAAAAATTATTGAAGGATCGTTGAAAATACCTGGCATAATTCGTCAATACTTGTTCCTTTCATTGGACATATATTTCTGGAATCACATCATCGTTTGCTTGATACTTGTGATGAGTTTTGGAAAAGTTTTGATTACGAGTTAATAATCTGAGACATATTCTTTTGCTGGTATACAAACGTTTTTGGATGTATCGAAAGAAATCATTATTCTGATGTAGGAAAGTTGAAACGAATTTCAGTTATGTTGGAAAAACATCCAATATTATGAGCGTTTTAGATCAATTTTGCTCGTATTTTTCTCTCGTTAATTTTTCAATTAATTCCCTCATTTTGTATAAAACGAGCTGTGTCAAAAAGAAAATTAAAACGAATTGTTATGTCACAATCCCATTACATGAAGAAAATGACCTTGGGGTAATTTCGCAGCAGACATAACAATATTGAAAGCCTTCAAGCACTTTCAGTATCGAAATTAATTGAAGCGAAAACAAAGCCTGTATCTAAATGGATCGGTCCCATTTGCTTTCATGGCGTATGCATGTAAGATACATATTCAATTTTATGGCCCATACCCGTTGGGTCGTTTACGATAACGTTCTACGTAAGGTTATCTAACCCAGCTCTTTATTACGTCATTCACTTCTTTTCCAACGAAGTAAGTCCGGATAGTATAATTAAGTACAGAAGGTGGTACTAGACTTTGGGTGTGTTGGTTTCTTCTGGTAGTCGCCATAAATTATAGTCAAATTGACAAGATGGGAACATTCAGGTTGATTTCAAGAAAAAAAGTGACTTTTATTGAGGTATAAATAACACCTTATCTCATTATTTCGTCTGGTAATCTTTCATTACATTTAATTTCAGATTGAAGACAAATAAATAAACTGTAAATTGATTTTAAGTATACAAAACATATCATTATTCGTCCATAAAATGAAGTTCTGTGATATTCTTTTAGTAGAATATAGGTTTTATTTTTTTTTAATCACTAGAAGTACCTGCTTGAAATTGAGCATTTATAAACATGTTGTTCATCACATGACAATGATGAAGATTCGGTGGGGCATTTCAAATCAACTAATTGTCGAAACCTTACACAAAGTTTTGACCTTGAGAATATTTCCTTTGTCCCCGAAAATAATGGTTAAATATAACGCAAACAGAAAATAATAAAAAGAAGAGATGTAAAAAAAAGACTTGACTGAACTTAAAAGTACATAATCAACCGAATGAAGATAAAATTTGAATGGGATTCATAAAAGTTGATCTAGGGAATCCAAAAATTGAAAAATGTTAAAAACCATAAAGTTATAAAGTATAAAACTGTAAGAAATATATCTGAAGTATAAAGATGAGGCATCAAGATATAGGTACATTAAAAATTCAAATTGACATAAAATTGAGAATTGGAGTAAAGAAGCATGAACGTTAAGAATAAAAAACAAATTTTTCAATTTTTAATGGCATTACTGAGAATACAGGTTCTCAACTTCAATTAATAACATGTATATAATTATGTAAAGAAATGTATTTAAAAAAATTCCAAAAAACTTATAGTAAATTAGTAGCAATAAGTTATAAGTAAAAAACAAAAATATGAAATAATAAATTCGTTACAAATTGTAGCTTTGTCGAAAAGTGGAAATTTTTCCATTTCCAGATATAAAAATAACATAATTTGCAGCGAAATATTAACAAGAAGTGAATCTTTCATCAGTTCACGGTCTGTTTTTGAAGAAAGATTTTCAGGTGATATAATTGAGAGAGAAAAAAAATTTGGAGACTTTCAAAACTTAAACGAGAATATTATCTAGCATTCGATTTTTTTACTGAAGAGCTAAGCCTTTCTCCCAAATTAATTCAAGGGTAGAACACGAGGCAACAAGGTCATGAATCTTATGTCGACTTAAAATTATCGCTATTATTCATCTTCTAACATTCATTAAACTGGTCCGATTCTACTTAAACTGACGTCTTCAATTTTTCACTGTGTACTTCTAGCAGATAACAATGCTGTCGCTTCCTTGGAGTTCGTGCCAATCAGCCGCTAAAGGAAGGAGAACGGATTGATCTATTTTAACTCGACCGAGTATCACTCTCAATTTCCGAAGATGCCTGGCACTTGTTCTGTCTGTCCGTCAATACAAATCGTGACGGCCGGTCGTGACTGGGATTCCATTCTCGAAGTATATCGAAACCATGCTAGATCACGATTATTTTGACCAGTGGAGTAGGCCATTTTTGGGACTTGTCTGAATAGACAAGTTCTGCAGTTTTACCTAAAAACTGTAATCCTAAAGTCAACAACAATTTAGCTACTATTTTCAAAACTTCATGGGAAATACATACCTCCCATTATTCCCCAATAATTCTACATTCTAGAACTACTATGAGAATTTCAGTTCCGGCAGTACCTGAGTTTACGACGCTAGGAGAGTACTTTAAGTTCTTTTAGTACTAAAATTTTTGATATGACAATATTTAGTTTAGATCACATCGTGATCAGATTTGTGAAGAAAATATACTGCTTTCAGTTCTTGTAGTAACTGCATTTGGGATAGTAACACAAGAGCAGAACTGTATTTTCATTGAGTAAGTATCTAATATCTTGGAAATATTCCTTTTAACCCTGTAATAATCATGTTTTTAAAGGAAGAATAGTTATCCAAGGAGAATAATATTAATGAAGAGATTGTTAAGTGCCTGTAGTACACTTGAGTTTGTGACAAAACTGTAGTAAGGAGGTACTTTTAGTTCCATT
The DNA here is from genome assembly GCA_030704895.1 of Henosepilachna vigintioctopunctata. Classification (NCBI taxonomy): domain Eukaryota; kingdom Metazoa; phylum Arthropoda; class Insecta; order Coleoptera; family Coccinellidae; genus Henosepilachna; species Henosepilachna vigintioctopunctata. Next base: position 4,831,715 of record JARQZJ010000032.1, read on the forward strand.
AACACTTCACTTCGAGAAATACTGACCCTCATTTTGGATCCCATAGATATCAAGTTCATTAAGCAAATATAGTACTTCTATTTCGCTTAGTTCCTATATTTACGCTTGTGGTACACAGACAGTACTAACACGTTTGAAACAATAAAAATCTCAATATTATGCTATTCTGTTAATTTTATGTCGTGCTTTCTCATGAAGCCATAGTTCTTCTTACCTTGCGTATACTTGAGTTTGTGATGCAAGGAAAGTACATCCAGTCCTTCAAGCACTCAGCATTGTAGATAGCGAAGAGTCACAAATCTGAATACTTTTACTTGCTGTAGTAGGTTTGAAATGTTATGTTACTTCCTTTTTTGAATCGAGAAAACGTTCTGTTAGAAACCACACTATACTATTTCAGATGCAACACTTTTTAATGCTAGTACCTTCAGCACTTAACTTAGTGATAGATTGATATCGATTCGAGATCCCATAGTGATCAGATTTGTGAAATGAAAAAAGTACTTTTGATTTCTATAATACTGAGATTTGAGTTTCAGAATCGAGGATAGTACTTCAGTTTCTCAGATATTGAAGAATACTTGAGTTTGTGATCCAAGGATTCTAGTGTCAAATCCTTAAATACTTTTTGATACACAGATATTCCTTCTGATCTCATGACAGTCTGCGAAGGAAATATCCGTAAACCCGATTACCATGAAATCCTTATATTCCATGTGGTACCTATAAGCTTTGTGGTGAAAAAGGGCGCTTCATGTTCTTTTGGACAGACACTCAACTTTGTGATATCTCGTGGTACTTATGCTTGAGATATAATCTCAATATTATTTGAGATATATGTTACTATCACTAGTGGCTTACAGACCTTTTTAAATCATCAATTTCTTCAAGCATTAAGGAGTTATGCTTCAATGAAAAAATATATAAGGGAGATTGAAGAATGTAAATTCTATTCTAATATATATAACAAAAAATCTTGCTCATATTTAGAACCTAAACCTGAAAAATTTACAATTTATATATACTATCGTCGTATTTATACTTATGAGCATGAACAGTTTGAAAAAGTTTTTTTAATAAAAAAACACTTTTTTTCGTTATTTATTCCATTAAAATGAAATAATTAGATATGTTGATTGAATATCTATGAGTATTTTTCTGTAGTCACACAAATGGAAGTCAATTTTCTATTTGCCTTTGTGCCACTTCTTTCCACCTCCACCTCCACGTCTACCTCCACCTCCTCCACCACCACAGCAATAAGACATAGGTTGAGCATATACCACAGGAACTACTGCGACTGGTACTACGGCTACTGGAGCAGGGTGACGCATAACCGGTTTAGGCTTAGGTGCTGGAGCTTTTTGCACAGTAATTGATATATGGTAAGTTTTTGAAGGAGCAGGCTGATGGCACCCACCTCCTCCTCCACAACGTTTACTGCGTATATTCGAAGAAACATTGGATTGTGTCTGAGAGTAAGTAACAGGCGGTGGTTGGAGTTCAGGAACTGCTAACTCCTTGAGAGAAGAAGATTGAGGAGCTGCCATTGAGATGGATATAACCATCAATGTATAGAACAAAATGACCTGAAAATACTATTTGTAATCATTTCTAAATCTGATTATAATATATTTATCAGAAATTCCCTATCACTAGATACAAAATTCATTGAAATTGAAGAAGTACTGAATGAAGTACTATAGTCAATATCCATAAGGATATAGCGCTCAACAACTGATCAAAATTATGAAAAATCCTGAAAAATTTATATATGAATTCATGAAATTTATATCAAAGTGAAAATTATCAAAGTCAAAAAGGAAAAACTATAGACATAATTAAAAAGCGAACGACATTATTTGATGTTATCATCTGTACAAATGAACAGATAAAACTTGCTGGGAAATATTTTGTTCGAGAGGAAATTACTACATAAATCAATACCTTCTAATAAACTTCAATAATAAATTATTATTCAAGAGTCTGCGTACTGAATTTATTTTGATCTTTTTTAATCTAGTTTAATATTCATGAAATGACAAGTTCTCGCTTCTACACAATAGATTGAATTAATTATATATTATTCTTCAATTATTTCAGTTGATATATTTCTTTGTTATATTTCATATTCAATTGTTAAATTCTCCCTGTTTTCCTCTTTCTTCGAAATAAACTGCCATTCTTATACTGTGGACTACATTGTTGTTCAAACTTTTGGAGCTATGAAAAATTTTTAATATTGCAGTGAAAAATTATTGATTCTTCCTTTCTTTCAATAACTAAGAATTTTATTGATTTGCGTCTTTTTTCAGACTGAACATTTTGTAACTATTTATCACCAAACTCCTAATTTTTTTCATTGTGTTTCTCATTTGCAAAATTTTGTTCGACAGAAAACGGTAAATCCAACTTTTTTTAAGTTGACAAAGGTTTACAAATTAATCATCAGTTTTTGCAGAAAAATTTTCATACCACTTTATGAAGAAAAGATTCTCGTATGTTGATGAGTTAGATTTGATTAATTGTGATACATAAAAATACAAATGTATCAAGAAAATCAAAATGTACTTACCTGTACGAACATCATCTTCAGACCACTTCATCTAAAAGACTGTCCCCTGATATACGAAGCAGTAAAAACAGTCTTTTATAGAGCAATTAATGTATGTATTATTTCACGTTGAACAATAATTACCTATGATAATAATTGACGGTAAAGAACCTTATAACGCGTTTGTCCTCTTAAATGTAACATCCTGGAGAATTCCCAAGAGACTAAAAATGGCGAAACTAATAATGACTTCCAACAGGTAGTTATTAAAGTAGCTCATAATGTTGATTTCACATTTCCGTCAACGATGAATTTAATATTACAATTATCCAATAATTTTTATCTCATAATATTACACTTTTTCAAGGATGTTGAAGCTGTCTTCTCAATTATTTGAATATCGACAAATTGTGTTGGAAAAACATATTTTGAATTGAATTCGAGTCAACTGATTTTGATATGTTCAATCGATCAAATCTTCCAGCATGGAGAGTTTATGCAGAAGTCAGACATTGGTCATTTTCTTTGCAAGATTCTTGTTTTTTCTTCCATTAGCCAAACATAAACTCAGTGAAGAGCTAAGTTCTTTATTCTCAACACGCATAATACCGAATTACATAAAAAATAACATAATGTTGGATAATAACTAAGTAAAAAAAATGAAAAAGATCTAACAAAGAGCTCAGTTTAAACTAAAAAAACTAAAATGGTGACTAATAATTGAATAATAGCATTTAATGAAATATTACAGAGAACTTAATTTAAATCAATTAATTTTAGTCAATTTCTTGTGTTCACATAACTCCTAATAATAACTTCTATGATGTGAAAATGAATGTCACAATTATTGGCAATTCTATTGAATGTAGACTCCATAAACCAAAGGGGATTCTATTAGGGAGTTGGTCCTATGAGTCTCTAGGTGGAATAATTCTGTAGTACGAGAATTTTGCCTAGGAACACGAAATTTCAAAGCAGTCAAGAGAGCAGGACAATCAATACTGTTGTGTAGTAATTTGAACAAAATTTTAGTGATAAAAATTCTCTCCTGCCCTGCAGTGAGATTAAATAAGATTCAATAATTCCTTATGATAGCCTCCCCTCTCTGGATAAACTTTATTCTTCCTCCAAACTAAGAATTTCAAGAACATTTCCTGAAATGCTTCAAGATGGCGTTGATGGTAAGTGTAAATAGGTTCTTATAATTAAGTTCTTCATGATAGGCTGAAAAAATTAAGTCCTTCATGATAAACTGTGACCTTACCATCTTCATTTTCATTACGTTGCTTCAAGAGTGCCAGGCCAATCGAGATTTTCATCGATTTTTTGTTCTTGATACACTATATAGATAGTTATATCAAAGTAAACGATGGAAAGTTTCAATCTTGAGGCACAAATCTCCATAATTGTAGAAGTTGAACAGATCTATTCGCAAAAATTTTCAAAATATTCGGTTCTTTTTCCTTATTTTGTGCTTCGTTATTGGTTAATCGAAGAAGTCACATTCAACAAGTCTATCATCATCAAATACACATACCAAAACACAAATTACTCAACCTTTTTTTTCAAATCAGTGGACCTACAATTTAACGCCTTTTTCGAACGGCCACTGGGCTTGTAATCGATGTACATTACCCAGCATATTCCATTATTTAAACTACTCAAATCATACAAACCCAAACACCCATGCCTCAAGCGGGGCTCGAACCCGAGTTCTACCGCACCATAGTCGGCAGTTCTACCGACTAAGCTACGGAGACTGGCCTAAATCATTATCAGAAATGCCGGCCTCATTTCTCAAATGGAATGAATCAATGAACAAAACATAGTCAAAAAACAAATTAACATTAACCAAATAATTTCAACAAGAGATAAGCGAAATCTACGTGTCATTTATTAAAACTTTAGTCATATATTTGAATATAAACTTAAATTCAAACACTTGAACTTATGATTTACACTTTATTGACTACATAGCATGACGCGTTTAGTCGTTACAAACGACCTCTTCAGATGCTTTTTTGCTCCTGAACTCCTATCGATAAAATAATTCTGCTGTAACCACCAAGAAAATAGCAAAGAATGATGATTGATGAAGATATTCTTGAGGTGTTTAGTGACAACAGGAGGCTCAGCGATGTTAGTTTTTATGCGATGATTTTATATCCACCCTTCATATTCCTAACTGAGGGGTGACTGAATTAGAGAAAATAGTTTCAAAATTAAATTCTCTTTTCCCTCTGATAACTCAAATAATTACACTATAGCGTCCTTGACTGAAAAATAAATAATGAAGCCGAATTTACATTCCAAAATTGAATAAATTTCAAATGAAAATAATCTCAAAGTGAATGGGTGAATTCAATTGAATTAACTAAAATAAAATTAATTCAAAATTGAATATTTTTTTTGTTTCTTGAGTAATATATATTCTTTTCAAATGATAGATCATTGAATAAATGTCATCCGAATATTGAGGCTACTAAAAAGAATTCATCAAACAAGTTGTACAAAATAAAACGGTATCAACTTAAGTGTTAACCACAAATCATGAATATTATCTCCTGTAATTTTGGGGTTTCTGACTCATAACAAATTCGTATCCATCAAAATATGTCACATTTGAATTCCCAAACCATCAAAATCTTAGCTGGATGCTGGTATTGCCCATTGCTTCATTAAATGACAATATTTTTGTCAGGTCAGCTCTCTCAGGTGGTCTACCGCAAATTACAATAACGACTACGTTTGTGAACTCACTCATCCTACTTTAAATCTTTTACACTACAGAAAATATTATGAATGTTAAGGTTTTAAAGCAAAACGATTCGTATCTTCATTGTAGAGAAGTTTATTTTCATTCTAACATGTTTCGAGAGTATGCAAAAGCAATGAATTACACTTCAACAGTTTGAAATTTACATTGAATTAAATACTGTCAGACATTTTTGACTGATTAAATGTAAAAACTTGTTAGGGTTGAATGGCAGAGAACTAGAGGAGAAGGAGTGGGGGTATCATTGCTTTTCAGTATTTTGTCATTAATGGATAGCTTAATAATTTTTTTCATTTTGGGTATCATAGCCAAAATAAAACTTCTTAAGGGGTTGGCTCAAGTCGGGGATGTATCCATCAATATTAATACCAATAATGTATAATGCCCATCAAGAACAATTGATTTCTATGATTCGGGAGGCCAGGAACAGCTGAAGCCCCCTCCGACAGCGCCTGTGATAGTTTAGAAATGTCAAGTTTTAACAGAATAATCCCATACTTTTTTGTCCTGATGAAATTATAATAGTGAAAACTTCAGAACTTTTCATCATCCAATTTCATTTATTTCCTTGACAATCGAATCAGTTCTTTATCTTTCGGTATTCATTGAAGTATCTATATATGTTTAAACAAGAAGCTTGAAGAACTACAGAAGTGTGTATAAACAAGTGAAACAGAGAACCTGCTGGGAATATACCACTGAATTTTATATTTATCCCTTATCTGATCTTATTCGAGAGTAGCAAATGACGGCAAGAGGGCAATATATGGTAGCAATTACGTCATAATGAGGGATTTGGGTTTGGGGGGCAGATCTAGATCTATCGTTCTGGACATTGAAAGGTCAACAAGCAGTAAGGAGAGTATGACTTTTTCAAGGATTCGAAGAAATCAGTATTATTTGTAATTTTGTCTTTGAAATATATTATTTCAAATTCGGTGCACTAGAATGGTTAAATTAATGTTTTATTTGAATTTTCCAATATCAAACTTATGAAAATTAATGAGTTCGTGGACAACGTACAATAATTCAATTAATTATAATACATTTTGTACGATATATTTCTAAAAGCTTCCCCCTTTTCCTAAGAAACTTTCTTAGGGATTTGTATTCGAAGTCAAGTGAATTAAAGTATATGGAGTTACAGCATATTTCACGTGAAAGTAAAAATGGAATAAATTATTTAAATCTACGAGGTGTGGTCAAAAATTAAGGTGACTTATCATTTTCATCAAGAAAGATTCATTCATTCATCAATACTGATTTCGATTTCTTCAAAGATAATTGTGACATCTCTCCGATGTCACAGTCATCTAAACGCTTTTTCCAATACTCCAAGCACTGATCCATCCATGTTTTTGAGGAAAACTCTAGCAAACAAAAAAATTTTACTATACACTTGAAACGTTTCACAGAGTTCGAGACAAATGTACAACATTTGTTTTTCAATTTGAAAGGTCAACTTACTTTTTGATCACCCCTCTTATAGTCCACTACCAAAGTGAAAATTTGTCAATATATGTCAATGAAATTGAAATTTTCGAATTCCATGGTGGGCATTTTTGATACGCCACTGTTCCCATCTATTTCGAGATCCCACTGCTTCCGGTTCTGCAAAAAGTTAATTGAAGTATGGTCTCTGCCGACTGCGTTATTATTGACGTGTTTTAAAAATTACCAATGTTTTAATGCAACTTATCGTATATGAGATCATTATATGTGAAATTTAGCGAATGTCCATTCTTTTGCTTCTTTTAAGACTTTGGAAGCGACTAAAAATTCCAAATAACATATAAGATTTCAGTTTCTTACATACATCATCAAGAATACTTTGTATAATTTATCGACGAAAGCTATAGTGTTAGCGAAACGCTTACGTATTCAGAGGAAGTTACGATGTTAATATTGGTGTAGGTTGGACTATTTTTCTTATATCTGTGATTATTATTATAATTGCCAAGAGGTTTTAAAATTTTCGAGGAATGCATCCGTTTTTATAAGGTTATTCAGTGTAGTGACCGTATAATTGATCTCTGTGGATTACAGAAATGAATTTCAGATGTTCCAGCATATATAAAAGGGTAGTTTCGAGTGAAATGTTCTCAGAATTCTCATAAACATTCAGATCGAATGATACTGCAAAAAATAGAATATTGGTGGATGCCCACTTCACCCAACTGTTCGATGAAATGCGCATCCACCATATAAACCACTTCACGGCTCAAATTGGTCGTGTAAAACCAAAACATCCCTTCTAATCTACTTCACCCTGCACATATTCGCAAGGGTCGGCTGGTCATACGGTGAACGGCTGATTTCATGCATTATGCAGTCTCCGGATCTGTATCTTGACCGCAACCCCCGACCCCGGATGATCCCGGGGGCATTTGAAGTGCCATCCTCCGCGCATTTACATCTACTTGCATCTGCTCGACGGAATAATCCGGCCGCAAATTTCGGTCTGGCATCGGTGATTATTCCAGAGAGGAGAATTTCTTTGGTGAGGTATTGAGATGGCCACAAATAATTTGTTGGGATTTAGAATTCTGGATCTCCGATGTGGAAACGGAATACATCGAGAAACTTAAGAAGGGAGATAACGACGTTTCGGACAAGTTTCACCGCTATTGCGAATATAAAGGGATATTTTTTGTACGTAAATATTTCGAGGGAGATTATGAATCCCTGTAACGGAACATAGAAGAATATCATGCTCATTAAAAAACCTGAAAGAAACAACCCCATTGTACTATTTGATAACGAAATTCTGGTATTAAGATTCAGAGATGAACTCATAAAAACACAATAAATGATGTGAAAATTTATTGCATTTATATTTATATTATAAATTGAGCATAAAAATTATAAAAAACCCAACTAGAAATTAATTGAATTCCCAAATCTCAAAGTCTAGCAGAAAAATTTATCGATTTTTGGGTTTGTCAGCTATATACGAGGGTGGGGTGCAAAGTTTCCAGCCTGGCCAAGAGATGGCGAAACTACGTCTACTTTTGAGTCCTACAATACAATTTCTACTGAGCTTGTATTTAAAGTTTCAGCACAATCGCTACATTAGTTTGCATTTTAGAGCAAATTGCGCGAGACGCTTCCGTTGTTTTGAAAATGGAAAAATGGAGAAACGTGAAGTGATACAATATTTCTATCAGAGAAGTTTCACGCCAAAACAAATATTGAAGAGGAGGATTCAACACTAGAAGACTCCACCCCATGTTATTCAAATATTAAGCAGTGGGTTTCTGAATTCAAAAGGGGTCGTGTGAGCACCAACGACGAGTCTTGCTCAGGACGGCCCTTAGGACTGCTCAGGACCTCAGGAAAGGTCACAACTTCAGAAATTGAGAAAATTCATCAACTAGTATTGGAAGACCGCTGAAAGAAATTCCATGAGATAGCTGAGACCTGTAGGATGGCAGCTGAACGTGTGTGAAATATTTTGCACAACGATTCGTACATGGAAAAGCTGTGTGCAAGATGGGTGCCGCGTTTGAAATTGTTTTATGGTATATTCAATTAAAATCAATGCTTTAGGAATTCAAAATATTAGAAATAGTTGTGATGAATTTCATTATCTTAGAATCTGTGATAAGAAACATATAACATTTAAAGAAAAACGTAACACACAATCCATACATTAGAAATCAAAATCTCCTTTGAGTAAATTTTTGTGAATATCATTTCGTCATAAATATTAAGCAGTGATTTTGCTATTCGGAATATATCCTGTAAAATTATATAGTCACAACAACGAAGGTGCTTTCCAAAAATGTATCGCATTCAATAAAAAAGGATAAGTAATAGATGGCTAAGTGTTACCAATTACAAAAACAAAAGTATTTTGTGAAGTTTCCTACCTCTTAATATAAACTTGTATTTCTTACTAATTGAACAAACTAACAAACAGACGGGTTCTTTGCCAAATTTCTAATAAACCGTTGTAATTATATATTATTTATGTAATATACTGGGTGTTAGGTAAAAATGTCGCAAAAAAGCAAGGGGTTAATCTGTAGGGATTGGTGTATTCTTGGAACATTTTGCCCAATGATAATTTTTGATATACCTCATTCATTTGTATAATACATGTCGAACAATATTCAAGATTGATGAAAATTCATGATCTTAAAGTGAATGTGAAGTGTTCGATATATAATAAATATAAATAAGAGTTTGTAATGAAAGACCCCACCTCTAATTGCCCCTTTACAGCATCCCAAATGATAACCTAGCAATTTTTTATTACTTGTGATATATACAAGGTGTCTGGTAAACATGTGATAAGATTCAAGGTGTATTTCCTTTCTATATTCCAGGAATATTTCGACCTTTTTTGATTTTTTACACCCTTTCTGTTTCAAAGATACATGGCGAACAATATTTCAATATTTACGATAGTACCAAACATTCATCATCAAAAAGGATTTGCATCAAGTAAACGCCAACACTATTGAATATTTAAAGAAGTAGTACTTATATGAGGTGTCTGGTAAACATGCGATAAGATTCAAGGTGTATTTCCTTGGTATATTCCAGGAATATTTTGACTTTTTTCGATTTTTGACATTCTTTCTGTTTCAAAGATACATGGCGAACAATATTTCAATATTAACGATAGTACCAAACATTTATCATCAAAAGAAAATTGTGAAGTTGATGCATCTAGAATAAATGCACGAAAGGACTTACTTCAGCATGATAAAACCATTCAATCTACAAGTAATTTACTAATATAATATATATATCTTATCTTTATTTAGCCCTCTGCTATTTACATCAGAATACCAGAGAAACAAAATATTTCTTATGCAGCACTGTTAACATCAAGTCTATTATGCAATTTGGTTGGAAGTTTTAGTTAATTTATAGTCGGAACTTTGGTCAATAACGTATTATATTGAACCATGAGTCGATTTATGCAGAACGACCACAGGTGTTGTACCCTGATTACACTTGTATGAGTTATTACGCAGAGTAATTAGAAGTTGAATAATAAATTTCATAATTTCCTGTGTCGAGAAATTGAACCAAATCAAATATTTGTAGAATATAGGCACTTCCTCCAACGACCAGTACCTAAATCGTAATTTCTCTACGAAAGTTAACATGATGAAAATGTCGAAATTATTCTCAAGGAAATTATCAATGAGTCCATTAGAATATTTTACGATGAACTCTTTAAATTTATTCAAAACACAAAACGAAAGAACTATAAATACAAATCTGTAAAATAGACGTAGTTGATCAACCAATAATCATTATGAAATTAACATAATTACTCCTGTAATCTCGTTTGAAAGTTTTCTTGGAAGTGTAAAGACACTGAAAAAATGTTTATTTCAGAAATCAATTGAAATTTATCATAGTTTTTGAAGAGTTGAAAGCATATTTAAATGAGAGGTAATAATAAAAACTTGTCTAAAAATCACTGACTGAACAATTCTTTATTCGACTAGTTTCGCCTTTTACAGCATTAGCAAGAATAAAAGGCGAAACTAGTCGAATAAAGAATTGTTCAGTCAGTGATTTTTAGACAAGTTTTTATTATTACCTCTCATTTAAATATGAACTATCACAGAGTAGATTCATCGTCCATTGAATTTATGAAAGCATATTGTTTGAACTTGAGTTGCAAGCTTCTTTTGATATAATTCTACAATGCAAGGAACCTTTATGTAAGAAATCACCAAATTATTTAGCAGAGAAACTAGGAAATAAAGGACTTGCGAGGTACAATATTTCCATCCTCCTATACTCAATTCGTTTCTGGTTATTAACCAAGGTATTCTGGAAACATTATAAGATGTGACTGTAATTTCTTTCAGGGAATTCATTATATATCTGCAAAATATCAACTAACTCCAGGAGTGCCTCAAGGCTCAGTATTGTGGCCTTTACTTTTCTTGCTGTTCATCAATGACATTCCTGATCATATTTCAGCGGACTCAATCACCATGTCTGCTGATGGCGCACCCTTCGCAGTATCAGCCCAAAACTTGGTTCAGCTCAAGACCAAGTGTGAGATTTAGTTCAGGATTTCTCGGAATGGTGTTTTGAAAGTTCTCTCATATTGAATATGCAGAAAACTGAATTTTTTCATTTCCAACTTTGTGTGTCCTTCCCCGATATTCCTCTGATTGTTGAATTACAAGATCGCCAAATAAAATCAGCTGATATTGAGCTTCTTGGGTAATTAATCGATAAGTACTTAAGGTTGCACTGCCAAGTAGATGAACTAAGGAAGAAATGGAATGAATCTTTGTTTGCTTTCAAGTTACCTCAATACCTTTCTACCACGAGAGAGCCTTCTTACAGTTCATTACTCTCGTGTATACTCTCACATAAATTTTAATATAATTCTGTGGGGCTGTGCATCAAGCAGTGGAAGAATTATTTAGACTCAACAAAAGTGTATCCGTATGATTTTTGCTTTAAAACCTCCGGAACCATGTAGACCTACATTCAGAGAATGTAGAATAGAATGCAGAGAATATTTATATTCTGAATTGTCTTTTATTTATGCATCATAAATTGGGATACCTCCATAAAGTTTCTTGCTTCCACATTATAACATCAGACATATGAATGCTATCTGTGTACCGACTCATACGACAGATAAGTTCGAATTTTTGCCAAATTATATGGGAAATGAGTTATTTAACCGCCTACCTAAGAAGTTAAAGGTATTGAAACAACCGAAATTCAAAAATGAAGTGAAAAAATTGTTATTACATTATTATTTTTATCTTAAGAGAATATTTTTTTAATGAGTTTCCACTGAGTTTTGTTAATCTTGTAATGATAAGCTAACATGTCCCACACATTATGTAAAGTCTGATGGGATAAATTAATATTATTATTATTATGACTATAGGCCTATAAGTATGAGAATAGGCATACAACGTGCAAGCAACACTTACAAGTCGATATAATGTGGATACACTCAGTGAGCGAAGGAAATGTCATGCAATAATCTTCTCGAATAAAATTAACAATAATGTGAAATGTCAGGAATTATTGCAAGAGCTCAACTTTATTGTTCCAAGAGCTTCTTCCAGCAGCTATAACGAATGTTCTTAAATTTTCTCCATTCGATGTGTGAAGGACCTGATATTAAGGCATGTTTCCTTGATATGCATAATCTCTGCTAGAACAATCATTTATATGTCCTGTAAAACAGTGTATCCTAAATAAATAAAATAAATTATTATTATTATCATCGAGCAAGAAATAACCCAACGTAAGTCAATGTAATTGTACAATGTTGATCAATTATCTCAAGCCACTCCTTTTCAAATTTATATCACAGACAATACCACTAAATCCGAATTAATTACCAATTGTAAAACTTGTACCCAACGAAACTGCATCTAGGCTATAATTCTTGAACGAAATAGATATATTGTTGACGGGACAGCCCCGTAACGAAAACGCCCTCGCAAAAACTCATAAACCATAACAACATAAACTTGTATCACGTCACATCTAGGAACATTGCAATTCGCGAAATAAAACAAAGGTTAAGTGCCGAGTATCACGAAGGCTGCGGACCATCGGCGCAGAAATAAAACAACATGAGGAATTCGGCAATTCAGAGGTCACCTCAGTAGTCGTAAAAGGAGAAATAAAGAGGGTTGGGGATGAGGAAATGGGCCAGAAAGCGAATTTTCTGAAAACGAAAAAATAGATTCGGATAAGAACATGGACGGTGCAAGGTTTTCAGAATAGAAATTTTCCTATATGAAAAATGACCAAAGAGTAAAAGTTATTTTCATCAAAAAATTTTTATTTGTTCAACAATAGGTATTCATTTTGTTCCCTTCGAAGTAGCTCTCCAAAGACATAATACCCTTGCTGCATCCCTTTTCTCAATGCTCTGAGCATCTCTGATATGCACTTATGGTATAGCTCTCAGCTCATCCTGGGATAATAATGATATTGATAAGTGTAGAGTATATTTTCAACAGGTAACTTTCCAATTACTGGAAAATACATAATGAATAAATATGATGACTAAAAATATCAATAACAACATAGATATACAATATTCAAAAATGATTATAATAATGAAAAACATTATCAAATACAATAATCTAAATCTATAATGTCAATATCTGAATATTCAATCAAAATAACAATCAAAAAACAAATCACTCAAAACACAAACCAGGAGAAATCAAGATACCTCAATAGTCAAGATTTTTATACACAATAATGATAGAAACAAGCAAATTCCAGTTCAAATCACAGCAGCTTGAATTTGCAGTAGAACATGCGCTAAAGCTAAGCGACGATCGCGAAAGAAGATTGATTATGTGGGTTTCTGAGTAAAATATCTGGCTTATTCTAGTACACCTCTGAGGAACAAAGAAATTAAGTTTACCTAGAGGCTTAGGACAGTTGAAGTTATCATTGAGCAAATTGAATAAAAACTGCAATGCATTCAAACTTCTCCTGGTGTGGAAGCTCCTAGTGTCAAACCTCGACAACAAACAAGCCAGATCACAACACCTAGGTGGATATACACATCCTCTCGAAATGAGAGAATTTCAGTGCCTCCAGGCGGTTTATGTGACAATTTTATATTGGTCGTCAAACAAGACAGCCATACACAAGTTTCCTTCTCACTAGGGCATTAAATAAATCGACCAGTGTTGAGGAATTCGAAAACAATCTATCATTGCGGACGACGAAACAATAAACTTTTCTATATGATAAACCTAATTGATTGATATGAGGTATGACTGAGAATTTTTGATTAAATACTAGGCCTAGATCCTTAACCTCCAGAAGTCGAGTCAGATTAACACCTTCATTGTTGTAAACAAAAGTAAAACAAGTAGTAAAATAATTTCTCTTTCTAGTAAAACGAACCACATTAAATTTAATGACTTTCAAGCGTAAACAATTATTTTCACACCACAGGCTGATATAATTCAAGTCACTTTGCAGCCTCGAACAATCATGCATAGATGACACGCTCTTATAAATTTCAATATCATGCGCATAAGCCACCTTCATGCAGTCAACCATCTCTAAGAAATCGTTAACAAACAGGACAAATAGTGGGGGTCCAAGATTGGATCCCTGTGGCACTCCCGAAGCTATTAGAAATTCTCTCGATTTGCAATTCTAAATACGTATCAACTGACTGCTATTACTCAAGTAGGACTCCATGAGAAGTGAATGGTATGCCGTCTTTATGTCCTCAGTCGATACAAAACGCCGTCCTTTCATAGGTTTCTTGAGATTCGGGAATAAGAAAAGTCACAAGGGTTAAATCCAGTGAAAACGTTAGCTTTGACATGACAACGTGTTGTTTTTGAACAAAAATTCAGCAATTTGTGAACAAACCTTCCCTGACACTCGTCTCAAATTCAAAGCATCCCTACAATTACTTTGCATTAGCTAAATGAGATGTCGATATCATCAGATACTTCACTTATGGTCATTCCAGGATTTTTTAATACTATTTCATCAGATTACGACCTGCTAAAGGCGTCCAGCCAGGGTCACTCATTGTTGTCTTCTCGGCCTTCTTGAAAGAGATTATACCACTTGTAAACATCATTTTTACTGAATGTGGACTCAAAATATACCACTGTCAACGTTCCAAGAGTTTTAGAGAATTCGATAAAATTTTTTACAAAAAATTTGAAGAAACTCTTCGATAAATGTTTGACACTAAAAAATTCCCGAGCACTTGAAACAATATGGTCGTGGAATCGTCGAACTACCAAACCAGTAGTTTCTGATCATATTGTCGTTTGGTTCGTGCCAAGCTATTTTAAGGATATTTTGGGGTTGAGACGTATGCCACTGAGGTTTTTTCCTCAGAAATTGGTAATTTCTTGGTCAAAGAAATTACCAATTTATTCAAATCATGAATTGAATTTGACAATCACCGTAATCATGGCACAGTCAGCGCATTCACCGGATTTAACTCCGAATGACTTTTTCCTGTTTTTGAAACTCAGAAACCTACACAATGAAGACGTTAAAACCTCATCCGTGGATAAGCTGAAGGCTATACCAAGAACCGCTAAAAAGAAAAGCTTCACGAATGGGAAAAAGCGTTGGCACAAGTGTATTGTATCCGGAAGGAGTTACTTTGGAGCGAAAAACTAATTATTTATGAATAGACGACTATGTTTCGATGATAATGAAGTCTCTTACAAACGTTCTCTTCCAATATAAAATCGGGAAATTAACTCAGGACGCCACTGGTAGAGTTGACGTCAATCAATCTTGAGACTCGGAAGAATCAATCCTTGTTATGGAGATTCATAGAAAACGTGCTCTACGAAAAATATGGACTTTGCGGCGGCCAGTATTGTTGACTTATGTTTCGACTTCCTTGGGTATCATTTGGATAGAAATTCGTCTTCCAACAATTCGATTTTGTAAGATATATGGACTTTGAAAAATATACGTGATGCGAAGGGTTGCAGAAATGAAATCAACCACTTCCACAACCCGATGCCATAAGTAGGTAATAAATTATAAGCGTTAAAAATTGCCGTTATACTCCAAGAAAGTGAATCCGGATATACTTGAAATTCAACAAAGGTCAGGTCATTTAATGTAGGGTTATAGCTATATTTTATTCATCGAAATATTGATATATATATATATATATATATATATATATATATATATATATATATATATATATATATATATATATATATATATAAGTAAAGATACATCATTTCTTAAGTTTGTATCTAACAGTGCGCTATAGATGGCGCTGTCAGTAGGTATCCTGTTTCATGGTCTAAATGATATTATACCATGGCAGAAAAGATAAGTATCTATATTTTTGAATCAAAATTTGTTCTGACAAATTGAATTGTCACGTTTGTAATTATATTTTTCATTAGAATTGAATGATGGAATTGATAAATTCAATGATGAACTTCAACAGTGTTTTCTGTCCTCTCTATTATAATAAAGAGTGATCAAAATGTGTTCTTAACGCAAAATTCAAATTTGCGGTAATATATGCGAATATGTGACATTGCAACACAATCTTCTCTATTTTCTCTTCACAGTCTCTATCTCCATATTCTTGCCGAAATTTAATGATATTGATGTGGCCAATATGTGGATTCAACAAAATGGATCCACATGCCATACAGCTTGTGAAACACTTCAGATACTGCATGATATACTTTCCGAAATCAAAATTGGCCGCATAGATCGTTGGATTTAATAGTATTAGATTTTTTCGATTGGCTCATTGAAATCATAGGTACATGTCAACTAGTCGACAACCATGCGTGCGCTATAAGAAGATATTCAACGTTGCATCAAATAAATTCAGTCATATTTATGCAGAATGATCATGGAAAATTTCGACAAAAGTGTTAATAATTAATTGCGATCATTTGAATTCCCAGGCCAATCGATTCACACCAGGATTAATTCGAAGCTAGTGCTTTCTTATCAACAATTTGTCTGTTCTTTGAGTAGTTTAGCGTTTGCGGCCATAGTTTCCTTTCCTTTTTGGAGACGATGAGCCACTTTCTTCAAATGTTTCCGAAATTCTCGAAACGCTGGACTTTCCCACACCAGCAGATTCAGCTATATATCTTACATTGAGATGTGTAATCATTAAGCGTGATAATTATGGAACGCTTCCTAGGAGTGATATGCATCTTTAGACAAGACAGTACAGCTCGTATCAAAATTGAAACCACCAACTGTCGCACCGGTAGGCTCAAAACTGAATTGCTGGCGAGATAAACCAGTCAGAATGTAAATGATGGTCAAGGTCGAACCCTCACGTCACCTCAGGTAGAAAACAATCAGGTGTGAGGGTATTTCGGCCACCCTGTTACTCACATACTTACTACAGTAACTCAAACGAAGAAAAAAAATGTTTGTCCAAATTATTTCGAACAGCATAGTATGTGTATGCAAAGACGTGGAGACCATTTGTCCGATGTTTCATTGAGTGAATAACCTTATCCTATGTAAAGATGTGATAAAAAAATACAATCTTAAGTCTAAAATCTGTATTTTCTTTTCAATTCAAATCAGGTAGTTTCTGGAACACCCTATATATTTTACGTCGAAACGCTAAGAAATCTTTCAATTTCCTTCTAAACTTAATGGAAATTATGTTTAGTATGGTTAGTTAAGTTGAATTAGTACTGCTTAATTCTAACTTCCTAATTAATTCCATTCTAGTCGTTTTAACATATATTTTAATATAACTCACCTATTCAGAAAATAAGCACATATATTGAATTATATAGAAATTATGAACTATAAACCAAGTGTTAATTTTACAATCACGCTTAACTAGTAACCTTTCCTCTACCATAAAAATGGTTATGAACATTTATGGTATTTGCATTTATCGTAAGGGAATCACATTTGATATCTGCATAATTTTCATTCTCATATTCTGTATGTGTGGTGTTTGTTTCTTTTGTTGAATAGACTCTATTCAGAATCACTGGTAAGCTGTTGATATTCGAGGGTAGATTCACGTTATTCTCGTTTGTATTATTGGGCATTTCAAAAGATTTCTCATTTTCTACTGTAATAAGAGGTACATCCATGAATTCTGGTTCATTTATCTGGTTGAGTTGTTCTTCATCAGTTTCGTTTTGGTTATTCAATTCGGCAGGTTCAAGACTTGCTTCTTCACCCTCCGAATGGTCAGGACCATCCCTTGCTACTGAAATTCTGAAATCTTGTTGTTCTTCTGGAATTAACGACATTTCGTTGGATCTTACCCTTGTTCTTGGTCTGTAAAACTTCACCTTTCGCGTTTTTTTCTTCTTTTTCAGAACTGGAGTTTTTACGCTCTTGTTTTCGGAAAATGTTGAGTTTGCGTATTGATTATTTGTGATGGGTCTTAAAAATGTACTATAATTAGTTGTGGTGAGTTTCGCATTATTATTCGGGGTGTTTATTGGGTGCACTCGAAATCCATCTCGTGTTTTAGTTCGTTCTTCATTTTGCTCAGTTACGTATCTTGATATGGCACTTTTATCCACTAAAACGAATGGCGGAGCGAGTTTTTCTGATAGTAAAACTGTGTCGGTTTGTGTTGAAATATCAATACTTGTACGTTTCGCAGCATAATGTTTAGATGGACCTGCCAATCTTCTTTTCATATCGCGCTTTTATTTGCGTAAATATTAGAACGATCTCGAAGTAACTTGTCAGTTGTGACAGTTAGATTTTGGCCTTCTTTATATAAATTGCCTACTTGTCAAATCGTGATTTTCACATTGCTGAACATTCATTAATGAAATGTCAGTTTGACATTTATTTATTTGATAAGGCAGGGTTTGTCACTTCCAAATTTTTGAAACCATAAAGATCTAAAGAGAAAAGAACTAGGAAATTTAAAAGATCAGAATACTACTGAAATATGAGCCGAAATATATAGACTTTTGAAAAACAAAAACTATATAATCATGCATAATCAAATCAAAATATATTTAATAACTAATATGGAAAAAAACACAGATAGTGAGAATATAGAATACTCTTCTCTCTAACAATTATATCTATCACCCCTTCTCAATTTAATTGTACCTCTTATAATAACCTTCATTCTGTCATGTTAATATAATATAACCTAACCTAAAATAAACTGAATTAACCTAACCCAACTTAACATAACATACCTAACTTCACCTAACCTATGTGAATGCATTGTGAGGGAGTTCGTAAATTGGTGTCGAATGAACAATCTGAAAGTGAACGTTGATAAAAAGGTATATGTTCATTTTGTCTGAAGGGCAATGGAATTGGTACATTGAATGTTAAATATGGTATATGTCTCAACAATAAATCATCATCACAATCAGCAATGTTTCTTGGAATATATGTAGTCAGAAATTTGAATTGGACAACACGCATTTTTTTTTAATGTAAAAAATTGAGTAACTCATTTTTTGGAATCTCTAGAATTAAGAATATTGTAAGAAAGTGTTTTATGAATGTGTAGTACAGTCTTGTATATAGTTATCTAAATTATAATATTCTGCTGTGGAGCTGCTCTACAGAAATAAATAGGGTGTTTATTACACAGAAGAAGAAGAATACTTCGATTAATATTCAATATTCATCAACGAACATCTTGTAAACCTTTCTTCATTAATAATTACATACTCACCCTACCTTGTTTATAGATTTTTACTACATGTTAAAGAAAATGAAGATAGGTTTATTAAATTGAAGAGTAGTCATAGGTACTCAACAAGGGGCAGAAATGTTTTATTTATTTCTAAGCATAAAACAGCTGAATTTGAGCATCTATTATATGAGTTTTAAAATGTTCCACCATTTACCGTCAAATTTTATACTACTGAAAGCTCATTTGTTTAAGAAGAGAGTTAATCATTGAAGTTAACAAAGGTATACTGTAGTGTGGCAGACTACTTCGATGATTCTAATGTAGGCCATAATGTATGAATCAATTTTTGTATCATATGTTTATTTTTTTAACACAAATGTCCTTCACCATGTGAAATTGTCTCAAATGTTCAATATTTCTGAGGTTAGTTTTTTCTCTTCTTTTCAAATACAATTGAATATTATTGTGAATACAAACGTTAACTATTAAACCAATATTTTTGTTCGAGGGCTGAATGGAAGATCAGACTCAAAACTGAATTCAATTCTTCTGTGAGCATTCTTCTTAGTTGTAATTATTTGTATCAATTGAATTTATGTAATTTTGCAATGTAAGAAATGTTTCTCAATACATTTTATTAATACATATATTATTATTGAAATATTTATGTTATAATTATGCGATTGTTATTTTATAGTTTCTGATGAATTTAAATTAAAAAAGAAAAATAATTAGGAAAGAAACAATATCTAGGAGTATACTCGTTATATCCACCAATCAACTTCTCTGAGGCTCTCAATGAGAAAAAGCTAGGTTTACCTGTTCTTTTTATGATCCACAAAGTCAAAATCGCGGAACAAGCTAACACGAAATGCAGGGGATGCTCGAAAGCCATTAATAATACTGCAAACTTTTCAAGCGCTCTCAAATGTTATCCATTACATAAACACTGGCTTTGAATGAAGATTCCATTAACCACGTCGCTACGAAAATATATTTCATTCATGTCAGTTCTCTGTTCCGTGATGAAAATATTAATTCCGCATACTGAAGCAAACGAAAAATTAAAAATGAAGGGCGAAAATGAAGAAGAGTTTCTAGGTTTTGTGTCCCTAGTTTTGAAACAGAAAATTAATTATATTCAAATCAGTTGCAGTTTTCACATTCACGAATCCTTCATCGTTATTAAATACTGAGACTCTTGATCGAAATATCAAAATATTTCAAATAAAACTCTCAGGAACTGTTACAAAAATGTCAATTAAAACACAACATATCACTTTCAAAGTGAATTTTAAGAGCGCTCCGAAAAACATAGATCTTGTTGAATGGAGATTCTATGGAAATTCAATGTAATACATCCAAATACACCCTGGTCTTATATTCAAAATGAGGCCACCATTCATTCGTGTACTAATAACGTCAGCTCCCTCTATCGAAGAAACTAGATAAACTTCCTCGAGTATTGCAGTTATTCATATAAGAACAAATCGCTTTGTCGTGACAAGATCAGTGACAGTACCTAGACGGATTCATTCGAACACCTAACAACTTTGTCTGTTATCGTTCAGGTTATTGTTTTATTTCGGTTGGATTGATCAGCTGCTGCTGTATTCCGCCTCTTAGTACCCTATAGTTTGTGAAGTTATACCAATGCAATTTGAATAAAGTATGTTAAAAAATGTACATACATACATACATACATACATAATTCATACATACATACATGGCAACACCATGTATGTATGTATGAATTTTGTAATAGAGTACTAATAAAGTTCTATTATTATTAGAATATGCTGTATTATCACTTAAAATGACATGAATTAAAACATACTAATACCCCCTTGAATTCTAAGCAAAGGAAAGAACTTATATATCTTAGTTTTTATTATTAAAAAGTGTACTAATATGTAATTTTAATTTATGAGTAACCTTTATAATAACGAAGTTAAAATATTTTCTTTTTATAAATTAGTTTCTAAATAACGCTGCCTTCAAAATACCATATCAATGTTAAATCTTCATTAATTACCATATTGAAAAGCAACTACACAAATTATAAAGGATTTGACTCTACAATGCGATAACAATATTTCTTGAAGTAATATGCAAGGAAATCATTCTCCGTGAATAGAAAATCACACGCCTGTTCGGGTATTGTGTATTTAAATTCTTATCTTGAACTGAATCCTTTACATTAGAGCTAATGTAAACTAACAATTACTTCATGTCAAAACTGATTGTAACATTTTTGACAGGTAATCCATCAAATTTATTTAATCGATGTTCGAAAATCGTCTGCGGTATGCTTAAATGGTCAAGGTCAAGTTAGATCCTCATTTTTGCCGTTTGCGTTGAATACAGTCCATATATATATATATATATATATATATATATATATATATATATATATATATATATATATATATATATATGAAATTGATTTATTGCCTGTTTGAGATTTTTATTTTTAAAGTTTTTAGCATTAACAGGCTTTTGAATATGTAACTCAAAAGTTTATTTTTGTTGACGTTTCAAAGTTGTTATATTAACAACTTTGTCAAAACTAATGAATAAATGAATTTATGAGTTACTATGGATATCAAAAAACTCCTTTTAGAAAAATCAAATTTATTTTATGTATATATATATATATATATATATATATATATATATATATATATATATATATATATATATATATATATATATATATATATATATATATATATATAGTTCATAAGCAGGTGTTTGAAAGTTGTAGTCGTTGCCCCACCCGACAATGAACGTGCTGATGAAACATCTGATGAATTTTGTTGCACAACGAAACAGTCTATCTTGTACTATTATAAAAACAAAATATATTGAAATAGATAACAATAAATATACAATAAAATAAATCAAAATGGCCTATTATTTTCTTAGGCAATTACAAAGAGCAATTGCTTCGTTCAACCCTCCAATAAAAAATTCAAACTATTCACATGCGAAAAATCAATTGCAGTCTCGGATTCCCCTACATATCAACCCCTTCGAAGGGTACGACCCTTCAATCGTCGGATACATGCCCGGAATATATGACACCATCGAAATTAATCAGAAAGAAATTAACCGTCCACCCCCTCGTTATCCGGGTAAGTTTAATTTGCTCGAACGGTCTCAATGGTTCGACAAACATACGATCGCACGGACAATTATAAGCAAACAATTAACAGGCTGCATGTTACAGTAATGGCGGATTGGGGTTGATTGGAAAAATAAACGGCGTAAGGGGTTGAAGCCTTTTTCTGATATACATAAAAATTGTTTTCGGGAATATATGGTTGCAATACGTATAACTTCATCAATTTGTTTATTTTTTCAAATTGAAGATAAATTTGAAATTTTATGAAAGTTGTATAAAAGTATTTCTAATTTGAATTTTTGAATTTGAAACAAAAAACACGAAACATTAGGTTCTGTCCACAGTATCGAAAAATAATACAAATATGTGAATTATTTTGTAGATGCATTTTTTTTCAATTTCATAATTTTTCACTTTTATTTTTGGACTAGATTGCATAATATCACGACAAGAAGATTGTAAAGTTTATTTTGAAAATCTTCGTCTATCTTCATCTACAAGTTATCACAATTTTGTGAATTATTTTGTAGATGTGTTTTTTACAATTTCTATAGTTTCCACTTTAAGTTTTGGACTAGATTGTAATGAAAATTTGAGCATTATCACGGCAAAAAGATTATACATTTTATTTTGAAAATTTTTATCTATCTTCATCCACGAAGATCTAGTTTTTACAATTTTTAAATTATTTTGGAGATGTATGTTTTTTCAATTTCAATATTTTTCACTTTTTCTTGGACTAGATTGAAATCCAAATTTGAATAATATCACGACAAGAAGATTGTACAGTTCATTTTGAAAATCTTCATCTACGAATAAGTTCCAAGTTTTTACTTAGTGAATTATTTTGTAGATGCATTTTTTTTCAATTTCAATATTTTACATGTGTGTACTAGATTGAAATGAATATTTAAATAAGGTTGTGACAAGAAGATATACAGTTTATTTTGAAAATCTACATCTATCTTTATCTACAAATAAGTTCAAGTTTTGTATAACTAATTTTTCGTTTGATTTGATATAATTTCTCAGTTTCAGTTCAGTTTATTACACGAAAGACACTTGGTTTAGTGTCACAGAATCATATTGTTGCCTGACAATTGTTTCCGGGTGTTACCCAATTTTCAAAATCCCAGTTTAATTTTTGATATTTCGGTAACATCTCGAAAACATTGTCAATCCACAGTATAATTCTGTGAATCTTAGTCAAGTGTGTTTCGTTCAATTTAAACAATGTTTTACAAAGTTATCAGCAGATATTGAATCAACTTCTTCAATTTAATTGTTATGATTGTTTTTAGTTTAAATTTTAACAATATTTTTCAGTTTTTTCGATGAATTAGTAAGACAAATTATCTTTTTCTCATTAAAAATTAATACTTGATCAGTTTTTTGGTGCAATACAACATGACTGTTTCTACACAAAACTTATATAGGATACAATTATTTCAATGAAACCAAATATCTAAAGAAACTTAAAACGTCTATGACCTCAAATCAACAGAAGAAGAAAAAGGTAGATTGTATACGGAGAGAAGTATATAAGAAGAAACTTTGTGAAACTATAATGCGCATTTTTTCCCACAATATTCTTCACAAGTGGTCTGAACTTATTGATAGATAGGGTGAGGATTTTTTGAGGCAAAGCATTGAAAAATTTGGCTCCCAGTAATTCGGGTCAACGTGGGACCTGCTCAGTGTAGTGTAATTCAGTCTAGTATTATATTAAAATCAGTTATCTTAGTGGTGAATACTACCCCTCTAGATCTAGAGTCTCTGGTTTTTTAAGCTTATAATAAACGAACAAAAACATATAAATCTGGGTAGGATATTATGCGAAATTGTCTGTAATTCTTTTTACAACATGCTGTATAATCTGCGTGCGAAATAATCCTAATTGCCTTCCTCTGTAGTCTTAATATGGTCACCCTGCCCCCATTAAAATGACCCCACACCAACAGACTCAAACAAGGAGAAAAATGGCAACTTTCGGACTCCACCCGACACAGATTCGACCAAACTACGAACAGAAAGTCAAATCATGTATCCAAACTCAGTATCAATCCAATATCTTCAAATTGTTTTTCGTGTCATCGATATTTCTTACGAATAATCCTCTGGAGATGGTAAAAATCTGCTTCATGAATGTCCCAACGCCACTGTATATTTTTCAGAACCCACGACGGCACATAAAAATTGTAAGGGCAAGTCAGCCAAATTAGTTACCCCAAACGTGTCTTTCGCCCTTTGAAGGGCTGACGCACGTGTCATTTCTGGTCACACGTGCATGCAAGTAGTTAAATCTGGGAAGAGCTTAGTCAGGCTCTGAAGTTCTTGTGTTGTAGAAAACGAAAAAGAGATTGTCTTAAAATACATTGTCCGAATTTTTCACATCTAAGCGGGCAGAATTTCCCAAGCTGTAGTCACATTAATACATTTTTAAATTTCATGAAACAGTAATTTTTTTGCGAAACTGAAATGAATTGTCTGAATTTTATTCCTGTGCTTTTTGCGCAAGGAGGACCTTCAAATTGTGCTTGATTATCTAGGGGTTCGTGGAGTGAACAAGATTGAGAAACGTTGTATTGAAAAATTAAGGATAACTTCATACTTAGGTATTTCATATATTTATATAAATAAAAACCATCACAACAACATTCGTATAATCTTTGAAAATCTTTGAAAATTGCACGAAAATATTTGAAGAACTTTTAATTTTCAAATCGAGTGAGCAAAAAGTCAATATATTGAC
Organism: Henosepilachna vigintioctopunctata; assembly: GCA_030704895.1. Classification (NCBI taxonomy): domain Eukaryota; kingdom Metazoa; phylum Arthropoda; class Insecta; order Coleoptera; family Coccinellidae; genus Henosepilachna; species Henosepilachna vigintioctopunctata. The sequence goes on from JARQZJ010000032.1 coordinate 4,857,043, forward strand.
AAAACATTGAGTTATTAATGTCTTTTTTTGAGACAGCAGTTGAAAACTTTCAGAATATTGACAGTATGGATATATTGACGTTTTTTAGCAACAGAAAAATGAAATTTTCTGTGATTTGATATATTTATAGGTTTAGAACGTTGTGTTATTTATTGTTACTGATAAGAAAATGCCACCAATGATGAGTAATTTAATATTGTAAGCGTCAAGTTTGATATTATGAAGACTAAAATCTATTCAAAGTAAGTTTTTGATAGAGAAGAAACCCAGATTTTCAACGAAATTAAGGAGATTTAGATTTGACATATAATTATGGGGGAAGAAGTACATGCAACGAAACTACTAACCTCGAGTTGGACTATAGAATTGACAGGTTAATCACTTCCTATACATCGAACGTGTTAATATGGGGAATTATTGATAATTCAACTGATTATTGAATTAAATCAAACTCTTGGCTTAATGTTTCACGATTTATTCAACAATATGTATAGTCAACATGTTTCGAGCGTTAGCTCATTTTCAAGACTAAACTCAGTTTAGTCTTGAAAATGAGTTAACGCTCGAAACATGTTGACTATAAATATTGTTCAATTCAATCTCAGTCAATTCAACTAATTTCAATTTAATGGATGTGTAATATTTTCCTTAGACAATGGGTGTCCCCCAAGGCTCCAGACGGTATAGTTAGTAAAAGCACAAATAGTGTAGCACAAATGGTAGAATACGCCTTCCAGGATTTCCGGGAATATTGACGGAGAAAATATATGGGAGTACAAATTGTGCATGGTCAGTAATAAATTTGATAAATTTTATATTCCTCCAATTGATTTGTTCTATGATGGATTACCAGATTGTGAACCAATGAAGAGTTTTATACAAATCAATACAGTTTTCAGCTCGAAAATTTGCAGATAAAAAAAATCTAAACATTTTTTGTCTGTATAAGTGCGCGTGTGCGAACTGCTCATTTTCAAATAATAGTTTTCAATTTGAATCTGAAAGTATTAAAAATTCTGTTTAGTATTCCACACATCTTCAGTAAGTAAAGATTTAACATAGCGAAATTTGTACCCTAGCGAACTATGTCTGGTTTAATATGTTGAATCCTTCATCTTGATTGATATAAATGGCATGGCTTTTATTGAAGTTTGTCTTAGACCCCTACACGCATATACACGCGGGCAATTTTGTAGAAATGTCACATCTGCTTATTCTACCGTATCGAGATCACAGGGGAGAAGAAAATGAAAATAGAATCCTCCGGTTCGCCAACCAAAATATCCGCCGAAAGCCCCATCTTTGTACAATCGTATGTTGTGTCTACGTTTATTGCAAATCAATTCGTCATGATCGACAGAATCATCTTCTCCAGTGGCGTATCAAATCTTATTTCTAGTCGAAAAGGAGACAAAGTTGATAAACATTGAATATTCTACATTGGGAAAATTAATTCAAGAAGTCGTAATTTGATAAATATTCATTCTAAATTGGTGATATTATAATTCATAGAAATGTGCATTTCTAGAAAACAGTTACTTTTTCAGTTTCCAGTTGAATTATATTAACTTCAAGTAGCTTGTCAGAAAAACTTCACTCTAATATCGATATATAATGCATAATATTCGTCTCGCAGCACTGCTTCGTCTTCAGATGCAATCAAGAAGCTGTGCTCAGAAATGTACGTCATATATATCTTTATTTGAGTGAATTGCTTTTTGCCAAATTTATGTACCACATAAATGAATTGAAAGAGATACTTTAAAGTTTATACATGAAATATTTATTTATTTATCCATTTAGACAGTACACATCTGTATTGGACAAGTCAAGACAACTTAACGTAATGTATATTATTCTCATAATTTAAAACATTTTTGATAATTTAGAAGAAGGCAAGAGAAAGAAAAAATTTCAATTATTTATAGAGAAAGAAGAAATTTTAAAGATGAATCATAACATGAATGAATACAATGTTAGAATTTTCATTAAAATTTGGTGGTTTTTAGATTTGCGTGTTATCAATAATGCTAAAATTCTAATGCTATATGCCCATTTTGACAGTACTGATCTACAGAAGTAATTTTTTCCAAATAACTGACTGGACTTATCATGAAGTAATAAAAGTATCAGGAGTTGGTATAATGTCATTTGTGCTTGAAGCAGTCAGTTTTGAGAAAATTAATTTGAAATTTCGAGAAAAGATTCACCTGCTGTCATAATAGTTATGAAATTCCATGGTATGATCCCTCATTTCTAATTAGATACATCCTTACAAGATGTTCGTTGATGAATATTAATCAAAGTATACGCTTCTGTGTAATGAACACCCTATTTATTTCTGTAGAGCAGCCCCACTGCAGAATATAATAATTCAGATGACTATATACAAGACTGTAATACACATTTATAACACAGTTTCTAGGTACGATGTTCTTTATTCTAGAGATTGCAAAAAATGAGTTACTCTATTTTTTACATTAAATATCAATGTGTGCTGTCCATCTCAAATATCTGTCTACATATATTCCAAGATACTTAGTTGATTGGGATGTCACTTCAGACAAAAATGAACACATATAGATTTGTCAACGTTCACCATCAGATTGTTGGTTCGACACAAATTTACAAACTCCCTCACAATGCATTCACACAAAGTATTATTATTTGTACATATTTCGTATATATACAAATATATATAAGATTATATTTCAGGTTCAATAATTAAAACATACAAAGAATGTCCTTTTATATTTTTCGCTTATTGGATATCAGAAAATTGTTTTAATTGAAACTATTAACATAGTTAATTGTATCGTTCATAAAAAAAAAATCTCATAATGTCGAAAACAGTTCAGTATTCATATGTGATATATCTATCATCAACAGTATAATACTCTTGACAATGAGTTCATATCCCGAAGTAAATTTCGAGTATTAAACGATTTTTGTTGAATTGAGCTCATTATTTCGAATGATAAATTCATTTAAATAATATTCAACAAATTTTGTTCAGAAAGTTAATTCAAATCATCAACAAAGTGAAATATTTGGGTGAAAAATATACGATGTGATAGAAATCTACAGAAGTATTCCACTCGTTAAATTATATTTTCATCAGTGAAGCTTAATTCATGTTTGATACGCTTTATGCTCGTACGTAACCAATGTACAGTGTGTTCAACAATCCTGCCTCCTCAATCGCGTTTAATTTCACTACGTAAATGTGAAAAGCAATTTCCAGCGATGAATTTTTCACGGATAGGGAATCTGTTTTGTATTATACTAGACCCATTCAGGCAGTTCGTTCCAATCTTTCGAAATGAATGCTTGCGCATAATGTACAAGTCCTCGGACGAACGGCACATAAAAGGGCCCATAAGGGCCCTGGAAACGATTATTGTGCCATTATAACGCGGAAGCGGATATCGCTGTGATATAACGTTTACGAAATTGAAGAAAATGAATAGCCAGATGAAAGAATTCCTCAGCCAGCACTAATAAGCTGCAGCCACGTTGGGCATAGGGGTAGCTCCGCGTCAATTTATTCAATTATGGCGCATGTCGATCAAGTTAAATTAGAAATGTGTCACTGTCTCCAAAACGGGGGTGGTTGACTTGGTGATGACGTTCATCTGTAGAAGACATCGGAGATTGGACTCGTTGTTTCAATTTGTTTTTGATGAGGTGCGATGCGATGATTCGCAGTTTAATTTGCAGATATTTGGGGTTAAAAACTCGCCTTTTCATTAGGAAGTATGAAATAAGAAGACAACCATTCAGACCTGATAACAAATAATTTGGAATCTCGCAAAACCAAGACTCATTCCTTGAGCGAAACAATCTCGGCAATATAATTTAGGCTCGCTAAAACTCGAGAACGGCTGGACCGATTTTGCTAATTTTGGTCTTGAATTATTTTTCAGAGAAGGTTTAAAAGGTGAATAAATATGAGCATGCTCGGAATTAAATAAAAACAACACAGTTGTTTTCCTTTGATATGTCCCCCGTCGTTCAGAAATCAAATTGATAGAATAGTTTCAAATGAATCTATAATATAAAAATGAATTGCTGTTCGTAAGTCTCGCTAAAACTCTAGAGCGGCTGGACCGATTTCGCTCATTTTGGTCTTGAATTATTTGTTGAAGTCCAGAGAATATTTATAAGGTGAATAAATATGAAAATGCTCGGAATTAAATAAGTGTCCCCCGTCGTTCAGAAATCAAATTGAGAGAATAGTTTAAAATGAATATCCAATTAGAATTTTCATATCTTTCTTACTAAATATTTATTCTTGGGGGGTAAGAAATGAACTAAATTTTAGCTAACTATAGTTGTTAACTATCTATCAGATTATTTTTATGTAGATTGATAAATCTTAAGGTTTGCCACAAATTGAATTTCTGAAAGCTACCATAATATTTGACATTTGACAACCAACTAATATATCGGTCTATCCTCTATGACGTAGATTCTATGTCGATCGATACCTCATACAAATAGTGCATCCTTCTATCTTAGTTAGTGATTACCGCTATGTGCGCGAGAACTTTCTTTACTTCGGTGATCCTTTGTGACAGTGACAAGTTATGTGCTCTTTTTTTGTTGACCTTTTGTGATAGTGACAATTTACCTCTAAGTGCGCGAGAACTTTTCTCACTTTGATTAATTATAATTTACGATGCCGAGGAGAAGACGACCTGACTTAGGTCGTGGCAGTCAATCAAATGTGCGCAGAGCTACTTAACGATATAATATATTATATAATAAAATAATGAATTAAAACATTTGGACTGAGTTGCACTGAGTGAAACTTAACTACTCTATTTACTAGTATTTTCCGGGCGGTTATCCCATTATTAAGAGCAATAACTTAATTTCTAAATCAATTTTGAAATTGACGGAATATCAAAATGCATCATCTCTATTTAGAAATTTCTGATTTCAAGTAGAAATTATGCTTTCTGAAATTTCAAAACTATTTCAGAAATTGAGGAAGTTCTTATTTAATTTTGAAATGAATTGAAATCAGGAATTTACAATTAGAAATAATGTATATTCATTTTACGTCAATTCAAAAATTAAATCAAAAATTTAGGTATTATTCATCATAAGGGACTAACCACCCGAAACATATGTAGTGTTATAGTGTTTCAATTTCAATTTATTATTAATAAACTGCAACTCAACGGCGGGATCGACTTGAGGAAATTTTTGTATATGCATTCATTCGTTGGAATGTCATGGCAGGACAACCTCTGTCGTGTCCACTAGTATAAGATATAATAATGCCGAAAAATATTCGGAAAAAAAAACATTGTGAATGTTTATTTTAAGATAAAAACAAACGGATGTTTGAGGATCGTTATTCAACTTCATTTTTTTTTGTGAAGTTGATTGAATGTTCGCTGAGCTCTTGGTGAAACCTTGTTTAATATATTAAGTAAAAACTCTTGGTTTGGTTTCATAAAAGTTATAATAAATACTCATTTTAACTTTTGAAAATGGGTTAATACCCCGAAACATTTTCTCCTATGACGGATTGAACTGCTATCAAGAACTCGTAAATAAAATTGAAACCAAAGAAACAGAATGAATAGTGACTTTGTCACTATTGAATATATTTGTCATTATTTGTCACTATGAATAAATAATTCTTTTCTAATAGAAAACTGCCCAGAGACAATTTAGATTCGTTTCTGTACCTAATAACTAACGAAAATATGTTCTAACCTAGGAAAAAATTGAAATCGTTCTTAACTCTATCACAGAATAATTTCAGAAAAATCCAAGGTGTCACAAGGGGCACCGCAAACATGAGGAGCCCCACATCAGCATAACCAGTAAGTACTGAAATATAGAAATACATAAAATTGTAAATTGATTTTAATGAACATCTTTTCAAACTGGTACCGACTCCTGTTCAAAATGATTCACTGTATTGTATCAATTAATTTACATTTGTTATCCACATATACATGATTGTCTTCATATTTAGATTGATTGACATTTATATTTCCTCCTCATTAAAATATCAATGAATTGATTTCATCAATACCTCTTCATGTTAAACTTCTACCCAAGCTTGAAAATCACGTACAAATTATTTTACCGGTAATCTTTTCGGTGAAAAGATAATGAAATATTGTTAGAATAAAATATTGTTAAGGAAATAGTGAATGAAATATTTTCAATGTTTTTTTGTGATGAAAATTGTTAAACGACAAAGTAATATTGATTAATTCAGGAAAAACAGGGATGAAATTTGCAGTAGTTTTGTAACCATACTTCATATTCTATCACATTGAATTTGGGTAAGAAAATAATACAAAAACATAATACAAATGAGAAATATACGCCTTGAAAATTGGAAAACTTCGTGAAACTCTAGGGAACAAACGGCACCTCATTTTGAAGATAATAAGTTACACAATTATTCGGCTTGAATTCTGAATGAAACAAAGAGAGAAGTACGCTATGTTACTTTTATATTTCCATTAATTTTTCTGTCAGCAGAGGAACATTGTTGCGAAAGAAACTCATTGAATATTTTTCACGAGGTATGATTATAGAAAAGAAAATTGACTGGTGCAAGTATCAATACTTTCAGTTCTTTTTCAAGATGGAAACGGATATCATTGTCTGCTCCCGAACTATCGATATTTTTATACCGTTACACAAAGGAACTGGAGTTGTTATGAAAACTCTATGACAGCTTCGAGCAAAACGTGAGCACATTGTTAATGAACACAGATATCTTAGCCGCGGTGGTCCACAGATATTGAGTGGCGTGGGAGTTTGGCATATTACTCTATGGTTAATTACCCGCGATTAATTACCGGCCTGTGTAACTGCTACGGGACGTGTGTGCGACTAGGTTCCGAACTATGCTGCACCGGTGTGACAATGTCATTGGTGGTATGTTCCATTCCTTCCTGACAAGGTGATTTATTGGCGTCCGATTCGAAGGATTGGGAGTTGAAGCAGTTGACGTTGTTCGGTGACGTTGGCCCTAATTGATTGCTTGGAGAATTGGGACCTGCACGTTATTTTTGTCAAGAACTCCCAGTCATCGATTTATGCTGAAATTTTCAAGCTTATATGACTCTAAGAGGATGATTGGATAATCATGTAATGAACTGCGGACATATTTCAAGTAATTTATTTATTTATTTGACATACACTGTTTTACAGGACAGGTCGTAATTACAAACCAGGAAATACAACATATACAAGAAACAAAATTGGTATTACAAAAGTTCAATTTTTGTACTTTAAAATTTCAGAATAATTTTAAATGAAGAGTTTGCTATATATATCACAAACTGTCGATATTTCATATCAACAGTTTGTCTGTTCTTGGAGTAGTTTAGCGTTTGGGGTCAAGGTTTCCTTTTCTTTTCGGAGACGATGAGGCACTTTCTTCGAATGTTTTAAAAATTCTCGAAACGCAGGACTTTCCACACCAATAGCTTCAGCTATATCTCTTACAGTCATTGATGTGTGTTTATTAAGCGCGATAATCTTGGAACGCATCCTCAGAATGATATCCATCTTTGGACAAGACAATACAGCACGCATCAAAATTGAAACCACCAACTGTCGCACCGGTAGGCTCACAACTGAATGGCGAGGTAAAACCGGTCACAATGTAAATGATGGTCAAGGTCGAACCTTCACGTCACCTCAGGTAATAATCAAGCAGGTGTGAGGGTGTTTGAGCCACCCTGGTACTAGCATACCTATTACAGTAACTCAAACGAAGAAAAAAGTTTTTGTCCCAATTAATTCGAACAGCATAGTAGGTTGGTTGCATTTGAAATGGCCACCTCGATGAGAGTAGTGTCTATGGTTCTTTTGTCAACCAAGAAAATATCAGTTAAATTGTGGGGAACAGTTTCATCAGTCACAAATAGTGTGGTTTTAGTAGAATTAAAAGTAGTTATTTTCCAAAATTCACTCCAGAATGTATTTGAAATTAGGCACCTTCTCTTTCTGTAGAAGAACACTATTGTTATTATTATCATAGAGATTATTTTTCATTGAGATGGAATAATTTTTTAGATATTTTGATCTTTTTGTGTATCAAAACGCTCCAAGCTTTTTCCAGACTTCTTCATTAGTTTATCTGATCAATATTTTGATCGATTGAAGATGGGTTTTGGATCTGCGCCATTAAGTGCAGTATTTACTCCTTGTTATTATTTCCAGTAACTCCTCTTCTATTGGAGTCTTTTATTCTGTAGATATGTGTAAAAACTTTGCTCCTCGTTTTCTGATTTCTTCAGTTACTAAATTTGTCTTTTGATAAATTTTTTTCTGAGGTATTTCGTCTAAAGAACGTATCTATTGATTGCTCCTCAAATCTTTCTGAGAATATTTCGTTGCTTGTTTCCCTATTTGTCTTATTTTTGAATGACCGTCAATTTTCATTGTTGACCATTGTTTTTATGCCTTAATTATTTTCGGCTTGCTGATTCTCAGCAGAACGGCGTAGTCCAGGTTCAAATGTACGAACCTGAACATGACCAAAACAAAGAAAGATTCTTGAAAGGATGACCATTTGTTGTTCATGATTGAACTCTCCGGATTGGGGACTTAACTATCAAGAAAATCTAGATACCTACATATTTTTCATCCGAATTATTAAGTAAATCAACTAGCCATTTATATTTGGAATTTAATATCAATACAACCTGTATTTTCATTCAAATAGAGTGCTCGACGACTACAGAGCAGAACGGTTATTGATTTTGACGATTATTTAATAAGGTAAATTGACTCAACAAGCAACAGCTCCCTCGAGGACGTTCTAAACCAACTCTTCAACATCACTAAAGAAAAGGGGACGGAAAGGCACGTTTTCCAATGAATTCGAACAAATTATACGATTTATAGAAGCCCAATTAAGCGTGAATTATAGTCGATTTTCGAAATGACGCTATAAAATAACTTCAAACAAGATCGTTTTTGGCTTTTGGATTTCAATTCGAATCTATATTTTTTTCATTGAAGCTCAATTAGTTAGATATATTCTTCCAAGAATGCAGTATTTTTTCAACTGTGACATTACAAATTGTCTTCATTCAGAAGCTGATTTAGGTGGAATTTTTTGAGAATATTTTGACGGATTAAAGTGATAACTGCAGAAAATAAATGCACATTAATAATAATAACCTTTTTTCATATACACCTCACAGTATCTCTGAAATTTGCAAATAATGAATAAGAATATCTGCGCTACGCTAGTGGAATCGATTCCTGGACGAGTTCAAGAAGTTATTTCTGCGAAAGGAGGACATAATTCATATTATTATGAGGAATTTACACTATTTCGTATGTATTTACTTTATTAAAAGGTAAGATTTTATGGAAACATTGTTTTTTATCCTTTATCCCAATTAATTTTAACAGCATAGTATTTCTTTTACTTTTTTTGTCCCATTTTACTCATTCATTCCATTAAATGAATCTTTTTATGAGTAATAAATCGTTCAAACCTGGCTATAAGCCAATCACCCTGTTCTTATTATTCTGCACTGAAAAATTTACTCCATGTATCAATTCATTGGTTTCCAATACCACAAGAACATAATGGAATACCTGCTGCAAGTGATACCAATTACCCTATTACTAGATTTATAGCTTAGAAATTACACGATATTCAAAGTAGATAGCTCCGTGTTTCGCACAATATCAGTATAACAATCCGAAATCTATCATAATGGGATACAGTCGTAAATTACAAATCGACGCCTATGAGTCTTCCTATCGTCTATTTCTAAATAATTTAGGCAGATAACAATTCAATTTTGTATGTGGGCAGATTAATCAAGCTGTAAACGATGAGATACCTATACAAAAACGTAGATAGTCTTACAATAATAGAAGGTGGAGTTTAAAGAGGATATTTCCTGTTCATTTGTATGTATGATATTTCAATAATTGATTATTAGTTTAGTTGTACTTAATTATTGTGTTATTAACATATAATGGTGTGGTGACCATTACGAAGAGAACTTCATTAGATACTTTCGTTTTAATTCAATGAATATACGAACAATACAATGAAATGAAACGCTATTTTATTGATTGTTATATGTACGAGTATGAAAAAGATGAATCAACCAGAGAAACAACAATAGAGTCACTACACTGTTTTACAGGACAGGTCCTAATTACAAAACAGAAAAGATAACAGATACCAAAAACAAAATTGGTATTACAAAAGTTCAAAAGTTTCAATTTTGTACATTCAATTTTTAAAGTTCATATTTGAAAAAGAAAGATTTTGTGATATGAAATCACAACTGATAAAATGAAATACAATTATAGGAATAAAAAAACTTGAATGATGACCACACTTTTGTGGAAGTGTGAAAATTTAAGAACATTCGTTCTAGCTGCTGGAAGGTAGCTTCTGGAAGGAACTCTTGGAACAATAAAGGTAAGCTTTTTCAATAATTCCTCATTTCACTCTATTGTTAATTATTTTATGCAAGAAGATTATTGCATGGCATTTTCTTCGAGCACTGAGTGTGTCCAAATTATGTGGACTTGTAAGTGTTTCATGTTGTAATGCCTATAGGTGGATATATTCCATCAATTCTGAAGCTCAAAAGTTTTAGAAGCTTTCGTTGAATAGACTCCAGTTGATCAGCATGTAACTGATAACCACGATTCCAGACTGTTGATCCGTATTCAAGTTCAGATTTTACGAAAACATAATACAATGTTTCCAGAGTTGATATATTGCTAAATTCCTTACTAATGCGATTTGAAGATTTTGAAAGTTTATAGATTGAGATTACACCAATTTACAATATCACCCAAGTTTCTGGCAATGCGTGCACAGTCACCAATGCTGGAAATATAATGAAAAATTTTGAAGTCATCAGCGAACAATAAACCCTCAACATCTATGACGTCTATTAAATCAATTATGAGCATTATGAAAAGCAGAGGACCAAGTATGGAACCTTGGGGCACTTCGGATGAAGCACAGTATTCAATTCATGTATACCCCCGTGTGAAACAAGCTCAAAACACCTGCCAAAAGCTTCTTCTAAGTGCGGGCTAAAGCCCGTAGAATATATACCATATTCATTATATATATATATATATATATATATATATATATATATATATATATATATATATATATATACGATTTCAGAATTTATTCCACGTTAAACCCTATACACCCCATTTTAAATATGTGTGCACTACTTGGCATTTTTTTTATCAAGCGAAATCTGTCGGAAAGCGATGCACGTTTTCGTTCACACATGTCCGAAATATTTAAATTTAGATCTTGATAAAATTTCAATACGTTTGTCTGTCGGGAACAGCCTTCAGTCGTTTCCTCTTCCTTCGGGATCCTCTGGAGGCAACAATAGAGCCCTTCAAGCGTTATTTCTCCCAACAAAGCTACCGTGATATCGGATATAGCATATTTCGCTCCGATGAACTCTTTCATGCGGCCAAATGTAAATAAGGGATCTAGCCGATGCAGAAGGGTTGAGGGTGATGAATTAAAATCCTGAATTAGTTTCACGTAGGAACACTCCGTTTATGTTCGATGATGTGTAATTTATGGAAATGTTGCTTGACATTTGAAGTTTCGGATAAATGACGTTCGATATGTCAAACACTGACGTTTGAAATTTCAGATAATTTAACTGTGAATTTGACCTTAGGAAGGTTTCATTATCACTACTTAACTACTAATGTAGTTATGTAGTGATTTAAAAATATATCGCAAAATCGAAACATATCAGGACTGCATATTTACAGGATGGCCTAACCGCCGTTTCTGATTGGTGTTAACATAATAAACGTAATATTATTGTAACTATATGTAATGCTGTCACATTCACCAAAACGACATGGCGCCAATACAATTTGACTACAGAATTAATGAAACCACTCTGACCAGGGTCTCCAAAATTCGAGACCTCGGTATAATATTTGATCAAAAGTCATAATAAATACTTCTAGGTAAAAATGACGATAGAAGCATATATTCGTCTTCAAATTGAATTCAAAGATTCATGGTGATATTTTAAATTATCAAAAATCTTTAAGAAATAATGAAATCTTGAATAAGTGCATACAATTTTCCAGTATGACTAATTTTAATCAGAAATATGAATGAGAAACTCAAAAGTGTGAGGTAATAGTCGTATATCTTCATATGAATCCAGTTTTGACCTATTATAATAAGGCTTGTTACATTGTCCGTAAACGTAGTCACCTTCTGCAATGCTTGTGCACCGCCTACTACGTGGACTTTTCGTATGCGCAAGTTTTGCGGTTGTGGCATGTGCCATTTTACTTGATTTTCGCACGCTTAATGGAAAGTTTCGTATAATGAATGTGGGCTCACTCGATTATATTAGCAACTCAGTTCATTTAATTATTTTTTAAAAAATGAACAAATGTATCCCATCAGGAAAACTTTTTATCCTAACAATTGACTTTTTTGGAGAAAAAATTCTTTCCATTTTTTTTTCGACGAAATAAAAACATTTTTAGAGAATTTTTGTCCTGAAAATTGCCTTCTTCTCATTGAATCAGGGGCAGATCACGAATTTATCATCAGTTTCTTCAAAAATTTGATTGGAAATTGATTGCACTAAAATTTCGGAATCACGTGAAATGAAAGCTATTTTCCAAATTAGACGGTCTATTGAAAATCTGATAATAAATATGTGTTCTTCGACTTCAAATTAGTCATAAATCACACTTTCATGGAAATGATGAAAATTTTTGGACGATTTGTCGAGAATTTTTTATTCTGGAAATTGACTTTTTCTCTTTGAATCGGGGCGCAGATCACGAATGTATCATCAGTTTCCTCATAAGCCTTATAATTTCTCTCAAAAATTCAATGGGAAATTGCAATAAAATTTTAGAATCACAGGATATGAAAGCTATCTTCAAAATTAGACGTTCTTTTGCAAATTCTTATGAGGAATATGTGCTCTTCGACTTCAAATTAGTCAGAAATTACATTTTCTCTTTATTTAACTTTTTTTCGACGAAAATGATGAAAATTTCTCGAGAATTCTTCATAGAAATGGACTGTTTCTCATTAAAACAGGGATGCAAATCACGAATTTTTCATCAGTTTAGTCATAAAACTTATAGTTTCCTCAAAAATTCTAAAGGAAATTGCACTGAAATTTCAGAACCACGAGAAATCCGAATGAGAAGCTCTTTAGTTCGTGAACTAATCACGTGAGCCCCCTCTATCGAAGAAAAGACGTATAAATTCTGTCCAGCATTCTAGATTCCTACTAATGAGAACATAAGTAAGAGTATGTAGAGACTTTGTACACATTTCATTCGAACACAACAGAACTTTGTCTGCAATGAGTAAGAATGGCCCCATGCCTAATCGCTCCAGATCACGCCCAGGCGGGTAAGAATATAGATAGATTCGAGATTCACGAATATTTCATTCTTGTCAATACTGAGACTCTCTTATTTGAAATATCAAAATATTTCAAATGAAACTCCCAGGGTGCTGTTTACACAAATGTCGATGAGAATGAACCTATTACTTTCGAGAGTGAATATTGGGTTCGCTTCGATTGATAGTCTTAGTATCGACTGGATATGAAAGATTCGTGAATCTTGAAAGTATATAATACTAATATAGGTAATTGATACTTTTATACAATTTTATACGGAAGGTAAGTATTCTCAGGATGCGGTATGTGTGACAAATAAGTATTCGCTCTTCTTTCTCTCAATTTCGTTAAATATTTATTGACCTTCTCAAGTGAATGAAAACATTTCGGAAGTGATGTCCATGTTCAGATGTATCTGTTTCGACCGTGATTAACTTTACGTGTTCATTCTCTTGAGAAAGTCAATAAATATTTGACGAAATATTGAGAAAAGAGACCTATATGGAATAGAGATATACATAGAAAAAAAAACTTACAGTATAGACCTGCACTTGTAACAGCCGTTGACATATGTTTCGAGCTATTGGCTATCTTCAAAACGGCGCAGTTCAATTCGAAATTGAAAGTTAAGTGAATCACAAAATTCTAATTCTTTCAATTAACTTTCAAGTTCCAATATCTGAAACATCTGCGCCGTTCTGCAGAGAGCCAATAGCTCTAAACATATGTCACTGGCTGTTACAAGTGCAGGTCTATACCGTAAGTTTCTTTTTTCTATTTTCAGCAGGCAGGGAGTATAAATATAATTAGTGCACGATTGAAAACACAGTTTACTACTGTACATGACTCCTAGTTCTTTGTTTGAAATTCCCCATTTAACTCATTATTGTTTACTGGGTATGTACACTTGAATGTGGTTTTGTTTCGTGTTAATGATGAACGAAGAACACACTTCTTCAGATTCAACACACTCTTGTGATGTGATGTAGTTTATAGTTCACAGTAGAAACAAATGCACTAATATTGAAATGACTCAAAAATTTTCGAGTCCGGCCCTGCGCATAATCCCACAGTGTTCTGCTTACGGAGAGTCTTTACACCTCGGTAAGTCCCCCGGTGTATTATGCTGTTTTACGTTGACATCCGTGGTCATTCACGTTTCGTATCTCGACTGATAAATATAATGACGTTAGGTGCGAGGGGGACTGAGAAAAATGTTACTACAAAGTCCTGTTTATAGGACATCTGCGGGGAGAAAAATTACATTAGGTTAGGGTGGCCGTGATAGCATCACAATATTTCAGACAGTTTTTCTCGACCTTTTCCACGTTTATATTTTGGCTAACACGTTGATGGTCATTACTCGAAGCGACATAAAATAATGGATTACTGTCGTATAAAAATGTGAAAATTAGTAAAATGTCACCGGTTTTTTTACGCTTCGAAAAAATTCAAAAATCTTTGAAACCTCTAAATTACCATACTGACAATTTTCACAATAAAATGTATAGGAAAAACAATTTTTGAAAAAACAAACGTTTGTACTCTATTGTGCATCTTTAGGCTTTCATTCAAACTTTACATCTCAAAATGTGTGCCAAAGTTGTTTCTTTATTATTTTTAATTACTGCTTGCTGAATGAGGTTGCAATTATCATTACATCCTCGATTTCAAGCTTAACGTCCTTCACACTCACTTAACCTCACTCACGTCCTTAACCTCACAGGGAAACTTTCACTTATCCCAGTTATCTTATATAAAAGGGATTATGCTCTGTGTCTCTGTCCGTGGCGGCGGTCCACATGGTGGCAATCTTCACGGTGGTGACCTTCGTAGCGTTCGATAACTTGAAGTGCAGAGACACTGGCACTTGAACGTGCTCAAGACTGTTCCAATTATCTTGGGATCCACCACCATGAAACCGAAAAATCCACTGAAAAATATCAGAGAACTGGTATTTGGCTAACATCACTACAAGAAATTGCAGGAATCCGTGCTACTGTCACGGATTCCTGTCAGGAAATTTCTAGGACAAACGTCAATCAATGTTGCCGCCGAAGACTGCCGCCATAGGGACCGTCGCCACGGTTCTGATAATTTGAAGAGGGGGACCCACATAGGGAGGTCTCCTTTGAGCGTGAAAGCCGTAATGCTTGAAATCGGGGAATAATAATTATTATTATTATTATGATTTGTGTTAGGGGACGTTGAAGTATCACGCAAGAACTATAGGGGGCAGGGCAGTCTTTCCTCTATTCATTTTTTATGGAATCTTGACGTGATTCCTCAGCCTGTTTTATTAGTTGTAGCGTTATAACTGCTTCATATGAAGCACTCAAAAAGCATCAAAGAATATCGCATTTGTGTAATATTGAGGAAGGGTGCTTCTATAGAAAGACTATGTTGATTCCACCAAATGTGTTGCATTATGGAGATCAGGGAATATCTGTTGGCTAACAAGCAAAATTTCTTGGAGCTCAAATAGACAGTGCATTGAAGTGATATCCTCATATCGGCCAACTGAATAGGAAACTTTGCTCTGTGATATATAAATTGAAAATATTGAAAAAGCAAGTCGAAAAGGATGCATTAAAGGTAATTTATTATTCTAATATTCAATCTGTAGTTTCGTATTTCATAAATTTTTGGGATGGTTCAATATATATAGAGAGAATTTTGGTCTTCCAAAAATGGGCATTACGCACAATTTTAGGAATAGGATACAGGGACTCAAGTCGAACCTATTTCAGGCATAATAACATCCTGACTATATATGGCTTATATATCTATCGACTGCTTATATTTCTCCATAAGCAGGGTCAGTACTTTGAAGAATGCAAGAACAGAAGTAACACCAGACAGATTTCTCCGTATTAATATCCAATTTACTGCTCTGCATTGAGAGAGAAGGGGGCACAATATATACGGGTATAAAACTATTCAACAGATTGCCAAAGTCGATTCAAAAGATCGAGAACCACCACCTTTTCAGGAAATCTGTTTACAATTTAATTTTGAAATGTGAACCATATAGTATTTATTATTATAATTTGAATTTTTTTGTTGAATTAATGTAGTATACCATCAAACTTCTGGATGATTTTGTAATTGTTTTGTCAATGAATTTTGACTTTTTTCATTTTCATTGTTGCACCTTCTACATTATTGAAAATAAATATTATTACTATTGTTATTATACCTTTTATAATAAATCTTCCAATCTAATACCTGAAAGTCAGTCATCAATACAGTAATTTTAGTTTAAATGTAAAAAATAATTAATAATTATTCTCGATATTCAGTGAAATAAATTCTTGTTGATATTCGGTTCACCCCTGTATTTAGTTAACAGAAACCATTGTTTTCAATTTCGCGATGGGATAATACTAAAACCAGGCAACAACATCACTAACTGACTTCGATTATTAATGCCCTTTGTGATGCATTCAACATCGAATGAACGCCCTAATTGAACTAATAGCTCATATCGAATATCACGGAGCTAAATGAAATATGCTTTGAAATGTGCCATCATTATCATAACATTTGTTTAATGTGACGTTCTATACCATTCAGGTAATTACCATTAACCAAACAAACGAATGAAAACGCACAAAGTAATTTTAATATGGCGGAAAATATTGATCAGAACGTGCATTTGTTAATTACATTTTCGGATGGTATAACTAATTGCAACTCTAAAAGTACTATTAAGTGAGATACACTCTATGTAACCACAATTATACTAGGCGTGTATGATATGGGAATAATGATCAATTATAATTTGAGAGAGATAGAGAGCAGATTTATCCTGGTTTGACTTCAAACGAGCATTCATATTATAAATCAATAACGGCAATAACGAAATTGGCTTTGCTTTTTATTGTATTTGTGGTAGTTATTGGGACTAAGCATAAATTTCGTCACACGTTTGGGAAACGACGTGGGGTCAACAAAGTGGGGTTTTTAATAAAATAATATACTATAATATAAATAGATAATATATATAATAAGTTCTTTATTATCAAGAGGTATGATACCCAATTACAGAAAATAATAAAATAATGTTGCATAACAACTTAATAAACAAAACGAAAGAAATATAAAAAAGAGTTCAATATTATTTAAAAAACTGAAAAAGCAATTAACCAATAGAATTTAATGAAATATTATAAAGAACTCAATCTAAATCAATTTATTTTAGTCAATTTCTTTTGTTCACATAACTCCTTATAATAACTGTTGCCAATAATGGATGTCACCATTATTGGCAACTCTGTTGAATGTAGACTCCATAAACCAAACGGGAGATTGTATTAGCGAGTTGGTCCTTGGAGACTCTAGGTGGAATAATTCTATAGTAGGAGAGTTTCGCCTAGGAACACGAAATTTCAAAGCGGACAAGGTAGGAGGACAATCAATAATGTAGTGTAGTAATTTGTGCAAAAATTTGAGTTTCTCTCATGTCCTGCAATGAGATTGAACTAAATCAACTGAATACTTCGTTATGATTAACTACTCTCTGTGGATAAACTTTATAATCCCTCCAAACTAAGAATTTCAAGAACCTCTCTCAATGGCCTCAAGATGGCGTTGATGGCAAGTGGACGCTAGACCATGCTTCCATACTTCAACTACTACTACTTTTACGGACTAGGGCCTTAAATATTCCTGTGAATGTTGAGAAATTATCGAGATATTAGATATTGCGTATAAGAAATTCCTATATTTTCGAGGCAGATTAAATAAGTTGGTTTATGTGAGGAATGAAGAAAATCTTCTGATCGAAGAATACACTAAGATCTCTCACCTTATCAGAACGAGAAAGAACCTGACCGTCGACGCTGTAATCACAGTCAATTCGGCCTGTTTTCCTTATGAAAAAACAACATTACACTTTGCCACATTCAAACTCAAATAATTGTCCTCACACCAACTAGCAACATGGTCCAGCGCGAGTTGAAATTGAACACAGTTGTCCTATGATCTTATTTCATGATATAGTTTCAAATCGAACATCAAATGTGGAGAGTGATTATTATCCATCAGATCATTTACGAACAGAATAAATAACAGTGGTCCAAGATTGGAACTTTGAGGTATTCCAGAGGTGGGTATGAAATTAGACGACTGTGTACATCTGTACGAATTGACGTCGGTCAACCAGGTAACAATGAAATAGGTTGAAGAGCCATCAGAAAATCTAAATTTGTTGCGTAATTTCTGTGTAAGTTCAATCAGATCATTAACTCATTGAATCGTTTTGAGATTGAATGATTCATTAATTTTTGTGAAAATAAATGTACTAATGATAAAACCGTTTGCTAAATATATTGCATACAAAAACACTCGGTTGGCTTTTGCAAAAATAACATTAATTGTTTAACAATTTTGTAAGGGTATTTTTCAGAAGCTTAACTGAACGAAGTTTTGAGAATGATGTCCCGAAACAATTGTCAAGCACTTAATGTAATATTTTTCAACCAAGTGTTCTTTATTATATATATTGAACAATGTTTCTCTGAGAGATCAACGAACATTTGATCAAATTTAATCCTCTGATTTTCACAAATTACAATTGTTTTGTGTAGTGAGCAAATTGATGTGTTCTTCGTATATAGTTGCAAACCAACTTCAAAGGTTGAATTGTTTACGATCTTAAGTTCACAAATATAAATAGTACTTAATCCTGTATATAAGAAAATGAATGCGTTTCGTATCCATTGTGAGGCAACAAATATAAATATCAGCCCTCACATAATACTAAATGAAAATATTTTACGTATTCAATCGACAACCAATTTCGATACTCAGAGTTTTTATGATTTTAAGGTCAAAAATACAAATTTAAACCCGTATGTGCACAAAAATACGCAATAAATTGGGAACACATATCCAATATCAAAGTTTATTCTCATTATAGGCGATAACTAAAATAGCAGCCTCCATGTAACGTATTTAATTGAAAACCAATTTCTATATTCATGGTTTTATTGATTGGCGATGAATAAAACTGTCAACCCTTGTATGTAAGCAAATATATGTGTTTTACGTATATACTTGGGTTTAATATTCGTCTAGGTGCAATTATAAGTGAATTAATAATATTTTGCACGGGGAATATAGAGATATTCTTTTACATATCACGTTTACAAAGAATTCTGAAATGAATCAGCAGGGATATCGATTCCATACCACTACAGGTATAATTTTCAAAATTTATTGCGGTTGTAAAAACCAGTCAGAATGAAAAATAATATGCAGCTAAATTGGTACGAAAGCTAGCTTCATAATTCCACTACTCTTTTCTTCAGGCGTGTTTCTACACGATACAGATATTAATTCAAAATGTAACCTATAAACAGTCATTAAGAAATTATCTAAAAGTGCGTTTGAAAGTTATGAAAATCGTTTTGGGTTCGCCTACAAATCATCCTTTTGGCAAAATTGAAGCCTGCAAGCTGAAACTTATTGGATTTTACGTACTGAAAATATGAAAACAGCGGTTAGTAGTGTGTTCTCATGCCAGTTGAATTTAATTTCTATTATTAAAGTAATGAAACCATTTAACAAGGGTTTGTGTTCTGACTATTAAGTTTGGCGTGGATGGAAATTATATATTGATTTATATATTTGATGATTTGAGTGGAATTTGTAGTTCTTTCAAGGTTTTTTTCATTAAAAATGAATGTATGAATGATTTTAATTTATACCTGGAATTCTACCTGCATATTTTGAAGATATTTCTTGAATACGTAGATATTATAGTTTCAAGAGAAGTAATGTAAATAATTCTTCAAATGAAACAATCTTTGAAATTTTTTCATAATTTCAAAACAAATACGATTGACGACGTTTCGAAGTACAACTTCTTTATCAAATGCTGAATTAATACATGATTGATAAAAAAGTAGTACTTCGAAACATCGTCATGCGTATTTGTATTAAAATAATGAGAAAATTTTAAATATTGTTTCATTATAGATATTAATTTTCTCCAAGTGTTGGCCTCATCAATCATCAATTCTTCAAATATTTATAGAGTTCAAAGGATGTTTCCTCACCTCTTCAACATGGGATTCATTTGAGTTTTTATGTGTCATTCGGTCTCTTGCACAGGGACCGAATTGATGTCGAATTTTGCGTACATTTCGAAATTAAGAATGACGAAGTGTCACACTTATACTCAGAGTACTATTCAATGAGTATCCAATATTTTAGAGGAAGATTCCTCAATTATTTTTCAGAATGAAAGTTCATATTGGCAGTTTCGAGATACAAGGTATTAGATTTCTTTTTATTTTTGTTTCCCTCAAATAATTTTCGAAATAATATCAATATTTTGACAAAAATTGGTAATTGTGAATTTTTCGATATCTTGAGTTCAGATTTCATATCAGTTCGGCTCTGAGTTGTAGATGTCGCTATTACAGATCCCCTCTAATGACGTAGTGTCAACTGATATAGTTTTGAAGTTTTCTACCAATTTTATAGTATAATAATACTTCAAAGTTGGCTTATATCTTACGATGAATGTTTTCAGAGGTTTTCTCTACTCTGGAAGATTCTCAATGTCAATTTTTCAATAACGTTTAATAAATTGTCAATCGATTTAGCGTGGGTGCTGTTATATGACAGAGTTATGAGGGAGCTAAAGAATACCTCAGCTTTAAATTTAAAGGATTGGTTCAAGTAACGTGTCACCGATACAAGGCGATAAATTATTATCAAATTAATAGTACATACGTAAGAAGCTACTAAGAATAGGAAATAGACTTTAATATACTATATGAACACAGGGTTGGACTACAGCACCTCAACGTAACGATGCTCTTTAGACTTCACTACAAGCATTACAGAATTAACAAAATAATAAAACTCTAGATTTTCCCTTTAATTGAAAGAAATCTAATAACAGAAAGCATTCTTTCGAAAATAAGAAAAGAAGCAGTAAAAACACATTTTGTGAAGTAAAAGTATATTATATAAAAATCTTGTAGGATTCAACAATATTTGGCATCATTATATTGGTTACTAATTGAGCTGGAGAAAAAATTTCAAACAACTTTACACAAAGATATTCTTTCGGTTCGTATTCTATAAAATAAAAAAAGGAATGTTATGTATGTCATCAAATTTAATGAATATCTTACACTATAAAGTTATTGAGATTATATTCTTAGTAAATAAGGAAAGGGCTAGTAATATTGGAGTGTTTATTCTATTGTCAGAGTATTGAAATCTTCAACAATTTACTATTGACTTTAAGGGTACTAAATCAGATCAAATTCAAAACTGAACTCAGCCCTTTTGTGAGCATTCTTCTTAATTTAAATTACCATATTAATTGAATGAATGTAATATGTACAGTATAAGGGATGTTAACAGTTTATATTATTATTATTCTTTTATGTTTTTTCATGATGCATTCAGAATTCGATTTTGTTCGTTTCTAAATATAGTTTAATTCAATCTTTTGTTTCTATAGAAAATTAGGAAGTTCGAAATCTTATAGAGCAATTTCAAAATCAAACTTACCCTTGAATAATTTCTCTTGTGTAACAGTATGGTATTTTGTATCAAGGTGTATTTGAAGTTCCTTTTCAGTGATACAGTGATATATTTTCTTATAAAATAAACAACATTACATTACAAAAATAAAAAATATTCTTACAAAACAAAATGTTATTGCTCATTCGTAATTTTGCTCAGATTTTCGGAGAGTGATTCATTTTAATAGTTAATATTTAATAGTGTTGGCGTTTACTTGATGTAAATCCATTATAATTGAATATAAAGATAAATTCAAACACTTGAACTTATGATTCACACTTTATTGACTACATAGCATGACGCGTTTCGTCGTTACAAACGACTTCTTCAGATGCTTACAGAATAGAATTAACATTATTCTGTAAGCATCTGAAGAAGTCGTTTGTAACGACGAAACGCGTCATGCTATGTAGTCAATAAAATGTAAATCATAAGTTCAAGTGTTTGAATTTAAGTTTATATTCAATTAATAGTTAATATCGAAATAAAATCATCAAAGTTTCCCATCTTTCTGCCAGTCACTATTTTCGTGAAATATACCTTAAAAGTTCTACTGAATATTCTCAAAACATGATATATTAGCTGTTGAAGAAAATGAAGATAGGTTTATTAAATTGAATAGTAATCATCAGTATTCAACAAGGAACAGTGATGTGCTACTTATTCCCATGCATAAAACAGCTAAATTTGAACACTCTCTCTATTATCAGAGTATTAAAATTTTCAACCATTTACCATCGAATTTCAAAGTACTGAAAGCTCATTTGTTTAAGAGGAGAGTTAAATCTCTGCTCTTAACAAAGGCATACTATAGTGTGGCAGAGTACTTCGATGATTCGAATGTAGGCAATAATGTATTTATAAATTTTTTGTATCATATGTTTGTATATTTTTTTAACACAAATGTTCTTCACCATGTGAAATTGTCTCAAATTTTTAGTAATTCTGAGATTATTTTTTTCTTGTCTTTTTAAATAAAGTTGTATATTATTGTAAATATAAATTTAACCTAATATTTTTGTTTGAACCAATATTTTTTCTCGGTGGCTTAATGGAAGATCAGACTCAAAACTGAATTCAGTCTTTTTGAGAGCATTCTTCTCAGTATTAATTATTGTATCAATTGAAATGAATGTAATTTTACAATGTAAGGAATGTTTCTCAATAAATTCATTTTATTTTATTATATATATCATTATGTTCCTATATGAGAAATAACACTTCTGAACAAATTTCAAGTCGTAAAATGTGAGTAGATCTGTTTGAAAAATGTATTCATTTCGAAACTTAAGAAAGGGCTGATGCCGCCCTGTATCATCAACACTATTGAGCTTGTACGATCTTTAAGATCCTACTAAATCAAAATTAAATCCCTATTTACAAGAACATTATACCTGTAATAACGATTCAACATTGAGTCGATGTTGCAAAGATTTATAACGTATTAAACATTGACTAATGGATATTTCTGTTTGTATCGCAGTCGTGAATTTTATTATACTACATAGACATTTATTCTCTACTGAAAAATGTTTTCTAAGGTGACCAAAAAGCTTCGTAATATTTGCATAGTACTTCGGGTAACCAAAGGAAGTTGATTTATTATTCGCTAATCTCTTAGAATAATTGAAATTAATACGATAAGGATATGTAATAATAATAGAATGAAATAACAAAATATATTAGAACAATTGTCATGAGATACATCACACTTTTAGTAATAGAAATATACAAATATATCCAAGTAGACATTAAGGAATATTAAAAATGAAGAAATTTAATTATAGACAATTGAAATTCGAGATTGATACACAAATATTTGTATTAAATACAAAATATTAGAATGATAACTTATAATAATAAAACTAGCATTAAAATTGTTAATATACATTTAGCAAAATTGGAAATGATGAAATTTGAATTTAAAAAAATTAAACTGCAACTTGATAACGAAATAGTTCTACAGTAGTATTTATTATGAATACAAAATATTAGATTAATAGCATATAATAATTCGAAACACAAACGTTTTACACCGATATAAGCAATAAATACAAAATATTAAAACGACAACTTGAATTAATACAAGTACCAATACAATACCCAAAAGAACATTTAGAAAAAGAAATGAAAAATTTGAATTCAAAAAATTGAAATTTGAAACTTCAATACATCAATATTTATAATAAACACAAAATATTGGAATGATAACATATAATAATTATACTACATTTATCAAAAAAACATTTGGGAATATTGGCAATGAAGAAATTAAATTCAGAAAATTGAAATTTGACACACAAAAGTATTACTACAATTATCAAATATACATTGAGGAAACTTGAGAAATTCTAATTTAGAAAATTTGAATTGTCCTCTCAATATACGAATGATAAACTTCTTAGTACAAAAATTATCTCTACATTAATATTCATAATAAACGCAAAATATTAGAATGATAACATTCGATAATTTTTCCACTAAAATTATCGAAAAAACGTTTGAAAATATCGAAAATGAAATATTGAATTGAATTCGTGGCACTAAATAATTTCACAGCAGTAAATGCAATAAATACAATATTTGAAGGATAACTTAAATTAATAAAACTAACACTACAATTATCAAATAAACATTGAGGAAAATTGAAAATGAAAAAATTTAAATTTAGAAATATTGGAATTTCTTGATACACAAAATAATTCTATACTAATATTTATAATACACAGTTTCGAACAGATTTAAATAACATGACAAGTAGCTCAACCTGAGATTCAGCCAAAACGTTGTAGCACATAGGGACAAATCTGATGTTCTGTGGATCTGCTCTGCTTTGCTCAATGTGTAAGAAGTAAACTATCGCATGGTTTTCTAGCAATTGGTTCAATTCGGTTCATACATGTCTTGTCTTCCTTCGTATGGTTTTCCCTTCCTCCTCACGGTTCATTGTTTTAGTTCCAGACTTTTGCCTGATTTCAGTACCTTCTGCTGCTCAAGGCAGGGTGTCTTGTCAATATTGACCAGATTACGCTCAGACGACGTTGATGTATCATCAGCAACAGGCGTTGTGGAGATTAGAGCCCCTTGGTCGGCTGGAGAATCCTTTTGGGATGAGGGCGTCACAGTATGTGCAGTTGGTCAGAGGTATGTCCAATCTTATTAACCTCTGGCAGCAACCCAATGTATTCTCTGATAAGTTGAACACAGTATCCACTTCAACAGGCTTGGTGAGAGTTGGCAGGTCAATGATGTGGGCCAACTCATTGTTAGTGATTACATTTTCTTCTTCTTGTGTGGTACCAAGTAGTCTTGCAAATATTATTTCACATTTATGTTAAGAGGCTGGTATTTCACCAATCAATTCTTTGATTAAATCCACGAAAGATGTCATGTCTTTTAGCTTTGGATCTTGAATTCTATCTGGTAATTGTTCTCATATTAATGGAAAGTGAACCAAAATTAAGCGTACCAAAGATTCAGTGGAAATATTTGATCTGGTACAGACGCTGGACTCATTTGGAACCTAGACATGATTTTTTTCGCCCAAGATGTCGCATAGGATGTCAAGATTTGCCGTGCCATACTAGAGAAAATATATCTTTCCTATGAAATCTGCACCAAAAATTGATAACGTGATTTTTGGAAACATGAAGTTGATCATTTTACATCGAATGTATTTCATCTGTAAGGAATTTTTTTCCTCTCCCAAATTTGTCCAACTACAAATAAATTAGCTTATGGACTTATTGGATCTTTCCTTGGAATTTGCTTCTTCCAACTGTTAGTTATTCTGTCTTTCTAAAGACTTTTCCCTTCTTTATTCTGCTTTATTGGTTCTCCCAATTGTAAATCAAACCAATAATCAATATCAAGTAGAAACTTTGAACGTCTGATCAAGGATGGCAGATCAAATGATCATCAGGCTGACTTGAAAATTCAATGAACACGTGTGAGAGGAAGAAGAAGAGCTTGTTCTTGAAAACGTGCATTTGGAAATTTCGACAATATTTCTCTAGAAAACACTGAATGTTTCCTTGCTGATAGTCTCGCAGTTCGTTGTTTTTCTTCAGGTGAAAATCGTCTATTTTGGTAGCTTGCCCTACATTGTGCGTTTTGAATATGAATGTTATCTAAATCCGGCAAAATTGCCGATAGTGATTTTTTTTGCTGAATCGTTTATAGTCCTCTCGAACTACTAAACTGCATGTGTATCAAAAACATTTGTGAAAAGTGTGATTTCATCGGTGCAACGGATTTTGCGGACTGTTCCCTTGTATGCTTCATCTTTTTGTTTCTATAAAAATTCCCTGCTGTTTCACCACAAGGTGAGACTTTGAATTTGAAAATAATATGAATCTGGCACAATTGTCTCTCCAAGAGCAATCCAGACAACAGTATGAAGATTTTTCGTTCTTTTGACAGGTCAGAAGAAATACGGACTTGAGTAAGATAGGTTATGAAAGTCGTACAGTTGTTCAACGAAAAGTTTTCAAACAAACTTCAGAATTGGTTAAAGCTCACTCGATATGTCTTAACAGATATTAGGTCTTAACGAGAATACTCCTAAATTTAATACTAGAAGAACCCAAACTGATATTGTCTGAATCTATTATAGTCAATAAAATAGTAGATAAGAATGTTTATACAATATATCTTTAAAACCCACTTCCAAAATTTGATCAAGAAATCGATCTGAGTTTCAAATCAATAATAAATAGTAGATCATTTGGATCAGTGTCCTCGAAATTCAAATATATAAAATACACATAATTCAAATGTATTCCACCTTACCAAATGAAGTATATTCAAATAATGTAAACGTTCAAATATTGTATGAATAATTTAAGTATGGAGTTGTTTGCTACTGTAAAATTGAAATCGAATGAAGGATCATAGAAGTAAAGTTCATGCACGAAATTCAAAAATAAGACATCAGAGATTGATGTGAGAAAACCAGAAATTAATGAAGAATAACCAATAAAGGGACGCCAGTTTAGGAGAGTTTGAGCGGAAATGAAATGTCGGAATATGAACATTAGAAAAGAAAAATAATTGAAAAATATCAGTATAAAAAAATTTGCATGATTTGAGTTGAACGAATACCGGTAGAAGAACAATCACTCTCAGATCGAAGAAAGGGGTACCTCAAATAAAATTTTCAAAAATCAATTATTTTTAATTGAAGTGTGTGTATTTATATCGGAGATATTTCTTAAGAAATTAAATGTGATTATATTCCACTCTGAGAGGGAGTGAAATCAAATAGATTCAAATATCATAAGATGAAAAATTCAGTTTTTGGATATAACATCAAATCAATAATAATAAATTATCAACAATAGTATTTTCCAAGCGTTCTAAAATGTTGATTTTCTTCTTCAGGGCTAAAATAGTACATAAGTAAAATAGTAAATTTTTCTTAAAATTACTATGAACTCGTCCGAAAGTATATTTGTTTCTTTAATTTTGAAAATAAGTATGCATTAGGAATTTTTTATTTCATTTTGAATTTATTGGGAATGCATTTGAGAAAACACGTATTTATTTTCAAAGTTCGAGAAGCCAATGTACTTTCGGGCTAAATTCATAGTAATTGTAAAAAAAATGTTCAATAGTGACTTGTTATATAAACTGTTAATATTTCACTAGTTTAGCCCTGAAGAAGAAAATAAACATTTTCGAAAACTTGGAAAATACTAAAGAGGTAACTTATTTTTCTGTCCTGGACTGCAATCCCAATTAAACACTGAAAAAAAAATAGATATATATATATACATATTTTATTTTCAATGATTTTAGCAATAACAGGCTTATTTTAATGTTGAAACTTCATTTTCAATAAATAAAAAAAAGATTTTATACAAAAAAATTTTTTTTATTGAAAATGAAGTTTTTAACATCAAAATAAGCCTGTTATTTGCTAAAAACATTGAAAATCAACGAACTTAAATAGGAACAATTCAAAAATATATATATATATATATATATATATATATATATATATATATATATATATATATATATATATATATATATATATATATATATATATATATATATATATATATATATATATATATATATATATATATATATATATTGTGAATTCTTGAAAGATATGATTTTCAAACTTTCATTCATACATTCATTTATTTGGAGATACGACCACCGACGACCCAACCCAAATCAGTGTTAATCAACTTAGGGCGTTTATCATCGATGACAACTTTCTTACATTTCAGAATATTAAAAAATACGTCAATTCCCAAAATCATCTCAACTGTTTGAGGTATATTAAAATGTGGATCTGCCAATTTTATTGCTTGCGGAATTGTGAAATGATATTTGGGTATAAAATATTCAGGTATTGTAGCGTTTATGGTATCTATGGCGAGAAATGTTAGTTCTGCGGAAAAATCAGTCACTTTCGAAAATATTTTAGCCTTCGTTTCATGACGAACTTCCGATTGACTATTTCCAATTCCAGTCACATTATAAGAAACATCGCTCAACTCTAACTTCAAATAGGAGCATAAAGTCATAACTATGAAATTTTTGGAAGCACCACTATCTAACAGTGCCCTTACCTCATATGATTTACCTCGGGAGTCGTGAACATCAATTAAAACTGTTGTTAAAAACGTACTATTAAATTGTGGACGTATTACTCTGAAATTACTGATAGCCTTGCTTAAAAATCTAATACCTTCATGAGACCTACTTGATGAACTTGTTACATTATCATATACTGGAAATTCTGTATTTCTAACGTATCGATTCAAAAATTTCAAAAACTTACCTACGCTGTCTTTTGAGGCTTTGTCTCGTGAATTTTGCCATTCTTTTCTAGTTTCTTCATTTAATTTCGAAGTAAGTAGATCAATTAATTCTGTGTCCGATTGTCTAATTGTTTCGCCCAATCGTCTCATTACTTTGAAGTTCCATTTAATGAAGTGTAAATACTTCTTGATTTTGTCCTTAGTGTCTAAGACTTCGTTGAAATTAACCAGATTTTGGTAGTGTGCATCAATAAGTACTCGTTGAATAGACATTTCAACTCACTAATTCAAAGTAGAAATAATAATATTATGAAAAATTCAAGGCAGCAAGAATATACCAAAGGATACTGGCTCACCACGTTTTACTTTAAGTACTTGAGAAACTTAAGAGAAAAAATACTTCAATCAAAGTTTAAGAGAACACTCTTAACAACTAAACTTCAAATTGAAGAATAATGAGTAGGGAGAAAAGGAAAAAGAAAGAGAAAAGTGGCAGGGGAATCATATTCAACATAGCAATTATACATTTTTCAGGTAAACTATTAAGTAAGAAGACATCATAAAAATGCTCTCTGACAATTGATAAGGAAGATTTATAGAGAATTTTTCAACTAATATATAAAGGATTAAATTTGGGTACTTTATGAGGTATACCTGCTGATATACTACCTCTTCATAGTCCTTCAAAATTTTACCATTCTCTTTCATTATCATAATGAAAAAACTAGATGAAACACATACAAAGTTTTAGAACATATTCAAATGAAACGATATGAATTTTGAAATGTGAACTACATATAAATGAAGTGAATAAATGAAAATAAGAAAAAGAAGGTTTTGAACGTAAATTTGTAGTTATTGAAAAATACTTATTTCTTTCAATATTTAGCTACAAATTATTGTGAAAACTTTTAAATGAATAATTTCCACTTATTTCTTCCATTAACTAATTATTTAATTTGGTTAATTAAAGGAATGTTTGAATCCTAAAGTTTACCTTTTAAAGTATATAAACGTATCAATTTTTGCTGTTTTATTTTATAGCGAGAAATAGTGAAGCTTCTCTAGAATATTAGTAACTAACGATTGAGATCAAAGTACATCTTTTTTCGTAATCGTAATTTTTTC
Source organism: Henosepilachna vigintioctopunctata (assembly GCA_030704895.1). Taxonomy (NCBI): domain Eukaryota; kingdom Metazoa; phylum Arthropoda; class Insecta; order Coleoptera; family Coccinellidae; genus Henosepilachna; species Henosepilachna vigintioctopunctata. The sequence goes on from JARQZJ010000032.1 coordinate 4,886,921, forward strand.
TTTTCTCATAATTTATATACTCTCAGTATAGAAATATATGGCACTTTTTTTTAATTGTCGTAAACATAATATTTCAATTATATACAGTGAAAATCAAATAACTTTTGTCAATTTTCTTTACAATTAGATAATTATGTATTCGTAATTTGAAAACGAAATATATTGATTAAATTATCGAAATATTGTATTCAATGTTACAAAATTATTTTGTTTAAGTCAACTGACCATCTGGGCTAAGTCTTTACGGCAGGTATATTGCCCTTTGTCAAGTGATTAAACTTATTCACACAAACAGGTAAAAGAATTATTCCAAACAGAAACCGAAAGTTATTGAAAGATTTATTTAGTTTCTTGAACAAAATGCGAAATTTCAGGGAATGTATTGAAATTAAGCCTGCAATAATGAAACATATTTAGATGCTTAACAAAATAACGGACTTCATTTAGGATTTTCCATTTAGTTGAACCTTTGGAATTGAACACACACATATATATATATATATATATATATATATATTATATCACTACATATATAAAATATATATATATATATATTTAATATATATATCTTGAAATTGATTTATTGCCTGTTTGAGGTATTTATTTTGAAAGTTTTTAGCATTAACAGGAAATGTTTTTTAATATGATAAAAGTTTATTTCTGTTGACGTTTCGTTGTTATATTAGTTTTGACAAAGTTGTAAAAATATTTTTTTTTTTTTTTTGTAAAAGCTTACAGAATAATTATTCTGTAAGCATCTGAAGAAGTCGTTTATAACGACGAAACGCGTCATGCTATGTAGTCAATAAAGTGTAAATCATAAGCTCAAGTGTTTGAATTTAAGTTATATTCAATTCACTCATAAGTGATGTAAAAATTTACAAAATATTGTTGAATCTAGTGAGGCATTAAACGATATATGTTTTATTTTTTAATTTTCAAATTGAAATAATACTAAATGAAAATTTAAACGTATACTCAATTTAAAGAAATACTTTATCACAGAAAAGGTAGAGAAGTATCTGGAGCTTTAAAACTATTTCCATAATGATAAGCACGACGTTTCGTTAAGTGATGTATCTTCAACAGTTTACAAAATACATGCTTGTGAATGAATCAAATTTAATTGGCGATGTCATCGCTTCCAATTTGTTATTTTCACTGTAGGACATTATATCATCTAGTATTAGAAAAGGGAGTCTGGGTTATAAATTCCTAGGTCGTGCATATCGTCCGGGCAGCTAGCTGTATATTTAGCAGTAATTGTTGACCGTAAACAGACTCGTTAAGGTAAATTGTCGCTTGTTCTCGAGAGTCGTGATCGTGATGTTACATTATTAGGGAATCGTTAGCCCTTTTCAAGCACCATCTGCTTTCAAAATGATAGTGAACTACCGCATTTTTGAGTATTACAACCTCTTACACATTTTTATTACCACACACACACACGCAGATATATATATATATATATATATATATATATATATATATATATATATATATATATATATATATACATATATATATATATATATATATATATATATATATCAATATTTCCTGAATATATATTCTTTGAAGGTCATGGATATAACATATCGTATATATATAGATATATATATATATCTCTTGATTAAGAATTTTTTGAGTGAATGTCCAGAGTGTCATTTTCTTGAATATTCGATATATATATATATATATATTTTGAAAATATTTCTTTTTTAAAGATTTATTTCTTTGACGTTTCATTGGAAGTACAACATTGTCAAAACTAATGAATTAACATTAGTTTTGACAAAGATCTGCTATAACATTCTCATGATTAATTTGAATTTTTCGAGTAAATGTCCTCAAACAGGCAGTATTCATTTTCTTGAATATATATATATATATATATATATATATATATATATATATATATATATATATATATATATATATATATATATATATATATATATTATTTCCAATGTTTTTAGCAACAACAAGCTTATTTTAATGTTGAAAACTTTATTTTCGTGGACGTTTTGTTGTATATCACAACTTTCTCAAAACTAATGAATTATTATTATGAATGAATTTTATGAACTACTATAGATATCAAAATGTCAAACTTATTTTTTTAAAAAATCAAATTAGTTTTTTTGTATTTTCACATATTCATTTTTTGTATCAGAGGAATACTTCTGGCTTAGCATTCGCTTCGGAAGTTTTAGTCTTCTTCACCATGAGGCAACCTCTGAAAAACTCATAGTAAGCCAAGTCATTCTTATAAGTGTATATATATATATATATATATATATATATATATATATATATATATATATATATATTATAATACACGTAGTCGAGCTTTATACTATAATTTCGAAAAAAATATATAATATAATTTCTTGAAACTTCTGAATTTTCGCTAATATCTTTCTATTGCTTGTTTTCAAGGTAAAATTACAAATTACAAAGTAACGATATAAACAATAATAACAAAGAGAAACAAAAAACTAACTTTTTATTCAAACCAATTATTCACAGTAAAATTTGATATTGCATAAAATCATTGAAAACTAAAAATATATCGTATATAAAAATAATATCGATAGAAAGAAAAAACTTTATAGATGTCCAATTAAAGCAATTAATTCGTCTACCCTATATGTAGCACTATTTTTTGTGTTGTTCTGTAATGTAATATAATTGATTTAAAACAAGGATTGGAAGGAGAATGACTAACATTTTCTAATGACGATTTATATTCGAAGGTGGCCGTCTATTAATTCGAGGAATTCGTTCATACAAAAATCGAAAAATATCACAAGGGGCGAGGGATATATCACGCGTACTTATTTTTTCGGCAAACGCGCGATACTGAACCGAAAAGCGGCGTTAGGTGTATTCATTTTTTGAATGAACGAACGGTACATGGAGAGAGATTCTCTGCGTAGTGAGCGAAAATGAAGACGCCGAGTGACTTATCTAGTTAATGGTGTTGAACAAAGTCTGGCTAATCCGTGGTTTGAGGAAATTGTAAATTAAATTATGTTCATGTATTATTACAAAAAAATTTTTTGCATTTCTTTCATAATTTTATTTTTTTTTAATTTTTTTTTTGGTTCGTCATTTTTGGACATTACCCATTCATATCATTTAATTTAACCGATGAAACCCAGATCTCCCTGGTGAGGGTTCGTCACTCTCTCACTACGCTACAGAGACCACTGAAGCATAATTTTTACCACAGTTCAAAACAACTCGCAACCTTTCTGTCTACCTCTTAAGGTTAGTATTGTAGTTTTTTTTTATTTTCTTGATAACATTTGATGACCTACTCAAACCTGTTTTCTATAAAAGATATTTTGAAATAATTAAGATTCTTTGTAGGTAATAAAAAAATACATGTGATATAGGGTAAGGGCGGGTTAGTCTTAGATCTCACCATGTATCAACAAGGGGGAGGGGGGCTCAAAAATGCTAAAAAAACATCACATGATTAATAGACTGATCATCAAATTTGTGTTCTTGAAACTCTCATTCATTAAACAACATATTTTCTAAAAAAACCAGCGCAGATCCAACCCAGGTCAGTTTTTATCAGTTTTGGGTGACAGTTACCAATATCAATTTTAGTACAATGTAAAATGTGAGACAATATATCAACCCCTAGAATCATACCAATTTGTTTAGGTTCATTAAAATGAGGATCTGCTAACTGAACCGAATCAGGAATTGAAAACTCATTCTTGGGTATGAAATCATACGGAATTGGAGATGTAATGTTATCCATTACTAAAAATAATATATTCGCTCGAAAATCCGTTTCTTTCGAAGTGACTATAGTGCTGGTCTTTTTACTAACCTCAATGTCGCTATTTCCAGCTGCTATCATACAACAAGCTATATCGTGTAATTCCAAATTCAACAATTGGCATAAATTTTTCGTTATGAAATTGGCGCAACTACCAGAATCTAACACAGCCCTCACGTCATGTGCTTGACCATCGGAATCGTAAACTTCAACTGAAACGGTGGGTAAATACGTTTCAAAGAGTTCAGGATCATTTAATGATGGGCGAATATCGCAATCCGTCAATGATTCTCTGTCAGTATCATCCAAATCACCGGAGGAACTTGACCAATCTGATGTTACCGACGACGTTTCGTCAGAATATGACCGGGAAGGCTGTTCGTGTGAATCTGCAGTTGTTGTACGCCCAGAAGCTTCGACTGGAGGCTCCTCACTTCCACAATGTTCTTCTAGGAATTTCAAAAAAGTATCAATTCTGCTATCTCCGAATTTTGTGATTGCTTTCGCCCATTCTCTTTGGGTGTTTTCATCTAATTTCGATTTTAGTGCATCAACAAAAACTTCGTTCGCTTGGTCTATCGGTTCTCCCAAATATTCCAGAGTTCTCAGGTTACATTTGACGTAATTCACAAACTCTCTGATTTTTTGCACACTATCCAAAACTACATTCATCTCAAGCAGATTTTTTGTGAGAGTTGCAGTTAGTAAATTAACATTAGACATATTGAAGTCAATGTTTTAGATTATATAAAACACTAGAAACAAAAATAAATCAGAGACACTCAAAAATATAGGAAGGGTGTATCAAACTGGCTTACCACGTATTTTGTTTTTCAATTAGAGCTTATTATCTCTTCGGGCTGATATTTTGTGTTTATGGCTCGTTACTGAAATGTAAAAAATCGATAAATAATTTCAACCATCAGTTGTAACGTTCTACAGAAAAAATTTTGACATCAAAGAATACTTCCAATATAAAAATATATGTAGAGATTTTCAAAAATTTTCAAATATATAGTAATTTTCTCGTGTTAACCAACCACGTGCGGACATGAATATTGTATTAATATTTTTATAGTGAAAATTGAAATTGAAATTACAATTCAAAAGTTTTGAACTCGACTGGGATTCGAACTCAGGTCACTCACTTTCGCCTGCAAGTATCGAAGACGACAATCCGAGCGTCGAATAACTAGATTAGAATAATAAAAGAGTGTTAGGGAGGAAGTTGCATCTCAAAGTGTAGACGTCGGTACCTCAGCGGTCCAAAGTAGTGGGGCGTAAACCTGAAGACCTGGGTTCGAATCCCAGTCGAGTTCAAAACTTCTCAATTTTCACTATGAAAATACTAATACATTTATATATAAAAATATATATACATATATATACTAAATTGATTCATTGCCTGTTTAAGATAGTTTATTTTCAATGTTTTAGCAATAACAGGCTCATTTTAATGTTTAAAACTTTATTTTCGTTGACGTTTCGTTGTATATCACAACTTTGATAAAATGTAATATAATTTTTCAGTTTTGAAAAGTTGTGATAACAACGAAACGTCAACGAAAATAAAGTTTTAACATTGTTAAAAACTTTATCAACTTTATTGTGTATTGTTAAAATTGTAATTTTCAAATTTTCCTTAATTGATTCAGATATTGTTCCCATTTAATTCCTTAGATCATCAAGTTCTTAGGGCTTTTAACTAATTTAATGAAAAAAAACTGGATTCGATTGATTTTTGATTGATTTTCCTAAACGTCTTAGAATATAACACTCAAAAGAATAATTAAGTTCCATTTAATTCAATACATAAATTCTATGAGTCGATAAAGACGTAAACTTGTAACCGTAATTCAGATTGAATGAAAAATTAAGAAATAATACAGGAAATTCTGGAAATATAAAGAATAATATGACATTATAGATGTTTCTTCTTGTTAAATAGACTGAAATTTCATAGAAAGTCTCTATCAAATATTCATTGAAATATGGAGCAAAATATATAATTAATTGACCATCAATTGAAAATAGAATATAGATAAAAAATGGAAAAAACAATTGAAAAATACACTATCAGAGAAACTATAGCACTCAAATTGAATAACATTATTAGTAATTAATTATTATTGATGCGCTGCTGTATTCAAGAACAAACATACAATAATGAAACAAACACAGAAACTTTAACCTCCACTAAGTATGTTATAAACTATTTAATTAAACTTAAAATAACACAATATATTAAATGGGCCGAATGACCTAAAATCAATAGCATTTTGTATGAATTTTTCGTATAATAAAGAACTATTAGCATTATAATTATAATCAATAGAAAATCTAGTGAAAAGTCTAATATTCAGTTAAAATAAAAGAAATTATTGAAATATAAAGAATGAAAAGAACTCACAAGACGATTTGTATTTTTTTCTGGTACAACTGATGAAGATTAATTAGATCAAATATTCTGCTGAATCTTGTTCTGCATAAACTTAAAATTCAAGTGGAATTTTATAATAATAAATAAATAATATTAATAATAATATATTTATTCCCAACAGATATAGATCCAATTACAGAGAAAAAATAATAAATTCTACACAAATAATAATAAATAAAAAAAATGAACGAAAAAAAAAAAACAAAAAAAGAGAGTATAAGAGAATAAATACAACGAAAAAATTTAATTAAAATAAATTGAAATAGTAGTGATCAATAAACAGAAAACTAAAAATAAAATAAAATATTTTCTATTACAAAGTTACGTATGGTCAGCAGAAGTTGACAATCGATTGCAATAGTACTATCTAGTAAACAAATGAAAGTGAAAATGAAAGCATTAATAATAGAAACACAAGTGAAAACTCTAGTATCAAGATAAAATAGAAGAAATTCTTGAAATATAAGGAATAATATAAAACTGACTTACAAGATTATCTGTATTTTTTTTCTGGAACAAGTGATGAAGACAAATTTGGCCAAATATTCCAAATGCACGTGGGAATTTAATATTATATTCAAAATTAAAAATTTTCAGGCACTACAAAGTAGCAAGTCTCTTACTTGCTGTCTAGAGACTTCAGAAATTTATGATGAGAAACTAGTAATGCAGCCCCTGAACAAGAAGAATGAGAGTTATATACAAATTTTGGGAATTTACAGGTAAATTTACCCTTAGCAAAGCAACCTTAACAGCAAAACCCCGAATTTCGGTCAATTCAATTGAAATATTCATAGATGAGAGTTTTTCAATAATATTTGAGAAGATTAAGCTGGGTATTTCTTAAAGTCGGAAATATAACCTGCTGATTTTGCTGATAAGTTTTCAATGAGGTAAAAACCCAATCATAAAAACATCAAAAGGCTTACTGATAAGAACTATCATTATAACTATCATTCACCAAATTTTTCAATGAACTTGATTTTCATCAAGAAAAAATTTTCCAAAATTACAATTTTTTTCGTGTTAAATAGGCTGCAATTTCATAGAAAGTCTTTATCCAATAATCATTGAAACATGGAACTATATACATAAATAATTGAACTTCAATAAAAAATAGAGGAACAGAAAATTAAAGAAACAATTTCGAAAATATTCTGTTAGAAAAAGTACAGAAACTATACTGAATAAAAGTACTGATAATATGAAAACATGTGAAGTAAATATAATTGAACTATAAATGAAAATATGAATAAAAAAGTTATTTTTATAAATAGGAGATAGTGAAAGTGCAAAATGAACTTCCTGAAAACTTTTGAATGAAAGAAAATTAAAAAAACAATTTTTAAAATATTCTGGTAGAAAAACTACAGAAATTATAGTGATTAAAATTACTGATAATATAAAAACATGTTAAGTAAATTAATTTTTTTTTTAATTCAGTGGACCTACAGTTTAACGCCGGTTCCTATCGGCAATTGGGCTTGTAATCGATGTACATTACCAAGCAAATATCATTATTTAAACTTCTCAAATCATAGACAATCACAAACACCCATGCCTTCAGCGGGGCTCGAACCCGAGTTCTACCGCACCACAGTCGGGAGTTCTACCGACTAAGCTACGGAGACAGGCTAAATTTAATTGAACTACAACTGAAAATGTGAATAAAAACACTTATGCGTATCAATAGCAGATGTTAAAAGTACAAATAAACTTCCTGAAAACTTTGAAATGAAGGTTTTTTTAAATTGACATTTTGATCAATGGACCTAGGACTTTTCTATAATTAACGCAAAGCTTCAATTTGTTGTTTTTTTATTTAACTCTAATGAACAGTTTATTAGCAATTAGAGTTAGATAGCAAGTATTTAACCTCTCATTAGTATATAACTAATAAAAAATCGAACAGAATTCATTTATTGAAATGAAACAAATAGCTCTCCATACTTCCTTTGAATTTGTTTCTAAGAGCAGTCACAATCTTTTTCTCAACATCAGAAATAGAATGTAGAAAAACTTTTTCCATTTTTTATGATTTTCAAAATTTTTTTTCAAAATCGTTTTTTTCGTCAGACCGGAAACTTTTCACCACACCCTTGTATGTCTATGATTTTAATTCCGTCGATTGATTGTTGAATTATAAATATATATTGCAATATAATTGTCTGAAGTATTCATTATAAACTTCAGAATGATCTATTAATAAGATTGGCCCTCTTTAAAAGTAGAAAGTTTTTCAGGATGTTTCAGAATAATCTATCATATACGTTAAAAGTCCATTCATCATCAAAATCACCCAACTCCAACACTTGTCCAGATTTTTTCAGCTTGACTAACAGCTTATAGCACATCAGGACAATCTCATCAATAATCGTAATTGACATTCAAAACCCTCCTCCAGGACGGGGTCATCAAACCGATATTGGCGAGACATTATCACCTTTTCTACATGTAGATGCCTAGATGACATTCACCGGTAAAAAAGGCATTTGTTATACACATAGACCTTGCTGCATAGAATAGGGTAACTGTTAAAGTGAATGTCGCAATGGACATTGTTATTTTCACTGGATAAATCGATAAATCGCCAGTCGAACCGTACGGTTTCAACTGAAGGAAGTATGAAAACGTACTGAAAAAATGACTTTCAGTCTGCCAGAGACGGATAATTGAAAACAAAACGATAAACATCGAAAAAATAATCAACTTTTTTGATGAAATGAAAAATACGCAAATCAATACATATTTTGATACTTCAATTTCCGTGTGTATCATAAAAATGAAAATAATTGTCCTGAAAATACAGATTCTTCTAGAAAAAGTCTTAAAGGCCGCAAATCAGCTTTAGCTAGACCTATTTAACTTTTATGTATATGTACTTGAAATTATATTAATCACAACAATTTGACAACAATAAAATTCACTACATTAATTAAAGATCTAGAGTCATCTATGAAAAGAAAAACAAAAACATTTCAACATCTAAAACATGCAACAAAAGGAATAACATAATCTATATAAAACAGTTATTAAACAATTAAAACCAATGTGACATAATTTATATTGAATTAAAATACTATCGAATAATATACTTTTCTCCAGTTCATACAAAACTTGCGAAAAATATTAGTACAAAATTTTATAGCCAAAAGCCAAATTATATAGAATAACAATATTATTATAATATAATTGAATATTTGACGTCTAACTCATAGTTAGACGTTAGCTGTCTAAGTCATAGACAGCAACTCCGTAACGAATCAAGGAGTTGATTTTGGTGATCCTCAAGTAATGGTAATAGGTCCATTGTTATTCCTATTATCAAATATATTAACGATATTGTTTCTCATATGAAAAATTGCTCTATATGATACAATGCTCTACATCAATCGTAAAAATATCTAGACTTTGACAGAGTTAATCAATACAGACCCTATAGCGATAAATAAATAGCTATATGATAACAGTTTACCGCTGAATGTACAAAAGTCTAACATTGAAGTTTTGGTTACGAGTAAATCTCTGAAGGTAAAGAAAATCGAGAATATGATTATTAAAATTAGGAACCAGAACATTGAGAGGATAAAAGTTGTTAAATATTTGGGAATTATGTTAGGCGAGAAACTGAGTTTCAAAGATCCGTTGACTTTATATCGTCTAAAATCTTCTTGACTTGTCTCCTAACTTCCTGAAAAAAATTGGGAGAAAATGTTAAGGCTTAAATCTTATTGCTGTCTGAGTTAATAATAATTCCACCCTTGGAATATTGTTCAAGTCTGTTATTTGTTTTGAGGAAAGACTAGCAGTTACAAAAATTACAAAATAGTGCTGTGAGAACAATTTAATACAAATACAATAGATATATTCCAACCGAATTTTGAATTACTTAGAACATACTTTCACTCAGTTGAACAGAAAATACTTCTTGCTTCATCTTCTAAATTAAAAACAAATTGTTATAATGTAAAATAATGAAAATAAAAATTTAAATCAAATTATTGGATCAAATTTTCACAGGTATTCATAGTAATTTAAATAAAACTAAGTTGTTTCCTATGTTTCACTATAATTAAGTTAAAATATAACAATATTTTTTCGCAAACACAGTGTCTTCATCAGATGTTGATGATAAACTGAAGCCACTGTGTTGTCGAAACAATATTGTTTTGTTTCAACTTAACTATAGTGAAAATTAGAAAACTATATAGTTTTATTTAAATTATGTTTTTAGATTTTCATGCAGTATCGGCCAAATCAATTAATAATTCTTTTAGTATTTATATCACAAATATTTGTGGAACATTCAGCCAGGACTTTGATTCAAATTATGATTTAATCATGTTTCAAAAAGAGGTAAGCGAGAATTCAATCTCAGTTAGTAATGAAGATGTAACAAATGTCAGTGATGTGTGCACGCTTTTACGACTAGAATTATGACAGTTTTTACAATCAAGTTTGTAGGATTTCTTAGTCTATAAACAGTTTAATAATTCAATGTCACAAGAAATTGCCTAGCTTCATAAAGACTGTAGACTTAACGTATTTAGACTAAATATAGCTCGACAGATCGAAATCTCAAAAACTAACCCTAAAACTAATGTGAAGTTCGAATAAAAAAAAATAAAAGAAAATAAAAAAAAACTTAAGGTATTTAGACGTAAATTAGCTGAGACAATCATTTCATCATTTCAGACACCAATAAATGATAATAATGAATGTTGAACGTGAATGTTGACCTCTTAACATATATAAATTTTGTTACAGTTGGTACAAAATGAAATTATTCCAATTATCAGATTCAAAATTTCACCCTACGTGACTCCATCAGAGTCATCTCATTCATAAACGTACCAATATACACAGATCCATTACTGCAATTTCAATACCTCGCCCACTCCGTCGTGAAGTTTATCAAACACTCCGTCTCAGCGGGTATGTGCGGGTATTATAATATAATTATCAATTGGGTATTAGATCTAAAGCGGCATCGAGCTTATGCTTGCTCCCACCCAGGTGCCTATAGGTCGCTGTGTTGTCGGAAACGCGCCATTGTCTTCGGCCCAACGTCTCTATTTTACGTGGCACCCTATGATTAAGGAAGCGTGATCCACCTAAGGCCTACACTTCGATTCAAATAAATATTCAATTGTAGTATTATATTTGGGACCCAAAACGTTGTGGGATGATCGACTATCTAAAATAACAGTAAATAACGTGCTTCGTTTCTAGATGCAAAATCGAACGAATTGTTTGGTCTTATTTTGTGGTGAATCGTGATAGTATTAAAATCTAGATGCCTTTTTGATATAACACAGTAAACATTTAAATACTTTGGAAAAACAGACACATTTTCAATTCTTCGAGGACCAGGACATACTATTCTGTTCGAATTAATTGGGACAAAGATAAAAAACAATGTTTTCGTAAAATCTTAATTTTCAATGAAGTGAATACATACAAAATAGCGTAAATTCTTCATATTAATATGAAGTATGTCCTCCTTTCGCAGAAATAACTTCTTGAACTCGTCTAGGCATCGATTCCACTAGCGTAGCGCAGATTTTCTTCAATTAGTCATCATGAACCACACCTGAATTGCACTTATAATCATTTTTTCTTTTGTAGTGCAATCCATTTTTGCCATTCGTTTCTTCGAAATATTGCATAAATTCTCAATGGGTTTGAGGTCAGGTGAATTCTCCAGCCAATCGAGTACTTTTATTTCATTCTCACGCATAAAGGTCTGCACTTGCTTGGAATTGTGGCAGGCAGGCAGGTCGTGCTGAAATGTTCCATCAAACGTTTCCATGAATGGGACAATCCTGGTGCGCAATTTTTCCATATATTTCACTGAATTCATCATCCTTGTTATAGGAGCTAATCGTCCAGTGCCATTAGTTGTGAAAAACCCCAAAACATTTGTTTGTAAGGATGTTTTACTGTTTGCTGGATGTGATCAGGCCGCAAAGTTTCCCCATCACTTCGTCTAACAACACTTGATTTGTACCCTTGAACAATCAAATGTGTCTCATCACTAAAACCCACCTTCGTCCAGTCGTCCACAGTCCACTCAATGCACTTTTTGGTTCACGCCAAACGTTTCTTCGCCATTTTGTGGGTAAGGAGTTACTTTCTTCTTGGTCTTCTTGCCTTACGGCCAACCTCCAGCAGTTGTTTTCGCAGAGTTGAGATGCTCACTTCCACACCAGTAACCAATAAATCCCTTCGAAGATCAGTGCTTGTCTTTCTCGGATTCATTTTGCTATTTCTTATCAACAGTTTGTCTGTTCTTGGAGTAGTTTTGCGTTTGCGGTCACAGTTTCCTTTTCTTTTCGGATACGATGAGCCACTTTCCACACCAACAGCTTCAGCTATATCTCTTAAACTGTAGGATATTTTACCTATGCTCCGTAATACCTACAACGGGCACTAGTACAAAGAAAATTGTTAATTGAGACGCAACTTGGAGAAGTGAGAAAGTTATAAACTAATTAATAGAAAATAAAATAACACTATATACTTCTGAAGGACTTAAGATCAATAGCCTTTTATATGCATTTTCATATGAAAAGTGCTATTATTATTATTTAGAAAATGTGTTTCTGTTAGGAAACCTTCGAGTATTATCAAGGACTCTAATGGGGCTAGGTTGATCTGCCTATTTATGATGAAATCACACCATAATTACTAGGTCGATTTCCTTATTCTTAGAATTATAACAGCTGGTCAAGAATGAGAAAAAGCTGAATACCTTGAAAGAAAAACTCATATACCAATGCTTACATAAGGAAAAGAAGGGAGGTAAGAGCTTCGCATTCTCTTGCTGAGAGGAGGGGGATCAAATAATTGTAATTAATCTGCTAGCTAATAAATACTCAAAGATTTTTTCACTTTTACTGATATGTCTTATAAGTTTGAAACTTATCTTCAACACACTCAGTGAGCGATGAGTCCCTACTACCCACAATTATTTGGCAGTTATCGGTTTTTTGATAGAATTGCGAATTTCTTACCCCTTCTATTTCATTTTAAGCTGCCAGAAATAATATTCCCACAATCCCGTTTCAGATTGCACACGACCTTTCACCAATAACACAAAACTCATTTTATCTCACTGTTATACATAAACATCAAAATGAAAGACGTACGCATAATTTCGGCCTCCTGAGTGACGGGTGACCCTTAACCCTTTACGGGTGCCCGGACCCACATCACTGTCATTTCTTGCACGCCGCGAAGCATACGAGGCAATAACAACAATGAATAAGAAGTCAGACGGCTTCTCTCATGTTTGAATATCGATTATACGAATATAAATAACAAATTGGAAAAGGCCTGAATTCATTCAATCAGGGTATATTGGTATGAGTAAAATGGACATTGATGGAGGCATCATTTATCATGTACCAGGCGAGACTAGCCTTATTACGCTCGAAAGCAGGAAGAGTGGATTTTGAAAGCAGTCAGAGGTGAACTGGTTCAATCGTGGTGGTTGTTAATGGTTTTTAATTTTGAGAAAGATGAAATATCGTTATTACCAGCTTGTGAAGGCTAAATTTTTGAAATTGACGACAATTTATTGAGAGAAATGAACCCGAAGTTCGTGTCGAAGCAAAGGGTGTTAGGTGTACATGCGAAAAACGTCTAAGGGTCTTTTTTGTTTCAACATTCGTGAATCTTGAAACTAGCTATCCCTTTGCCCAACGGGGAGTAATCTGGAGCGATTTGGCATTGGACTATTCTTATACATTTCAGTCAGATTTCTGTGGTGTTCGAGTGAAATGTCTACAAAGCCTCACGTACTCGCACATGTCATGAGTAGGAATCTAGAATGCTAGGGAGAGCTCACGTGAATTTTCACAAAGTGTTGTTTTCCATCATTCGGATATAGGACCTGTGGGCGTTTTGAAAGTCATCGATTCTTGATTTTTTCATCAAATACGGACTGATGATTCATAATAATGAAGAAACATCGTCATTCAACAAGATGTTATCATTCAAACTGTTGAGATGACTGTGTCAATAACAGCAATTATCTTTCCTCTCAAAAAGAAAATAATACTTGTGTGCCACAGGGTAGCATTCTCGGACCGATCATTTTTCTCGTGTATATCAATGATATTCCTTCGGTTCTTCGTGGTTATCTCATGCATAGTGTTTCCGCAGATTTAGTTTTGTATGCTGATGATTCCAACTTACTGCTGAGTACCTGCAGTAGGGAAGGAACTCTCAAGATACTCTTGGAGGGGTTAATTGAAGTTTCCTGTAATATATTGAAGGATATTGATGATTGGTGCAGGAAAAACCGCCTTATACTGAATAAGACTGAGACTGAATGTGTGATGTTTTGTTGCGATCGCTCTACAGCGGAAATTCCTGGTGAGATACACAGGTTTCTGTGTCCAAGTCTACTCGCTTTCTCGGTGTTCACTTGGACAAACACTTGAAGTGGGCTCAGCACCTTGCCAATCTTACGTCCAAGCTGAACTCAGCTAAATACAGTGTTAGTGTTTTGAAGGATAGAGTTGATTTTCAAACTGGAAAAATGGTTTATTTTTCTAACTTCCAATCACTTCTATCTTATGAGTTAATTTTTTGGAAAAGTTGTGCAACAGAATCGGAAGTTGTAGGTGTAATGGTATTCTGAAACTTTTGGTTTATATATTCAGAGTTTTGATGTTTATGTACCTTCATCCATGTTATTTTGAAAAATTTGAAAATTGTAACAGTACAATACGTACTGAACCTTATTTTTATCCATGTCACACTTTAAGTTTAACTTAAGGATTACCCCTTTATATGGGCTTAAAGCTGTTTAATGCTCTTCCTAAATATTTCAAATGTATAGCTTGTCTTAATTCTTTCAGAAAAAGCTTATATAAGTTGATTATGGAGTGTGAATCTTCTTCAATAGCGAAATTAATTAGTTTCTGTAGTAATGTGAAATGAATTGATTTCTTCTTTATTCTCTGACGAATTCATTTTTATTGTATTGCAATAATTTCTTGTATTAAATATATTATTATTATCATTCAACAAGATCGATGATTGTTTCGAAGCGCACTTAATATTCACTCTCGAAAGTGATAGGTTCGTTCTAGTTGCAATATTTGTGTAGACAGTCCCCTGAGAGTTTTTTTTGAAATATTGAAATATTTCGATTGAGAGTCTCAGTATTTACTTATATATATATATATATATATATATATATATATATATATATATATATATATATATATATATATATATATATATATATATATATATATATATATATTTATGTGTGTGTGTATCTAAGGATATAAACGGATATGAATAGCCTACAATTTCCGTATAAACCAATTTAACTAATGAAAATAAATTTATAAATTCTTGTTAGATCAACGCCCTTTCTGTGTAAGGTAAGCAGCATCCACTGTTGAGCACTAACGACTACCAGAAGAAATAATTAGCATGTGTTGTTCTAATACCATCAAATTAAGTTGACCAGGCTCTAGGAAATTTAATCAATATCCAAATGATAAAATCTGAAATAGTAATTTACGATATCCTTTATACAAAATGGGAGGAGATCAATCTGGGATAACGCGTTTTATGGGTGGCAAGCAACGCACGAATCAATGAATTTCAATTTTTTCCAACTGCACATACATCGAAAATGGATAAATTAGCTAGTTCTGTTTTTTCGTTACGTTGTATATCGTCTCAATTAAATGTTTTCCCACATACTAGGAAATCGAAGTGGACATTTCAATTTAATGAGCAGTTTTTTAAACCGAATTCGAGATTTTATGAAAGTGATAAACGGAACTTTCTTTTTCAGTTCGTTTCGTAACTGACATTATTAGACATCATGATTTGAGCAGACGTTTGTTCAACTTTCATGTAAATGTTCGATGGAAAAAATCTGAGAAATCTCAATTTATTTATTCAACATACACTGTTTTACAGGACAGGTCCTAATTACAAAACAGGAAACACAACATATACAAAAAACAAAATTGGTAGTACAAAAGTTTCAATTTTGTAATTTATGTGAAATTCAAAATTGTTCATTCTTTATTTTCAATAAAAATCGGCATAAAAATAATCAAAATAATTTTTGATAATTGATTTTGATAACTAATCAAAATCAATTTGAAAAATTCGAAATAGTTGCATGCCTTAATGGAACGTAAACTGCAGGTGAATATATATTTTATACATATTAATGAAAAATCAATAGAAAATGGACTAGCAAAATACAGGAACTGATGGACAAAACGAATGAATGGTTTTCAAAGTGGCGACTAAACCAAAGCCTAATAAGTGTCTATACATTATATACAACCATAAGATCACACACAATTCACCAACAGTAACAATAAGGAATGAATATCACACCATCATCCATGAAATATTAGGGAGTATTTTTAAACAATAAACTAAATTTCAACCTTCACACATAGTAAATGAAGAAGAAACAATAACAAGAGCAAAACATTAGAGATGTCTAACGTCTAGAAACAGAGGAATAAATATTAAGGGTGCAGTTAAATTATACAAAACCATATATAGACCTTTACTAGAATATGCATACACAATTTATGCAAACTGCAAAATGTTAACACTTAAGTATATAGAGGTAGCACAGAGATCAGCTCTGCGTAGCATTTCAAGAATAAGACACCCTCTAATGAGCTGCGGTATTCAAGAAAAAACATGGAACCAATAAACAATCGGCTTCAGAAACTTAACAGGAAGTTTCATACAAAAGTGAACAAACTTAAGGATATTTTACCGATGTTCCAGAATACCTACAACAGGCACTATTACGAAGAAAATGCCTATACACGTTACTTGAAGCAATAAACATGTTAAAAACTAATTAATTAAAATTAAAACTATATTATTATTACTATATTTCAAATCTAAAGCGACTTTTGTTTTTCGTCAAAAGTATTTACAGAAACGAATATTCGATGAGCAAGAAAGCTGCTTGATTTTTTATCCTTATCGTCATCAGTATACCTTAATAAAATTATGGACATACAGTATAACCCTGTAGCATAATTTTATGGAATTCCATGAATATTTTCATTGTGACATGAAAAGTCTCACAACTTTTATCATCCACAATGCATCCCAGAGAGCAATAAATTACAACTTTACCAAATCTTTCTTCCTTCTCATTGTCCCACAAGCCGACGAAGTGCAGACCCCAGCGATGCGTGGGAGGTTGCGCCCTCTCGTAGGCGAACGCCGGGGTTTTTAATTGTGGTACTTAGTCAGGATGTCAGAGCTGCGATTGTTGTATAAACGTATGGTGTGAACTATAAATAGCAATTAGGCAGAGACAGGCGTGGATATGCGTTTGGGGCCGGTTCGTAATATAAAAATATAGCCGAATATTATTAATGTCAGGTTTTATTTCGCGTTACATCGACCGATGATGAAAAGTTTCTTATTTTTTTTTGATATCGCGGTATCATTATGTCATGAAATATCCGATTGAAGCAAGTTCGTATTTCAGTCATCAAACAATTTATTTGAAGGCGCTTGAATTCTAGGAATCCCACATATAAAGCAGAAATTTATATTCTTTCCATAATTTAAAAAAGAAAAACATTGTCACCCCAAGACACCCGTTAGGACAAGGTTTGATTTTCAATTTTTTTGTGTTATGTTGGTACACTTGTCTGAACATTTGTGAAATGTTTCGAAAGTGTATAGCATTTTTGTATGTTTGTGAAAGGTATTGAAGTTATGAGTCTTCTGCGTCCTTTTCTACTGTCGAAAAACATAGATCTAAGAGTTTGCCATAAATTTTGTGTAAAAAAAGGAACCAAGTGCTATAAAACTCGTGAAATACCTACAGTGATATACCCTGAGTCTGCATCTGGGCAAAAAAAATGTTTACAATTGGTATAAACTCTTCCAAGAAGACCCAGAAGACATCAATGACGAACGTCGTTCTGAACTCCCTAGCATATCATCAACAGATGAGAAAGTAGAAGAATTGCAGCAAACAGGTTTGAGGAATTGTTGAATTATCAAAAGATAAGTTGGTGATGAAATCGTCATCTCATTCGGTTCGTGCCTAGCAATTTAAACGCATGTTGTCGACATGAAGAAGCGTCAGTGAAGTTTGTTTCCAAATTATCGATTTTTTGGCTAATAACAACACTGTGATCATATGACATCCACCGTTTTCACCGGATTTATTCTCCTGTGACGTTTTCCTGTTCTGAAACTCGAGAAGCCTATGAAAGAATGACGCTATGCAACGATTGAGGATGAAAAAATCTTGAATTTCATTGTTTTTTTCGGTTTTTAAGAAGAACGAAATAGAGGCCTTTTGTTTTCGTCAAAATATAGAAGTTAATGAAACACAGACAATAAATGCATTAAAAACGAAAGGGAAAACTGGTGAAATGGCGAACAATGGCACAGACGTTCAATATTGAATGAATGAAATCATATATAGGGGTTGCTTTAAAATGTCAGTTGCACTTATTCCTATGGCAGAATATGATTATAGATGTATATCGAAATTCTCCTTGCCATTGTCATTTGCCTTCGTCGAGGGATGAATACTTCGAGAATAAATTGAAATAAATTTGGGCATAATAATTCTTTTCTATAGATTCATAAGTTGAAATGCCTCTCCACTGCAGAAACTCGAAGCAAAACTGCAAATTGTTCGTTAATAGGTATGTTTAATAATTAATTTGTTCTTATTAGCATGCCATTTTGAAGACACGTTATTGATTGAATAAAAAACATACAAACAACTGTTTAAGACCTCCCAGCAGACGAAGAAGATGTGAAAAATATTTTAGAATACTAGTATTCACACAATGTGCTAAAATAATTTTTTTTTAATACAGTTCATTGAATGTTAAACTGAGTTAAACTGAAAAACATTTTTCGACCAAGACTACATCGTTACCTGCAATAGACTAAGGCTGATATCGATGTCTCCGAAGTAGAGGACAGGTCATTATACAGGTAGACGTATTAAATTAAATCTGACAATTATCAAATAAGAAAGAACGTCTCAAATTGATAAATTGAGGACAAAAACAATGGTGATAAACTGAAGGTAATTTGATCATTTAATATTGGTTTTTCTTTTGGTGCGAATTAGAAACTTTCACTTGTTCTAGAAGATCCAGAGTTTTACTTTTCATTGAATTCTGATGTTGAACCATGGTGAAAACCACGACAAATGCCATATTAATCTGAAATAAATGAATATGATATCATCTCATTTCAACAGTGGTCACTTGTACTACGATATAAGGGATATATACAAATTCGACTTGGGTAATATAACTATATTGAAAAGTTCAACGAGATTCTGTATCTGGGTGTTAATACTGTTGTAAATTCTCCTTTTTTTAGTACCTTACTCAAATCAATGTAAAGGAACCTTTTTTCTCCTGTTTGTTTTCTATAGCGCTTTATAGATGGCATTGTCACTAGGTATTTTATTTCGTGGTCTAAATATCATTATACCATGGCACAGAAGATATGTAAAACTGTTCCAAAATCAACGCAACATTTGAATTGAATAGAAAACACAGTTTTCATTCTTTCGATCATAAAATCGATAAAATAAAAACTTTGTTTTTAAAGCAACGTTTTACTATTTTACGATTTTCAAGTATATATTAACGCAGAAAAAATATAGATACTGTGAGTTTTCGATAAGAGTAATACTAATTTTTCTTAACAGATAAATCGATTTTTTAACAAAAGAGTTAAAATTTGTCCGTGTTAAATCCTGTAATCTTTCTGATATTCTAAGACCGAGAGTCACAATTCATTCTCAAACAGATCATTTCAAAAATAGTTAAACTACGCCTCGTTCCAATAATAATATCTCATTCAAGAAGGAGTGTCACCATCTAAACGTTTCCTTCTCAGCTATTTTTACGCCATTCTGAGAGATGTATAGTAATTTGTCAGAATCAAGAAGTGTGCTACAAGTATACGGAGTTGAGTAATCACTTTGCACGCCCACAAACAAATAGATATTATGATGTAGCGATTCCATATGGTGCAAATCGTCTACAAGTTCGAAGAGTGAAAAACTAGCTCTATGTGTTCACTTGAAATTAGTTCTGTGGTTACATAAGTGATTATTCTGTGTGAATGACATTTGTGACAGCCAGTTAGATAATTTAGTTCATTCAAACCTTATTCACAACTGAGCTTGAGATTTCATCTGCAGTTTGTATTTTATATTCTACTTTCTATGTCCTTTTGCTCAAGAAGTACTTATGTTATATTCTAAATCATTTCAAAGCTACTTTTTGCCTTCTACTTCCGATAATACAACGTCAAATATTATAAGGTTATTTGGATCGGTTGAGATAAATCATTAAATGAAAATAAGCGCCATCTGTGATTTCATTTGAAAAATAATTCTGTAGACTAAGTCATTTCTTTTGATTGCTGGCTTGGAAGCAAGACCGTATTACAATTTTCTGAGACCAATTATTTAGCAAGAACAGGAAGATTCATAGAATTCAAGTTGAATTATGTTATGAACAATAGATTATTTTTTAATATTTCTAAGGTTATGCTATTTGTTCGAGTTTTTTATATATATGATCGAAGTTTAGAAAAATTATTCGCTGAAAGATCAAAATCTACTTTGATTATTCGTAGTTAACTATTATTGTAAGAGTAATTGTATTCTGTTGAAACTTCAAAACGATAAAGAGCGCCATCTATGACTATTCAGGTGAATTACAAAAATTATTCTTTTGGCTTCTGTGCCCCATGTCTCATTTTCATGATTTCATGACGTTATGAAAGAAGTACCTACCCATAAATTCCCAATAGTACAAACCGGTTTAGTACTTAAGTATCAAGTAAGACCTTTCAGTTAATGAGATCTAATGAATAGTAAATATACATTTATTGTTATTTATGGTATTTTAATTAAGTTTTGGAAATGTAGTAGATATACAGTTAAAAACCTGTGACAACATGAAAATGGAAATCTAAAAAACATCTTTCGCTATATAAATATAGTTTGAGAAATCATTTGATTATATATTCAATTCAAACCAAATTATCTGGCAAAATTAATAACAGGATAATTGCATCAATGTATCTTTCAACAATAAGCCCGAATGTTTGTCCTATAAATTTCAAGATATTAATAGTATCATAAAACTTTCCTCCCACGACAATATAACATATCCTACATATGCAGCTTGTTATAGATGGCGTTAGTTAATTCATACAACTGAATTAAATTGAGGATACACGATCCAGTAAGTTTTCTGCTTGTAGAAATTAATACGGGTTGTCATTAATACAAGTAATTTATTAATTGGGAACTGATGATTGAAAATTCTTCAATAAAGTTAACAGTTTCTCGATAGGTATTTTCACCAAAAATTATGTAATCTCTATGTAAAGATTGAAATATTTATTGACTTTGATATTATTATAGTAGCATAGCAGGGTGAGTGTACTACACACAAAAACATATAGTTGAGTTACTGAGACTGAGAATGCTTAAATATCCCAATGGATGTGCAAATATGCAATTGCAAAAATCCGGTCCTCAATGATTAAATTTCGAATCGTAATTAGCATGGTTCATGATGGTAAAGCTTACACTTGAACGTAAAGAGATCATAAGCATATTACCTTACTTTTCATCTCAATATATCGAGCTAAGAATGAATAATATCAAACGATAACACTCGCCTCTTTCACTATTGATATAAAACGCATTCCTCATAAATATTCATTCCCAAGAGTGTCGAAATGGCACCATCATCTGCATATAACTGAGGGATAAGCGGACCAGACCGACAATACTCTCCAAAAGGAGCACGATGTCCCTTACACCAGTTGACCGAGCAGACATGAGAACAGGCGTGACTCGTGCAAATAATTATGTTCAATTAACATTCTGTATAGAAGTGTGAGTTTCATGAACTTACCGTGTTATTATACTCATTGTGCGATTAACATTTTACTGGAATTGTTCAACTTAATTAGATTATATTGCAATGGAAAACGTCATTTTCGACGTTGTGAACAGACTCATCAGCTTTCGTTAAAAAGGCGATTATATTTAATAACCTCTACTTCTAGTAATTTATATATTAATACGAAAATATAGTCGCCTCAACCTCTAAAGGATGTAGGGTTATTTTCTTAAATAACGATGTTATTGAACAATTATGATATCTATGTTAAGTTAGGTTATGCATAGGTTTAGATAATGTTAGTTTAGGTTATGAAATTGGTCAAAACAATTTGAGGGTTGAAATGAACGTAACATTTTTCAGTTTCAATTGAAAGTATGTGCAACTATTTGAAAGCAATTGTTTCTTTTTATTCTTTATAGTTGTAAATATATATTCTAATAGTTTTTATCACTAGTTCTTGTGTTTATTCAGTAGTACATCTAGCTCAGAGATATATACATTTATCCTGTGCAATATTTATTAATAATTAATCATCTATTGGTTTTTTCTAAGAAAAAGACTCCTTGTTAAGTAGATTTCGACACGCATCATCTCTTTGAGACCAATAATTTTCTTGGACATTTCTTTCAATAACAAATTACACAATTCCTTGCAGTTTCACCACATAAAAATAATTTCAGTATCTATATAATGTGACATTTATTTAGAAAATAATTTTCACCTTTGACGAGGTCAACAATTTTCCTGAAACCTTATAAATCCCACATCCTCATAGCTGACCGGTTTTTCGTTCTGGGTAATACGTTTGGGCATAGAAAACATAAATAACCCTTCCAGATTACGCCCCCCTAGACAATTCGGGTGTACTTAATTTGAAATCCCTCGTCGAATAGCCCTTGGATGCCTGGTCACAGATTCATGACGGGGTGAAAACACGAAAGGGGAGAAGAATTTATGATGGCCACAATGAATTTGTCAGTATCGCCTAAAGGTTCTATCAGATCCATTAGAAAAGGCCACGTAATGGGAATTAGATTATTATATGAATAACAGGAACAATAATTCATTGAGTGGCAATTGATTTTTGTAACGGAAATTTTGGTAGATCATCAACAATGAACGTTACCCATAACTCAACCCGCTTCTACGATTTGTACTATATAAATTTGAACATAATATTCCTGCATTATTATCAATAGAAGTGGGTTTTCTATGAATCTATCCTGTACAAGTTCTATACAGAGAATTTGTGACGAGTGGTCGAATGAAATCGATAAAGGTATTCTACTGTTAGTTGTAATTTGTGACCGTCAAAACAGCTTTCGAATCTTTGAACAGGTTGATATTCTTAAAAAAAGTTATGTAAAATGGAATACCAGTAATAACAGTACTCAAAAAGATAGAATTTGCAATTGTGTCTCACCGACAACGGAGAATGTGCACGGTATCCCACAATGGGCGGTCCTGGGACCTCTTTTATTAATTTTCTAGATTGATGATTTGTTAAGAAGTATGTCGGGAATTGTGTGATCTCTTTTCGCCGATGATACAGTGTTGTTCATATCAAGTTTTTTTCAAAAAGATTCAAAGGACTCATTAAAATAGTTTTCTGATAACAATTTGAAAATTAATATTAAGAAATCTAAGTATATGAAGCTGGGCTGTGAATATAAATTACGAAATGTGAATTTGAATGATATGAGAAAAAAATTAATGAAGACATTATACTTAGAATATCATCGATCATAATATCTGGTTATTATGATCGATAAAAATATAAATATCCGAACACATGCAGATTAAAATCAAGCAAAATATCAAAGAAAATTCATTTTATCACTAGAGTAAAACGTAGATTAGATAAGACTATGACATTGTTACTATTCAAACCACCTGCTCTTCCTGAATATTGTTAAATCTGCAAAAAATTGTATTGATAGGTTGCAAAAAATTTAATATCCAGGTACTATAGTGCATCTGAAATCTTTTTAACAAATACCAATCAAATTCATGATGGTTGTGTTACAGTTAAATTGTGTTAATCAGAAAATTAATTGAATATAAACTTAAATTCAAACACTTGAACTTATGATTTACACTTTATTGACTACATAGCATTACGCGTTTCGTCGTTACAAACGACTTCTTCAGATGCTTACAGAATAATAAAAACAAATTTGAAAAACACAGGTATAAATACGAGTATCAGGGAATTTGGGATTTATGACTTTGGGTTTTACCCAAGATATTCCATTCATAATCTAATTTTTATTACCTGAAAAGGTTTAACAAGAGTGAAGTTTGATTCTATCTGTTCATTGAGCACATTTCTAAAATTTTTAGGCAGAAATGAATTTAAATTTATTTCCACTATTTCCCAAAAATCTAATTGACTACTTTTCTGTATATTATGTGAAATTCGTATCAAAAGTATGGTTTTCTGTTAATAAATGGTTAGCATAATTCGAATAACTTGTGTTATGCGCGAAGCTATATTTATGCTCCTGTATTCTAGTACCGAAATTTATACTAGTTTTTCCTAAAACTAGTAGTTCCTAAATTTGTTGTTATTATTCTGTAAGCATCTGAAGAAGTCGTTTGCAACGACGAAACGCGTCATGCTATGTACTCAATAAAGTGTAAATCATAAGTTCAAGTGTTTGAATTTAAGTTTATATTCAATTATAATGGATTTACATCAAGTAAACGCCAACACTATTAAATACAGAAAATTAAGTTCACAATATTGAGCTATATATTTAAGATGAAAAGAAATATGTTACCTAATTATTCAAGAGAAAATATAGATTTTGTTAAGGAATCTCATGATTACGAAACTAGACATTGTGTTGATTTTCTGGGTGTTATACACATTTTATGTATAAATCTACAAAAAAAGTGGTTTGATTTTTCATTTTTGTAGATGATTGCTAAATGCAGTAATCATTTTTATTATTACTCTCGTTTATACTTTTTTCAATATAGATAGTAATCATCGTAGCTCTGTAATTCCTTTCATAAGAAGGTTTTTCATGTAAAAGGATATCCTTAATGAAAACCAGTGGGGTCTATAGCGTTTCTTTAGGAGAAAGCGAAAATTAGGGATAATTCGGGTAGTTTGCACAAGTTATTCCATAAATGTTATATAAAAAATCAGCTGATGTTGTTAATAGACGGATATTACAAATAGCAATTGGGAGTTCGAACCACTTGAGCCCCCCAAAACACAGCGTGATTACCCATTGATAAAAATAGTATATGTAGCACAAATTACAATGCAGGTACCAGTCTTCGCTTTGAAATTGCCGACTTCCTCTAGTCCGAATATAAAAGAACATTGATTGAAAGACGAATAGAAAACTTTGGCCTCTAATTGATGCAACTGACGAACTAACGAATTTGGGGAAAAGGAATTGAAGATCCCCGTCGTGATCTCGATTTGGTGAGCCAAATGGTCGGCGTCGAAGCCGCAGCTTGAGATTATCCGTTGAATAGTGGTCATGCAGACTGCAATTTCACGATATTGTAGCCAGAATGGAATCACGAACTGTTTCGTCAGCTGTTTGGTCGTTGGAACTGACGGTGGTGTGAAATTTGGCAATTTTCGGTTTCTATTGAACATATTTTAAAAGAATAATCGTTGAAACTACTTTAGCGTCAATTAATTTAACTGTTGGGTGAATAGAAACGTTAGTTTTGGAATTTTTCCATCTGAATTAATTTATGATTATTCATAAAACGAAGAATGGCTTACATTAGGAGTAATAGAGGATATCTAGGTCGAGTTTTTGTCCAAGATATCAAAGAAATTTATCTTCGGAACAATAATGATGTTTCTTCAACTCCATCTATCACAACATTCGTATAATGTTAAGAGGTTAACATCTACCTTCAATGTTCATTTTTAATCCTTTATTATTGTCTAGAAGGAACTTAGCTAATAGCTTGAATAGCTCCAAGCTGCTAACAACCTATAAAGATTTTAGCAATTTATTTCATACTCCTATCTAATATATAAAATATATTGCTCTTAAATTTGAAAATTCTACAGACTTTCTTAGAGCATTTCTACTGTTATAAGTTTGTCATCATCGACACATTGTTACATTTTTATTGTTTTAGAAATGAACAATTTATTTTCAAATTTGAATACAAATGAATGTGTAGCACAAAGAATTCACTCTTTAACTGGCAAAAGTTCTCAGCACTTCAATATTCTTCGGTTGGAGTATACCTTTCACACTTCAAAATTATTCGCATAGCCCTATTTTACAAATTTTGTAGTTGTTGAGTCTTTTTTCTGCTCAAACCGATTAAGAGTGGAACAATATTCAAAGTGCGGTATTATTTTTGTCTAAAAATATCAATAACTTTTCAAATGTCGTAAGATTTCTTCCAATTCGTTTAAAAAGTTTACGTATTTGGAGATTTCCGTCGTTTTGAAGTCATCTTCCAAACTTTCAATGTTCTGGTGTTCAATTTTAATATTTAGATCGTCGTTTGTATACACCTCCAGAGTTTCTTTGGTACCCAAAGCTATGAACTTAGACTTCTGTTTATTCAGAACTATTATCGCATATCCATTGTTTTCCTGCTTTCCGATCTTAATATTCACCATGGTCTTAATATTTTTACCACTGATGTAAAGCATTGCATCGTCTAGGAATAATCTAATATATGAATTTCAACATTGGCACTTCTTTTCTACTGTAAATTTCGATTTAAAACGTGTTAACCCACAATAAATGAAATATTCGTCCTACAATCTACAGAAGTCGCATCACTTAGTTCCCGGAGTCCTCCGGAAACGAAGACAAAATACTTCATGCTGTTTTCTGCATTTTGTCGGCTTGATTGCCAATTGCGCGCCGACGCTAACTCAGCAGGAAGTCCCTGTTCGGACTGTTGTCCTGCATTTTTACCGAAATTAATGACACACGCAGAGATAAAATTTACCAGTTTATTTATGGCTACTTTTGATAAATGTCTTGATTCGACCATGTGTCTTCGAATTACTCGAGATGAAAAAAGGAGGCTATGAAGAACACCTTCTGCTTTCAAAAAAGGATTCAATTCAACAAGGCTTGTAAGTACTTCGACAACATGTTTCAACTTCTCAACATATGGTGATGACCTCTATGGTTTGAAGGTTTATAGTTCCAGACTTATTAGGTATTATTTACCGTAGTTATCTTTCAGGTTGATTTGGTAAAACTTCAGGAGTGATTGTTTCAAATTTGGGGTTCATTAGATTGATGTTTACAGATTAACGTCTGTTTTTCAAAGTAAGACGTCATGTATGTGAGTATATTACCTATCAATCAACAAATTATTCAACCAGTAGACTGATAGAGATGCAGAAACGTCGATTTCCCGGCCGGGATTTATCACGAGAAATGGTGAAATTCTACAAGTTGGCCATTTTAAATATCTCGGAGAAGTTATGCAGTCTTTAGGTTTAAACCGAATCGCTAATGAACAGAGAATTGCCAAGCTCCAAAGGGCCTACAAGCTAACATGGGAGTACTATAACAAAAAGTTCATTTCGAGGGTGCCAAATTGAGACATTATAACACAACGATTCTTCCAGAAGCAATCTACGCATTGGAAACGATAGTTATCGACGGTCATTCAAGAATTAGAGAGATAGAAAAACAAGAACGAAAAATTCTTAGAAAGATTTACAGGCCAATCAATAGAAACGGCATTTGGATGAAAAGACCTCACAGTGAACTGTATGAAAAGACAACGATAACGGAAGAGCTCAGAAAACGACAAGCAAAGTTCTATGCATATGTCCACAGAATGAAACAGTTCAGAATATCGAAGAAACTACTCGATATAATTATGAAGAGTAAATGCGGAACAGAGTGGCTAAAAGAGGTCCAAAAAGATCTACAACAGATCAATATGAAAAATCTCGAAGATCGCAGTGAATGTCGCTATAAATTCGCACATGTGAAGTTTGAGCATAAATCAAATCGTCAACCTGGAGTAAAATGGACAGATGAACGGAAGAAAGAGCATTCAGAGAGGATGAAGCGTTTTTGGGAGACAAAAAAGATGAAGCAAAAGTCCTAATAATTGCGTATTCAAGTTCAATCGCTCTCCTCATGGGGAAGAATCGTAATAATAATCATAATATAAGGGATCTCTATCGTGAGAAATATGTTTGAAGAGAAAGTGTCTTTGGAGTTAATTTTATAAGTAATTGTTCAACTATATGTCTCAATTATTCTCTCAACTTTGTAGTTGTTCTCCTGGAGAAACTGATAAGAATTTAGCGATATAGATACAGGATTTTGAGGAATTGAGCTGAAGAGAACTCACCCTAATTTTCAAGCTATATCCAGCCGATTTTCCAATTAAATTCGAACCAAATGTTTTGTCAGTCAGAGAACTCAAATGTCAAACGTACAAACCAGTACGTTCTGATGCCATACATCTGCCATACAACAACAGCGATCATGCATAAAATGTCACTGGCAACCTTTTCGACGTTTAAACGTGATGCAAATTCACCCTGTCACCCTTTCCATATGACGGCTACAGTGGAGGCGTTAAAACTTTGCCCACAAACTTAATTACTGACATGTATATCATTGAATTTTAATCAAACTCGGGAGGTTTATATCTCTCCCTTTCGGTTCGTTTGTTGTTCCATCCAAATTAAACGTATTACGCTATGAATTTGGTGTGAAAAGAATAACGATTGCGGGTTTAAATGAAGTTTTGGGGGTACAAATTGAAATTTATTTGATAAAAGAGTAAAAATTATAATAATAATAAATTAAATTAAACTCTTGGCTTAATGTCGCACGATTATATTTAACAACATGAATTTATCAACATGTTTCGTGCTTGAGCTCATTTTCAAGACTTTTATTGACAAGTCTTGAAAATGAGCTCTGCTCGAAACATGTTGGCAAATTCATGTAGTTGAATATAATCGTGAGATATCAAGCCAAGAGTTTAATTTAATTTAATATTCAATTATGTTTCACCAAAAGTTAAGCCAGAATTCAATCTCAGTAATTATAATAATGATAAAGACTTTATACACTTTTCCACACTAATTGTATACATTAGCGACACTTAAAAACAGAGAAAAGTAGCATGGCTTTTCTTATACAACCCCTTGAAACAAAAATAAGAACAATAAAAAAAATTATGAAGAAACGAAAATGAAATAACAGAATGAACATATTATAATAAAAACTGAACAAAATGAAATGAATATCTTTCTCAAATCGAGATTATATATACCGAGAAAAACAACAAAAAATCCCAAAAAAGGCTGTTAAATGAAAGTATTCAGTCTATTGGCAGATATGATTTGATATTTAATATGTTTCATTTAATCAATCAATTAATGATTAGTATCAATAATATTTTAATAGAAGATTATTATCAATAAACAAAGCTACAGTTCGTAAATGTCTCTTTTAACATTGAAACTTGATTATTTAAAAAATGGGAGAACTTAGGTACTCAAGTCTAGTTGAAATTTTGCTTTGGACTGAAATTAAAATAAAATAATTCTTAATTGCTATATATTAGGTACTTAATTTTCAATTATTATAAAAAATAATATTGAAATAAGCCAAATGACTCTCATTTTGGTATGAGCGAAGTGTTATTAACTTGTAGATATATGAAAAAATCCTGAGGGTGCTGTCTACACAATTAATGTTGTCAACCACCCCTAATGAAATTTGGAATTTAATAAGTTATTCAATGAGATCTTTTTGACGCATTTAAAGCAAATTTGTTATATCTCTGTAGCAAAATTGATTTAAGTGCAGTCCAACTGCTTCAATGAGATGTCACTGTCAAATGACAGACTGGGAATGACATTTGACATTGACATTCAATTTGACATGACAATAACATTGAAATTTTTCGAACTAATAATAATAACTTTTAACTATATAATAAACAGAAACAGATGAACTTCATGTTACCATTTACAAAAACTTAATATGTAATTTAAAAGAATGAAAAATGTTTTTTCCTTTAACATATCTCAACTCTAGTGATGTAAAACTACCTTATCATAAAAACCTGAATAATTATATCGATACTGATAGCGATCGTTCAATTTGAAGCTAGTGAAAATAAAGAGGTGCTGTCAAAACTGTTATCTCTGTAGATTTGATAACTTATATAAAGCCCAGAAAGATTATCGATTACTTAGGCAAATATCTCAGCAAGTATAATCAACAGGCTTTCATCGGAGAGTAATGAATTATTTAAATCATCTTGTTTGACTTATAATTTGAGTAACCGGAATCAGATATTTCAGCAATTATAAATATGATTCAGTATATTCATCATACTCGAAACGTAACATTTTCTCAGCCCCTTATCTTTACATCTATGATCGTATTTTTGTGCCGGTGTCAGATCTCAGAGAGTTTACGACCCATGTAAATTACATGTATATATAGCAAGAGAATCGAGGAGGCGAACATCATTAATAAAAATGTGAGAACATTTTGTAAATGAATGAGCATATAAGTTGGACGCGTAGTGGTCGGGTCATCAATCAGTCGATAGACAGCTCCCCGCGTGGCGGAACGCAGCCACTCGATAAGAGTGCATGCTAACGTACCGACCGACGCAGATTTAAAGGTGGGTACGCACGGTCACGCTGACTGTAAGGTAGAAAGATCGATGTCGACCTAAATAATATTATATTTTTAAATCAGTGATTGAGAGTGCTTTTGAGAAGGTGCTAGATAGTGTGATTCATCACTAAACTTTTAGACCTCAGATATTTGAAAGTTTATATTGAAAATCAGAAAAATAGGAACAGAAACTTGAGAAAACTGAGTTCAATAGAATGAGTAGGAATATCCAATAGAGATGTTGATTTCATCAAAGTTTGTATTAATGTGATTTCGAAAAGCACAATTTAAAAATTTGAATTTTCATGTTGAATTTGATGAAATTGACATTAAAATCTGTGTTTATCGCAATTTTCACGTAACTGACAACGCCAATCAGAGCATATGACGTCATCAACCTGCAAATTAGCGGCAAATGGTGTTGGTTTACCTCTTCATTTCTTGGTTTGTGTTTGTACCGACTAAATAACTGTGAATTATTCAATATTAATACCACTATTGATTGGATTCATCAATGCATATAATTCCACCTTGCCAAAGACTCTTTGATGGTAGCAATCTTTTTTGCTAATTACTAATGACAATAGAGTTTTACGTTTAATCTGTATAACTATCAACTATACGTCTTATGTATATATATATATATATATAACATATATCTTATATATATATATTATATATATATATTTAATATATATATATATATATATATATATATATATACTTGGATACCAGATAATTTTGAAAGTTAATAAAATTCAAGAAACAAATGTGCTTTCGGACTAACTTCATAGTAATTGTAAGAAAAATCTTCAATAGTGCCTTGTTATATATACTGTTAATATTGTACTACTGTAACCGTGAAGAAGAAAATAAACATTTTAGGAAGCTTGGAAAGTACTGAAAAGGTAACTTATTTTCCTGTCCTGGACTGCAATCCCAATTAAACACTGAAAATAAATATCTACAGTCGTGAAATATTCAATTTATTTCAAATCACCGTTCCCAAAGTTAGGATATATGGAGAAAATAATGATAAATTTGTAATTATTTGTTTGGTTTGTTGTTTCAGAACTTCAAGAATGGCTATGATGCTATTGGATATGTCCGATTAAGAAAATACCTCGGTTTGTGTACCATTAAGTATTAAGTAGTACCATTAAGTTCGATATAAGTCCTACGCAGTCACTGTTATTGTTGACGGAAAAATAGTGCTATTGTCAGCTCACATTGTTATAATTGTACAATATAGAAGTGATCCTCACAAAAATAGGCGGTAGTTTTTGTTGCCCATACTGTTATATCTCTTCTAGCAAGTCTTAAACACATTCTTTTGATTTCCTAATCTTTTGGAACATGAATAACCAATTTTTTCGGTGTAGTAATCGTTTTAATCTCACAAATGGCTACAGCACAGCTTTTATGAAACATGGCGTTAATTTCGATTGTGTGTACCCATTTTCGTATGGAGAAAACTCTAAACTTACTACACACCTCATGAATTGCGGACGATGTTTAGGGGTTCATGACGTCACTCGACAGCTTTGACATCTGTGAAGAGTTTTGGCGGGATAATTAAAATTTCTTTGTTTTATCAATTTTTTTATCTAGTTCAGATAAATTTCTAATTAAATATAGTTTTTTATGATAAACAAGAGTCAGTCTTCAGAATACATGAAGATTCGAATAATTGTCAACATACCCATTGAGTGGAGGTAGTTCAGAATTTTGTCTTGAAAAAACTGAGGAGGTGTTGCCTAATTGTATCTTACATAGATTTTTCACCATATCGAAGGTTTCATTTTTACTTATCAGTGTTAGCACAAAAATTACTAGAAATTTCGTGAATAGGACAAAAATTCCATCAATTCCAATCAGATTGCTCATAAAAAACTGTTGGAAATGCTGAAAATCGACTTAAGTGCAATATATCCACATTTTGATATTTTTTTATAGTGAAAACTATTCAGCCGCATTCAGTACTTTTTGGTAGGGGAAAATCTGAAGAATTCGCGTCACCAACATGCTCATTACGGGCGAATTAACAGCGGTCATGTGCAGTGCGTATAACAAATTTTCGGATGACTAAAATCTCATATTGTACTTTTGTATCTTTATCAGAACATAAAGAAATATTTCAGAGTACAAAAAGTCTAAGTATTGTTGAAATTGATGATGACAACGATGAACGAAATAAAGAAACCGGAAACTGTTTAAATAACAATATTTCTTTACACAATATAATAAACAGTAATTTTCATTTGTCTATCACAACTTGAAGTGGAATATTGAACTTCAACTTTCATATGTATCTTCAACTCTCAACAATAAAAAGCAAATATAGTACAAAATGAGTACCGATCGTTGAGTATCAACAGACAGCATTAAACTTAGCACTTAAACTAAGATTTCATATTTAATTAATATTGAAAATTACGACAGCAAACCTTCGAGTCTATGGAACGCCTTAAATTCATATTAGCTCCAACATTCAACATGTGTGTATGTTTATAGTGCAAATCATAGCTAGATTATGAACCATAATTACCTGAGATGCCTACATCGAAGTTAGTTTATTTGCAAAGGATATATTTGGTAGTTCTACCTAACTGAGTAGCTACTAACTTATCTATTTGCTGTGGTGTTGTTTCGTAATATCAACTTTGAAAGATCAACAATCAGTGCATAATATTGATGAGCTGTTATGACCACAGATGTGATGAGAATGAAGTAAATTGGATCAAAGTAGTCTTGCTTATATCGTAAGTAAATATCTGAGGGATTCAACTTGATCAAATTGTCCAGATATATGTATGTTGTTTCAGATATTGTATAGTACAGAACATCAATAAAACCCGAAGCTCTATTTTATTTATCTATTTTCATATTTTTGTTGACGTAAAAAATGAACTATTACTCTGAATGTTCATTTAGAACTTTTGAAAGTAGAAATGAAATGTGTTAAATATTTATTCATTTAAGATAACGATTAAGTTAGACGAAGGAAATCTAAAGAAACAAAGAATACGACTGAAATTTAAAAAAATGTGTGAAAGAAATGAAGTATTATATGTTTCAAGAAGCGTTTGTATGTATTAAATACTTCGTGTGTTCGGTTTTTTGTACACTAAAAGATCCTTGTTCGCATTTTAACTATTCGTGGATTAAAAAAATGCGATCCAATTTCTGTATTCGCGCCAATACATTTCTTCATTCGCAGATCTAATCGCAGTTTTTTGTGGCTGCTATAACTTATTAAATATAGTCGTTATGTTCGATGAGAAATTCAGTTTCAATGATCATGTCGTTTTCTTATCGTCTAAAATCTCCAAGAAAGTAAACTTTCTTTTCCAAAATAATCGGAAAAAATCTGACGACATATATGAAATTATTGCTCTTTGAATCAATAATAATGCCACACTTTGAATATTGTTCCATTCTGTTATTGGGATTGAATCAAGAAAAAACACAACAGCAGCAAAAGTTACAGAATAGAGCTATGCGAACAATTTTGGAATCTAATGGATATACTCCAATCCAAAGCATGCTGAATTGTTTAGAACTAAGGTCAGTTAAACGAAGAATAGTTTTTGGTACATATATATTTATGTTTAAAGTTAAAAACAAATAGTTCCCATATAGAGTATTAAAAAATATAACATGTGTCAGTGATGTGCACAGTTATAATACAAGAAATGCTTACAATTTCTACATGCAAGTTTGTAAGCATTCTCAACATAGGAAAAGTATTTTTTATGAAGAATTCAACGCATTTAATAAATTTCCTATCTCCATAAAAACAATTAGTGACCTTAAGGTATTCAAGCGTAAATTATCTAAGTTCGTTTTAAACTTATAATTGTAAATAATACTTTTTGAACCGGACTGAGTATATGATTTTGTAATAGCTATTGCTAAATGAATATTATTATTATTATTTATTATTCGACTCCAAAAACTGGGATATCCTACGCCACTGTCTCAGATATCACGAATTCCGTAATTATGAGATTGTGAGGTAAATATCTTCGGGTGAATTTGTCAGGGCAATATACACGATTTATGTTATCTTATGAAACCTTCATCAGGTTTGTTGTTGTTGGAAATGAAATTTGCACGAAATACTTTGTTGCCTGTGGGAAAATCAAGAAAACGTAAACTCTGCTCTAATAACTGTTTGTATTTGTTTTCGATCAATTTTGTACTTTGATATGTCGCAGAAATCGCTTCGATGGAATCGGAACTGCTATATTTTTTCAAAGGAAACCCGAAATGTAATTAATGGCAAACGTAATGGGAAAATTAATTGAAATTTGATTAATTTCTGATTGCAGACTAGATTAAATATACACGAAATATGAAATTTGATGGAATGCTAGCAACTGTTGGCAACAAGGTCAATATCAAGTTTCAATTAATTCAAATTCGATTTGTTTTTTGTTTGCTAGGGCTGAATAACCTAAAATTCGAAATATTAAATCGTAATTAAACGCACAAATACATTCGAAACCTAAGAAGTACATCTCAATTTGAATGGTTTAGACTCATTTCGAGTTTTCAATACAAATTGCAATTTTTAACTACAAAAATTCATTCGTATGTTTCTCTCAGTACATTTAACCTTCTTCATGTATAAAAACTTGAGTTCACTAACATGATATCTGCTAGTACGAAACTTAATTTTGGGGTACCGCAAGGAACTGTCTTAGGTTCGTTGTAGTTCTCATTGTATATAAACGATATTGTTTCTTATTTAAAAAATATTTTATACGTTTATTTCCTTCATTGCTGAGCTTTATGTAACTGGCAAAGATATTAAAAATATATATAGTGATTCAATAGAGACCTTTCTTCAATTAATGTGACAATAGCTTATCGGTAAATTGACAAAAATCGAACTTCATAGTTTTGGGTGCGAGTTAGAACCTAAAGATCAATACAAATGAGGATACAAGATGAAAATCATTATTATTTGTGTAGAATTTGTTAGTTCATCTACTATAAAACCCCCTAAAAATAATTTTTTTCTCTGTAATTGATAATCCTACACTTCGACCGAAAGAATATTTATATCTGTTGGGAAAATATGGATCGTGTTTTATTGAAACCGGTTAAAGAAGTTTGATGAAATATCGATAAGTGATCCGAAGTGGGCCGATAGTTGATAAAAATTTAAAAAAATAATTTCAATACAACTAAGTAGTTTGCAATTTTCATTATAATTCGGTCAAACATGCTTGAATTATAGTGAAACTTTCTAATTGTGTCAACAACACATTCTCCTCTTCTATTGCCCACTTTGAAATTTAGTGTTCCAAGGCAAAATTGTCGTAATACAGAATTTTTTCACCTAGAGACTCCGAGGACCAACTCCCTAATGCAATCCCCCATTTGGTTTATGGAGTCTACATTCAATAGAGCTGCCAAAAATTGTGATATTCGCTTGTCTCCATAGAAGTTATTATTAGCAGTTATGTGAATACATTGAATTGACTAAAATAAATTGGTTTAGATTGAGTTCTTTGTAATATTTCATTAAATGAGATTATTTTGTTATTAGTTACTATTTTAGTTTCTTTAGATTGGATTGTGTTCTTTGTTATATGTTTTTCATGTTAATTATTTAGTTAGTATTGAGCATTATGTTATTATTTTCTGTAATTGGGTTTATACCTGTTGAGAATAATGAACTTATTATTTATCATCTACATCTGATGAAGCCACTGTGTTGGAGAAACGATATTGTCATGGTTGACTGAATTATAGTGAAAATTACGAAATTACTTAGTTTTACTCAAATTATGCGATATTTATGTCCAGATCGTGGTATACCTCACGAGTTGGATACTAGCAAATTTGATATTCCATCACATGAAACACGTGGAACATATTTGAGAATTCAGTTTTTGTACAAGTTGATTGAGTTCTAGGTGTTTTTGTTGATTGGTCTTTAATTCTTTCTCTAATAAATTTCAGTGTTAGTGATAGCCCATTAAAATAACGAAATTTTTGATCCACTTCTGTCTGGTACTGACCTTCTCGTATTTTTTTCAGATATGGGTTTAGATATAAGTTCTTAGAAAAGTTTTCGAGTTTTGTGGGTAAGCTTTCATTTTAGTTCCAGAATTCCAGCGTTCATATATTTTGTTTGTAAGTTTTTGTATTTATTTTTGTTTTCGTTCCTTGCTCAATTTTAAATAGTTTAGAATTCGTTCGTATTTTTCTCACTCAGGAATTCACTAGATCTGAGTGATGTAGATTTTTCTAAATGAATGAATGAATATAAATTCGTTGCGATTTCGAGAAACATCTCCAAACAACGTTTCAAACACGATCGATCCTGCCTAAAGCAGACCCAAAATATAATTAGAACCGATTTACAGGCAATTAGTTAACAATGGGTTTCACTACAACATCCATCTCTTTGTGGTAATTTTGAAGGAATTTCAATCGATTATACATTATAACTTTCGAAGGTTCTTCAAAGCATTACTTGCTTTGAGTTATTTATTGATAAATGTTAATGAGATATCGATTTTTTTTATTAAATTTATACTATGGCTTTCTTGAAATTATATCACGATAACATTAAATTCACCAGAACTGGTTCGATAATTTGAAGGAAGGGAAAAGTTATTTGCATTTTGTTATATCGTTCTCATCATTCATTTCAAGAGAGGTGTTGAACATGGCAGAGTTAGATTCTCACAAAAGAAAATCGAGCGAGTTATTTTTTCTTGAATTCAAGTTCAAATTTCTAATTTGAAGTAGTTGAAATTTTAGTAAAGAACTCATTAGAAGATATCAGAAAATATATGGTGGTAAAAACTTGTATTTGAAAATATTGAGTCAACTTAAATTAAAATATCATTTTTCTACACGTAATTACCGTATAACTGAATATAAAATTCCTTACTACAGGAAAGGTGGGGTGTATCTACCCACAAAGTTCGATTTTGTTATTCATTTAAATTTTGGAAAATTAACATACACAAAAATACGTTACTTTGAAAACAACATAAACCCTACAAAAAATATACACTTAACCAATAGACTATATTTATATTTATCTTTTCATAAAAATAATTATTTCACTCATTTCTCACTTACTTTATTTTGCTTTTTCATATTACCATACTTAGTTATGTAATATATATTCAAACTAACTGAAATATTCTGTTCATTGTGTTCTTATGTGTGTGCATTATTTTGAGAAACGAAATGCTGGAATAAACTCAAATAAGGGCTGAAATTAAAGAAAATTAGATAAAAATTCTTCCTGTGAAGAATTTATATTACTAATTATATTATACAGTCCTCAGGATTGAACCGAATCTCTAACGGACAAAAAAATACCAAAATTCAGGTCTCAAAAGAGTACTATAATGAAAAGAGCATTTGGACAGGCGCAAAAATGTAACATTATAATACAAAAATTTTTTCAGACGCAATCTACGCATCTGAAACAATGTTTATTGACAAGTATTCAAAAATTGGAGAAATAGAAAAATAAGAAAGTAAAATTCTCCGACAGACCTACCAATCGAATAGAAATTAATCTACCAATAAGAATAGAATAAGAATAAGAAGAAGACCTACTAATCAATAGAAACGGCATTAGGATGAAAAGGCGTCCGAACCAACTTTGTCAAAAGACAAATAATGCTTCCAAAAATTTCGAAGCGCACTTAATAATAATTCTCGTGAGTGATAGGTTCGTTATAGTTGACAACATTTATGTAGACAGCTCCTGAGTGTTTAAGTTGATATATTTCGATTAAAAGTCTCGCTATTTATATATATATATATATATATATATATATAGTAAATTATATATATAGTTAGTTATATATATTTACTATATATATATATATATATATATATATATATATATATATATATATATATATAGTAAATAGTATCATTATTATAATTATTATGATTATGAATCATCATTATTATGAATCATCAGTCCATATTTAATCAATCAATCAAGAATCGATGACTTTCAAAACGAACATAGGTCCTACACCAAATTGAGAACAATTTTATCTAGTGAAATATTCACATAGGCTCCCTCTATCGGAGAAAGGACGTATAAACTCTCCCTGGTATTCAAAATTCCTACTCATGACAACAAGAGTGAGAGTGGAAGGCTTTGTATATATTTCATTAGAACACTACAGAAAATTGTCCGCAACGTGTACGAATGATCCCATGCCTAATCGCTCCAGATCACGCCCAGCCGGGCAAAAGTGTAGCTGGTTTCAAGATTCACAAGTCATTAAATACTAGTAAAAACTGAGACTCTAATCGAAATATCGAAATATTTCAAATAAAACTCTCAGGGAGCTGTCTACACAAATGTTGTCAACGAGAACGAACCCATCACTTTCAAGAGTGAATATTAAGAGCGTTTCGAAAAGTTCATCGATCTTGTTGAATGATGCAGCCGTCCGATAGAGGGAGCCTATGTGAATATTCCACTAGGTAAAATTGTCTTCAATTTGGTGTAGGACCTATGTTCGTTTTGAAAGTCATCGATTCTTGATTGATTGATTAAATATGGACTGATGATTCATAATAATGATGAAACAATTGTATCCTATTATCATTCAGCAAGATCGATGAACTTTTCGAAACGCTTTTAATAGTGATGGGTTCGTTCTCGTTGACAACATTTGTGTAGACAGTTTCATTTGAAATATTTCGATTAAGAGTCTCAGTATTTATATATATATATATATATATATATATATATATATATATATATATATATATATATATATATATATATATATATATATATATATATATATATAGCAGAAAATAGCATTTTCAAGGAGTTTGAGATTATTCGGCTTCGCTCTTAGTTCGAACATAATGCCTTTGGCCATTCTATCAAAGTTAGCGAGGAACTTCCGTTATCGACCATTAGTTAAGACTTAATCGACAATCAAAATCCAGATTTCCACTAATTCCAACATACAACCAACTTCGACCCGAAAAACACTCTAATCCCCCATTAACTTGGCCCATTAGAGGTCGGAGGATGTCGTGTAATCCGACTTGACTTTTTTGGAAAGATTTATTCGGCAGTCGTCCCACCAATAACATATGTGAGACGCTGATTAATAACGACACTTTAATCCGCAGAAATTTGAAATGAGGACGAAAACGTGCCAGCCGAATGTTTTTACGTCGTTTTCTTACGAACCCAAACTAACTGAAGCCTATTTGAATTTATGCTTCCGATTTTAAGGGCGCGTAGGTGTTAAGGTATTATTGTAAGTGATCGGATATCCGCTGAAGACGACACAGGTAAACAAGGATGAGTAAAGAAAGTTGCCATATAAGTCAAGTTTTATTAACATTCGAAGGAAAACATTTGGCTGAAAAACCGTCGTTTTATACAATTATACTAGTTCTGCACTCGATCCTACAGCTTTATCTGTATTTATATTCCATTGCTGGATCAACTGTTTTTGGATTTTCGAGAATTCAAAGCGATCTCATTTTATATTTTTATGATGTGTAGAGAACTCTATAACTAGTTTTTTCAGTAAAAATGTACCACTTTTTGGGGTGCGCAGCACCATTTAACAATTTTGAATGTCGATGAGCAAATAAATAATAGGCTTAATAGACTTAATAATTATACTTGATTCGCATCCTAAATGGCATTCCGACGTCATAAGCTTAATTTCTAAACTTACAGGATTAATATCCAAATTTAAAGAACTATCATTTATTCCAGGGGTAAAACATCCAACAACAATTTACAAAGCTCTGGCGGAGTCTCTGATACGATATGGGATTATTGCGTGGGGTGGTGCCTATGATACAGTAATAAAAAAGCTCGAAATTCAACAGAAATGGCTGCTGAAAATCCTTCATAAAAAGATGTCGGATATCCTACTGACTTGCTGTATAAAGAAGCTGACATACTGGATATACGCCAGCTGTTTGTTCAAATGCTGCTAAACTTCACGAAAACAAAGATAGACAGTTGTTACTTTATTGAAAGCGTGAATACCAGATATAGCAGGAACTCTTTATCAATTCCGCAATGAAGTACTTCCATATGTCTTCGTAGCTATGCCTATTTGGTACCAATGAATTGCCATTTGAATTAAAAAGTATGGTTAACATTAAAAAATTCAAATCTGCCATAAAGAACTGGATGAAAACAAAGGACAGATATATTATCCATCAATTGGTGAATATTCAAAAGCTTAAATGGGTGTAAAACAATATATGATACTGTTGCACATTTTTATAATATTGATATTGGCTTTTCCCGAATATTATTATCAAATTTTCATATTGAAAAGTTTTTCCCAAATTATTAAAATAAATACCCTGATATGTATGCATGTAGGTATTAAATATTGCTGAATATAAATGGACATTCTTCGTACTCACCACAGGCTACGGCTTTGTGAGGAAATGTAGTATTTTTGTTTAGGCCACAAAATTGACAAGATAGATTTAAAATTAGAATACTATTGTTTCACCTATATAATTGTATTACGAGAACCTTAAATGAAGAGTATTATTATAAAAAAAATAGCACCTATAACAAATTTTTACTCCTGTGATTTCTCATTTTCCGAATTTTCCAAGAAATTTGACAAACAAGGTTTCTCAGTACAAAAAATGAATAGACTTTCAGGAAATTCAAATTTGTTACCTAAAAGAAGATATTATTGGAATATTTACAGCCGTTATTTGATATAAATCAATTTCAAATTAAAATTGAAACGAAAACATCGTTTTCTAGATTCTGAATCTTATATTAAATGAATGTGATGAACAGTTTCCATTACAATGGCTTCATTGGAATTCAGCACAATTTTTTTTCAATAATTGGTTATTGATTCTTCAATTCTAATATTTTCATTTTGTATACGAGGTATGTTCAAAAGAAAAGGTGAATTCTGAATTTTTGCACGGATTCTGCATCACGATAATGCACCAGCCCACACATCAATTTTTTGGCCAAAAACAACACCATGATCATGCCTCAACCACTTCTTCTTCTTCTTCTTCTAGTGCATATTCACTAATGAATGTTTGCGACCACATGCTTCATTTCTGTCCTGTCTCTGGCTGTATGTATTAGGCTTTCCACTGTTCGCAAGCCCGTCCATTGCCTTATGTTACTTAGCCATGACATCCTCCACCTTCCCACTCCTCTCCTTCCTTCAATCTTTCCCTTGATAATCAGTTGTAGGAGCTGGTATTTCCTCAACCACCGTATTCACCGTATTTGGCTGCCTGCGACTTTTTTCTATTCCCAAAACTGAAGAGACCAAGTAAAGAAAAGCATTTTGCCACAATTCATGAGATAAAGTCGGAATCGATAAAACAGCTGATAGACATATCGAAAAGCGAATTTCAGAGTTCTTCGAGAATTGGAAGAAGAACTGCCATATGTATATTTTATCTGAGGGCGATTATTTTGAAGGGGACAAACTGAATATTGATAAATAAATAAATACTTTTCGAAGAAACTGAAAATTCACCTTTGTTTTTCTGAACAAACATCAAAATTCGGTTTCAAAATTCGTTTAATTAAAGGGTGTAAATCTTAAAGGTGTGTTTTTGGTAACATTTCAATTTTAATACGAGATATTAGATTTCTTTTTTTATTTTCTTAAGAGATTCTTGAGTGGAATTATTGATTACATTTTTTCCTCGACGTCCAGATAATCCCGCCCTTGACAAGCATAATATTAGTTACAGTACATTACCAGCAGATAACAGCAGGGCAACCCTATAAAAAATCCAATTCTATACGGCATTCACCATAAAATTTTCACAACAAGCGGGATCAATTTGTGCGCCTGAGGGATAACTCACTAATAGTACAACTAACTGGAGAGCTCAAAGAATTTCCTGAAGTCTGGGGGAACTCAAGTATCATCCGCCATGTTTGTCTGGCAAAGGATTTCAAGGACTTTCGATAGCTTCCTTGCAATAAAGAAGGAACTTTCTTTACAGAAAGTTCAATTATGGATGTGATAATGGCACATTTCATGGAAAACTGGGGTTGGAAAATTTGAATATGTAAAACGTGAGGTGGAAATTCTCGCAGGGGTGCCCAATTAGGGTCAAATATTCATATCTTAAGGATTTCTTTTTTCTTTCAGGAAGGTGATAAGTGTCTTCGTTACAAATCGGATTATTTAATGACGTGAACAATATAAATTATTAATACTTCGTATAATTTCATTGATTAACGATTTTGAAGAGAAATGTCCCGAAAAAATTCTCTGTTGTTGGGGTGAAATTTATCAAGAGATTTTTCGATAATTGAATTGCACTTTACTGTTAAATGTTTGGAAAACGTCATATTTCGGCCCATTTCCAAAAGGTGGACAGGTCAAAAGAAAGGAGATCAAAATAAGGCGAAATATGCACATCGATGTAAAGCGATACAATGTCTTTATATCAATGTATATCTTCATCAGTTTGCTAAAGGATTGATTACAAATATTTGTAGTTTTTATATATCTATAGAGAGAAAGAGTGCTAAAGATTTCATTGTTACAATATCAATATCGTTTAGTACTCATTTTTCTTGTCGTTTAATTATATTAATGCAAAGTTAAGTTTAGATTTCACGTGTGTAAGTAATAACGTGATCTAATAGGGGGATCGTGTCTTTTTCAGAAATTACATCCATCAGATACCCTTTTTCCCCGTTTCAATGTCAACGAAGAATTCAAAAAGGCAACAAGCTAAATCAAATTACCGAAATGTGTAAGATTCTTGTTCGCATCCCCTGTTGTTGAAATCCAACGAAATGTCTGAAACCGTCGACTAGAGAC
This sequence comes from Henosepilachna vigintioctopunctata, assembly GCA_030704895.1. Classification (NCBI taxonomy): domain Eukaryota; kingdom Metazoa; phylum Arthropoda; class Insecta; order Coleoptera; family Coccinellidae; genus Henosepilachna; species Henosepilachna vigintioctopunctata. The sequence goes on from JARQZJ010000032.1 coordinate 4,930,576, forward strand.
GTCGGGACTGAAACATTTGGTACTTAGGAGGACGAACCCTGACATATTGTTTCCTTTATCAAATGCGGCTGTCTCTCCAAAAGTTCCCTCATTTACGTGACTACACGTTGTTTGTAATATCTTTGTGAATTTATTTCACGAATTTCACGAAAGATATACTGGTTATTTATGATTTGTCTTTGGTACAGATGAAAGGGGAGGTTTGGTTTACGAGAGCTGAAAGAGTGGGACGTTTTAATGAGATTTTTTTACAATCGGCTTGATGTCAAGGAATTTTATGTTTCAATATTTATATTTTATGGCATTTCTGTTGAACCTCATTAATTATTTCTAACTTTCTTTCAAATTCGTCTGCTATATTAGAACCTTTTGTTATTTTCGGATATAGTTGTCCATTTTTAAGTTTTGTTGATCGCAGTGTTTCCAAGTCTCGAGTATATTTATCCCTAAATTATAGAACAATTGGACCTCAAATCACCATGTTTTTTTTTAAATCCCTTGAAACATTATTCGTTAAAATATAATGAATTGATAGGAATAATTCTGTTCTTGTAATGTGTTTTTCATTACCTACGCCGAATACAACTCATTCTTTCTTCTTATAAATGTTTGAAATTATTTATATTGAAATTGATTGAACTTAAGATTGAGTAGATGATTTTGTTGTTTCCAAATTCCAACGTTTTCTTGCAATTTCACCATACTTCGTAGAATTTTGTGAGTTTCATTTTTTATGGTAGATATTTCGATGAAATATTTTTTAAATCAACTTCATTCTCTTAGTAACGAAAAACTCCACCAGATATCGCTTACCTACTAGATCAACAAAAATATATGGTTTAATTGAGAACCTGTGCTTCACATGTATTTTTCTTACTGAAATACCATTAACGAAACTGTTTCGCAAAAATTCGAAAAGACACAAAAGAAAATCTTAAAAAATATTAAAACTCTAAAAATTTAATTTTCCTCTTTTCTTCCCCAAACTTGGGAGCAAAGTTGGAAAGTCTGGACGACCCAAATATTGCATTCATTGAAAAGAAGAACAATAATAATTACGTATAGAATACGTGAATATTTTCACTAGCTTCTACTTCACAACGCACTGAAAAAACTTGGAGTTTTCTAGATATTTGAGATTTTGAGTCAGTATTAGGAACATATTAAATCACTTGTAAATATTTGAATGAAGTGGTTTGAGTACTAAATGAATATCTGAATGGGTACAGAATGCTTTTCTAGGTAAGTTAATTGAAAATACTATTCCTAATATTCAATTATTCATCGAAACAAACTACAGAATATTACCACAAAATAACGTCTTATAGTTTTAATAAATTAACAATGTCTTATATTACCTACTGATATAAAACGTTGTTTAAACGAACAGACAAAACCTAGAACTGTTGAGATAAAAACTATTTAATTTGTTCAATTGTATTCATTCGAAATCCACGAATACGTTCCTGCCTACTCAGCAATTTGACCTCCTGCTTCTTCAGGGGCCATCTATTACAATTACACTTAATTGCGACAGGCTAAGATTATCAGTTATAGACAGTGTTTAATAGGTCGTTATGCCACCTCGACGGTACTCCGATACATTTGAAATGAAGACAGTGAGCTGTGAAAGTATAATTCAATTGTTATCGCTGTCACCATCTTGTTTACACGCCCTGCGCGCATCTAACGACGTTCTTCGAGATGTTCGAGTTGCAAGGAGCAGAGTTCTGTGGTCTTATCACGATACGTACCGGTATGCAATGTGTCGCCACGGTGTACTAACTTGAGTTCTACTAGATCGGCTCGCTTTGATTCCATGAAGCATCCTCTTCCTGCATTAACTGTAACCTGTTCATACTTATACCAATTCTTTCAAACATAATATTAGTTAATTATTGATTTTATAGTATTAAATGAAGCTTTGAATTTTAAATATTATCTCTTACACTCTTCTTACCACTGAAAACTTTATATGGTACAACTATTTCCGCCTACTAAGGCATCATATACGTAATTGTTATACTTTATTTTCCTGTAATAGACGTTGTTAATAATAAAAAATGAATCTTCAGTAATTTTTAAAATGTATGCATTTATAATGAATCACCGGAAAGTCGACAAATCATTCATTGATTTCATTTACTCTTATTATAAGTTCTGTTTTTACTTTTTATGATAACCAAAAATCAAAATTATATCAAAAATCTTATTTTGATGCAAGTCATGTAATTCAAAGGGTTTTCATAGATGAGTTCTCATAAATACCAATGGGGCCAAATAACTACGTTCTTCTTTATATTTTTTTATTGTTCTACTGTATTTCTTCGATTATGTTTATAATTCTCCTTTTTTTTTACAGTCCGATCTTGATGCATACTCTGGCTACTGCAACCTCAATAAGTTGCAGCTAAACTTGAACAAATGCCATCATATTCTTTTCTCAAGAAGTAAAAATGTGTGACTGAAGTCAGTTCAGTGATTGATTTGGGTGTTGAGCTTGATAAGAAACTAACCTTTGAATTGAATATTGAAGAATCATCAAATAGGTTTGCAGAAATCTGGGTTTCATATAACGAATGACTAGGCCTTTTGGTCGAATTGAGTCTGTTATTGCCTTGTATAATTCTGGAATCTGAATTATGATAAATACACTAATAGATCAGAAAATGCTTAACGGAAGTTCATTAATGCTTTTAATTTCCGTTTAAACAGGTACCGTCATGGATTCTCATATGAGAGTAACGTGAAATTGTATAGGTTGGAATGTTTGAGTTTGAGAACAAAGTGAATACTCTGATATATGTTTCTCCTACAAATTACTTAATGCCTTAATAGATTCTGTTGCATGTATGATTCTTATAAACTTTAATTGTACTTCACATGTATTAAGAAATCGTACAATACTGGTTCTTGGCAGAGAAAAACAAATTATATGTTGAATTCACCCATCCATAGATCTTTCAATAGGCTAAACTTGATAAGTATAGAGACCAACTTGGATATTTTCTCTCAGAATTTCATAACTTTTGAGACATTTGAAAAATAGATTATTTAAAGGTCGATAATAGAATAAATTCAATGGACGATGAATCTACTCTGTGATAGTTCATATTTAAATGAGAGATAATAATAAAAACTTGTCTAAAAATCACTGACTGAACAATTATTTATTCGACTCGTTTCGCCTTTTACAGCATTATCAAGAATGAATACATATTACAAAGACAACCTATAAATATTTTGCAAACCTGTTCGGACCACCTAGAATAGAGGTGGGGGTTTCCAAATTAACAGAGATTTAACAGCGGGGAATGGTTTAGGTCTAACTGGTCATTAAGAAGATCGTACTTATCGGATTTTTGAAGTTTATTTATTTCCATGGCTTCCAGGTAGTTCATTTTAATCCCTTTTTCACAGTAATGAAGTATCTTAGGTTTGAAACAACTTGAGATCTTATGTCCTGTCGACTCTAGGGAACTCTAGGACTTTTCGGGAACATCTATAGTTGCTAGATAGTTCCTAGTTGCAAATATATGCTTATTTTTGTTCTATTTTTTTTTTTTCGTCCTCAATTTCCTAATTCAAACCGTCCTTTCTTTCTCTTCCACCAGGTATCTATAGCACGTCTAGATGTAAAAATTGATAAATATGTTAGTGGAAATAACAAATATTCAATCTAGCTCTTGAAAATGGTGTAACAACCCAAAACAAATGTCAAGAATCAATTGAATAGAATTTCTGTGAAGCCAAACCAAGTGTTATATATTCAATATAGAATATTTGTCATTTTTTTATTCGAAAAAAAATTAGAACCCGTTAGTGATCTACAATGTAAATATAAGAGAATTGTCTTTTATTATAACGGTGAAAGGAATTGATAATTCTCTAGAATACTTATAAAATCGTGAACATAATCCATGTGTACTTTTTCTTTAACGAGATTACTGACAAAGACCCATAATCTTGGTAAGAACCGTAGCGTCATCGTTGAACCGCAGTCAACCCCGCAAAGAATTATAGGAAGAACCCGCTCGGGCAATAAATAAAACGTGATCTCGAAAACAACGATAATTACCGTAAGCAGATAGTTTATATCCAGGGTTTATCAAACAGAAGTAAATCATCGGTTTAGGCAAAGTCGTGATAACCATAGAGGCAGGTTCAACTTAATTACGATCACGTGCAGTTTAGCAAGCAGAGACCGCGCTAACAGTCAGGCGGGGGAGCCTTTCGGAAGGCCATATATGTCTCCGATTTATGGAAGTCACGTTATCATTGTTGGCGGCATTTTTGCGCTGTTATCCGAAGAACTTAACACATGCATTAGCGGAACGTGTGGTCTTCCACTAATTCAATAAATACGCTACGCATTAATTGACAGCAAAAATAAACCAGGGGTGGATGAAATTCTTGTTTCTCTTGCATAGCAAGTGTTGAACAACAATGAATTCGTTAGAGCAAGAGTTTTAGTTAGGCAAGAGTAGAGTAAGAGTTTAATTTCATGAAGCCTTCCAGTCAAATGATGTTTTATGCCCATTTCTCAATTATTTTTTTCTTCTTCATCATATTTTCAACATATTCTAGTTACTTGTTCCAATGGTACATTATTAACATTGATCTGTATATCACAGATCTTATCAGCTGGATAATTTTCATTGAAAACTTGATTGAAATGTCTTTAGTCAAATTGAAAACTGAAAATATCTCTTGCATGTCGTCTTCCATGGATAAATCGTCCTTCAATTTCTGAAAATTATCTGTTAATTGTACAATATCAATTGTACGAAACAACCGAATAATATCTCGATAAAATTGCTGAAAATCACCTCTGATGGTTGGTTAAGTTCCTAAAAAAGCCTTCAAATCCAAAGTCACAACTTGTTTAACAGAGATCGAGGAGTGGTTCTTGGAAAAAGTGATACACTGAACCAATGAATATAATTATTTATTTGTCTTAATTTTAACATAGAATGCACTACTGGTGTTTATTATATTGATATATTGTGCTTATTCAGAATATTTCAAACAAAGTTGAGATTCTCGAAGCATTTTAGTGATAAGTTCTAGAAACAGTTTCGAATGTGAGGGAATGTAGTTAAATCTTGAAAGATTTTTCTAATTAGTCCAGTCAAGTGTACAGTGTATACAAGAAAACCAGAGTGATACATTTTCTAAAAGTTGTGGAATAAATGTAAATAGATTTCACTGGTAAACACTGTTTTTGTCACATGAACTTTGTTATGATTTTTATTTATGTTTGTGTACCCTCATTAAAAATATAAAACAGATTTGTTTTTATCACATCCAGTTTTCTTGTGACAGCTACATATTAATTTCTGACCTCATATACGTTTCTTTGTTTACATAACTGCATTTAGTCTACTGTGTAACTGTTGTGTTTGCTAAATTACATTTTATTTACATCAGATCTTAAATATGCCACGAAAGTGTTTGAACAACCCGGACAATTTTTGTTATGTGTGTGGAGAATTAACTTTTACATCTCAGCGTCGAAATTTCACATCACTAATTGAACAGTGTTATTTGGACTATTTTGGTTTTCCTGTGAGGAATCAAGACAAATCCTGGTCTCCACATAAATGTTGTGTAACGTGTGTGAGGCTCCTTTTAGATTGGGCTAAACAAGAACCTAGACATTTGTCATTTGCTATACCATTGATTTGGACGGAACCAAAGGATCATATAAGTGATTGTTATTTTTGTTTGACTCAAACAAAAGGTATTACTATCAAATCCAAACACACAATACAGTATCCAAACTTGTCTTCGGCCAAGAAACCCATCCTACATAGTGCCGAACTGCCTGTGCCGATGCCTCCAAATCGATCAAAACGTGAGAATTCTAGTCCGGAATTAGTTCTCAGTCAGCATAATAAGGTATCTGAAGATAGTGAACCAAGTTATGAAACGTCAACTTCAAAAGAACCGCATTTATTGACACAACGTGATTTAAACGATTTAGTACGTGATTTGAATCTGTCTAAAAAACAGGCTGAGTTTTTAGGGTCTAGATATAACGACTGGAATTTACTTTCTCGTGGTACAAAGATTTTCTATTTTCGACGTCGTGACGATGAAATAAAACCTTACTTTTTTGAAGCAGATGATTTAGACTATTGTAATAACGTTCCTGTTGAGATGAATTTACTAAATTTCGCATATGATACAAGTCACTGGCGACTGTTTATTGACTCTTCAGAAACTAGTTTGAAAGAAATGTTACTGCATAACGGAAACAAACTTTCTTCAGTGCCGATTGCTCATGGTTCTTATATGAAACAAACTTACGGAAATATGAGATTTATACTTGAAAAAATTGAATACAGTAAACTCACTCGGAAAATTTGTGGTAATTTCAAAGTCATTGCACTTTTACTTCGACTACAGCTTGGTTATACGAAAGTTTGCTGTTTTATTTGTGAATGGGACACTAGGGACAGAAAAAGTCACTATACAAAGAAAGTGTGGCCCAAGCGTGAATCACTAACTCCAGGCCATAAAAATGTTAAAAATGATCCTCTAGTGAACTCTGATGACATAGGTACTTTTACCACCGTTGCACAAAAAGCTTGGCCTGATAAAAAATTTTGTAAAAGCAATGCCTAAAGATGGAAATGGATTTTTATATCTAAAAGAGAAATTTCCTAAACTCAGCGAGTCGAAAATCAAAGAAAGAATATTTGTAGGCCCACAAATATTGAAAAAGAGCTTTGAAGAAAAACTGAATGATCAGGAAAACTCGCCTGGAAATGTTTTGTGAATGTTGTTCAAAGTTTTCTAGGTAACCATAAGGCGGAACATTACAAAGATTTAATAAATGAACTTATGATATCATTTAAAGCTTTGGGGTGTAATATGTCCTTGAAAATACATATGCTCGACTCTCATCTGGATTTCTTTCAAGCAAATTTGGGTGCTGTGAGTGACAAACAAGGTGAGAGGTTCCATCAAGACATTTCTTCGATGGAGAAGCGTTATCAATAGAAATTGAGTCCAGGAATGCTAGCAGACTATTGTTGGGGACTTAAAAGGGACTTACCGGAAGCCAAATATCCAAGAAAATCATAAGTATCTATTAGATATTAGGAAATAATTTTGTAAGTGTGGTTGAATTATGTAATTTTCACGAAAATATATGTTTTAATGTCACAAGAAAACATGATGTGTACATTTTTTTTCATTGCAATATTATTGTTTGGTAGCCCTAGTATATTCGAAATTTGATATAAATTTTCATGTAAAAAAAAAATTACAAATTTGTTGACCAGTGTTTTGAGTGTGTATTACTCAAAATGTCAAGAGATTTCATTCTCAATTAGACAGTCAAAAATGTCAAAATATCGAAACATTGCCCAAAATATTGTTGCACTCATTTGCAAATCATCACTCGTGCTTTTCGTTGTGTTCCATGATTTATGACACTAAGATATGCGTAAGGAATCAAATTCTTAAACAAGAGCTTATAGCTAAACTTTAGAGCTTCAAGGCTACAATAATCCTTTAGAACATTAATTGCAAGAACAATATTCAATATTTGCTGAAATCATTAATAACAAAAAAAGAGTGCTAGTTAAAAGGAACAATCTCTAAATTTTCTATCTTTTTGTATAGCAGTATTTTGTTCGACCACCCATATAAGTTTATATTTGCTGAAAAATGTTTTGGAAATGTCTTCAAAGATCATCACTCTAATCAACCCGTATATCCAGAATATGTTTAATAACTGCAACAGACGAGTAGACAAATTTGAAAACCTGCAAATATTTTTTAGAGTTAGATACAAGTGATAGAATCTTTAGCATTTACTGAGAACCTTCATTATTAGCGTGTTGTCAAAGTCCAAGGCATGGAGAAATCCGAATAATATCGGTTTTTCGGTGTAAACCATGAAATTACGTAATAAGGATTTATTTTTTTTGTTGAAGTTGTACCAGGGTAGATCGTAAAGATTTTGGTAAAGGCTTTCGCACTGAAAAATTAATAGAAAACAAAAAATATTCGCAAGGAATATACATAATCATTTATCCTTGACATTTGCATTACTTTTAAGGAAATGAACACTACAACATTCATTCGAAAAATTCAAATTGAGCAAAAAAATGTTTTAGTAGAATAATGATGTCTCGCACTTCCATCAGGTGTGGCATCGATTTCAATATTTCTCTAACATTTATCCCTTGAAGGATAATAGAGGCATCACATCGTACACGTTCACATATCTAGCTCTACTAGAACATTCTTTTGGTTAATTTTAATTTTTCGAATGAATGTTCTAGTGTTCTTTTTCTTAAATATTTCATTCAGTGCCATGATATATATATATATATATATATATATCATCTATATATATATATATATATATATATATATATATATATATATATATATATATATATATATATATATATATATATATATATATATATATATATATATATATATATATATATATATATATATATATATATATATATGTGTGTGTGTGTGTGTGTGTGTGTGTGTGTTTGTACCTGATTCACAAGTCCTTGTCCACAAACCGAATGGATAAGTGCTGATGTTGAAACTACTAAAATACCAGTGAAAATACGTGGAACCACTTCAGTTGATCTTTGCTGAAAGGAAAAGATAAGAGTTAAATGTTTGTATGTCTATGTATTGTCTATGTAATCTCTATGGTTTCATTGCGTGTTGTATTTGTTTAGTTCTCAAGAAATTTTTGGCAATAACATGCTTTTTTGACGAATAAAATTTTGAAATAGTTTCGACAAAGCTGCAATTCGGAATGTAAATGTTAATCTTTGAGTTGAAGAAACCCTTTATTGCTATTTTGAATTCAAAATTGAAAAACTTCAGAAAATTTAAGGTTGTACGTTTTATTGTTGTTCATTATCGTACTGTGTCAACGAAATAGTATCTTTGATGATACTATTCATCAGAGATTTTTTTTTCTTTTACTTCTATTCTTTTACTTTTTATCAGCTGTTCACAATGGCTGTTATGTATTAGCGGTGTTTTTGGATTTCAAAAGAGTCTCTGAAACAGTTGACATTGAAATCTCACTGAAAAAGTTAGAGAATATAGGCTTACGGAATAAAGTACTGAACTGGTTTAGGTCATATATGTCTAACAGAGAACAGAGACTACTGTATAAAAACTGTGCTTCTGACATATTGAATGTAAATCACGGTGTACCACAGGGAACAGTTTTGAGTCGTTTACTATTTTTAATATATATTAATTACATAGTACAGGGAGTCACAAAATCTAAAATAACTTTGTATGCTGATGATACGATGATGTATATAGTGGGAAAGATTCACATCAAATGGTATCGGATATGAACACTGAAATGAACAAGTTATTCGCGTGGCTGTGGGATAATATATTATATTTCAATGCAGGAAAATTTAGTATATTCGCCAAGAAATCACGAATGAAAAATGTGCAGGTTGATATAAAATATATATATATATATATATATATATATATATATATATATATATATATATATATATATTTTATATATATATATATATATCTTGAAATTGATTTTTGGCAAAGTTGTAATATAACAACGAAACGTCAACAAAAATAAACTTTTTCATATCAAAAAAAGCCTGTTATTGTTAAAAACTTTCAAAATAATATATATATAATATATATATCTATATATATATATATATATATATATATATATATATATATATATATATATATATATATATATATATATATTGCTGTGAACGGAGAAGCCATTGTTCACGATGAACATATCATATACTTGGGTACAATTTTGGATTCGACTTCAAACTTTCACGCACACGAAGATTATATAACGAAAACATTTTCGAAAAAAGTAGAACTTTTATCAGGAATTTTGCAAATCTTTGTCTATGAGTACAAAGTTGTCACTCTATAAAGCCATTGCATTTCCTCATTTACAATTCTATTGTTCCTTAGTGTTTAATTGTCCTCAATGCCAAATAAGTCGATTAGAAAAAATACAAAATAGAGCTATAAGAACTATATTGAAATGTAATAGATATACACCTGTCAAATCCATACTTAATGTGTTAAATATATTATCTGTTAGGCAAAGAGTTTTGTATAACGTACAAGTGTTCATTTATAAACTGAAAAAAGAAATATGTTCCCAACCTACATTAGTGATAGAGTTCGATTATTTTAAGTTGTACATCATTATAATACGAGATTCAAAACAGACTTCATTCTTGGAAAATGTAACACTACAGAAAAACTGAAATCTATTTTGTATAAAGGTTTAATTGAATTTCATTTACTTCCTGCACATATAAAAAAATGTGAAAATTTAAAGGTTATTTAAAAAACTTTTGAGAACGTTCATCTCAACCAAAAGCACAATTTAAAGTCACTCTAATTCAATTGAGCTCTGTTTCTGCTAGTACTCTAATTGATGTTTATCACGTAATATTAGTTAGGTGCTCAGTATAACGTTTTTGTTGTTCTACTAAATTATGTTATTTATATTGGTACCTTACTTAACTCACAGTATTTTTCTTTTCATTAATATAATTTTCTAATTAACTTATTATTACTATATTTTGTAATATTATGTAGCAATTCTGCAAAATAAATACATTATATAAAAGAAAAATACTCACTGATGCGGTAAAGAACAGGACGCTCGAAATAAATGCAAAACTTCCAAAAAGCGAACCAAATGTTGGTAAGAAAGTCCACTCTGCAATGTTAGTCTGACACCTAAAAAACCAAATTGAAGGTACCATGACAATTTCGAATCACAAATTCAGATTTTGGCCATAACCATTCAGAATTTGAGGATTTACATAACTAGGGACAAACGGACGAATAAACAAATCAAAAAACCCATAAATACAAATTGCGAAACTAATTAACTGAAGAACACACAGATCAATTGAAAACAAACAAAAGATTCAACAACGAGATAAACGAACGAACGATCGGAAAAACGAACGAATGAACGAACGACCAAAAAAAATTCTTTTGTCTACCGAATATTCGTTACTCAATAAATAATATTATTGGTATGAAAATACTCACCATTTAATTATTTGATAATGATTTATAATAGATTTCAATCGCACGCTTATTGCAGTTTGTTTATCATCATCATGAAGAACGTCAGTACCATCAAATTCCTTCTTTATTTTTTCCAGATTTTCCTCCATTACAATTATTTGATACTGCATATGTGAGAACCAATAGGACAAAAGGTAAACTTGAGCAAGAGCCGTAGAAAAAAATATATAAAACGAAGCGTAAAAAAAAAGTTTCAAGAAAAAACAAATAAAATAACCAGAAAATTGCTCTACGTATTCGTTCAAGAAATATATTCCAAAGTAGAAATCGTTTTCATATCCAAATACGGGCAACAAAAATATGAACAGCGATTGAGAAGATATGAAGCATAATGCTAAAAGGTACCATCTGAAATAAACATTTCTCATAATTTTCTTACGAGTATTTTTATCTACTTGGCTGAGTTTTGTGAAATGTATAGATTGATACTCCGTTAAAGTTCTTGCCTTGCCCTCGTATACAAGAGCCACAATAGTGGTGATATAACCCTGAAAGTAATTATATATGTACTTATTAAACTCTAGCTATACCAAATCATATTACAATGGAAATGAACAGAAAGAAATTCATAAAATTATAATAATAATAACAATAAATTCTTTATTATCAACAGGTATAACACCCAATTACAGAAAATAATAACAATGTTGAATACATAACTAAATAATTAGAAAAGAGATTCGACTAAATCATTGAAAAAAAGATTTAACAAAGAGCTCAATGTACTCTAAAAAAAATAGTAACTGCTACAACATAGCATTCGATGAAATATTGCAAATAACTCATTCTAAATCAATTAATTCAAGTAAATTTTCGTTGTTCACATAACTCCTGATAATAAATTCTATGGAGTCAAAGTGAATGTCACAATTATTGGCAACTCTATTGAATGCAGACTCCATAAACCAAATGGGGGATAGTATTATGGAGTTGGTCTCTAGGTGGAATAATTCTGTATTACGAGAATTTTGACAAGGAAAACTAAATTTCAAAGTGGACAAGAGAGGAGGACAATCAATACTATTGTGCAAGTAATTTGTACAAAAATTTGAGTGATAAAGTTTTTCTCCTGCTCTGCAATGAGATAAAACTGAATCGACCCAATAGTTCGTTGTGATTCACTGCTCTCTGTGGATAAACTTTATCTTCCCTCCAAACTAAGAATTTCAAGAACCTTCTCTGAATAGCCTCAAGATGGCGTTGATGGCAAGTGTAAATGGGATCCCATATCGTGCTGCAATACTCCAACTTGCTACGGATTAGGGTATTAAATAGTCCTATGAATGTTGAAGAATAATTAAAATAATTGCCTTTGCGTATAACGAATCCATATATTTTCGCAGCAGATGAAATAAGTTGGGTGATGTGTGGGACAAAGGACAGCTTCTGGTCGAAGACTACACCAAGATCTCTCGCCTTATCTGAACGAGAGAGAACCTGACCACCGACGCTATAATCACAATCAATTCGGTCTCTTTTCCTTGCGAAAGAAACAACATTACACTTTGACACATTCAAACTCAAATAATTGTCCTCAAACCAACTAGCAACATGGTCCAGCGCGAGCTTAAGTTGATCACAGTTGTCCTGTGATCTAACTTCATGCTATAGTTTCAAATCGTCTGCGATCATCAAATGTTGAGAATGAATATTATCCATCAGATCATTTACGAACAGAATAAATAACAGTGGTCCAAGGTTAGACCCTTGAGGTATTCCAGAGGTAGGTATGAACTCAGGCGACTGTATACCCTCCAGCTGTACGAATTGACGTCGGTCAACCAGGTAGGAAAGAAACAGGTTGGTGAGACTATCAGAGAATCCAAATTTGTTGTGTAATTTCTGTACCAAGAGCGCACGAGCAACTTTATCAAATGCTTTCTGAAAATCTGTGTAGATCACATCAACTTGACCGGTGGAGTCTAGTACTTCAGAAACGTACTGTGAAAATAGCACAAGATTGCTTGAACAAGATCTCATTGACATGAATCCGTGTTGCTCAATCTTGATGCTATTTCTGACAGCTGGATATACAGCATTATAGACTACAATTTCAGAAAGTTTGGAAAAGTTTTATAAGATGGATATTGGCCTGTAGTTGTTTTCAACAGGAGGATCACGTTTTTTCAAGACAGGTACTATCTTAATTTCCATATTTTAGGAAAAGTGGCTTTGCTTATTATAAGATTTAAAATATGTGTTAATGGATCCGAAAGTGCATAAATAAAATCTTTCACAATAAAACTTGGTATTTTATCAGGACCAGACGTAAGTTTATTAGAGAGTTTCTTGGCGGCAATAATAATTATAATAATAATTATAATAATAATAATCTTTATTTCCACTGACTTTTACAAAGTATGGGAAAATGTCAATAAAAAAAGCAAAGGAAAAATTTAGTAAAATAGTGTCCAAGTAAATCCTGACAACTGAACTACACATAAGTATAAAGACAAATGGATGCGCAACATAGGAATACGACACCCAGTACAGTATAAATAGTTAAAGACAAACAAGCTACAATAAAAATAATAGAAACAATGATTAAAATATTCGTCGACAGAATAAAAAACGTTTTTCAAAAGTATACACCTTACAGCCCGTTTGAACCGGTTTCTGCTTTCCATTTGTCTTATATGATCTGGCAGATGGTTGTATATTCTTGCGCTCAATATAAACGCGCTGTGCTAGATCTGCTCCAGTCTGGTGAATGGTGGACGAATCTTTTTTTTCGAAGCATCACGAGTATCATAACAGTGGACTTCATCAGTCACCAAATAAGAAGACCGATGATCCCAAACATTAATAGCACAATACAAAAGAAACATCGATGCCACTGTCAAGAAATTGTCCCTGAAGAACTCCCGGCAGGAAGTGCGCCTGGATACACCAAACATTGACCTGACAATTCTCTTCTGCATCAAAAACACAGACCCAATGCTGGTGCAACCTCCCCAAGCCAATATTCCATACCTCAGGATTGAATCCACTGACGCGTAGTAATAGGAACACAGAACACTGAAATCACAAGAACCCCTCAGTTGGCGTATTGCAAAATTGCATGAAGCAAGTCTGTTACATAGGTGATCCACCTGCTGTCTATTTATCAAGTGATTGTCAATCTTGACACCCAAAAACCCGACTTCATCGTTTATCCGAAGACTTTTCCTGTTACACGCTCTCACTAACGGATTCTCTTTATTCGTGCAGCCAACTGGTGAGAAGACTATCAACTCCGTTTTTTGTTGATTTAGGGTCAATCCATTTGACACACAATACTCACTCATCTTCGACAGACACTCAGACGACTTATTTGCCAGGTCATGGATGGAGCTTGAGGACACCACAACCGAACTGTCATCCGCGTAAGCCACCACAGCACCGCACTCCTCCAATAGAGGAGTGCGGTGCTGTGGTGGCTTACTATTTAGAGGAATAATGATTTGATTCCGAGTTATTGAAATTATATTTATCGCGTCATTACAATCTGAATAGTCGACCTTACATGAATTGTTGTTCAAAGATGTATCATATACCGAACTGAAATATTCAGCAAAGGCTTTAGCTATGCTATGGATGTTGGTTTATAAGGTCAATCATCATCCTATAATTTCAAAAGGTTCATTACTTACATGCACAGCTCCAAAACTCATTGCCAAAAATTGCATAATCTGTTTTAAATCAAATTCAGTAAATGCTAGATATATTTGAATGACCAGGAATATCAGGTGGTATATCAGAGCTAAATAATTAGCCAACTTGAAAAATCGTATTTTGTAGAAACCCAATGTGACTGTCACCAACAATTTCAAAGGATCATCTGCAATTTAATATCATACAGAAATAATTTTAAAAAATTTGAAAAATGTGAATGAAAATAAATACAATAATGCAATGTGAAACAGAAACTATTAGGACTTCTACTGAGATTTGAGTGACACATATTCTCGTACAAATTTATTCATTTTGAAATATATTTATTTTGAAAATTATTTTTGTTGAAATATTTAAATTCGTTAAAAATATTTAGTGGAAAGTTTTGCAAATAATTATACAAATTTGCAAAATTATAGTAGAATATAAACTTAATTTCAAACACTTGAACACACTTTACACTTTAATTGATTTACACTTTATTGACAACATAGCATGACACGTTTCGTCGTTACAAACGACTTGTTCAGATGCTTTCAGAATAATAACAACAAATTTGAAAAACACAGGTATAAATATCAGGGAATTTGAGATTCTATGACTTTGGGTTTTACCTAATATTCCATTCTGAAATCTAATTTTTATTACCTGAAAAGGTTTAACAAGGGTGAATTTTTTATGCTACTATTTCCCAGAAATCGAATTGAATACTTTTCTGTATATTATGTAAAATTTTGAAATTCGTATCAAAACTATGATTTTCTGTTAATAAATGGTTAGCATAATTCGAATTAGTTTTGTTATGCGCAAAGCTATATTTATGTTCCTGTATTCTAGTACCGAAATATCTACTAGTTTCACCTATATATATATATATATATATATATATATATATATATATATATATATATATATATATATTTTGAAAGTTTTTAGCATTAACAGGCTTTTTTAATATGAAAAAGTTTATTTCTGTTGACGTTTCGTTGTTATATTACAACTTTGTCAAAACTAATATAAAAAAAATTAAAAAATATATATATATATCTAGAAATATATATATATATATATATACCCCTTTTACCCGCGACTTCGTCCGCATAAGCCTTTTTGTTTTCTCCCGGCTGTAAAAGTCCCCCTGCAACAATGTCCCACTATCGTGTTCCGGTCCTCAACTTCACATCAACTGAACTGATTACTGGGCTCAAAGTTCGTATAAATGTCTATCTAATTACCTCCTCAAGTTTAAAGCGTAGCTAGTTATGTAGTACTATATTAATTCTGTGGTGTAGGTAATTAGATTTTATCTGTATGTAATGTAACAGTCAGTTGAATAAAAAATCGTATACAAATCAGATCAATAGTTTTGGCGTAATGTGATTCTAGACAGAGTTTTAATGTTGTAGATAGGTAACTATGTATAGGTTCCTGTGGGAATGAGATATTTTCCCGAAGTAAAAAGTAGTCTGAATTTTGGTACCTTCCTACCCTATAAGTTAAATAGTGTGATGGAATGTCGCTAAGTTTCGATCCAAGTAAAACTGTTAAATAAAGACAGTTGCATCAAAATTTAATCATAAATTCCCTAAATTATGGCACCTATCTACCCTCTAAGTTATAAAAGTGATCAAATACTAACTTGAAGTCTTAGTAACACTCAGTTTAAAAAAAAACATCAAAATCATTTCAGTATCTATGGCGTCATGCGCTTCTTGACACGATCACGCTAGATTTCCGCGGGAATGAGGTATTTTCCCGCCGTAAAAAGTAGCCTGTGTCCGTGCCTAGGATCCTATCTTTAAATTAACCAAGTCTTATAAAAATCCGTTCAGACATTAAGGTGTGTGTGAGGTAAACTTTTAAAACAAACGATTAAAAATCACTTACTTAAATTAAAAACTTAATTAGTTTTCTGCCTACTGCCTACGCCTTAAGTAAGATAGCATGAATATTAATAGCCCATATCTTTTTCTAGGTTACTCTCTATCACCTAACTAAAATTCATCAAAATCCGTTTAGCCGTTTAGGCATGATAGAGCAAAACTCCCAGCAAAAACCATAAAAAAATCACTAACTCAATTCAGTTTTCTACCTACTTCCTATCCCCTAAGTACGATGACGTGATCATTTTGATCTTATATCCGTTTTTAGGTAACCATCTATTACCTTACTAAATTTCATCAAAATCCGTTCAGCCGTTTAGACGTGAAAGAGCAAAAGTCCCAACAAAAACGACTAAAAATCACTAACTCAATTTAGTTATCTCCCTACTGCCTACCCCCTAAGAACGATGGCGTGATTATTTATAGCCTATGACCATTTCTAGGTTATCGTCTATCACCATACCAAATTTCATCAAAATCCGTTCAGCCGTTTAGGCGTGAAAGAGTAACAGACAGACAGACAGACAGACAGACAGAGTTACTTTCGCATTTATAATATTAGTATGGATATATATATATATATATATATATATATATATATATATCAAATGAAATACTAAAATTATGTTTTTTTGAAAAACTAGTACAAATTTCGGTACTAGAATACAGGAACATAGATATAGCTTCGCGCATAACATAAGTAATTCGAATTATGCTAACCATTTATTAAGAGAAAACCATACTTTCGATACTCAATTAGATTTTTGGGAAATAGTGGCAATAAATCGGCATAAAAATTCTGGAAATGGGCTCAATGAAGAGATAGATTCAAACAATTCACCTTGTTAAACCTTTTCAGGTAATAAAAATTAGATTTCAGAATGGAATATCTTTGGTAAAACCCAAAGTTCAAATCTCAAATTCCCTGATATTTATACCTGTGTTTTTCAAATTTGTTATTATTCTGTAAACTTCTGAAGAAGTCCTTTGTAACGACGAAACGCGTCATGCTATGTTGTCAATAAAATGTAAATCATAAGTTCAAGTGTTTGAATTTAAGTTTATATTCAATTATAATGGAATTATATCAAGTAAGCGCCAACGCTATTTAATATAAAAAAAATTATATTATTAGTTCGGAATTTTTCACTTCTTGTTTTCAATCTGATTTTCAAGTTAATTTCGAATTTAAAAACTTTCGTTTCCTAATTAGCTACGTACCTTTATTATAATCCAAACAGTTATTGAAATAATTGAAAAATTTTCGAATAAAACTTGAAAAGCCCATGAGTATTTTTATGAGATTCACCTGAAGAAACTGTCGACTTCAGGGAGACTTACTGAGTGAACAGAAATATAAAATATGACATCATTATTAGAAACAAAAACGCCTTTTATAATGTCATGTTTTTGCTATAATTAAGAGAATACATTAAAATTTCTTCAGCTCATTCAATATCTTTGTTAATGTACATAATTTTTTGTATAGTCATGATATTCTTCACTCAATTGAATAGTTCTGAAAATGTCTGTGTTATATATATATATATATATATATATATATATATATATATATATATATATATATATATATATATATATATTTTTGTTCTAATAGAAGGAAATAATTTTAGTTTTGTTAGTTTCTAAGTAAATTTTATAAATTATTGTTTAAATTTGGTTTAAGTTAAATAAATTAAACTTGTCTGAGGGACCAGCTTACACGCATCTATTTTGGACATACTAAGCTTTTCTCTCGAAAATGATGAGTGATTTGTACATATTGGAAGGCAAATATTGTTATTGTGTAACCTTGCAACTGAATAAAGATTATTATTATTATTATTATTAGTTTTCGTCTTCAATGGGAGATAATATGCTACCTAGAAATATGCTATTATTAACAATTTTATAATTGATATTTATCATATTATATTTTGCAGAGAACAACATAACATGACATTTGGTTATCAGTGGAAGACATAACACCTTATTGATTTTTTAATATCATTCGAAAAAGTTAACAAAAATCCATTTGATTGTAGTATTCAGTGAAAATCTTACAAGGAATTCGAAGAAATAATCAACAAGACTCATAATTACTAACTTGTGTCTATCTTAAGGGAATCAAGCATTTTTGTTTAGCTTCTCTTATGAGTTTAAGAGTACAATTTGCAGTGATTGGACAAAAGACTTTCAGATTAGTTTGCCTAGATCTACTTAGATTGGAGAAACAATTGTTGATTAACTTTGTGGTTGATACAATTACTCGCAGACTTCAGCTTACACTTTGCATTTACGAGAAATGCAAAATTCAAACAAGAAAGCATTAATTTCATCGAATTCACAAGTTTTAATAAATAACTTAAAGGAAATAATTTCATTAGACTTACTGAACAGAAGTGATGAAGTTTGAGATGTTGAAAATATGGATTCCTCATCTATCCGTTCAATAAAATAATAATGAAATGCCTTATGGTAACTTTGCAGTTCGAGTTTTCCGTAATTTATCTGAATTGTCACGTCTTAGAAGTTCAAAGAACCCTCAAATTTACGCTCTATTGTAAATTTAGCGTTTTGATGAATTGAATTTATATAGTTCCAAACTAGGAGGAATTTGAGAAATCCACTTTTTTGTGAAACAATAAGGTTCAACAAAATGCATTGACTGATAATATTGATAGAGACACTACTGAATGCTTGTTGCAACATTCTTGATAATGCTGTAAAAGGCGAAACTAGTCGAATAAAGAATTGTTCAGTCAGTGATTTTTAGACAAGTTTTTATTATTACCTCTCATTTGTTTTATTTTACTCTTGACGCTAGTAACTCTAGCGTAAAGCTATAGGTAAATAAATGAGGTCATTAGGCTCATTCTGCGCAAATGTACTTAGATTTGATGTTTTACCGCAGTATTCAAAGTCATCATCTACTTGAAAATAAATAGGTATTTCAGCTTGATCCTCCTGATTTTCGACAATACCCGGTGAAAAGCCGATATTAGAACATTTTCTGAATAAAGAATAGGTCTTTCTGTTGAAGAAATATTAGGGTATTTCCATTTATGACCATTGTTTTTGTTTATGCCTACTTTATTAGTCATAAAAAAGTAACAGTTGTCATAATGATTTTTTTGTTCTCTCTGAAGAAGCCTCTGAGGTATAAGAAGCCACATAGAAAATCGCTGAAACCATAGTCTTATGTTCACAAAATTAGCGAAGGAAAGAGTTTCGAATAAACCTTTATGTAACTCAGTACAATGTCAACGTTAAGCTAAAGACAAACTGTATTAACATTCAAAACGAACGAATACTGGTCTTGCTATAAAATTATCATTTTAATTCGTTTATCGTTCTTTGTCCGAAATTTATTAGGCCGTGCATATTTCTCGTTCATCGCTTGGAATATATTACTATAATTGATTCTTTATGTAAAGCTTATGGGCTATTTAACGTGACGTACCTGCTAGGAAAGAATGTAAGATCTAATTTGATTACGGCCATTCTGGCACAGCAGGAACTCATCTGTATAACAATGAGATCGTTCAATAAAGGTTATATTAACTATTGTTTGGTTAACGTTGATAAAATATCTAGTGTTTTGTACAACTTCTATCTGTATTCTGTATGATTATAAATAAATGTGGACTAGATTGTTATTTGGGTATAAATGTTTATGAAGTATGGTTGTTCCCTGGGGTTCTGAAACGTTTCCATTGGCCTCTGGAGAGAAAAACAATACGCTGTAATATATCTTTCGAATAATTACCAAGACAAACATTTTTTACGTCTGACAGGATCAATTTTCGCTGATGAATTGAGTTATCAAGAAGGCTCCGTCGTAATAATTGAGATACTATACAATTATATTCGTTGTTATTGAATATAAACAAACAATTTCAATATTTTTTCAATTCTAATGAAGATAAATGAAAAAACGAAAGAAATTAAGGAAAGTTTTCGAGAAAACATGGGTGTAAAAACGGAATATGTTGCAACAATCAATTAAAATAAACACACTTGACTTAAGGTTCACTGAATATATTGAAAATTCTACATATGTTTCGAGTGGTTAACCCATTATCAAGAGTATACAATATTACTGAATTTCAAAATGTACAGCTTTCACTTTTATATTCTAAACCACAGAATTTAAAACAGGTTTCACGGAAAAATCCAAGTGGTCATTGCTAATAGGTAAATTTTTCATGTCTTTTTTCTTCTATTTGGCTATCAAAAAAAATTTACCTATTTGGAAAAAAAAAATTTCTTACAAAAGTGGCCAGATGGCTTTTCCCGTGAACCAGGGTTAAATTCTGTGGTTTGGTCGCCAAACAAAACAGCCATACTCAAGCTTGCTTCTCACTAGGCATTGAATAAAAGGACCAGTGTTGAGAAATTCGAGAACAGTCTTCAATTCTCGACGATGAAATCATGAACTTTGCCACACGATAAAATGAATTGGTTGATATGAGGTATGAATGAGAATTTTTGATCAAATACTAGGCCGAAATCCTTAACCTCCAGAAGTCCAGTCAGATAAACACCTTCAATGTTGTAATCATAAGTTATCACATTTCTCTTTCTAGTAACACTCACCACATTATATTTCATGACGTTCAAGTGTAAACAAATATTATTACACCACAGGCTGATATCATTCAGTCTTTGTAGCCTCAAAAAATCATGTGTAAATGACACGTTTTTATAAATTTTCATGTCGCCCGCATAAGCCATTTTCATGCAATTCACCATCTTCAAGAGATCTTTAACAAACATGACAAATAGTAGGGGTCCAAGACTGGATCTCTGCGGCACTCCCAAAAGTATTCCCGGAAGGAAAAAAATTAGTGGGTTTCGCAAACTCAATTTTTATTCAACCGTTTTCGTTCAACTACAAAAATTGAATACAGCATATACGTTTTCAAACCAGAAAAAAAACGGGGATGATAAAATGTACAGGTAGGAAATCAGATCCGAATAAATCTAACACAAAGTTCAATTTGTAAACAAGCTCATAAAAATTGTTGAGGATGATTTTCAGTTCATTATAAAATGAGCAGAAACTATTAATACCAATATTGATTCATTTTCCTGGTGAAATGAAACAATAAAGTTCCACCAAATTTGATTGTTGCCATAATTTTGGTGGAATTTCGTATTTTTCTTCTCAAAAAACATATAAAAACACCACTCAGAACATTATTGAAGAATGAGGGGATTATGTAGTCTTCGTAGCCTACAAGGAGGAGTAAATATCTGCCACAATGAAGATCTGGGAGTATAATGAGCCTGAGTTGTTAAAAGATCATGGTAAATCTGTTGCGTAATGCACATAGTTCAGAAGGTGGAATAAACGAATGAAAGAACCTACTGAATATTACTGAGCACCATAGTTACGAAAAACGGAAATACCAAGAGCACCAGGGAAGAAAAAATAACTGGATACAAAAGTATCTATGAACAAGTTAGTCCTATCAACCCTTAAGTGGGGTGATTGGTGAGGAAATCAAATTATGCTACTCCCTGATGGTAACATTGCGATGCAAATGAACCAGATGGACAAAAGAGTAACATAATATCAGTAGACATCGCCCAAATAAGCTTAGAGGCAGCAAATAAGCAACAAAAGCAATAGTCGACAACAAATAAGCTTCATTGCACATATAAAACGACAGAGCTCCATTTCTATTCATGCTTCAGCCTCGTTGGTTGCTAAACTTGTATAACTAACAAGTTTTCGCTGGCCGTAATACCTGTTCGAACTAGTTTCATTAACGCTCGCACAGATAAGTCCGGATTTCATATAGTTTCGTTAATGCACACGGAATATTAACGTACATGAAAATTCGCCACTGAAATAATCACGCTTGGGGGGATATATTAAACCAATTTTCAGCCGGCGCGATTTTAGCTCGTGACAAATTCGCACGGGAGCCATTATTTCCGTTTTCTGTGTAATAAGGCACGTACCGATCGGTGAAAAAATCGTACATTATACGGGTCCCAGAGAGATTATAGAATTTACGAGAGTTCAAAATCATCGACAAATAAATCAAGGGATTTCACGCGGATTGAAATAATCAGGCAGATTGATCTACAGTTTGTATGGGTTTGATTGAATTAAAACGAACCGTTTTTCAGACTTCGAAGGGATAAACATTCGACGAACCTTTCAATGTCTATAACTGCTCCAATAAAGTTGTGTTAATTCTCGTATACAGATATGAATGATTGACCACAGTTCAGTCAATCTTCAAGAGAACACTGATTCAAATACATAGTGCTAAGAACACATTGTGACAGGACATCACAAAATAACCGAGACACTCTTACAATGTTGTCAGATCTTACTAGTTTTCCTAGTCCTATGAAAGTATTACTTATTCAATTCAGCTTGTTCAATATATAATAATAATAAGTCTTTATTGTCCTACAGGACATTTCCTCCATTGTCTTAGATGGAATGGTAATTTATATGAGTGGTTCGTCTTTACTAAATTAATATGTATGCTAGTTGATGATGGACGGAATATAATATCTTATTTTACTTCATTTTCATTTATTACATTAAATCATGCATACGCATTGTACATAAACCGTTCCATTGTTTACCATACGACCATCCTGAATACCTCCTTCTGACCAGATGTGATGAAACCGAAAATAAGAGAGACATTCTGGTACAAGTAGTCCTGAGTGACGGATATTTGATAACTGAATAGTTACACGATTGATACGTACATTTTTTTACTACAAAAGTATATAGTGCCTTACAGACTTATTACGGCAAGTGACTCCCAAGGACAATTCCATATCGTCCTAGTTGCCTTGCAAGTCTCTATCCCTTTCCTGGACTACCCCGGGGTAAGTGGAGTGTCGTATGTACATGAATTACATTGATTGATTACTTTACTTTGTTTTATTCATTATATTACTTTCCATTCAAACATATATATTCTCAGTACGTTGTTTTACGAATTAGCTTCTCCTTGAAATTACAAATACAGTCCACTTTCTACTTAATACTTATACGTTTACAATACAATGTGATTATAGGGGACACGTTCCTGGGTGACAAAATGAAAGAAAGTATATAAAAACTTAAATTTAAAGGAAGCTTATGATCATATTGATTAATTATTATGTTCAGGCTTAGGCAATGGTTTAAAGAATTTTAAATATTTCAAAGTGTTGGCGTTTACTTGATGTAAATTCATTATAATTGAATATAAACTCAAATTCTTGAATAAACAATTGAACTTGTGACGACGAAATGCGTCATGCTATGTAGTCAATAAAGTGTGAATCATAATTTGAATAAAACTGAGTAGTATCCCGATTTTCAAAAACATGACAATATCGTTTCGCCAACACAGTGGCTGCATCAGATGTTGATGATAAACTGAGTTTTTCACCAACAAATCTTATCCCAGAACATTTCAAAGAATCAATATTTACTGATAGAGTACCAAATTATTAAGAAATCATCCGAGGTACTCCGCAATTTTGATTTAAACTTCAAGAAGTGTTTATTCATTGAAAAGTTGGAGGAAATCTTATATGAGAGCATTCTAGAAACATCAATATTTACTGATAGAGGTCCAAATTATTAAGAAATCGTCCGAGCTACTCCGAAATTTTTAGATTTTTGATTCTTAGACAAATATTTCTTATTACCTCTCATCCACAATTTTGATTTAAACTTCAAGAAGTGTTTATTCATTGAAAAGTTGGAGGAAATCTTATCCAAGAGCATTCTAGAAACATCAATATTTACTGATAGAGGTCCAAATTATCAAGAAATCATCCGAGGTACTCCGAAATTTTTAGATTTTTGATTTTTAGACAATTATTTCTTATTACCTCTCATCAACAATTTTGATTTAAACTTCAAGAAGTATTTATTCATTGAAAAGTTGGAGGACATCTTATCCAAGAGCATTCTAGAACATAAAAATTTCCTGATAGAGGTCCAAATTATTAAGAAATCATCCGAGGTACTC
The DNA here is from genome assembly GCA_030704895.1 of Henosepilachna vigintioctopunctata. Taxonomy (NCBI): domain Eukaryota; kingdom Metazoa; phylum Arthropoda; class Insecta; order Coleoptera; family Coccinellidae; genus Henosepilachna; species Henosepilachna vigintioctopunctata. The sequence continues at coordinate 4,955,246 of JARQZJ010000032.1, forward strand.
CGAAATTCTTAGATTGATTTTTAGACAAGTATTTCTTATTACCTCTCATCCACAATTTTGATTTAAACTTCAAGAAGTGTTTATTCATTGAAAAGTTGGGGGAAATCTTATCCAAGAGAATTCTAGAAACATCAACATTTACTGATGTTTACTGAGGTCAAAATTATTAAGAAATCATCCGAGATTTCGATTTTAAACTTCATTGAAGAGTTCTTGGAGGGTTTCAAGTTTTGGATTGATTCAACCCCAACAATTTGAAGAAAAGAATATCCTTCTAATTCTCGACTGCCATTCACATTATTTTCAAATACAGCAGCTTCAGCTCTACCACAATTTCTAATTATCCCAGTGACAATGTACCGAACATGTGATCTGAATCACAATATAGGAATAAAATATGTTATAGGACCATAAATTCGAGTTAACTTAAATCGTATAACACACATAACACACCTGTGTTAGTTGTTCCTATAACAGGTATTCTAAACAGTACAATATGTCTACGGTTAAATTCACTGGACTATAAAAGTCCAATTATGGTTGGAGCGGTTTAATTCGGCAATGTTTTCATTAACTACGTTATTAATTTAACGGCATGAAATATAGTACCCGCGTTTAATATTAGTGCCCGTTTGGGAATTTTCTTCACAGGTTTAATATTTCGAACTTTGCTTTACGAAGAGGAAACAAAATGCGAGCTCTGAAGTTGGATTATCAAGGACTAAAATATTCTTGTTTGTATAAAGTGATATGAAGACTGAAATGTTGAATATGTTTCGGGCTATTGATCTATTGTCAAGAGTTTAATATAACGTAGTTGTGTTGAACTCTTGATGATGGGTTAGTAGCCCGAAACGAATATAGAGTAAATTGAGGAATTTTTGTGTAATGAATTCTTCAAAATAGGTTAAAATATTGAAAGACATGATGGGAGTTCCAAACAATTTTGTGGAATTTAGATAGTTTTGAGTTTAAACGATATATGTATTTCATTACTTTTATATTAAAGTCTTGATAATTGGTTGGTAGCCCGAAACATGTTTTTTGAGGCGACTCCCCCTCTTACTTAAGTTAAGTTTGATAGCATGCTATATGATAGCAGGAAAGTAGATGTAGGCGTACCTCAAGGAACTGTCTCAGGTCCGTTGTTGTTTTCCTTATATATAAACGATATTTTCTCTCAAGTGAAAGAAGGTTCTATACGTTTATCGCTGCTGATACTATGCTCTATATATGTGGCAAATTTATTAGGACTATGGCAGAGGGCAGGGGGGATTAATAGAGACCTTTCTGCAATTAATGAATGGTTATGTGACAAAAGCTTATCTCTAAATGTGAAAAAAATCTAACTCCATATTTTTGAGTACAAGTTAAACACTTAAAACCAATAAAAACGAGGATATAACTATAAAGATTAATGAAGAAAAAATTGGAAGAGTAAAAACAATAAAATATTTAGGCATTATGTTATAGACAAAAAAATTGAGTTTCAATGATCATGTTCAATGATTTCTTATCATATAAAATCTTTGAGAAATCAATTTATTGGAAATGATAGGAAAAAAACTGTTGATATATGTGGAATTATTGTTGTTCAAATCAATAATAATATCAAATTTTGAAAAATGCTTTACATTCTTATTTGGTTTGACAAAAGAAAAAGCTCAAAAATTACAAAAGTTACAGAAGACAGCCATGCGAACAATTTTGAAGTATACCCCTATTAATGTTGCTGAACTTTTTGAAACTGATGTCTGTTAAACAAAGAATACTCTTTGCTTCATATATATTCATATTTAAAATGAAAAATCAGTTGCTTTCATGTAATGTAATAAAAAATGTAACATATGTTAGTGATGTGCATGGATATAATACTAGAAATACTGATAGTTTTTTCAACTTCTGCAAGAATTGAAGCCGAATGACCTATCACAACGTCTAAGTTTTGGTGAATGGGGCTTAGAACAGCTCCGCTGTTTTATCGAAAAATTGTGTTCAGCCATGAGGCTCATTTCAGGCTTAACGGATATGTAAATAAACAAAACTGTTGCATCTGGAGTGATGAACAGCCGCATGCCATACAAGAATTACCGATGCATCCCAAAAAAACGTCAGTTTGGTGTGGTTTATGGGCTGGTGGCATCATCGGACCATTTTTCTTCAAAGACGACCGTGGAAGAAACGTTACCATCAACGGTGAATGACATCGAGCCATAATACGCAACATTTTTTGCTCCAGTTCGCTGAGTTGAACTTGGTTGACATGTTGTTTCATCAAAACGGTGCCATATGCCACACAGCTCGTGAAAAAATGGACATGTTGAAGGATGAATTTGGTGAGCAGCTTATCTCTCGAAATGGCCTGTGAATTAGCCGCCAAGATGATGCGATTTGACGCCTCTGGATTATTTTTTGTGGGGTTATGTAACGTCGTTAGCGTATGTGGACAAGACGAACACGATTGAAGTCTTACAGGATAACATAACACGCGTAATTCGTGGGATACAGGCTGAAATGCTCGAAAAAGTGACGCAAAATTGGACCTTCGGAATGGACCATTTGATACTGAGCCGCGGACAACATTTACATGAAGTTATCTTCAAAATGTAGATGGCAAAGACCAAGTTATCAATTTCAAGCAAGATTTCGAATATATGATGCGAATTGAGTGTTTCATTAGCTTAAAAAAAACTACGCTTAAAAAATCACCCATTATTTCATGTAGGTTTATTATTACTTAATATGATTCGATTTTATGTTATCATTCTTTTTAATTGTATTCTAACTATTTAAAATCAAGAAATTATTTTCATCATATTCTCGATATAATCTGCGTTACAATCTCTTGGATTTTCACTTCAAGTAGCTGTAGACTATCTCACAAAACGATGGGGGTAAGGTCCATACTTACCTTTCATGATTTTCTCGAGTTGAGGCTAAACGCTATATACTTTCTTTATTATTTCATTCATAATTCATTCCTTGGAGAATTATTGACAATGCTTCAAAACTCCATTAATTTCACGAATTTCCAGATCAAGCAGTGCAAGCTCGCCTACCTAATATCGCATTTAAACATCATACCGCTCTAATTTGGATATCTTAAATATTAATCCTTCTTAAACTCCGTTCTGAACCCGGAGCGAGCGAGTCTCCGAAGACTCCGGGCGTTGTACTTACCTAATTATCGGAGAACGTGTAACGGCTGCTCAGGCTTCTGATTAATTCAGAGTTACCGGATAAGCTGATAATTGTTAATAAGTTTCCTGAAAAATGCAGCGCTTATACAGAGTTTGAGATTCCGCCTTTAGGGATATTGCAAAATGGGTTATGAACCGTCCTTCTATATGCAGCTCAATACCTGTTTCAAGTAGATAAAACAAATCGAAAGAAATCGTAGCATTGAATCATATTTCCTGCTGTAAATGGAGATGGAGAGGAAAATATTGGTTCGACAAACGAACTAATTTCTTCGATAAATAAAACATATTTTCCAAAAATAATTGAAACCTGGCACATAACCTTTACAAGAAATATCACAATTGTTTTTTAACGCTGAAGATTAAACAACCGAAAGAAAAATTCTGAAGAGCAAGCAAGTTTTCTACAGAATTAGAACTTTATAATCCTATGGCTGTTTTTTGAAGATGGGAGGGAGATGTTGAAGGGATTTACTTGATATGAATAATTCTTAACGAAAAATACGAAAGAAAACTTAAACGCACCTTTTTCAAACAATTTTGATGTACTCAGTGAAAACAAGCAACATTTTTCAATAAAACGATGTAAGTATATCTTGAGGAAATGTACGTCAAAATTTTTGAATCTGTATAAATCCAGAAGTCAGGTCTTCTTTTCCATTTCATTGTTTTCGAAAGATAGTCTAAACATTCGCATGATAAAATAAAATATAAGACACCAATAACTAATAACACCCAACCAAATAAAGCAACATACAGAAATACAATACATAAGGATGTATTACATCAATTTATTTTGGACCATTTACCAATAAACGTGGCGTAAAACCTTCGAAAACATATCCCAATGGTTTAATGTCAAAGATAAAAAATACATCGAATGAAAAACTAGGAATTTATAAACTTAGTTGCAATGAGAAATAACTGTTACTCAAAGAAACCAAGCTGAAACTTCGTTGCAAATGCAAAATTCAATAAACGAAATTCAAATAACATCAACAGTTCTTCTGGCGTAACAAAGAAAACTTGAATTATGTCAAATATTTCCTAGACTTAGGCCTTCTTCTTAAGATGCAGATAATCTAAAGATATTTCTAACAGTTTCAAAAAGGATAAACTAGATATTTTAGAATCCATAGAAATCTATAAACAATAAAAATACCGACGTCAACTGTTGATTGATCAAATTGATATAAGGATTTCACCACTCTATAACGATATCTCAAGAAAAAGAATACATCACAAGACATACCAGAAGAAAAAAATGATAACTCTATGGCTGGTTAAATCTGTACTTATATTAAACAATCTCAATTTTGTTATCGTATTACTTAAAATGTAGTAATCTACGAAACTGCAGTCGCCAAATAATAAATAAAGTGATAAAAACCGAAGTGTATCATTCTCCTTATTAGGAGAGGCCATGAACATTGTTTGAGGAGGAGTCTAATAACTGTTATTGAACATTGAGTCTACATCGACTCACCCAGTAAATATATATGAAAGATTGAATACCAAAGATGGTATTAACAAGATTGAAAGTTGTCGTGAGAACTCGATAAATGTAAGCATCTGTTGACAAGTGTTTCAAGCTTGTTTGCTCTCATCAGAACGACTTATCTAAATTCAGGTTTTACAAACTTGGAGATGAAGAAAAAAAAGACTTCTGTGAAAAACTGAGTCACTTTTTAGTTCAATTCATTAATTCTCTCCAGATTGGGAGTTCTGATCAATCATTTGATCGAATGAAGTAAACAGTCAGTGATTATTCGATCAAATACTCATTGACAGAAACCTCAATCAATGAACACGAATTTGCCATCTTTCTGCTAATTTAAAACTCACATTCCATTTACCAGCACAGTTCAAAATAAGAGTAAAATAGCTCAATCTGGTGAATGAAAAATAGAATGTAACTTTGCTCCATTTGTTGCAACTATGCCTGCAAAATAATTAAATGTTTTCATATCCAGCCAACGCGATATTAGAGTGACATCTGTCAAGTAAGCGTAGCTTGTCTCATTTCCGTTCACCATCATTCGTCGACCTCCAGAAAAATATTTCACAATATATATCACCGTCTTGAATGAATGACTCACATTCAACATACTCAAAAAATAACGAAATAACTTTACTAGGTGACCTTTCATTCTAAGAATAGGAGTTTGACTAAATTACCATTATTGTGTTCAAATCGGCAAGTATTTGATCTTGTGTGGGATCTAAATGATACTATTCTCTGTTAATTCATTAGAGAAATAATTTTGAACACTGAGTAATGACCTAATATCACTCATGTCACGGTTACATTATGAGAATATTCGAGTTCTAGGGATTTTTATTCACATAACCACAGACCGAAGTTGAGAACTGGACTTTATTGAAAGAAATCGCACATCATCGCATTAAATTTAACGGCCCTCATTAATTAAGGGCATTTCTACCTGGAAATATATTGAAATTACGTGACTCAAACTTGCTGAAATATTGTTAGTGATTTGTCTGGCTAGATATTCACAAGCATATGTGTAAAAAGTGTTACAAATTCGTAGAAATGAAGAAAGAATTTTAATGCATCCGATGGAATAACATAAATTGAAATAAATTGGATAAGTAGTAGTCGGAAGTTCTTGGAAGTTTGATGAAATGTTCGAATATTTTTCAGGTAGGCGTCTATATTTATGATATTTCTAAGTTCACATCATAATCATTTTCGTTTAGGGGTATAATTATCGAAATGGCATTGAAATTTTATAGGAATTCTAACATTATTCGAATAATTTTATATACTGGCGGACAGGATCCATTAAATTATGAATCTCTTACAAAGAAAATCTTGCAAATGACCAAAACGTCATATCAGTTATCAATAGTCATATTTTAATTGGAAATATTTGGTCTGGGAACATTTCACAGAATCTGCTGGAAGAAATTTCTTTGAAGTCCCCATTTTTTCACTTATACATCGTGTTAAAATTTTTTTACTATATAGTTTACTCCTTCAACACTAATTGAGTTATATTTTCTCTTATTCTGCAAGAAACAACTCAAGAATCCAACTCAATGTTTTTCGAACACCACCATGTTTTTTCGTTGAAAATTTTCTGTAATTAATTCAATGGGCTTCCCAACTTTGGCCATATGATTTAATTCAGTTCTCAACAATGAAATTGATTGTTAAATTTGTGTTAAAATCAAATATCAGCGAAGAATAACCCAAAAATTGGTTAGAGTTCAATTCAACCCCTGATGATGGCTGAAATATGCGACGAGCTCATAAAACAATTTTGTGTCATTTGACAACATTTCATCAAGTGTTTTGCAAGAAGTCAATTCAGAGAAGACTTCAGCTTCTCCATGTGATTGAAATTCATTTGAAATAGTTAGTATTCAGATTTAAAATATTTGGGAAAATTTTCATTAGACTGTCAGGCTCGTCAAAGGGGTTCTATATGAAACTCATTATCATTTTTGCAGAAAATGTTTTTTCAATTAGCGCTTCGAATTAGTGATTCGAGTGAAAAGTGCTCAATAAAAATTTAGCAAACCGTTTAGGAACTCATCAGTAACGCCTGTAAACAATTTACGCATTATATAAACACCAATAGCGTAATAACTTCTTTGATGAGTCTTACAATAAGGCTAGTAATGCGAACAACCAATATATAGCCGGTCTCCATGGCTTAGTCGGGAGAATACACCACTATAGTGCGGTAGGAATCGGGTTCGAGCCCAGGTGAAGGCTAGGTATAAATTTGTCTAAGATTTAGGTGGTTCAATGATGAAAATTGTTCGGTAATGTCCATTCATTACATGTCCATTGGCCGTTCGGAACTGGCGATAAACTTAGGTCCACTTAATTGAAAAACCAATTCATATTTCAATGTGAAGTTTATATAAAAAACTCTTTGTTAGAAAGAAGATTATTGCAAATCACTCAATTTTGGGCTTGACTAAGTCACTAATAAATATTGATGTACCTTTTTATTTAAAATTTTTCAAAGACTGCAAACGTACAAATCTTAATATCATTTAACGAAAATGTATTAATAAATAAATATGAAAATTTAATTGAGAACTATTATTTATATTGTAAAGTTACATTGATTCAATTGATAATTCAATTGACAATGTCAATAATTACAACTAAGATGAATGGACTGAATTCAGTTTTGTTCTTTATGGAAGATCATTCAGCCCTTGTACAAAAATGTTGTTTCAGACAAAAATATTGGTTAAAGAAACAAAAATTACCTCAGAAATATTGAACATTAGAGACAATTTCACATGGTGAGGGACATTCGTGGTAAAAAAATAAATATATGATACAAAAAATTGATTCATACATGATTGCCTACATTCGAATCATGGAAGTACTCAACCACACTATAGTATGTCTTTGTCAACAGCATTGACTTATCTCTCTTCTTAAACAAATGAGCTTTCAGTTATTTCAAATTTGACGGTAAATGGTTGAAGATTTTAATACTCAGATAATAGAGTGAGTGCTCAAACTTAGCTGTTTTATAGTTAGGAATAAGTAGCACATCACTGTTCCTTCTTGAGTACTCATGATTACTATTCAGTTTAATAAACCTATCTTCATTTTCATTAACATATCGTAAACATCTAGAAATATATAAAAAAGGTGAGGTAAGTATGTAATTATTAATGAAGATAGATTTGCAAGATGTTCGTTGGTGAATATTGAATATTAATCGAAGTATTTGCTTCTGTGTAATAAACACCTATTCATTTCTGCAGAGCAGCCCCACAGCAGAATATTATAATTTAGATGACTATATACAAAACTGTAATACACATTCATAACACAGTTTCTAGGTACAATGTTCTCAATTCTAGAGATTGCAAAAAATGAGTTTTTCAATTTTAAAACATCAATGTGTGTTGTCCATCTCAAATTTCTGTTCACATATATTCCAAGAAATTTTGTTGATTGGGATGATGATATAGGGTTTTCTCCATATTTAACATTCAAGGTACAGATTCCGTTGCCCTTCAGACAAAAATGAACAGTTTTGTCAACGTTCACCATCAGATTGTTCAATCGACACCAATTTACAAACTCCCTCACAATGCATTCACATGCCTCAACAAGTTCTTCAGGAGTCCTGCAAGAAACAACCACCGATGAATCATCGGCAAATAGTGTCACCAAAAATCGGGACACCTTCGCCGGCAGACCGTCTATAAATAATTCAGATGACTATAAACAAAACTGTAATACACATTCTTAACACAGTTTCAAGGTACAAGGTTTTTAATTGTAGAGATCGCAAGAAAAGAGTTACTTAATTTTTTATATAAAACATCAATGTGTGTTGTCCATCTCAAATTTCTGTCTACATATATTTCAAGAAACTTTGTTAATTGGGATGATGATATAGTGTTGTCTCCAGATTTAACATTCCAGGAACTGATTCCATTGTCCTTCAAACAAAAATGAACACAAACAGTTTTATCAAAGTTCATCATCAGATTGTTCATTCGACACCAATTTACAAACTCCCTCACAATGCAATAAATCTAGGTCAATTGAATGATAACGTTCAGAATATTTTAAACTTAGAAAAAAGCTTTCACGTTACTCCCGTATTAGTTCCAAGGAGAACTTATCTACCCTCAAATTATAAAAAAAACTTATATCCAACCTCAATTAAGGAAACCTTGACGCGTTTTCAAGAGTACTTATCACATATATGAAAAACAAACTCATTGGATATTTCGCACATATATCGTGTAAAATTCAGTTACGATTTTCCTTCAAAAAGCACAATGGCAGCTTTTGCGACAGAAACTACGCTCCAAATCACCCGAAAAAGCCCTCATTAAAGAGAGCAGGAATAAATGAATCCACCCTCTCGGCATAGGTAACGAGATTCCATGCACCCCCAGAGGGAACCCGCTTTGATACACTGCAAATTAAGGGGATTATACACGTAACCAGGTCACGTTCTCTGCTAGGGGTGCAGATACCCCTAACGGTGGCTAAAGATGTATATGTCACGTGCAAATTGTATAACTTTGTGGTTCGTCCGGAGAGATGCTTCATTTATCTAGTTGCCTTTTTCTAGTAATAACTAAGTCAGGTGTTACTTGTAATGGATTTCCGCTAGCGCCATCTATTTTAAATTGAGTGCCTTTCCGATTCATACTTTTTTAATGATGAGAAACGTTACATATTCAACTACAATCTTTGAATTTTATTCGTTTTGAGTAAATTATTCAACGTTGTGGAATCTCATCCGGGCCTTCGTTTTGAATACCTTTGTACAATAATTACATATCTATTACACTCAACCTTGAAAAGATTCTAACAACTGCAAAAGTTACATAAGTATATATTGTTCAGTACAATATTGTTTCGGTATACAATACCTTCATCAGGTGGATAAACATTATAATCATATAATATAATGAATTTTTCCCTGTCTTTCAATTCATGACCTTGTCTAATTGTAAAAAGATATTGAGTCTCCACATTGTCTTGGAAAGCTAGGAAGTGAGGCCGAAATTTCTTTGGAGCTTCTGGAAGAATTGATGAACTTCTTCGAAAACTAAACATAGTTTCAGATAATGCATTTTTAGTATGATACAAACTTCAATTCGCAAAGCTCTTTTATGTGTTCTGGTTCTGTTTAGTTTTCAACGAAATTATTTGATATTTCAGGAACCTTGAAGACAAGTCCAACCTAAATTGAAACTGCTGCAACAATGCTATGAAGACAAACCTTAAATACCTTCATACAGTAAGTCTACTATATATCTGCTGTCAAATACAGAACTTTGATACATAAATCTATAAAGTGTTTGGATAAAATGTTTTCAAATCCTGCCATCTTTGTTTCGAGGTCGGTACTGATTTTATCACGAGAATGCGCTATACCATGCTCGAGAGAGTTTATCTAGATTCGTAGATAGAGGGAGCTCACGTGAATAGTTCACTGAAAGACTCATTTTTCCCTCATTTTGAAGAAATAGGCCTTTGGTGTTTCGAAACATGATTGTTTGGATGCATCCCATGATAGTATGAAACTGCGGTATATGGTATTTCCAACAAGTTTGATGGGTTTAATAGTCACTCTGAAAATTACAGGTTGTGTTTTCGTTGAAAATATTTGTGTGGAGAGTAGATATACGATTTTTCATTGAATTATTCGCTCGTCAAAGACAAGAAGCAACACTCATATGCAAATTTTATAAATTCGATTTTGATTAATCAACTTCTATCTCATCAATAACAATTTTTAAGTGAAAAACGAAACGTTTTATGAATCTCAGCCATAACTCAATATTTATAAATCTTGGAGACAAAGTCCAACTAGCGACGCACAAATGTTCAAATTGTTGTACCCAAATATAAACATCCTCATTATGTCATTTACAAATTTATTAAACAGTTTTCTAGGAATTATGGTCACATTATATCTTGCTATTAGAATATTAAAATCTTATGAAGCTTCAGACCACCAATTCACAATTCCAAACGTCCCAAACATTAAGAAATACTACTTATTTTGATTTGTTCATATACATCTGCTCATATTTCTATAAATAATGGTTCATTGACGATCCGAAAGAACTGTCATTGTTGCGAATGCCTCAACGTGATACCTCCAAGAGTGCCCAGAAAGGAATAATTTATCACGTCAATATCAAAATAGCCGTTATGAGGCTATTTAAGATTTGAACCAGCTCCTTTACATCGGTTGGAAAAAATAATCGTCATTAAAATGATTGCCTTACATGATGCTTGAGTTCATTGTTGATTTATATGAATGTATTGTTGGTTTTATGAGATAAACATGCAGTAAGATTAACATGATTGAATTTCAAGTATTTGGTTAAGAATACGTTCGATCCTGGCTGCACATTGAACATTTCGGAGCCAATTACTTTTATTAATATCGACAATCATTCCTTATTTTCAGGACGATTGATGTATTTCAATAGCGAAAGTGAAGTATGTTTTATTAGTTGATTGAGGAGAGAGATTCGTGTTGAATTTCGATACCAAACGGTAAATCATTTAAATAAAACTGAGTAGTATTTTGATTTTCACTATAATTGAGTTAAAACATAAAAATATTGCTTCGCCAACACAGTGGCTTCTTCAGATGTTGATGATAAACTGAGCTAATACATTGTGTACTGCCAGCATTTATCCTGAAGTGTGGCAATGACCATAGAACACTTTTCTTCTGAAGTAGAGGAAAGACCATAGAACATATTCATTCTGAAGTGTGGGGAATGACCAAAGAATACTTTTCTTCGATTGTCTTTTACTGAAATAAATTTAATAAAGGGAATTTGTGATTAAAACTTGATCATTTAATAAACTATTTGATTTATTCCTCTTATTTAATTCCATGGCTTCTAACAGAGTTATTTTATAACCTTTACGTTCCGTATGCAATATTTTGAAGTTGTTGTTAAAGACATGGTTCTCTTCTTTAAGATGTGTTGCATACGTCGAACTGGTTTTATCTTTTTGAAAGCATCTTTTGTGTTCAGATATTCTAAGTCTGAAATTCCTACCAGTTTGACCAATATATACCTTCGGACAAGTACCGCAACCCAACTCATAGATACCGATTTATCTTCATGCGAAATTTTATCCATCTAGTGTTGAATTCATCCCTTTTTTTATTTGTTTTGGTATAAAACCTTTACCTTTCAAATAGAAATATTTGATGACAGCATGTTTCTCCAATTTTTCCATTTTCACGAAAATAATGGAAGCGTCTCGCACAATGTGTTCAAACGTTAGTTAACGTAGCGATTGGGCTGAAACTTTACATACAAGCTCAGTAGGCATGGTACTGTAGGACGCCGCTCCAAAAGTGGACCTAGTGGCGCCTTCTATTGGTCAGGCCGAAAACTCTTCGCCTCACCCTCGTACACAAATCTACAATGAATAATCACATTTCAAGAATTTTGAAAATATTATATATATTGTCCTCTATACTATGGTTTCGGCATACACTACCTCCATCAGGGTATTTAAGTCTTAGTATTTCACATGTAACTGAGCCATTCAATACGAAACATTCCAAAAAAAAATATATCAGAATAAAGGAACAGAAAATACAGATTGAGGATGTAATTTTCTTCAAATAATCATTCTCATTCAATATTTAGATCCATTCAAAATCGAAATATCAAAAAATAAACGTTGATTTAATTATTCATGATGTTTAGTCTACTTTGTACTTCTGACAAAAAACACACTAAAAATATACATTCGAAAATAAACTATTCGAACAAAAAGTTACGCGAAGTAAAATCAGAATATTCTCGAAGATTTATATTTGATATTCTAATTTTTTGTTTCCATTTAAGGGTTGTACGAGAATTATTTGCATAATGTAAACTAAACTTTCGTTAACGAGGCGGAGGAAGCACTTGCATCAACAGAGAAAGGAAAATAAATAAACTTCTTAGATTCCGATTTGGTCGACAAGTTCTAACAAACATTTACCTTGTTCAAGGAAATATTTAATGATGAAAGTTGAAAGTACTCTGTTTTGAGCATGATGAAGGTCAAAAACATACCTATATATATATATATATATATATATATATATATATATATATATATATATATATATATTTCGTTATAAATAAGAAAATATGAAATTTGTTGCAAATGTTTGTATTTTTATAGTATTTTTCATGTTACCAAAAATATTCAGTGTACTTCGAATTGAATTACTATATAATTTCCATTTGATAAATATTAGACAAGATACTATTACATATATCATACTATATTACTAAGAGTAGGACTACTAAGAGAGATACCTGCTCATTTGAGAATGAAAATGAACTGGTTTAAAATATATTAGGGAGTCCAAGCAGTTTTAAAAATGATAATAAAATACTATATTGAACATCATTATATTGTTAGCATTTCAGCAAAAAGAAGTACTCATTATTTCATGTCTTTTGTGCAACTCATTGTTCTAGATCATAAAGGGAGAATGCATTGTATTAAAAAAAAATCTACATTTGTTGAAAAAGATTCACACATATAATTCAACATTTTAATAATTGCTTTATTATGTTTATCAATTTACATCAAGTATCGGCCTCATCAATTATCAATCTACATTTGTTTATATACCTAGGCATAAAGCAACTGAATTGAATGTTCAGAGCTAAATCTTCTATTTATTGTTTAATATGATCACATAAAGTGTATTTAATAGAATACTACTTATTATTGTAGGTGTGTTGTAGAAATATTTGCCAGAATGATAAATGAAATGTTCAACATTAAGTCTGCATCACTATACTCGTACTACACAATTGAGATTGCATTCTTGCTTACCTTTAGGTGAAACATGATCAAATAAAATCCAAATAAAATTCTTGGAACATTAGGAATAAAATATCTTGAAAACAATGCTTCAATCATAAAGATAAAGTGATGTTAGACCATACTTGCTGAAGTGAAAATTCAATACAGTAGTTGGACATAATTCAAAACAGCGTCAACTCTAGTAAAATATTTCTAATGAGACTGTATTAGAATTAAGAGATTATAATTGTTTATTCGGAGGAAATATGAACAAAAAAACTTCAATTCATATGATGAAACATTAGGTATTTTCTTCAATTGAGGCTGACTTTAAAGAGCAGATATTACCTGAGTTAGAGTTGAAAATGCTTTTCATGAAATATAAAGTTCAGAGGAATATACTACATTGGGTGAAATATTTTTTTCTATGGATGTATCTTATATATTTATGACTTTAGAAAATGGAATACAGACAAGTATAAAACTCACAATAGCATTTACACATTGAAAAATAAAGAAATGATAATGCATATATAACTAATATATCACACATTGCATATATAATTAATCTCTAACTAAATCAATGATGAATCACAATATTCAAAACAATAATAAATAATTGTACATTTTCTAATGATACTAAGTTGATGATCAAAACTAAGTTAGATAACCACCTTACACTGGTATTATTGCTTTGAGGTAATAATTGTAGCAAAATAACTGAGGTAGTGTAAAAATTTATCATTATGTCTTCTCTGTATATTACTCAAAAATATAACTCAATATTTTTTTTTGAAAATTTTCGAAACAAACTGACCACAAATATCATTCACGTAAAATGAAATAATACTATTCTGATATTTTAGATGGAAATATATACAATATGAAAAAAATATTTCTATAATTATATTTGAACAGAAATTTCCAAAATTTTTATGCATTCTCCTGGGCTCAGATTAGAAGAGCAAGTTCATGTAATCATACCAACATCCCAGGAAGTTGCAGAAATGACTTCCTAAACTTTACATCTGACGGTATAATGTTTTGCCACTTAGAGGTATATAAGTAGGTAGATTTATTTTTGGTATAATCGTAACATACATATGTCATAAAGTGAAATAAGTTGAATAGAGCTCAACTGGAGTATATTTCAAGGAAAAACTCAATTAGCACTTCACTCAATATAATACACCATTACAATTCCATGAATGTTGGTTTCTAGGTATATTCAATACTTTAAAATATATTTGTCCACTGGGAAAAGTAAATACTTCCAGTTATATTGAACGAACAAACCAAAGAAAGGAGTGAATACGTTGCAGATTTTTAAATGAAACAAAACATGATAAAAAAGCTGCATCTTTATTCACAATAAATTCTGTATTTATTCAAATGCATTGGTAAACGTGAAAAATTAAAAACGGCAATGGGACAATTCGGCTCACAAAATCAGCTTCAGTCAATAATTTGTATCTTAGAGCGGAAGAAGCTGCAAGAAAACCCCTTTTATATATGGGGTACGTTACTTAATTTATATTTGAGGTTGACCTTTCTTGTCTATTGAATATTTATTGCATGTTCAAAAATATAAATTGGAGGTGAAGATGGAGAACTTCATCTGTTGTGAGAGTCAATTCTAATCTTTACTCAAGCTTACATTTTTCACCTAATAAGATAATTTCTTTTCTTCTTATTATGTAGTGATACAAAAAAGCTCTTCTTTATTACCCCAGGATCGGAGGACAAACCGAAGTAGTAATAAAACTTCTGAAAGATATTCTGTCTTCAATATTGATTGGAAAGAATGATAGAACCTTATAATTTGAGTACAAAGAATGAATCTTACTAATCCATACAGAGTTAAATTTATTTCGAATAATGTCGCAGAATTCCAAAAGAAAAATTCTCAAATTGAGTTCAGTGAATTTTAAAGTTAGGACAACATAACATAATACTTCCTTCTGAAGTCATATAAATTCATAATCATTGAAATCTGTCAAAAATAAAGTCCAACTGAAGTACATTTGTCTTGAATACTTCTAGAGAAAAGAAAATTGAATTTTACTTGTGTTTCCTTTATACTCTGCTCACAAAATTGCCCAGCCTGATGAAGCTTAATAAAGCAATCGCGAAGTAGAAGTTGTTTTTCAAATTTTGAGCATATAATGCAATATATAATGCGTACATACTACTTTTTGAAATAATTGAACCATTTTTTAGAAATTATTCGGAAATGAACAGCTATGAAAAACAAAAATTTGGGTTTTTGACCCTTAACAACTAAAAATAGACATTAGCCACCAATTTTGAACGGACAATGAAGATCCAGGTGCCAGTAAGATTTTGTGAAGATATTTGAAGTGGAATATGTTCACGTAATCAGGTTCTTGGCGTACGTATCATCTGAAATCAGAAAAATGTGCATTTAAAATAATTGGTGAGGACACTAATAACAATACAATTACAAAGCGTAATAGGAATTTATGAAGGTTTTAATCCTAATCCTGTATTAATTCTAAGTAGTGGTTAATTTTCAAATTTGATACTTTATCTACAAAACTATCCGAGATTGCTTCAAGAAGCAATTAAGGCCAGAAGTTATTAAATTATCTATTCAATTATCGTTCAAAAGTTGAACCTAGCTGCAGTTATAAAATCATCACAATTTTCAGAAATTCCTAGCACAGTTCCTACATCTAGCAAATTTCTAGGAGCGAATATATTTCACTAATATATACCTATGTATCTGCAATTTTAGTCAATCTGTTAGTTTGGATCTCTATTTCAGGACCCATGATCCCTGTGTTTTTTTCAATTATACAATCGATGACTTATTGCTTTTTTGTCACGAATATTCCAAATCCAAGGGCATATTTCTTTTGTTTTTCATTCAAATTCTCAACATCATGTCATGCATGACCTCTGTCGAGAATTCTTTGACACTGATGCACCTTTGAGCATTTATACTTTAACAGTTAAAACTAGTAGTTTAAGAGCCAGTAAACATCTGACGACACACATTTCAGGAAATCCCAAAATTTTCTCATTGAGACAGTTGTACCTACCATACATGAATTGGCTGCCATTCTAATATTTTAAAATATATTATTATACGTACTCAAAAAGGGGTTATTTCCTTGTGGCAGACCATTTGAACTTTTTTTTTGGCGTATTTTAGTAATCTTCAAATTTTTATATGTTTTTGTTCATAGTATCAGTAGAATATATCTCTCACGGCAGAACGATCTAGCGTTTGCTTTGACCTGGCAGACTGAAAAACATTTTTTCCCTCGGAAATATATCTGTGTGTATTATTACGTAGTATACGGAATGAAGAGATTTTCGTTTTCTCTTTCTTCTTCCTAGTATATTACTGTCGTATTCCTTCTCTTTCAATTCAATTTGACGTCAAAATTGACATATATTAAGAAAAAAACTAATATGAAAATTATGTTTTATCTTCAAAGGAATTTGAATTCAGTTGACTCGATAATAATATTATCAACAATTTCGATTCATGTGTATTGATTTCACTCAATAAAGTATATAATTTCTCATTTCACATAATTTTTATGAATTTTTATCTCTTTGAGATTATTTTTTATTTAGATTATTTCATTCTAGACTTTCAACCGAAAAACACTTACTCCCGCGCAAATACATTAGTGTGTAATATTTCAAAATTGGGAAAAAATACTTCTTTCCGACATATTTTAGGAAACTTCAAATTTTTATATGTTATTCTTGATAGCATTAGAAGCATATATCTCTCATGGCAAACCGATCTGCCGGTTGCTTTGGGCCGGCCGACCGAAAAACTATTTTCCCGCGTAAATAAAACAGTGTGTAATAAATTATATTCGTAGCATAAGGAATGGATGAATTTTCATTTTATCTATCTTCTTCATAATAAACTATTGTCGTATTTCTTCTCTTTCAATTCTTTTTCACGATAAATTTAGCACACATAAAGAAAAACAGACTGAAACTAATATTTCATCTTCAAAGGAATTTGAATTAAGTTGATGATAATTATATTATTAACGATTTCGATTCATGCATCACTCAAAAAAAGTACATAATTGCTCATTTCACATAATAAATATATCAATTTTCATTTCTTTGAGATAATTTTCTCTGATTTTAAATGCAATATCTAATATTATGTTATGTACCTTCGGTAAGTAGGTTGTAGATTTTATATTTCCATTGTAGCTATTCCACGTTCGCTGCTCTCTAGAAGGCACCTAGTTCCCCCTAGTACGTTTTCTAATTTCAAGTGCACTTCGTAGTCTAAACAAAACATAAACATGATATTTATGTTATTATACCTATTCTGTCGCATCTGAGACCTAGAACAAATCGAATACTTGAATATTCTTTTCAAGAAGGTTTATATCAGTGCATGTAAAATAAATAAATAAAATGTGGTGATATAAAGTCACTTCAATTCAATAAACTCACGAAATATTAGCAAATAAAAGTTTATTTGATTAAATTCGATTGAAATTACCTTATCATGTCAGGTGAAATGAACAAAACCGTTGCACAAAACATACGCTGTTTTGTGCAACGGAAAAAAGAGACAGAGTATTTTTATTCACTGACAAAACAACGGAAACATGTTGAAATATATTACGTTAACGAAGACAGCATAACCTCAAAAACGTTAAATAAAAATAAGATCTATATATTCATTGTGTCTTCTATTATATTAATGAAGATCTGTAACTGCAGATTTCCCTCGTTAATGACAGTACCTTTAATCTATTTTTCAAGAACTATTTTTATGTGTATATCATCTCCAAGAATTGTCAGTAAATATAAATAAGTTAATACCTTATACTGAAAAAAATTTATAATTATTTTTGTTAGCACAATGCTGCTGTCTACTAAGTCAAAATAACTGGCATATCCTTCTGCCTTGAGAGTCTAAAGCTTCTGATACTACCAAAAATAACATGAAATTTCGAATTTCCTAAAATACTTTAAAAATACTAAAAACACGTGTGTGAATTTTCAAATATTCTGCTAAAACGTGGAATGCTCTGCCACTTCGTTTTGAGTAGTTGATATAATAATAGATTTCGATATATCAAAACGCCAATACATATATGAATCAAAATTCATTCGAACATGAAATATTGTCAGGTTGGCTTTTTTTATGTGTGCCAATTTTAGAAGTAGATAAGAAATACGACAATATTATTATGTAGAAGAAAGAAAACAAAAATGTGTCTATTCCAAATACGACTATACATTACGGTATAAGCAACCGGCATATCGGTTTGCCGATGGGTGAAATGAAAAATTATTTACTTTGTTGAGTGATGACTCGAATCGAAATTGTTAATGATATTATTATCGAATCAACTGAATTCAAATTCGTTAGAGATGAAATATTATTTCATATTGGTTTTTTTCTCAATATATGTAAATTTTGACGTCAAATAGAATTGAAAGAGAAGAAATACGATAGTAATATATTAGGAAGAAGAAAGAGAAAAGGAAAATCCCCTCATTTCGTATAATACATATAGGTATAGAACAAAGAGGTAAATTTAAAGGGAAAAAGTGTTTTGCGGTCTGCTGGGCCAAAGCAGATCGGTGTGCCACGAAAGATATATGCTTCTGATAATATCAATAACATATAAA
This sequence comes from Henosepilachna vigintioctopunctata, assembly GCA_030704895.1. Classification (NCBI taxonomy): domain Eukaryota; kingdom Metazoa; phylum Arthropoda; class Insecta; order Coleoptera; family Coccinellidae; genus Henosepilachna; species Henosepilachna vigintioctopunctata. The sequence continues at coordinate 4,974,425 of JARQZJ010000032.1, forward strand.
AATTTCAAATTTTCTGCAATAAAACAAGAAAAATGTGTTTCTTCTCAATTTTCAAATGGTCTGACACAAGAAAATAACCGCAGGAATGGTCTGCCGTTTGGTTTTTGAGTACGTATAATAATATATTCCAACATATCAAAACGGCAGCTTTCCTAAACTGTCTTTTTTCTCAAATCAAATAAAATCGAAAACATTTATTTTTCATTATTTGTTTTGTGAAACATTGTTTTTGTTAATATATATCAAAAGTCGGGAGACTTTGAGGTTTTGCAACCTTCTTCAACCCGTGTGAATTTAATTTCCTATTGTATTTTCAAAAAATCAGGAGCAAATTTTCTTATCATATATTGACTGCAGGGATTTAACGGCTGTGGCCGTCTTTTGTAAATTTTCATTAAATACGTGCCATTTGGTCAAATGTCCGATTTTCAATTCATCTGACATTTGATGGTAAAGGAAACCACAGAAAACTTTACCCACGTAATGTAAAATTCTCCAAATTATCACACCTTTTATACCTGCGCAGTACCGAACCTACAGCGACTTAGAATAATATAGGTTGGGAAAGTGATTTCATTGAGTAATAAATTGAAAATAAACCAAAATTTTCAAGACTATGAAATTAATAACAAAACCACTAAATAACTAAAAATACCTGATGAATTGATTTCTTACCTGTTTCAAAATTTTCTTTCACTTAAGGTTCAGAACATGATATATTTGTAAATTAATGTGTTTCCACAACCAATTGCAAAAACAGGAACAACATTTTTTCTCCATAATAGTTCATTGATAAATAATTGAAGGTTGAACTTTGTTACCTAAAAATATATCGAATAACAAAAATGGTGTACCATAGACTTAATTTGTGAAGTAATCAAATCAAAAGTAATAAATATCAAAGATTATATAGTTTACGTATCAATCAGACATGAGAAACATTCTTGATGAAAAATTATCAACGTCGTTATTTGAACATCAATGACTAGGGTTTACTTTCAGAAGAGATATAAATGGGAAAGGCACTAAAACGAATACAACGAAAAGAATTAATCTATTGAAGTTAATTATTCCGCTCACCTGATTCATTAATGCTCTGGGCGACTAGAGCAATAGGAGAATATAATTTTTTGGTCTGGTTAAATAACATAAAATAATTACCCTTAATGAAATGAATGCAATTTTAATTGTAAGCTTTTTAGGATATTCATTACACGTTAAACTATACGGCTGAATAATACATTGAAAAAACTTATTGAGAAAAAGCCAAACATGAAACGATTTATCATTTTTAGGAAAATTTTTTCGAAGCATAAATTCTGAATTGTATTGTTTTTCATAAATAATCGAAAATCCATCAATGAATAAAACTAAATGATGAATACATATTATTATTTTCATGTAAGTACTTACCCGTTTCTTTCTGAAGGAATGATTTTACTATAAATTTTCGTCGGTTCGTATTGCCTGTAACTTAACTTCCACAAAACTGCTTCACAATTGTATATTATATTTGATTGAAAGTGAAAAAATTTCACGAACATTCAAGTAAAATACTGTTAAATTATCTCACAAAACTTTCTTATACAAGTCTCAAAGATCGACTAACTCGGTAAAATATTCATACAAGGTCACCCACGATGAACTCAAGATTGTCAAGCGGTTCGTAAACCGATAACATAAACAGAGTCATAAATCACTAATATACACATTTCAAACAGAATAAATCTCCTTACTCACACAACAAGTATTTATTATATCTTAGAAACGAGGATTGGTGCTAGAGGTTTCGCCGCCTCACGCAGATATAAAAAATACTCACTCTTTTATATAAAAATTCATCCGAGAACCTAACTACTATCTATTTTCAATACTACCCCTTGTAGTACTAAAATATATCTAGAGCAAAAGAGTGAAGTTTTGTTTCAACAAAGAAACAAATTTTTGATTTATGATTTTGCCATCAGATTGGAATTATAGCCGCACAGAAAAAAAATGTACGAATGTAGAAATATGAGTAAAACAGTAGCGTTTTTTCTTTAATTTTGAATGATTCAAGGCTACATTTTGTTGGCTTTGTTAGAAATAAAATCTTGAAAAACATTCTATTTCTTTATACTTATACCTAATAGTGAAATATCGAATTCCATTTAATTAGAGGTATTTGCAAAACAAAAAATTTTATTATAATTTGAGTGAACGTATGAAATAAATACCTTTATTGACTGAAAGTGCGGTAAATGAATGCATTTATTTTTGAAGGATACTTCTTAGCAATATTAGGCTCTGCTTTTTGCTATAATTTACGTTTTCAAGTTATAAACAAAAGCTCATGTTCTTTTTTTTATTTTCGGCTTAAAACATTTGCAGTTTGTATTTGTAGAAACAGTTCACCTCAGATTTCAGACTTGCGCTTATGAACTAACTTTCATAACTTCTCCATATTTTTACGATTTTACTCAGCTATAGACTTCACAACACCTCTATGAATAAATGATTTTGTTAACATTCACAAAACCTCTAGGAATAAATGATATTGTTAACATTCAAAGTTCACTCGCATTCAACTTAAATTATATTTATTATTTAGTTTATATATTTCAAATCAAATTTTAAAAACGAAATTTTCAAAAAGATGATAAATTACTCGTATGTATAATTTAATATAAATTTAAATTCAAACACTTGAACTTATGATTTATACTTTATTAACTAAATAGCATCACGCGTTTCGTCGTTACAAACGACTTCTTCAGATGCTTACAGAATCTGTAAGCATAGATTTTGTAAACATCTGAAGAAGTCGTTTGTAACGATGAAACGCGTCATGCTATGTAGTTAATAAAGTGTAAATCATAAGCTCAAGTGTTTGAATTTAAGTTTAAATTCAGTTATAATGGATTTACATCAAGTAAACGCCAACACTATTAAATATGTATGTATATCAAATCGTATATACGAGTCATTAGTTTGTGGTTTAATTTTTCCTTTCAAATTTGAGTTTTTTTCTAGCGAGCAATAATTAGTTGACCGAAAAAGTGATTAAAAATCCAATAACATCTAACCTATACAACTGTACACTCAAATAGTTCAATTCGTTCGGTTTTTTCTGAATTAAAATTCTTCGTGAAGGAATAATTTCAGAAATCTCAAAAAATCCTTACGTCTTAGAAGATCGTTAGGAGTAAGAGACCAGGTTGGATGCTTGAAATATTTCGCACTCAAACTGTGAAAATGTCATGTAAAAATTTCATTTAACAGCCTTTTACAAATTATTTAGTTGATATCCATATCTCATATTAAAGTAATGGAATAGTATCTCTTCAATTGTTTCAGGCATTTCTGGAATTGGAATTTCGAAGGGGAATAATTCGAAAAAACATGGTGAATCCTACTTTATTTTCGGTCAATATATAATTTTTGAAACTGCGTTGTCAAAATACATTCATTTTTAAATTAATGATCGGACAAACAGTAGGGAATTCAAACGATAATTGTTCATCAACATTGACGAGATATAATAAAATGTTAAATTGAGAAACAATAAAAATGACTTGCATCAATCGAATCATCAAATATCGTTTGATTACTCATTGAGAATGCATGCAACCAATCATATTATAAAATAAAGTTTCCATTTGTTTCAGAATTACGCAGTGCATCTTGTACTCGTAAAACTCTAACGAAACGAACTCTAAAAGTTTTTGCTCATATATTAATAAGTGCATCGTTCGAACATAAAACGTTTCATAAAATATAATATAATAAGAAATTCTGTCGAAAAAATTATATGACGCATAATTTTATTCGCTATACATTTTTGTGTTAATTAATACATTCTGAATAGGAGCAATATATTCTTATGTGTCCATACTTTAGAAGTACATCTTTTCAATTATATTTTCACTGAATTTCAGTTTTTCCAATTTTCATTCTTTGGAAGTAATCCCATTCAGATATAATGCTCTCATGCCAGCGTTTCTTCAAATCCTTGAAATTCTGAAATGTGCTTTCTTGATGTGAAAATCAGCTCGTTCTTCGATTCCGATTTTATCTCACCAATTGTGGAAAAACGCTTTCCTTTCATTGTTCTCTTCAATTCTTGAAATAGGAAAAAGTAGCATGGAAAGCCAGATCTGGTAAATGCGGTGGTTGTTTTTAGCCAGAAAATCAAGAACTAGCATGATGTGTGAGCTCGTGCATTATCGTGATGCAGAATTCCTGATTTGTTTTTCCACAATTCAGATCGTTTGAGCAGCATTGCTTCACGCAATACGTAGTTTCGCGTGAAGCAATACTTCCTTGTAGTATTCCTTATTATCGATCTTGGCTCTTCTAACCGCTTCAATTGGGTGATTGGGCCTTGGTTTCGACGGCATAACCATATACCAAAGGTTTTGTCTTTAGTTATGACCTTCTCCAGCAAATATTATGCTATACTAATGCGACGTTGCTTTTTCTCTAAATTTTGCAATTTCTGAGCAAACATCGCTAGCCCATGTTTCATGCCCAAAAGATCCGACAAAATTGCACTTATAGTAATTTGACGATTTTCCAGAACCATTTCCTTCACAGTTTCGATGTTTTCGTCGCTCATTGACATGGTTGCAACTCCAGGACGCTCATCGGAATCAACATATTCTCGGCCTTCTGTGAAGCGCTTGTACCACTTATAAACAAGTTTTTGGTACAAAGTAGGCCCGCCGAATGCCACAATCGATATTTTGAGTGCGTTGGAGCACTTTATTCCATTTTCAACGCAAAATTTAATACAGATTGTTTGACATATTTCTTTGAAAAATCAAGAAATCGAAGAACACAAAAACGTGACTAACATTCACAGTTGTCAAAAACAAACTTCTAATCAAAACTGGCTGATAAATGCTAACATATGTGAAAAATTTGTGAAGCACCTTAACAAAAAATAATTTGTTAATCGAATGTGCACAGCCTCCGAAAATTGAAAATTCACATTTTTTTTTGAACAGACGCATTATACAATTGGAAAAAAAAATTTTCAGGGCTTTTTCCATGCTTCAGTATGATACTTTGAATATTTGCAATTTCTTGACGTAGAAAAAAAATAAGAAATGTCTTTCAAAAAATTTCGGTCTAAGGAGTTACCTCTCATATTTTTTCAATGTACTAACGTTTTTTGTAACTATTTGATTTCCTGACTCCACTGTGGAGAAGCTATAGCAGATGAATATCGGTAAAAACTTATTTTGTTCAAGCTCAGATCTTTTTTTCGGTTTCCTGCGTTAAACATTTGCAGTTATCAATTAAAATAAGTAAACATTAGTCTTTTCGAATTCGAATACTAAGTATTCTCACGGAACATAAATATCGAAATCACTTACTTTATTATTTGTGATGGCAATCTGAGACCGATTAAACGAAGAATACACTTCATGAACCTAAATACTAATTTTCAATTATAATTTAAAGAATAGATCTAGTAAGCACACACTTCAATAGTTTACAATGTAGCTGAACTTTCCAATCACATTTAGAAAAATTACAGGTTTTCATCTTACATGTAATTGATTTGAGGGAAATAATTTTTTATATTTACTCAAATGCTATCTTTTTAACGTTGGTTATATTGATTTTAATTATTTGAACCACAGATGATGCAGAACTTTTGTATCAGTCATTATGTGAATATCGAAGATATCCCACCTTATCGGATAGTTGCTGATATTTATCATAATAATAATATGTAAAGTGCTATAATAAAACAGTATTTAGAATTTTCTCATAATTTAATATAAAATACGAATGATGACGTTTCGAAGTACTACTTCTTTAGTGTTATATTCATTTACAAAACTAAAATCGAAATAAACTTCATACTATATACCTAATTTTTACGAATTCCATTCGTAAAAACTAACTGTCGGAAAGCAAATCATATGAATATGAAGCAAGCGGTCATCTGAAAAATTATTTGCTTCTTGTTATACATCAATTATTCTCCAAATTGAACAAATCATATTTTGATCATGTATTGTAGGGCTTTGACACACCAAATCAAAAATTAAATTGAGAAATCAATTATTTTATCAAACATTTTCTGTAAATCGATTATTGAGGCCTGGATTTTTTCGTTGATCGATTCAATATTTGAATTTGAACCTATTTGAAAATCGATTTCCTTATATTCGCCTTTATTCCTCAATTTCGCCATCCTTAAATTCAAAACACTTCTATGCTTATATTCGTTTTTGTCTGAGTTCAGTTTTGTTTTATAAATGAGATTCCTTAAATGTGCCTCCAGATTTTACAAATGCATACAGTAAAATAGCGGAGAATGGTTTTCGAGGAAATTATTATAGTCTGCAATTTATGCAAAATATGTTTTCCAATTCATTTAATTTTCAGTGCCCCGGTAGGTTTGCCGTGATATAACATGATACTTCCACGATGAAATCTGTAGATTTTCAAGTCGAGCACTTGAGAATTTACAGACCTTTAAATCGTACAGTAGACAAAATATCGATGACCATCAAAATGTCCTCCGTTTTGTAATTTAAAAAATAATTTGTGAAAAAAGAAATGAACTTCACACAGAACTCGAATCCGTGTCTAATTATCTTCCATATTTTTCGAGCTTCTTCAGGTTTATTCCGTGCCATATTAGCTTCCCGACTCTACGAGTATTATGAATGAAAATTGTTGTTTACAGTTCACTTACGTGACCCTGATTGAATTATATAAACAAATATTCTAAAACAACGATAATAATATAATATAATGATCACAAGTCCTTGATAGCAGTCAACAGTTTTGTTGATATATATATATATATTTACTTATAATTTTCAACTCGGATTTCAGGTTGATGAATTCGAAATAATGATAAAAAGTAACAGTTTCGTTCGTAATAGTTTAATATTCATTCGGAGACCATTTATTTGTCATTTTTAATTGCAAACGGGCATCTCAGCCTATGGAAACTTCCACATTTTGAACGACAAAGAATCGGTATGAGTAGAAATGAACATTCGAATGAAGCTGCACAATAGGTACAAATAGTTTTTCAGTAAAAATTACAGAAAAACAATTTTATGAAATAGAAGTATAATTAAAGTTTCGAATATTCTAAAATTATATCCTTTCTGCGCTCTGTGGCATATTCTTTTTTCGCAAACTTAAGTCTTGAATGTTTTCGAACAGAAAATTCACGAAAAATAGAGGGCTGCTGTTAGTTTACCGACACTTCTGGAACAAAAATCTTGGACATTTAGGCGAAACATATTTTTTTCCCCTGACGTTTCTGCACAAATAAATATTTTTTGCAACCAAAATAGAAAAATCTTTATTAATGTTCAATTTTCATTCATTCATACAACTTGCAATTGAAATCGATTTGAGTACTTATTCAACCCCAACAAATAATAGGCACTTTTTTTAGAATTGAAATACCATACTACTTCTGATGTAGTATGGTAACAAAAATAAATATGAGCGCTCTTTTCTGACATCAATCAAATTATTATATGATACTACTAATGACTATAATACTTGATAATTTTAAAACAAACTGCCTACGCCAATGATATTCTCATACATCTAGTTAGATAGCCAAATCCCTATAAGTTTAATTTTATTGTAAATTTAAAGTACTCAATATAACTCTAAATTTTAATGAGATCAATTTTGTTCAATCTATTTTGATATTTGTTAGTCTTCCTAATTTTCAATGAAATATCTTTCTCTTCCAACAAGAATTCGTGAAAGTCAGAACAAATCAGCCCATTGAAATTATACTGTTTTGATCAGAGACCGAAAATGATCTGTTGAGCGAGTTTTTTCATTGCGTCCATTGCTGCGCGACCAGCCAAAATACTCCCTCTGGTCGCATTGTGTCCAGATATACAAAAAATAATACTTCGCGATATTTAGCATTTCTGACGATAGTGGGTGTTAGGTGTTTCAGAAAAATTCAGCTGAAGCTGAATTGCGCATAAAAGCTTGTCGTCGTCAGAAAGGTTCATGCTAAGAACTTTCAAGTTTAAACATTCGTCAATTAGCTTCGTGTCATCCATTTCAATGTTAATTTTTTGGGAAAACGGACTGTTTTTTCGAAAGCAGACCGTAGAGTACTTTCAATGATTTTTGGAGACCTCATCCAGTTAAATTTGTCAACGTCCTCAATTGGTTTTTCCCAGCTTTCTATGTAGGATTCAATTTCTGAGTAAAAACCTGTACAATTTGTTTGAAATAGTTTTTCGTGATTTTATCTTGTGTGTTCACTATACTTTGTGCTTTCAGAGACAAGAAGTTTTCTTTAATTATGTGATTCACCAGATGCGCGAATATGTTTCTGATTTCGATTTCCTACTTCTTTCCAACATGGAAAAAGTTCATCACTGAATGCATGAGAATCATATATGCCTCTGATAGTGGTCTTCACAAAATTCTAGTCAATCCAAGCTTTCAAAATAAATTTCCAAGGCACCGAACATTTTCTAAAAGCTTCTGATTTCAGGAAAATTTGTTGCTTATCTAAAAAAATTGAATTTCCTTCACAACAATAGTGCACGGACACTTTTTAAAAACCGCTTCTGGACACATGAATTATCCGTCCATTTTACATAATCACTATTCAGTTGTGATTCAAATCTCTAAAGAATATACTAGAATGAGGCAAAAATATAAAAAATAGTCGAGAACCTTTGCACATCTCTATTAATATGATTGAGTTGTAATACATATTAAAGTGATAATAACTATTGAAGTGAGATACAGTTAAATATAATACCGAATTAATTGAATAAAATTTTCTCGGTCACTTCCGAAAAAACTTCTTGTGAAGGGGAAAATTTGGAAAGTATCGAAAACTCCTGGTTTCTTATAACTTAATAGAAGAGAAATGATAAGAAAAAGATGATACTCCTGTATTGAGAAGTGCATCTTATGCAACATTTTACTGATTGAACTTGGTTAGTAATAAATTAAAAATTGATGAAATGAAAAACAATAGCTTTTGGCTCACAAAAAAATCGCTTCAGCCAATAATGTTATGGCAAAAAGCACAGAAACAGGAGCAGAAAAACAGGAACGCGAACATGAAAAAATTCAATGTAACTTGACATGAATTCTTTGAACTTATATTATATGCCTCAAAATATAGTGATTTAGTTCATTTTATCACTTTTCGAAATGGAAAGGACCTACATTATTGTAAACATTGCTACTTGAATATATATGTATAGTATGTTGAAGAATTCATGTTTCATGCTAATCTTTTTTTTTTTGTATGTGAAGAATTATATTTGGAAAACGTATGAAAACCTTTAACTGTTCAGAAATATGAATGGAAGATGAAGAATATTTTTTGCTCTAAGATACAATTCTGACCTTCATTCTAACTAATATTTTCTCTTATTATAATAATGTCTTCTTTTTACTTTGTAATGAAGGTCAAAAATCTCGCCTACACCAATATCCCAGGACAATGCAAAATATTGATAAAAAAATTCTTGGACATAATTCGATTTTTATGGATTCGAAGAAGTGAACGTGGGTTAGAAGAGATAAAAAGTTTAACTGCACTGATTCATGAAAATTAATCAATATTTCAAATACTTGAAATATGTCGAAATTCCTAACGAAACATTTTCGTTAGTGAATTGTACACTTTGTATATATACTTTCTATAAACTTATATTGTACATTATTTAAAATATAAAAATAATTGATATTTTTATAATATAAAAAATATTTGATGTGCATTACTTCTGAAGTCCAATAAATTAATAATCTTTTGTATCGGAAAGCTATCTAATTTGAGAAGGTACATTTTTTTTCTATTCTTCAAGACAAAAGAGAATTAATTTTTTTAAACTCGTTTAAAAAGATCTAGGTACTATGAATAATTTCTGCAGATTTTAGATGTGCATGTTGTTACATCTATTCAGGTCCTTACACGTAGGTTATTTTGAAATGAGCATATTTGTGATATAAGTAATATATAATACCTACATAGCATATACTCTATATAGTTATTAATTATCTTATGTTTCCATTTATTCAGATTTTTTCAGATTATTTCAGTTCACTGCTTCATATATACCTAAGTACCTATGCAATTTATATTCGTGAAAAATATAAGAGAAGTTTCACTCAAAATTTAAATTAGTTTTGCTGGTTTCTTAATGTTTCTTACGATTTTCCCCACATATTCTGACTCTTTTATGAATAAAAAATGTTTACGGTTCACACACGTATCCTTGATAAAAATAAATAAACAGATACTTCAATACGCGGTACAGTGAAATGATAATTTTCATATCACTTATATTTGATTATAATCAAACCGTTGATATCAGTCTATAGGTTTTTAAGCTCGAATTCAAGTTTTTCGAAAAGATTGTGGTTTACAACGTGCTTCACAAATGGACCCTACTACATAAATAATACTCTATATAAAATAAAACCCTACTATAAAATAATCCCCACGATGTTTCCAATCCTTTCTGAATTATTTTAATTGATTGAACAATTTATTACAGGGTGTACCTATTCGGAAATTTCGACATATCCTGGATTCTAATAACCTCGTCAAAGGTAAAAAGTTAGAATCATTGGCTATAACCTATATGAAACTGTGAAATCATAGCTAATTAACTATTAGAGACATCTTTAATTTATACTCAATTAGCAAACATGTTCATGTTTGAAATATTTCTTAATTATATGAAAAATTATGAGTAGAGTAACATATTAACATAAGACAAAATATAACACTTCCAAATTAAGCTGTAACAATCAAATAGCTGTTGATTGCTCATCGCATTATGCATTCATTCCATTACCTATATAGTTAGATACAGTACCTACAGACTGTTATTGAGTCTTGAAAATGAGCTCACGCTCGAAACATGTTGAAAAATTCATATCGTTGAATATAATCGTGAAACATCAAGCCAAGCGTTTAATTCAATTTAATAGAGAATATTTCAATAATAAGTAAATATTATATTCAATAAAACATTCAATGATAAAATTTCATTTGAATTCACGTTCATTATCCCTTTATTGAAAACTTTGTTACCCTATGTGAAAATTTTCTGATCTCAGCTCCATTATGACCGAAAACTGTCAATTTTTAATTATATACCTATCTCATTATTTAAAATATACTTTCTAATGTCGAGCTCAAATATCTTTATAGTGGTACTAGTTTTCAATATATTTGGTAAATTATTGAAAGCCTCAAATCCGTCATAGTATATGCTGTTTTTAGATTTAGAGAGCTAACAACTTTGGATATAAAAACTATCAGTATTTCTAGTATTACATCACTGACATATGTTATATTTTTTATTACATTACATGGCCAATGATTTTTTATTTTATATATGAATATATATGAAGCAAAGATCATTCTTTGTTTTACAGACATAAGTCAAACTCCCAAGTGTTCAGCATAATTTTAACACAGGTATAATATAGCACTTCAAAATGGTTCGCTTGACACTATTCTGTAACTTCTGTAATTTTTTAACTTTTTCTTTAGTCAAACCAATCAACAATGTGGAGCAATATTCAAAACGTGGCATTATTATTGATTTGAACAAAAATAATTTCACATATGTCGACAGGTTTTTTTTCTTATTCTTTCAAAATAGATATTTTTTAGAGATTTTTGATGCTATGAAATCAACATGATCATTGAAACTCAATTTCTTGTCTGAAATAATGCCTAAATATTTCATCATTTCATATTGTTGAATAAATCGTGAAACATTAAGCCAAGAGTTTAATTTAATATTCAATTATGTTTCACCAAGAGTTCAGCGAGAATTCAATCTCAGCCTAAATATTTAACTGTTTCTACTCTTTCAATTTTCTGTTCATTAATCTTTATAGTTATATCCTTATTTTTATTGGTTTTAAGGGTTTTACTTCTACCAAAAACTGTGAAGTTAGATTTTGGCACATTCGGAAAAAAGCTATTGTCATATGACCATTCATTAATTGTAATAGTGTTGAAGTCAATATTACTGATCGTGTATTGTATGTTCCTCTATAGAATAATTCTAAATTAGTAATAATGAAACCTGAATTCTTCATCCTGTTGATTAGGCAACACACATGTCACTTTGAAGTTATATATGTGAGCTGACTATTTGACGATATATATTGTTATATATATATATATATATATATATATATGTATAAAACTTGGTTCTCGGAATGAACCGCGTTCTAGATTTATATAATCTCGACGTTTCGGCTTCCATTGTGAAGCCATCTTCAAGAGTTGGAATAAATTAGTAAGGATAAGGGTAACTTGGTTACGTGGCCTCAATTTGCCTACTCCACGAAATTCATTTTGGAAAAAATAGTATTTAAGGCTGATTGAATTTATGATAATCAGCCTTTTTTAATGAAGAATACATAAAGTTTTAGTGTAGTATAAGAGTTTTTAACACTACAATGTTCCATTTTAAGCCAAAATTGCGTATTTACAGTGAAATCCGCTTGAATTGAATGAATTAATTGTGAATCATTTTCTACGAACCAATGAAGATGAAGACTCCGTTGCAAACTCAATTACTATTTAAATGTTTCCTGTTCTATTCAGAGAAATCTGATATTCCAAAACAATGATTTCAACTGGCACCTTGGAAATCTTTCATAATAATTCAAGAGACTGTGGTAGAATCAATGGACAATCTGTCTCATAAAGTATGTACAGATACGATGTTGAACGTAGTTCACAAGCAGCGGTAGGTCGAAGAGAGAATTTTAATATTCCGGACAAAAACACGCAATAATTAGTCTGAAATAACTCTTCGAAAATAACAACGGAAATTTCGCAGAAACAAGCGAACGCAAGGATCATCATTTAGTTGATTTTCATGAAATTGTTTGAGTTCTTGAAAATATTTGGCTCAATATGGTAGGTAAATTGAGATTTTTAGGTTTTTTTTCGAAGCAATTTCATGTCTTAATTGTTGGGATTTGAGAAATTTCAATGTAGATTTCGAAGTATCGTTGCGTCATTGAAATGTTCTGATATGGAACAATTTTAACAAGTAGATGGCGTTGCTACCTGTTAGTCACCACGTGTTATGTGCAAAACTTTGAATTGTAGAATTTACTCAACTAAATTGAATCAACACTTTATACTGTTATTTTATTCATCAGTCAATTCATTTTGAACAGTTAGAAAATTCTTTTACAGAATGCAACATCTCATTATTTTTTGAAGATTGAATGTTAGAGGATGTTACTTAATATGAATTATTTTCAAGAAAATTGCGAATAAAACACTGTTCTTCAGGTAAACAAACGTTTTTCAACGATTTTGATGTACTATGTGCGAAGAAGAGAAAATTTTCGAATAAAAGTAATTAATTAATTGTAAATAATATATTTTAAACCTAAATGTATATATGATTTTGTAATAGCTATTGCTAAATAAATATTATTATTATTAATAAATTCAATGGACGATGAATCTACTCTGTGATAGTTCATATTTGAATGAGTGAGGTTTTATAATAATAGAAACTTGTCTAAAAATTTATTGACTGATATAAAATGCTGGAACAATTATTTATTCGACTACAAAGTTTTTCTTAAAGAAGAGAGAAATTAAAACCATTTTACAGTCACATTATCAAAAGTATTTATAAATTCTTGTAATAATGTCCAGCATTTTATATCGGCCAAAAGAAAAATAAAAACTCGGGTTGATGAACATAAAAGTCGATTTTGTACAATGTTAATAAAATTGATTTCAGAACATTGTATTTTTATCACAAGATTTTGATAAAACTAAATGCCTACACTCAGGTAATAAAGGTAAACGTTTTATTATTATTAGTTCTTAGTAATGTAAAAACAAAGTGTTTATTCCTCTATAATAACTCCTTCTTATTCTTGAAAATGCTATGAATATTAACATTAAGCCAAGAGTTTAATTTATTTTAATATTAACTACTATTAAAATTTATTATTAATACTAAATATTATTTCTGTAGTCTCTTCAGTGTAGTGGTGGGAGTGACGATTATTCACTAGGGAGATTTGAGTTCGAATCCCATCCAAAATATGATGTGCAATGACCTTACAAGCTCAAGAGAAAGCTATCACAACTCAAAATATGTATATTTCACATCATTATCTGTGAAAAATAGACGTTAAATTACAACCATATTAATTTTCTTAAAAAACTCATCGATTCACGAGCCTTGAAAATGAAATGGATTGAGCAGAAATAAATCACGATCTATTCACGAATACTCGAACTATTTAAAGTGTAACAAAAGAAATATCCGTATCATATCGAATACGATCACACGAAATTTCGTCTATACAAGTTTCATAACCGAATAAATTGATCAGTTTGTAATAATACCGTTTAGCCCATTTAAATCTACAAGAGAACATAGATCAACAAAGCGCTGTAAAAAACGATAATAAATAAACTCATTTCATTAATGTAGAAAAAAATTCTTATTATATTTCAGCAGGAAGCATCTGTAGACTCTTGTAAACGCGCAAATAAACGACAATTAGAGAGGATGATGAAGCAAAAATGTCGGTCTGAAAACTCTTTCCGAGTACATTTTATAACATGTCGACTCGAAATATTTTCATGTATGCAAAGATATACGAACTCAGGAGACGTAGAGGCCTTGAGCGGAATTGTCGGCAGTTTATGAAGACTAATGATTTCTACATTGGATGATTGTATCTCGGAACTGAAGATACCTTCAGACTAACAATCTGTTAGGAATGAACATCGCCAGTAATAAAGAATACACTGATTACGTTTGTCATAGTCGGTTACGAACCATCATTAGAAGAAGTATAACATGTTTTTTCAAAAACATATTCAACATAGAGTTACATAAAATGTAATAGGGAGAATGTCTTTAATATACTATGTCATTGAATAATCAAATCATTTATATTTTCAGAATATCATGATAGGTACCAATTATAGATCTAGCAAAAATAGGTACTAAAATTCATGAATATTCAATAACTTTATACTCAGTCAATTTCCTCCACTTTCTGTATAAATGAATTAACAAAACATGAAATGAAATTAATGCTAAGACAATTAACTCTCATGATATACTATAAAATATGACACATTAATTCGAAAAATAATAATTCGTAGCAATAAATAAATATTCAGATATCTCTTACGAATGATGTTAATTATATCTTGTATCATCTATTTTGTCAATGTCGACACCTATAAATTATTGAGACCGGTTATATAAACGAAAATCGAAGATTCTTGTGATGTTAGATATGAAACAAATTTATGAAGTATCTCTCACATTATTTTAGAGAACATAGAAATTTTAATTATTCGAAAATGGACATCAAGTTCTATCAATGATTTTACACATATTCGAGATTTTTCTTCGAGTCGAATAATGAAAATATTTCAAATATTTTAGAACGTATGGGCTCTCCTCTGATTCAGGAAAGAAATATTGGATGTATAAACTGTAATACTTGGCATAATTGAAGAGAAAGTTGAATAGTGATTGAAAATTTTACTGATATAATTTATGTATATTTATCTTCAAAAGATTAATTCTCTTATGACATATTTATATGGATATCACTCAAAATATATTGGGAATTCCAGTATTTTCAAGTTATATATGATATGATTATAATTATGTGAATTATAATTCTCTTCAGAAAACTCAGAAAGTTGCTTATATATTATTTAGGCCTCAATGAGTCATAAAAAGATCGAAACTTCAGCAAATATAAATACAGTTTCGACAATGTACTTCCTTTGTTTCGTCGTTGACAAAAACCACACATCTCTATAAAACTATTATGAAAATGAATGTTTAAAATTAAAACAATAACGACCAAACAGCAAAATCATTTATTTATGTATATATCACAAATTTTTGTCGAACATTCATAAAATTGAAGTATTTTCACTCGTTAAGGACTTCTATAACTTCATCGAAATTCTTAATGAACCATTTCGACTTTTCCTGAACGGTTTGTCGAACAACATTTCCACCATAACCAATAAAAGCATCAGCTGGTGGACATGCCTCCAAATCTGTAGCACCATCCCCTATCATTACTAAATTTTGATAACCATACTTTTCTTTTAAAAGTCTTATCACTTCAGCTTTACCCCCACTTCTAGATGTCGGCTGGGTCTCATCAAAACCAGCATAATCTCCTTCGAAGAAAAATTTCATTTTATTTGAATATATATTCTGTTCAGGGATGTCCAATTGATTCGCTATAGGTAAAACGATACATTTAAACCCTCCAGTAACTAAATACACGGCGACATTTTTTTTGTGTAGGAGGTGAACTAGGTTTTTCACACCAGGAGATAGTGTCGCGGTTTCTCTCTCAAGAAGTCCTTGATTTGAGATACCGATGGTTTCAAAATGTTTAACCTCAAAGATAGTGACTCCTGGAACGTCATCGATCCTCCCATAGCTCTTGATGTCAGTTCAGCTATTTCCCGACCTTTCCCACAGAATGCAGCTAGTTCATCTATGCCTTCTTCCTGTATTACTGTGGAATCAACATCAAAGCAAACAGCGTCTGCTTTCTTCAAAACTGCTTTAACTTGATCCATTTCAATTTAAACGTTCGTACTATCTGAAACAAAACTCATAGGAAAAATAGAAATGTAATCAAGTAAACACTTACCGTAATTTATAGGTTAGTTGACACAGTAGGCGCACGCAAGCGTTTCCAGATCAAGTCTCGTACTGACATCGAACCACTGAATAGGTACCTACACAGCAGTTAATTTGTGTCGATGTTGCCAGCTCTAACTTTCGGAGCAAAAACTACTTGATAATAATAGATCTCTCAATATAGATAATGATATTCTCGTTATGTAAATATACCAATTTTGTGTAAACAAAGATAATTGCCATTTGAATATCTAGTAACCTTATTGTGTAACTGATAAATTAAAGGTTCAGGGTCGAGTTATCAAACGAAAGTTGATAAATGAACGAGTGTAAGATTGAAGCCCGATTCACACGATATCGGACATAAATGGTTAAAAACGCGATACTTATGAATTGAATAAAACATTGCAGTGTGGAAAATAATGCGAAATTATATTGTGAATGATAAGTGGCGAGATATTACGATGAATAAATTCATTGAAGAAGAAACAAAATTAACATTAGAATTAAAATTAAAACAGATGGAGAGTAGAGATAAATATTCAATAATTCATCAATAATATGAGTTATTCATCTAGGAGATACTCATTGTCATAATTGTGTGACATAGGATGAAGTAGTGGCATATTTTTTAAACCTTGTTGGGGAAAACCTAACAATTTCAAGAGAAGTACGTGTCAAATTTGACATATTACAAGTTGTGCGTTCAATACAAGCTTAATATAGCAGAATAAGACTGAAGTTCGAGTTATCAGCAAAGTCCACATCTTCACGAAAGAGAGGAATCTGTTTTATAGTATCATATGTAAGAAGTTGGAGCTAAAAATACATCAAGATTGCAAAGTAATTTTCAACAGCAGCTTTTGACAAATGAAACGATTATATATTCTATAATAATTTGAATCAAGCTCCTGGCTTAATGTTTCATAAATATTTTGATGATAATTGAGAGGTCATAAGAAATACTTGTCTAAAAATCAATGACTGAACAATTCTTTATTTGACTAGTTTCGCCTTTTACATTCTTGATAATGCCGTAAAAGGCGAAACTAGTTGAATAAAGAATTGTTCAGTCAGTGATTTTTAGACAAGTATTTCTTATTACCTCTCATTTAAATATGAACTATCACAGAGTTGATTATTTGTCCACTGAATTTATTTATATTGGTAATAATAAAAAAACATCTCAAGACCAACTACAAAAACGGAACATAGCAAATTTACATCTATAAGATCGAGGTGTGAAAGGATATAGTTGAAATTATATTTGTTCGTTTATAAACGCTTCTTCCTTTTTCTACGAATGAAGAAACTGATTTCTATTGCTTCTAAGAGGTCTAAACGTAATCCTGAATTACCTACGTACAAACACTAATTTATTCGTTCTCCATGCTTTTTTTTTCTTTCTTCTGTCCATTTTGCTCCAGTCTTCTTCTATTCCTTCTCTTGATAACACCCGAATCCCTTGATCTTCTTCCTGAATTCTTTATCTTCCCTCCTCTTCACATCCTCCCCATCTATTTCCATCTCTTCCATGTCTTTTCTGACCTCCTTGATCCCACAGTTGAAAAGCAATGGGGAGAGCCCATCTCACTCAGTTTTATGTATTTATTGTTTATATTTATTATTATTGTATCTATCTTTATATAGAAAGCAGAACAATCATTACAGAAAATTTCATAGATGACGCTATTTTACTTTATATCTCGCTATTCAATCTAAGTTGTAAGCGTATCTTCTACTCTTTGAAACAAATATTTTTATGAGTATTCTAACACAAGTTGTAACATTGGTATGACTTCTTATGAGAATTTAGTTGAGCTTTTTGTGACATTTTTCAAAATTTTGCCATTTTCATATTTTGTTCATATTTTTTTCAGACAGCACTTGAATTATTTATTTAAGAATACACCACTCTTGATTGGGCCAATTACTGAGTGGGAAAGATACAATATATTTCAGAACTCAAGTAGAATAAAACTAGAAATAATACCACTAATATACAAGCAATATACAAAAACGATTACTCTGTGGGCAAGCTGACATTGAAACTCACCCACAGGTTACAGGAACAACTAATACCTGAAAAACTTATAACTAAAAAACACTCAGGGAATAGCTCGTCTGATATCCCTAGGCACGCTTGCAAATATATCGATGACGACATAGAAAGGCTCAAAGTCACCACAAATTTATGAAGTGATGAAAAAGCCAGAACATTAGTACGAGCCAGAGGTGGAAAAATTTTCATATTTCTAAAAGTTATCCTCGGAAATGAAGTTTATGAGAGAAAGAATAAAAGAACAATCAACAGAAAACCTTATCAGCTTGTATAGAAACATTATTCCCAAATATTTCCTACGTGTTTCGAGTGATGAAACATTAAATCTTGTAATAAGTAACTCATGGTTTATACCTCGTTCTGGATACACACCGTTGGAGCAAAACTATAAATATTTGAAAAGTCATATTTGCACGTATTCAATATTCCTTATCTTACACACGTATCCTGCATTCCAAACCACACTAGCATATTCTAGTTTTGAACGTATTAAGGTAAATGTAGAGGAGCATAGTTGCTTCAGATTGAGAGAGCCATTTAGAATTTCTTATTAAAAAACCTCATGTTCTGTAACAGCTTGAAACAATATCATTAATGTGAGTAACACAAGTTAATTTTGTGTCGAAAGTTACTCCTAAATCTCTGAATTCAGTACATCTATTGATTTTATTACTATTCACATTGTAATCGAAATGAACTATACTTTTTTTACGAGAAAAAGCCATTATGTTGCACTTAGAAATATTCAGTGTCAGGACAGTCAGTACTAGAGTCAATGACTGAAGTACTGTTGAAATTTCGCTAAATATCTCACAATCGTCCGCATATAGGAGAAAATTTGAGAAAAGGAGAAAAATTGGAAAATAGGAGGAAAGCACTTGTACATATACGAAAATTTGAGACAAGTATTCAGTTCTTGTGGAAAATAAGGTCTATTAATTTGAAAACAAACAATAATAATGCAATCTTATAGTAACAGCATTTCGACGTGCTTTTATTTTCATTATTTTCACGACGTTGTCAAATATAGTACAAATGAGACATGTAAAATTCTATGTTTCGAATTTTTGAACAAATGTTGCCAACTGTTATAAAATAGAGTGTCAAAATATGTTTTGCTGAGGTGTACGTATACCTGAACGAGGTTATTTCAGAACGAAATGTATCACCGAGAGTCTCAAAGAAATACTTGCCAGAAAATCCCGTTCCATACATTTTTCATCTGTCAAATGTGTCATAAACTCAAATTATAGTCGGTGTTCTCACTATACTCCGAAATATTCCATGCTTCGTGAATATATGACAGCTGACCATAAAGTTGCAGACGTCTTCACATCATTTATTTCTATGCGATTGGAGTCCGTCATCTGTGTTTAAAAATAAATTACCGTGAAACATCTTCATAAATACATCTCGCGAAATGAGCATTGATCTGACAAAATAACAAATCGTTTCGCTATATTTTACTTGAAACTATCATTTTCGATACCGTTTTCTCGTAATTATAATGTATTTATAATAGAGCTTGCAAAGTCAACACGAGCATTGGCGAACCACTAATTAAACAGAGTGTAAATCGGTTCAAAATATGACGTTTTAGCGTTCTTTGAAGATTAGCATTTGTATCCAATTTTGGATCCAATCAACTACAGTTGAGTTTTTTGAATCCGTCTACGAGTGTTTGGATAAACATTTGTTTGTGGCAGGGTTATTTTTTGATTTATCTTTGGCTTTTGATTCACTATCCTTTGAATTTATACTTGATAAATGCTACAATTTAGGTTTCAGAGAGGTTTTTCTGGATTGGTTACGTAGTTACCTTGAAGGAAGAACAATGGTAGTGAAAATGGGTGGGAGTTATTCTCAGAGACATTATTCTTCGCTTTTGGGGAGCCGCAAGGCTCTGTACTCGGACCTCTTCTATTAATATTATTTATAAACGGTCTGCCGGAGAAGTTGTTCCGTTTTTTTGTGACACTATTTGCCGATGATTCATCGGTGGTTCAACGGAATCAACGGAATTCGGTTCCGGTTCAACGAAATCAATACCTTGAATAATAAATATGGAGAAAACACATATATTCGGACTACTGAGCCATTATCAAGAGTTCCATATATCTGTTAATAATAAATGAGTTCCCTCGAATTATTGCTTTATGATCGCTTAGTTTCATCATTCCACGTTTGAAAATAATACAAACCGACAATTGAACTGAAACATCTTTAAAAATTCATATATGATATTTCTGGTTTTACCGGAAGTAGGTGTCAACTTTCTTATTTTAACAATTGTTATTACATACCACTCATTATCGCATATTTCAATTATACACAATATTTCTACCAGAAGTTGTGTATTATAGGCTTTAGTAAAGTCTGAACGTCTTTGAAATATTTGATTTTAATTGTCAAAATTGACGTACATGGATTCTTATACAGTAATAAGTTTTTTCTTTAAGACAAGCTATTAATTAACTCTATTCATTAATTCATTTCTTATTTTGATATGAAAAAAAGTTTTCAAGAAGATGGTCAAGAGTTAATTTTTTCAAATGGTGTCTTATAAATTTCAAAAAAAGCTAAGCTTTTAGCTTATTCCAAAATAAAAACCAGAGCAGATTTGTATAATGTTGTATTCCTTTCAAATGGGTACCTACTTTTCGATATTTTTCAAAAGAAATAAAAGAAAATCTTGATTGAAAATACAATATCGTCAAAAATATACCGAAATGAGCTACAAAAAATCATCATTTTATATATCTATTTTTCATTTTTGTTTTGTGAATTTTCAGAAATAGCAAGTTGACTATTTTCAACATATTACTTATAATTAACTGTATTTTCTAAATAATATTTTATGCATCATTTCACGTTACTTTTTTTCATGTTTTTCACTTTCTTTCCATGTTGATAGTAATTTTTTTTATATCATTCAGTTCTTGTGCATCGCCGTTGTTGTAAATTTTTTGCGATATCTTGAACTATATAAATTTAATTTGTACTATATCAGTTTATTCATTGTTATAACCATTTGCTGTCTCAATTCACTGAAGAAGCAACCCCTACCATAAAAACATACACTTCTGAAATAATCAAATGAAAATAAAATTCAATATAACAAATAAAAAAGTAAGCTAACAATTTGTCTAGTTTGCGTATTAAATGGTCTTATTTATACCTTGCTGGTAATATTTTCTATGTAGATGCTTCTCTTCTATTCACAAATGTTAGGTTTCGCTATAATTGCTCATCATCAGACTTAACTCTGATATATCTTCCCAATCGCACAAGAATAAATATAACTTAAAAATTAGAACGTTTTCAACTGAGAATTGGCAAGAACAGCCAGGTGTTGATTTATCTTCCACCACCGGGAGAAGTTTTATCATTCGCCACCGCAAATTCCTTGGAGTTTGGTAGGTACACGAATTAAAATTCGCTGCATGGTGTATGTTATGTTTTGGTCCGGCAGAGAACGAATTAACCATTTCATTATTGGCTGTCGGCCCGACCGTGAGTAATGGGGTATCCTGATGCTTGCTGAAACCCCGTGATTTATTCGATCCATTGTTTTTCTCTGCACATTTCCCTCCTGTGAACACTAATCATGTTTGATGGAAAAAAATTGAGCACGTCCATAAATGTAGCAACAAGATCAAAAGAAAAATCTAGCGAGATGCAAATTTGATCTTTTGATGTGTAATCGAAAAAATGGATAATTTCCTACTATAACACATGATTCATTTGCTTTAATGATAGTACGATAAAGTGGATTATTTTCTCTTATATGGTTTTTTCTGATTTGATATATATTGTCATTGTTTCGACCGAATTAGCATCTCATCAAATTACAAGTGGTCCAGAATTTTGTACTTCAATTTCTAAAGGTGATATTTAGTTAGTGAATAACACACAAAGAACAAAGTTTTCAATGGAACTCTCATCAAAATACGAAAGCGACAAACGAAGAGAATATTAAAATTAATGGTTTGTTTCTAGAGTATTATCATGTTGAGGCACTAGCAAGAAACTACGGTGAAATCTCTTGACAGAAAACAATAAACCAGACGACATTTCTTGAGACAGTTGAAAAAAACTGCATTATACGAAAAACAAATTTCAAAACCACTCAAACGATATCTTGGCATATAAATACAATACTATTACTATATACAATAAAATATACAACATATACACAATTTAGTTCCTGTGGACCTTCTAACGTTCTTCTCTAAATCAAAGACAAATCTGAACATTTTGTATCCTCTTCCTTATGTTTCCAGAAAAAATGCACAAGCAACAAGCTCGTCTGAAATGTTCGTAGGAAAATGCAACTTTTAGTCGAATGATATCTTGGAATGCTCTTTGGGAGTACCCCAGGGATCTGTCCTCGTACATTAAGGATAGAGTTTCCCACGTAGACAAAGGATTTATAAGACTATCTGGTAATACTATTTGGTCTTAAGTAAGTCTACAAAGGGTACATTATCAGGTCTTTCAACCGTGAATGAAAGGGAAGACATCAAAGGACACTTCAACTGATTACAAAGCTATAACATATTAATAAGCAGAAATTTTAATGAACATGTAATGCTGAATATTTAATCATTATGTTGGATGATGAATTGAGTGACAAAATTACTAATTCTCAAGATTAGCATTTATATATTTCACCTTTTTAGTCACTATAGAAAATTGGTGGTTGAAAAATAGGTTTAAAAGAAGACTATGGTTCTTGGAAGTGAAATCTGCAAAAAAATTTGTGTTTATCAGATAAGAAGTACGGAATGGAAGGTAATCATTTTCAACTAACACAATTGTTCTAGAATAAATGGAAACTTTCGAATCTCATCGTGAACATCAACCAATAAAAAATGATCAACTCATCTTAAATTTTTATTAATACATTAATGACTGAGATTGAATTCTCGCCCAACTCTTAATGAAACAATATTTAATATTAAATTAAATTAAGCTCTTGGCTCAATGTTTCACGATTATATTTAACAACATGAATTTGTCAACATGTTTCGAGCGTGAGATTCAGTCAATGAGCTCATGCTCGAAACATGTTGACAAATTCATGTTGTTAATCGTTTTCACGTTGTAATCGTGAAACATTAAACCAAGAGTTCAATTCAATTTGATAATTATTACTATATTTGACCTCTGTTTTTCAATTCTATTATTCTACTTTGAAAATTCTCTGTTTTCAGGAATTAATCTCTTTTTTCCTAATTTCATATCTCCTTCCACTACCTCTCGAAGTCGTATTTTTTGAGAACCGTAAACGTCTTTTAACCTCTCTTCTTCCCAACCATGTTTCCTTAAATGTAGAGTAATAAAATATAACTCTTAAAATAATATAATAAAAATAACGTTAGTCTGGAGAATAAGTGTCAGTTTTCAACATAGGGAAGCACCCCAAAAAATTTCCAAGAATTGATTATTTCAAGAATGGTTTTGTGAAACTAAACAATGTGTTTTATATTCGATTCATATCACTCTATGTTCAATCAAGACATCAGAAAATTCAACAGAATATTCGAGTATTTTATCGAATAAATTACATTGTCCCTAAAATTAGATAATTCAACCCCTGAATAATTTTCCTCAACATTGAGTACTTCGAATTATCGAGAACTAAGAATAATTGGAATATAACTTTGGGAATTTATCCTTTTATCCGTCGAAACAAATGAATCGGAACCAATTTTCTCTCTCACTTCCTGGCGTTACTTCGGCTATAATTCAACCTCCGCTCCTGATGAAGACGTTTCAGAACCAGTCCGAGAAACAGCATCGCCGCGGGTTATCAGAAAATTCGAAGAGAATCGTTTGTGAATTTGTGGATGGGACGAATATTGTTATTCGTATAGAGAGTCCCCGTTGATATCGACTGACTACACAATTACGAAGACGCTGTTTCACGAATCGACCTTCTGACTATAACGCGGTCGAAGAAATCAAATCTACTCTACATAAAATGGCCACCAGGATAGCTAATCTATTTATATTTGTACCACCTGTAGTCATTAATTAATTTCGTAATGAAGTACGGTGTTCGTTCTTCAAAGGGTTAAGTTAGGTTATACTGATTCAGGTTATACTTGATTCCAGACTTCATACTCAAAGCAAATTAACATTCTTCCAATCTTTATTTGATAGTGTTGGCGTTTACTTGATGGAAATCGATTATAATTGAATATAAACTCAAATTCAAACACTTGAACTTTTGAAACACTTTTTTTAATTTTTGCATACAACGCCTCACTCAACAGACAAGTTAAAACTGTCCTATAATAGAGGAGCATATAATACAAATGTTAATTACCTATAAACTAAATTTCCATAAACTTGTAACATACATATTTAATATGTATGTCTTGTAATTAGAATTTTTTCATACATCTCAACGAAATAAAGTTTTCGATGAAAATACCTAATTCTACTAAAAGAGATTAGATGAATACATCATGAAGAGTAACTGTAAAAACTGATAATTATTATTATCGACCTTTAATTAATTTTTTTTCAAATGTCTCTTAAAAGTTATGAAATTCGCAGAGAAAATATCCAAGTTGGTCTCTATTGACTTTATTGACTACATAGCATGACGCGTTTCGTCGTTACAAACGACTTCTTCAGATGCTAACAGAATACTGTTTCTGTTATCTGTTATTTCTGTTAGCATCTGAAGAAGTCGTTTGTAACGACGAAACGCGTCATGCTATGTAGTCAATAAAAAGTGAATCATAAGTTCATGTGTTTGAATTTCAGTTTATATTCAATTATTCGAATCAATAAGAGAAATAAAAAAGATACAACAAGGAGTAGACAGTTTCAAGTTGGAAGATTCAACCTACAGAAAAGTTTCTTCGTTTCTGGATCTCTCCGAAAGAGATGCTTCGTATGGTGAATTTTAATTAGTATGTACGTAATAATACCAATATTTATTGTAAAACATCCCTCGAAATGCACATATTACATTCATTCAATTAATATGGTAATTAGAACTAAGACAATTTCACTTTGTGAAGAAAAGTTGTAGGGAAAAAATAAACAAACGTATGATGCAAAAAATTGATTCATATTTCACTGTCTATATTCGAATCATCACAGTACTCTGTCACACTATAGTATGTTTTTGTTAACAGCGAAGACTCTCTTCTTAAAGAAATCAGCATCCAGCACTTTTGACGATAAATGAATGAAGATTTCAATACTTTGACTAATAAAGTGTTTACTCAAATTTAGCTGTTTTATGCTTAAGAATAAGTAACACATGACTGTTCCTTGTGAAATACTTTCAATTACTATTTAATTTGGTGAACCCATGTTCATTTTTTTAACATATTAACATTGTTTGAATCAATAAGAGAAATTTAATAGACACAACAAAGAGCAGACAGTTTAAGTTGAAAGACTAACATTCAGAAAAGATTTATTCGTTTCGTCCAGTGATTTGTAGTGGTTTGTACGTAGATACCTTAATTGCTCTGCTCATTCCTATTACTCCAAGTTAAAACATGAATGAGTATTTCAAATAAAGAACTAAACAACAGAAAAAAAAAGTATTCAACTACCGGTGAAACAATTGAATAAGATATGAAGCAGGATAAACACGAAGTGGAAATAAATATAAAGCATTATGCTTGAATCTAGCCAAACCGTCGGTCTTCATTTCCAGATGTATTGAATTAGAAACACGAACAGCATTTAAGATAAATATGATATCTATAAAACCGTTAATAATCAGTTTGCGAATGTCTCAAATCGGTTTCGAAATAAAGCCGATGAGTATTGTAAACTAGAAAACAAACCAATAAGTGCGAAGGGTGGGCTGCCTAAGGGTTCAGCGCTGGCACGAAAGCATTTTGAAGTGAGTGAAAACTTCCTCAGTTAAGACCCAAGGTTTGAAAGTAAGAAAACTCTTCTGATTAAGTACGTCAACGTTACGCTATTATCGTCACTCTGAGTATAGAAGCATAATTTCTGTTGTTTTCTGTATTACGAGCACATCCAGTGAAAGGAGGGTATGAAACCCATATACTAATTGATATTCCTGCTAGAAAAATTATTGTTTTCAATATATCGATAATTCAATTAACGTCATCAGTGACTAAATAAAAATCGATGAAGCATGTGACCACATTACTACTCATATATCTAACTAAACTATTTTTAATGAATCGAAGCTTCTGGGAAACAAGCCGAACAAGATTGATCTAAAAACTAAAAGAGCATTTATTAATAAAAATAATTCCTTATATGTTTCTATATCAAGCTTCTCTAATCAAGTAATTATTCTGAATTAAAATTCATCAGCATCAATGTCAGTGAACAAGACAGTGAAATTCTTGATCTTGTCTACGTAAAATAAAAAAGACTTGTTTGTATGATAACAAAACAGGCAAAAACGAGTTCCTATGCTTCGTTGTGAACTTAGAAAAACGCATCAAGAATATAAATGAGCAAAACTACGTTTACGTTCACTCATCTCACGAAATAGTAGTTAAAGGGTCAATAGCAAAACTGAAAATGTATGCATTTATTTTAAGTTCGAGTAAACTATTATCAAGACTTAGTTTTGGTAGTTTTTGGTCTCGGAACCTCCTTATGTAGAGTAACTGCCGAATGCCTCAATTTTTCGTTCAGTAAGTTCTTAACTCAATTATTCGCTGGTATTTTGAATTTTGCTACCTGTTTGTCTCTAGATGCTCAGAAAATTCAACAGATGGAGTTGATCTCTTCAATTCTGTCAAATTCTAGAAAAACATCATAAAACATTTGTGAAGCTATTATTACAATTTAATATATTAAATAAAAACACTTGGCTTGGTTTCACAAAATTTATAATGAAACCTTGACAATTGTTTCGGAGTGTTACCTAATTTTCAAAAGTTAAACTCAGTTAACTTTTGTTGAACGCAGTTCATCTTTTGAAGATGGGGTAACACCGCGAAACAATTGTGAAGTTTTTATTACAGATTTTGTGAAACCAAGCCAAGTGTTTTTTTCGATATATTAAACTATGTTTCATCAAGAAATCAGCGAACATTCAATCGACTTTATTAATACAATTTTTTGAACGTAAGCTAAGTATTTTTATTCATTATATAAAAAGTGTGCTAATCATCTAGAAACGGGGTTTTCTTCTCCATTTTTGAAGATTTGATATAGTGCGCAAATTACTATGCTGTTCGAATTAATTGGGATTGGCATTTGTTTTCTTCGTTTGAGTTACTGTAGTGAGTATGTGAGTACCAGGGTGGCCCAAAACCCTCACACCTGCTTGTTTACTACATGAGGTGACGTGAGTTGACCATCATTTACATTCTGGGCGTTTTACCTCGCCAGCAATTCAGTTGTGAGCCTACCGGTGCGACAGTTGGTGGTTTCAATTTTGATACGTGCTGTATTATCTTGTCCAAAGATGGATATCACTCTGAGGAAGCGTTCCAAAATTATCGCGATCAATGAACACACATCAATGACTGTAAGAAATATAGCTGATGCTGTTGGTGTGGGAAAGTCCAGCGTTTCGAGATTTTTAAAAACATTTGAAGAAAGTGGCTCAACGTCTCCCAAAAGAAAAGGAAACTGTGGCCGCAAACGCAAAACTACTCCAAGAACAGACAAATTGTTGATAAGAAATAGCAAAATTGATTCGAGAAAGACAAGCACTGATCTTCGAAGGGATTTAATGGTTTCTGGTGTGGAGGTGAGCACCTCAACTGTGTGAAAACGACTGCTGGAGGTTAGCCGTACGGCAAAAAGACCAAGAAGAAAGCAACTGCTCACCAGAAAATGATGAAGAAACGTTTGGCATGGGCCAAAAAGTACCGTGCGTGGACTGTGGACGACTGGAAGGAGGTGGTTTTAGTGATGAGACACATTTGTTTGTTCAAGGGTACAAATCAAGTGTTGTTAGACGAAGTGATGGGGAAACTTTGCGGCCTGATCACATCCAGTAAACAGTAAAACATCCTTCGAAACAAATGTTTTGGGTTTTTTCACAACCAATGGCACTGGACGATTAGCTCCTAACAGGGATGATGAATTCAGTGAAATATATGGAAATATTGCGCACCAGGATTGTCTCACTCATGGAAACGTTTGATGAAACATTTCAGCACGACCTGGCTCCTGCCAGGTCAATTCAAACAAGTGCAGGCCTATGCGTGAGAACGATTGGCCGGGGAATTCTCCTGATCTCAATCCCATTGAAAATTTATGGAATATTTTAAAGAAACGACTGGCAAAAATGGATTGCACTACAAAAGAAAAAATGATTATAAGTGCAATTCAGATGTGGTTTCATGATGCCGAATTGAAGAAAATGTGCGCCTCGCTAGTGGAATCGATGCCTAGACGAGTTCAAGAAGTTATTTCTGCGAAAGGAGGACATACTTCATATTAATATGAAGAATTTGATCTATTTTGTATGTATTTATTTCATCAAAAGGTAAGATTTTACGTAAACATTGTTTTTTATCCTTTGTCCCAATTAGTTCGAACAGCATTTCAAATTCACTGTAGTTTTTACTTTTTCATTGAAAGTTCTCGATAAATGACGAAAAAACATAACAGAAAAATTGAAAAAGTAATACGAAAACGGAATGTTTGGTTATTGTTACTGATTTAAATACAACTGAAATACAATTTAAACAATCAGATGTGTTTCATATCAACCCGTACAAACTCTTTTTCCATTTTATACATTTTGTCATCATAAACCGTTTAAGTCAGAATAAGTTATTTCCTCATTGCCTGTTTTAATTCATAACCCCAGCAAGTGTAATATAAATCTTGTGCATCCTCTGATATTCGAGCAACATTCTAGCGAGTGGAAAATGGAATTTCATGATTGCTACTACAAAATAGGGAGCTCCATAAACAATATCTGCAGAGGATCCTGAATAAAACATAACTGAACTTACTTGTTCATGTCATAAAGTGTCTTCGTAAAAATTAGCACATTTGCAATTTCAAATCGAGCATTTGCACAAGCTCTACTGCATGCCGTATAGGGAACGAAAGAAATATCTAATACCATAATGATCAGAACACAGGGTTGGATTAAGTTATTTAAAAACTAACCATTTCTAGTTTGATTCATTAATCGACTGGGCCGACACTTGATGAAAATCTAAATACATAATATGAATAAAACTAAATCGTTTTCAATTTTCTCTATAATTTAGTCAACATAACAATATTGTTTCGCCAACACAGTGGCTTCATCAGATGTAGATGTAAAACTGACAGTTCATCATCTACATCTGATGCAGTCACTGTGTTGGCGAAACAAGATTGTTATGTTTGACAAGATAATAGTTGATAATAATAACAATGATAATAATAATATTCAATTAGCAATAGCTATTACAAATTTATATATACATTTAGGTTCAAAATATATTATTTACAATTATATATTCAAAATGAACTTAACTAATTTACGCTTGGACACTTCAAGGTCACTAATTGTTTTTATGGAGTTAGTTAATTTATTAATATAATTATTAAAATAATTTATAGCATATAAAATATACTATTTCCATGTTTGAAAAGCTTACAAAACTTGCATGTAGAAATTGTCAGCATTTCTTGTATTATATACATGCACGTCACTGACACATGTTACATTTTTTATTACTCTATATGTGAACAATTTGTGTTTAATTTTGAATATAAATATTTATTCAGCAAAAAGTATTCTCTGTTTGACTGATATTAGTTCCAAACAATTAGGCATGTTTTGGATTGGAGTATACCTATTACATTTCAAAATTGCTCTTGATATGGATACAGAATTCGAAAAAAACAACATATTGGTGAAAATAATCTAAGCAACAAATAATGAAACTGAAAATTCGTTAGTTAGTTAAAAACGATATATATGGAAAAAGAAAGACAAAAAAAATATTGAAATTACTTGAGGTAAAAAATGAAAAATCAATGAAGCGAAGTGAAAAATGAGTAAATTGAAGAGAATTATGAGAAATTGAGTCGGAATATTTGAAAATTGAATTCATTTGAGCACTGAAACAAGCAAATAATCTTTGAATGAAGTCTGAATGAAAGAATGTCAATACAGAAAAAATAAAGTTATATTAAAGATATGTATCGAAAAACGAAAAAAATGATGAATTATTGAATACCATTTTGAAATAAAGCAGAGATTCGATGCATTAAATGTTTCGGTAATTGAAGTATTCTCGGGGTTATCAATTATATTATTGTTTGAACAAAAACTTTTGTTTGAAACTTCGAATCCCATTTTTTCATCGTGTACTGAAACATCTATTGCTAAAAAGTTTGTAATGTGTTATTGCGTCATTACGGAGATGAATTGTGTATTGAAAAATCTGCTTGTCTGGTGTTGAAGTTGCTGACAACTTGATCAATTATAGATATAGTTGATATTAGATTTGGGACTTATTATTAGATAAGAGACTTGGCAGCAATAAGTTGATGGCTAAGAGATAACAGTTTATCGCTGAATGTAACAAAGTTAAAATTTATAGTTATTGGTACAAGTAGAATTCTTAAGGTAAATAGTAATGAAAATATAAGTATTAAAATTTAAAACCAGAACATTGAAAGGATGAAACTTGTTGAATACTTAGACGTTATGTTAGATGAGAAATTGAGATTCAATGATCATGTCGACTTAATATCGTCTAAAATCTTCAAGAAAATCAATTTACTCAAAAGAATTGGAAAAAATCTGACCACATATATGAAGTTATATTGCACTTTAAGTCCATAATTATGCCACACTTTGAATATTGTTCCACTCTGTTATTGAGATTGTGTAAAGAAAAAACTTAACAGCTACAAAAGTTACAGAATAGAGCTATGCGAACAATTTTGAAATGAAATAGATATATTCCAATCCAAAGCATGCTAAATTGTTTAGAAATAATGTCAGTTAAACAGAGAATACTTTCTGCTACATATATATTTATTTTTAAAGTTGAAAAGAAATTGTTCCCATGTAAAGTAATAAAAAATGTTACATGTGTCAGTGATGTGCATAGTTATATTACAAGAAATGCTGACAATTTCTACATGCAAGTTTGTAAGCATTCTTAACATAGGAATAGTATGTTTTATGAAGGATTCAACGCATATATTAAATTGCCTCCATAAAAATAGTGACATTAAACAGTGACAAACATAGTGACATTAACGCACTCAAGCGTAAATTAGCTAAGTTCGTTTTAAACAAGTAATTGTAAATAATATATATTGAACCTGAATGTATGTATGATTCTGTAATAACTAATGATGAAATACATATTAATATCATTATTATTTGTAACATAGGATGCAAGCATAGAGGAGGTGGTAATTCATACTCTTGATGTTGTCAACTAATATTCCGAAACGTCACGATTAATTTCTGTAATATTCCCAGACCAAAATTTTCTGGCAAGTTTCCAGACAAATTGAGTTTATTGCATCTGTGCAAAAGACTTTTTTTCTGCATCCGAGTTTGCGCAAGTTTCAAGCAAGCTCTAATTGTAATTGAAACAAACAAACGAAAACGCCGCAATTATAGCAATGATATTTCTCTTTCAAAATTCAATTAAATTGAAATATTGACTCAGCGGGAAGGAAACACATTCTGCAAGTTCATATTTTCGTAATTAAAACTTATGGTACTTCCTTCTGGAATATCGAAATGCAAACAGGGAAATAAGGGGAGAACTTCGTCTTAATATTTGTCTCATATTGTATCAGAACTGAGGGAAGCACACAGAAGTCAGTGACGTTCATGTTGTATAACCCACTGGCATCATAGAATAATTAATATACTAACAGACTCTCGAAATCTCATATATTTATCAATATTTAATGGTGATTATTAGGAATATGGTTGGAAGGGTAGATTTACTTTTAAACCCAGGTTTAAAGCTATAGAACGTTTTTATTATGGGTCACTTATTTTTCTGTTTTCTATGACGTCCTGCGCTCTAACATTCTCGATCCCATTGTTGTTAGCATGTGCATTCTACCGACTTCTTCGTGGAACAAAATTCAACCCAAGCCATTGGATGCTGATGTCAAATCATCCTAAACTAAGTAAGAGGCTATTTTGAGGCTATATGAAACATGTACAAAGTGACGTTTCCATTATCCTTGAAAGGATAAAATATTGAAATCGGTCTCTACATTTGTTGGAAATACAACACAACTACTTTTCGTACTACAAAGTACGCGTCAGTTACGTCAGGTCCAATAAACGAAGGGCATTGACTTCAATTCTAAAACCCTCTTGCGACTCAAAAACCCTGGTGAAATTGAAAGTATCTGAATCAATGAGGACGTGTGGAACATTTGGGGTTCAATGTTTCATATTTTTCTTTTGATTCCTTAGATTGAAGGCATATTGTTATCTATGTATTATATATACCTATGCCTTTTCGATGTATTTCTGCCTTGTGATGCATAAGAGAATTTTGTGAATTGAAGGCTATGGTTTTTGGACAAGACGCAACTGACGAGAACCGAGTAGTACGAAACAACGATTTCAATATTCCCTCACAATTATCCCTTGAAGGAAATAAAAACATCCATTCT
This sequence comes from Henosepilachna vigintioctopunctata, assembly GCA_030704895.1. Taxonomy (NCBI): domain Eukaryota; kingdom Metazoa; phylum Arthropoda; class Insecta; order Coleoptera; family Coccinellidae; genus Henosepilachna; species Henosepilachna vigintioctopunctata. The sequence continues at coordinate 5,007,755 of JARQZJ010000032.1, forward strand.
AATATTCTTTTGAATTATCCGTAAAAAAATTATTGAAAGGATGTTATAAAATACTTTTAATAATGAATATTTATGGGATTAAGTGCTATGATATTGGCACGTCAATTATATGAACTCATTTTCCTGTATTCATATAGTCTGTTTTTCTCATATATATATATATATATATATATATATATATATATATATATATATATATATATATATATATATTCCCTCTCTCTATCATGTCTACGTCACTGCTACCCTTTCTGTCATTGTGTCAGATGCGGAAACAAGAACGCAACCCAATTAGTTCTCGGTTAGGTTTGCGGATAGAGACTCCCCCTAGAGACCAGCATTATCTCCTCCAACCTCCCGCCCGGTTCGGTTTCGCATGGTGCACTTAATGTTTCTATCTCCCTGTATAATATTATTTCGCAGCCGGCAGCATTTCCGCGTGCTATTCAAACCTACCCCTTCGATTTTATCTGCGCCACAAAAACGATGCACTTATCAGATTAAAAACGTCTGTATAACAGTCGTTAAGGGGTGCAAGGTTTAAGGGGGATGTCTTGGACCGTAAATAAGATACACCAAGAAGTTGGTGCTAAGAAAAAGTTACTGGGACTCATATTTTACATTGAAACTACAAGACATGTGGTTTCATTCGAAATGCAACAAAAATTAATGAACAAGACTGGAAAATTGCTTAATGCAGACGAAAATGCAAGAAAATATTGAATTTTTAACACTTTTGGTAGATCAACTCTATATTCATTACTGACGAGATCAAAAATTATATAAAAAGGTATTAACAGCTCAATTTTGATGCAGTATTTTGCAACTATACATACATATGTAATTATTATTATAACCGGAAAAATAGATATTTATCAGTATAATAGTACACCAATTTAAATATATACCAAAATGATAATACACCAATATAACTATATACTTCATTATGTATTAATATGAGAATTTCTTCCTTTATACAGTAAAGGTTTTGGTGTTTATTAAGTTACGTAGTGAAACTCAACAATTATTGATTTCGATACAAAAACTTGACAACTTTGATTGAATACAAAAATTTTGATTTGATACAAAACAAAAAAACTTTGACAAAAGACGTGAGAGAAACCGTTAACAATATCTTATAATTTCGAAAAAAAGCTGATTCTTGGAGGATTTTCATTTGGAGTCATAAGACAGCTTTGCAAACTATGACAGTTTTCTCTGGTAGGGTGTTTTCAAGAAATATCATCCATTATGACAACAGTTGCCTCTATCAATGTGTCGAAAAAAATAATAATAATAATAATAATAGGCATATATTTCCAACAGGACACTACCCAAATACAGGAAAATACATAATGAATAAACATGATGACTAAAAATTTCAATAACAACATAGATACAAAATATTAAAAAATAATTATAGTAATAAAAAACATTATCAAATATAATCTGAATCTATAATATCAACATCTAAATATTCAATCATTCAATTGAATCTCTAAACAACGAGTAATAACTTATCAAGAAAACAGATGAAAAGAAGAAAAAACAGCATGATGTCTGGTTTGCAGTAGAACATGCAAAGCTGAGCAGCGATCGCGAGAGATTGGTTCTGTGGATTTTTGAGTGAAATATATGGCTTATTCTAGTTCACCTCTGAGAATCAAATAAATTGAGTTTACCCAGAAGCTCGGAGACAGTCGAGATTATCATTGAGCAAATTGAATAAAAGTTTCAATGCATTCAAACTTCTTCTGGTGTGGAGGGTCCTAGTGTCAAACCTCGACAGCAAAGAAGCATGATCACAACCTCTAGGTAGGTATACACCATCCTCTAGAAATGAAAGCCATTTCAAGAACTTCGTCTGCAGTGCCTCCAGGCGGTTTATGTGACAATCATATATTGGTCAAATACAAGTCAGACATACTGAAGTTTGCTTATCATAGGGCATTAAATAAATGGACCAGTATTGAGGAATTCGAGAACAATCTTGCATTGGTTAGATGAAACCATAACCTTGCTACATTATAAAATTAATTGGTTGGTATGAGGTATGAATGAAAGTTTGTTAAAATACTAAGCCGACATTCTTAACCTCCAGCAGTCGATGTTGTTATCAAATGTTGTCACATTTCTCATTCTAGTAAAACCCACGACATAACATTTCATGATCTTTCATTTCTATGAAATTTCATTTTGAAGCTTTCCAGCCACTTCAAATTGAATTGAATGAGTTCAAATTGTATTAAAATTGAATTCACTAGTGCATTGCTGTATATATCTACAATTTTTCGGAATTTCAGGTGGTACATTATCATATTGAATTCCTTCAATAATCAAATAACTGAAACAGAACATCTACTATTATATTATAGGGTCATCTTCATTTTATGAACCCTCGAATTTAATTTCATTATAATTTACATTCAATTTAATGTAAATTTTTAGAATCGTTTTTTTCGATGAATATTTCAGAAACTATTTCCATGTCTAATATCAGCTGATAATAAAGCTAATAATTCTATAGTGAAATAGAGAAAAATTGGTCGAATTCCATTAAAATTTCTCAATATACTAGTTATATTTGTTTCGGGCAACTATCCTATTACCAAGAGTGCTATACAACTAAGCTGTTATTTCTGATATTCATGAAGAATGATCTTGTTGAACCGCTGCTGCATTTTCTAAACATTTTCCGATATATTTCCCACTTTTCTACAATAAAATAACGAAGTCTTCCAATTAAATCTTTTAAGGTTATGTACAACGATCTGTAATAGTGAGTAATGAAACAATCGAAAGAACAAGTAATATAGATCGAGAATCTTCGAGCAATTGAAGTTGCAGAATGAAACTGCACGAGTTCAAATGAAGCGATTGAAATATTTTGTAAAAACTTTGATTGATCTTGCCCTTTTCTAACTTCAAATCAACATGTTATCGCAGTGGGTGGTGACTGGCTACTGAAACTTTGATTAATTATGTTATATGACAGCTTACTTCGAGCATAAAATAAATGATATCTACTACTAATGTGGTAATTAATTCTGAAATGAGTCTGTTTGATTAATGTAGTTACTATTCAGTGAAAACAACTCGAAAGAAAAATACAAAGGATTGAAGTGGAATGAAATTTTAAAAACAAATTTGATCTAATGATCGAAATCATTCGATAATCAATCAATCAGTATTTATATTCAATCTCATCGATTTGTTACGCTTCATTAAAAAAATGTCGGTACCTATAGTCAATGTTGTCTAAAAAATAAACATCGAGAAACACCAGCAATCGTAAACATAATAATCAGTTTTTATATTTTAAGGTACGTTTTCAACCATGCTTTTTTATTCTGAGTCTGAATAATTTTTCAATTCATAATATAAAAATAGCTCAAGCGAACACATTTTTTCCAAAAAATTTCAATTGAAAATAAAATGACGAGTAGTTCTTTTGGGTGGACAAAAAACAAACCATATTCTATGGTCGAACTCTATTGTGATTTATGTGTACAGACTTCAGTGATTATATTACCTTTGCTCTCGATGGATATTTTTTATCGGATACTCAACATATATCGGTGAAGAAAGGTATCGATTGATAATTAAGGCTGTAGTCATCATCTCTCGTTTCTGTGATTGATCTGTTTTCTGTTTTCTATGACTGCCCTTCACTGTACTAACTCTGGACTAGATAGTCTAGAGTCTTCAGAGATCATTTTACCTTTGCTCTTCATGAATATCAAGCAAGAAAAAAAAATTTTGAAACTGTTTTCATTTGTGTGGTTATTTATAATTTGTAAAGTACATACTCGTGAATATAAAGATTCTTTGTAGACTATAAATTTGAAATTGGAATGAATTTTGGACTCAATAAATTTTTAATCAAAATTTTCAATAAAATTTTGAACACTATATAGATACCTGCTCGGGATGACGTAACGTTTTTCGGAAACTTTATATAAAAGAAACTTTATTTTTCCAACTATCCAATATAACCGCATGCCTAAATAATTTCAAGAATAAATAGATAATGAAGAACTTATCATTATTTCAATTTTTTTATTCTTCAATTTATTCGTTCCAAAATTTCGTAGCTCTTTCTCAGATCGCGTCAAATATCTCAGATAATATTTTGATAAAGCCCATTCAAATAGGTTATTCATCCAGTCATATATTTATAATTGACATATATTTACAAAAAATTATTAATATCACATATTACTTTTGACATCAAAGTATAGAAGAGTTGTCTTAAAATGTTTTAATATGAGGAGATGCTTTATATCATTACTATATTAAATGAGTAATTGAGTACCTTTTTTCACGAAGAAATATCATCCTCAATCAAAATGAAACGTCACAAGTTTTTCGAAATATTCTATATTTTTTCGGTAGAAATCTTGAAATTGTGTTAGTTGCCAGAAATATTTGTCCAGCGCATTAATCTTTTGAATTTGTTGTGAAATTATTTAGATGTGTTTATTTTCAAGAACGAGTTGATTCTTAGTATTTCAACAAATATTTTAGAAATTTTGTCCAGCGCATCAAAAAATCCTGAAGATTTTGAGTTCGAAAAAAGATTCCCGAAGTTTCTCTTCAGTGCCTCAACAAAATATCAAAATATTTGGAGTCCGGACAGAGATCAATGCAAGTCTTATATCAAAGGTATTATTGCTATCCCTGGGGAAAGTGTTTACGTTAATTAAGGGCGATGCTTTGCTCATAGCACTCCAGGATTAAATTGGGGTTGCTTTATGCCTTCATAAAAAAGGACACAGATCTCTACTACGTACCAGAAGGATTTGATATTTGAACCCGACGAGATTCAACTGAATCTATGTGTTGTGGAGGGCCATTTGTCTAATTAATTAACCTGGTGCTTCGGTAGTTACACAGGATTTTAGTTCAAAGAATATTGATAAGAGCTTTTAGCATCATCTGAGTCCTTGGCACATGTTCCAGTATCATTTAATTAACAAGCATACAGACCAAATTAAAATCTATATTACAAATATTGTATCTCTATATCAAAATGAAACTTGTTTCTATTAATTTTTCGCTACAAATTCTAATTTTGTCAAAACTGTGAAGGAAAAATTTCACTGAGTGATAGCAATAAATCTTACTTCAGTTATTCAGTTTCTAATCTTTCTTTTTATTTTATATAATTTTTTCACTTATAATTCAAAGACCTTGCTCCCTAATTCAGTCTTATTTGAATAATCTAACACAGTTTGATAAATTTGAGGGTCATAAATCATATGTATATACAGCCTTTTCGGGTGTACCACAAGGTTCTAATTTGATACATGATTCAAAAACAAATAGGTAAATAGAAACATAAGAGGACTGCATAAACTTACAGGATGGCTTCACTGCAGTTTCTGATTGATGTTATTGGAGTAAACTCATTATTAATGTAACTAAATATAACGTAGTCACATTCACTAAAAAGAAACTATAGAATTTGGGTACACAATTAATGAAACCATTCTGAGCAGGGTTTGCGAAATTCGAGACCTCGGAATGTTACTTGATCAGAAATTCACTTTTGTACCTGATATAAATAAAACAATTAGAACAGCATTCAAACCTTATCGGTTTATTGTGCGTAATGCTCGACACTTTTGGAACACAAAAATGCTGTACAATTATTTAATGAGCTTGTAAAGAGCAAATTAGATTTCGGATGTATAATTTGGCGCCCCATTTACAATTCTCATAATCATTTAGAGTCGATACAACGAATATTTCTCAAATATCTGATTTGGAGGGAAAATCACGCTTATCCGGCCAGAGGATATAGTCAAACTGGATCTGTTGACAGGGACTTCTTGTTTCTGAAGTTTCTGTTAACCTCTGACATGGTTATATAGACTGTCCTACCCTTATTGGCTCTATTGATTTTCATGTTCCTAGGCAATGTTCACGTCCAAGTAAATTTTTTCTTTGGGTACTCCGAGAACTAAATCCCTCGTACAATCACCCATTAGATGCTCGCTATTCGAGGATGTGTCTGACAAATGCGATATCAACAGTGTCCCATTTGCTTCAATAAGTTGGGTTTACTGGGAATCTTTTCATGTATAATGAATTTTGAAGTATAGCTATAGTATCATTGTCTATTATTCATTATAATTACTTGTTTTAATGATCATCATTTTCAAAATTTTTGCATTATACAATTAGGTGTTAATACTGTATATATTTTTTGAATATTTCCTGTAACTGGTGTTTTTACCAGTCAGAATATAAAGACTTATTATTATTATCAAAATAAAACCCATTTTCATTAATAGTTTGCTACAACTTGTAACTTTGTCGAAGCGGTGATGGAAATAGTTTTCACTGAAATATTACACGCACTAAACTGACTTAAGTTTTTCAGTTTTTAACTTTTCATTCTGTCTGATTTTTTCGGTTTTAATTATTTTCACTAAACGTCAATTTTCTATTGTTCGAAATATTGAAGAAGAAACAATTTAATAATACTTATATTGTCAGATACATATCATATTTTTCAGAAAAAATTAATTCGAAATCTTGACGTTATGTTTAAAATAACATGAACGAAAAATAATTCTTTCAGACTTTTCATGTGTGACATGTTTCCTGCTTCCAGAAATACTATTTTTGACCTATTAAGCTGGCATTTCTACAGTGCGTGTAGAAGAACTACAAACCAATCCATCAAGCTAACACTGGACAGGGTCCAATCTCAACACTGGACGTAGGTGACGGTGGAAAGAGTTATCAAGCAGTCAATTAAAATAGCATTTCCATGCAAATTGCGGTCTTGAAGCCGAGTGACAAGGCTTGATTGAGTAGAAGGTGACCTAGTAAAAACTACGAAGTTACAGCTGACAGAATGTGAGGCCTTACACAAGAAATTTAGTCGTATATTGTGTCAAAATAAGTTTCATTCAAATATATTCGCTTTGTTTGAGAATAAAAATGAGTTAGGTAATTGGATATTATAAAATAGGTATATATTTTACGTTAATTGATATTGTTTACTTACTTCATTCCATGAATGGTTTATTACTTATTGGAAATCATAATAAATTCAGTATTCGATAAGCGAGAATCGGAGTACGTCTAGAATGAAAGCGTAAAAGCTTGCCTCTAATACAAGTGTAATGTTGTTTGTTTCACAAGGAAAAGAGACCGAATTGACTGTGATTGCAGTATTTCTCGTTCTGATAAGGTGAGAGATCTTGGTTTAGTCTTCGACCAGAAGCTTTCCTTTGTCTCACACATCACCAACTTATTTCATCTGCTGCGAAAATATATGGATTCGTTATACCTAATGGCAAATATTTTAATAATTCCTCAACATTCATAGGACTATTTGATACCCTAATCCGTAGCAAGTCGGAGTATGGCAGCATGATCTGGCATCCCATTTAGACTTGTCATCAACGCCATCTTGAGGCTATTCAGAGAAGGTTCTTGAAATTCTTAGTTTGGAGGGAGGATGAAGTTTATCAACAAAGAGGAGTCAATCATAACGAATTATTGAGTCGATTTAGTAAAATCTCATTGCAGAGCAGGAGACAAACTTTATCAATCAAATTTCTGTACAAATTACTGCACAATAGTATTGATTGTCCTCCTCTCTTGTCCTCTTTGAAATTTTGTGTTCCTAAGCAAAATTCTCGTACTACAGAATTTTTCCACCTAAAGACTCGAAGAACTAACTCGCTAATACAATCCCCATTTGGTTTATGAAGTGTACATTCAATAGAGTTGCCAATAATTGTGACATTCACTTTGAATCCATAGAATTTATCATCAGGAGCTATATGAACAGAGAAAATTGACTAAAATGAATCTATTGTTAATAGCTTTTTAACAATAGCTCTTTGTTAATTCTTTTTTTAATTATTCAGTTATGTATTCAACATTGTTATTATTTTCTGTGTATTTATTGAGTGAATAGGAATCGCTCCCTGCGACTTTTTCCTATTTCCAAACTGAAGATACCAATGAGAGAAAAACGTTTTGCCACAATTGATGATAAAAAGTCGGAATCGAAAAACTAGCTGATGGTCAAACCGAAAAGCGCATTTTCGAATTGCTTCGAGGATTGAAAAAAGTGCATTATATCTGACGGGAATTACTTTGAAGGGGACATAATGGATATTGATGAATAAATGAATACTTTTCGAAAAAATTCAAAATTCACATTTTCTTTTGAACAAACCTCGTATGTATGTTAAAATAAACATTTCTGGTTTCCCTTTTTTCAATCGAGCGGTTTGGAAGCGCTCCTCTCCACTTTCGTCGCCTGTCAAAATAAGTAAATTTCAAGGTACAAATTGTATAAGAATATTACTTCTATTTTGGGGCCAACCGTCCTGGAAGCCAGCCGAATGTGTGAAATGTAATTTCGCAGTTGTCTCATCTTTGTTGTATACACTAAAGGGATCAGTGGAAGGATATTGGCAGAAGCAATTTTCTGCAGATCTAAAAATATATTGGCGGTAAGCTACAGAGATGATTTTCTGTCGTGTCACCTCAAAACCTAAGTGTAAATAACATTGCTTTACGTATGGGTCTTCGGAATGAGTTGTCTCATTTCTAGACATTCCGAAATTTCATCTGTATAGAAATATTATTTTCAAACCAAATTATACAATCATACTTTTCATTTCAATCACTCTTTTCGACATTATATTGTTCAGACACTTTAATGCAGTTAGTCCAATCTAATGAAAAATTTCAAAAGCTTTGTATATAAAAGGTGTTTTTTAGAGGTATAGAACTTTAAAATGCAATAAAACAAAGATGAATAATTCGATTGACAAGAATTTTTTTCTATTCGAAAGATAATCTTGTGGCATTATATTTTAAATATGATTTCTGGCATATGGCCGCCACGGCTGGCTCGGATGAAGTCCAATCTGGACGTCCAATTTTCGATGACTTTTTCCAACATTTGTGGCCGTATATCGGCAATAACACGGCCAATATGGTCTTCCAAATGGTCAAGCATTTGTGGCTTACCCGCATAGACCAATGAGTTTACATAGCCCCACAGAAAGTAGTCTAGAAGTGTTGAATCACAAGATCTTGGAGGCCCCACAGGTCCAAAACGTGAAATTAGTCATCAAACGTTTCTTTCAATATTGTCTGTGTGACATGTTGCGCCGTCTTGTTGAAACCACAGTTCCTGGACATCATGGTTGTTCAATTCAGGAATGAAAAAGTTAGTAATCATGGCTCTGTACCGATCACCAATGACTGTAACGTTCTGGCCATCATCGTTTTTGAAGAAGTACGGACCAATGATTCACCAGCCCATAAAGCGCACCAAACAGTCAGTTTTTCTGGATGTACGGTATTTTGACATACACTTGAGAATTATCTTCACTCTAAATGCGGCAGTTTTGTTTGCTGACGTAGCCATTCAACCAGAAGTGCGCTTCATCGCTAAACAAAATTCGCGCGATACGTATTCCGCACAGAACCATTATTTTCGAAATAAAATTGCACTATTTGCAAGCGTTGTTCAGGTGTGATTCTATTCATGATGAATTGCCAAACCAAACTGAGAATAAATCAATTCTCAGCTGTTAAATCTGTCGCCATCTTCATCAGTAATGCCAACTTAAAGTTCAATTCCTCTATAAAAAAACACTCTTTATTATCAACCATTCACCCTTCCTTAAGGGATGAGAACTGATAAAAATGTTCGAAAATTAACTTATAGTCCAAGAACCAGTAAATGGAGATGTCTTTTTCTACATGTTTATTTCAAGCTTCTCTAGTGGTTTGAGTTTTAAGCTCCTTTTCTCGATATGTAAGTTCTCCTAGTCGTTGTTGAACTCTTATATCGAAAGACATTTGTTCTCTTCTTAATTTTGTGCCATTTTGTCTTCAATTATCACGCAATTTTACATAAGAACAAAGTGATAAATGGGTTATTACACATAATGCCCGGGCATTATGAAAAATGACCACAAAGGGATGGCAATTTAATAATAACCATGCAAATAATTGAATTATCCGGGCATTATATATAATGTGCATTCATTCATGGATCAGAGTTATAAAAACAGCTTTGATTACTATTATTTCGATTGCTAAAATTGAACTTAAACTGAAAACACAAATAACATAATCAGTCTCATAGTACCACCAACTGCAACCATAGAATATTTAGCGTTTTATATATTGAAAATTTTAGAATGTCTCCGGCCGATACTTGATAAAAATCCATCTCGAAAATCAAAATTATACAGAAAAATACTTTCCCAGTTTCCAATTCCACGAAATTTAATTGTGACGTACCTTTAGCTTTACACCTAGTTGTGATCACGCTTGTTTGCTATCGAGGTTTGACACTAGGAGCCTCCATACCAGGAGAAGTTTGAATGCATTAAAATTTTCATTCAATTTGCTCAATGATAATCTCGACTGTCCTGAGCTTCGGGTAAACTTAGCCAGACATTTTACTCAAAACCCACAGAACCAATCTTTTCTTGCAATCGCCGCTTAGCTTTGCATGTTCATTCTACTGTAAACCAGGTATCAAGCTGTTGTGATTTGCACTAGGACTCACTTGTTTCCATCATAAATGTGTATTTGAATCATACCAGTGAGGTGTCTTGATTTCTTCATTTAGATATTGACATTATAGACTTAGATTATTATTTTTAATGTTTGTATATCTATGTTGTTATTGATAATTTTAGTAACCATATTGATTCATTATGTATTTTACTGTAATTAGGTAGTCAAATTTTCATCAAATTGCCCAATGGTTATGTTGCAAAATGCATTATGACCAATCAATGTGATTAAAAAGTTCATGGAGGTTTCTAGATATATTCATGAATTTCGTGTTTGTTTGTATTTTTTATATTCAAGCCCATCGATTTGTTTTGTTCACCTAATATGTCGACCAAATTGTATGTCATGCATGTATCAACGATTAACGCCATATCGTCACCATATTGAATGATGTTTATCTATACTACATTAACACCGATTGGCACTGCAGTCTTTCAGAGTTTCTCGGAAGATCGTTTCCGAATATAGATTGAATTAGAATGGACACAGCACGCATCCCTGTCGCACTCCCTTAATGATAGGTATGTCATTAGTATTATCTATTTTTATTTTACCTCTTTGAATATCTGTTTGAATTTTGGTCTATATCAAACCTTTTAATTTCTTTCCTCAACATCAATTTTTCAGTTTGAATCGAATTTATCGTATTTTCATTGGTCTACGGTACCGAGGGCACTATATGTCAACTCCACAGTATAGGACGTTTGATTTCCGATATTGAATCTTAATTCCTAGGGTCCAGGGAGAATTTTCGTGTTGAGGTAACTGAATTCAACCTTACACTATCGTTTCCACTAAATTTTCCCGCGAACACAGATAAGCGTCTTTGCCGTAAACGCAAAAGGCCATTAGCAGACATCACAATTCAGCGAGAGCAGATATGCAAGACCCGATTTGGGTACTAATTGAGAATCATAAGATAGCATCTGTCAGATAGTGGAAGCCATCGATATACATCACAGAACAAAGTGAACATATAAAACCCGAGACTCGATAATCTAGACAAATTCTGAGACAATTTGCATTGTGCGGTCTTGTCTCTGTGAGTATGTGTGCGTCCGAATTGTGGATTACTTCGGTTACGAGTACACATAACGATGTTGAGAGACCTAACCTCCAAACCCCTTCATTTTTGATCCGCAAAGGGAGATTGAAAACATTCGTAAACAAGTCTTATATTTTCAGTAAAATTTCAACATATTAATCTGAAATATAAATACTGAGAATAATTATGAGCTTGTGGTCAACTAATCCTTGCAGAAAAAATTTGTCCTACCGGTGCAATACATATAACAATGAAATGAAATATTAATGTGTAAAAATTTCGAACGATAAGGTTGATTTACAACATAGATAATGAAGAAATGAGAAAAAAGACCTTAATATAAATAAAACTGAGTATTTATTCGATTTTCACTATAATTCATTCAAAACATGACAATATCGTTTCGCCAACACAGTGGCTTCATCAGATGTTGAGGATAAACGGAGCTATTACATTGTGGACTGCTTGTATTTATCCTGAAGTGCGTGGGGATCCCCCACAATTTCTTCTGAATTGTGGGGGATGACCATATAATACTTCTCTTCGATTGCATTTTTACTGAAATGAATTGAATAAAGGAGAATTATTGATTAAAACTAGATCATTTAATAAACTGTTTGATTTTTTGCTCTTATTCATTTCCATGGCTTTTAACAGGGTTAGTTTATAACCTTTACGCTTCGTATGCAATATTTTATAGTTGTTGTCGGAGATATGGTTCTCTTCTAAAAGATGTGTTGCATACGTAGAATCGGTTTAATTTTTTGCAAAGCATCTTTGGTGTTCAGATATTCTAAGGCTGAATTTCCTGCCAGTTTAGCCAACATATACTTTGGAACAAGTACCGCAACTCAACTCATAGATACCCGATTTATCATCAGGCGAAATTTCATCTTTCGCATTTCTAATGTGTCTACCCACGGTATTCTGGGCTTTGAAAGCTATCATTAAATTTCTATCAGATGAGAACTTCGAGATTTAAGTTTCAATCAATAATTCTCCTTCATTAAATTTATTTCAGTAAAAATAGAATCGAAGAGAAGTATTCTATGACCATCCCCCACAATTCAGAAGAAATATGTTCTATAGTTATTCCCCTACAAAAGAAGAACAGCACCATGCACTCCAGGATAAATATAAGCAGTCCAGAATGTAATAGCTCAGTTTATCATCAACATCTGATGAAGCCACTGTGTTGGCGAAACGATATTGTCATGTTTTGAATGAATTATAGTAAAAATCGAATAGCTATTCATTTTTATTCTAATTATATTTTTAGATTTTCGGTCAAGTATCGGCCAAATCGATTAATGATTCAAAAAAGGCCTTAGTTGATTCAACATAACCAAAAATTGTATATTACATTGAGAACAACGTTAATGGTGGTTAATTTCATACACACTACTCGACTTTGTGAATATATATTTCACTTCATAGTTTAATTGTGGTGCTAGTTGCTAGGTTGCTGGCGTGGGAAATTTCATATCACTGTTTATTACATTAATTATAACAATTATGCACAATGCTTTTCAAAAAATCATCAACTTTCGAGATTAAATATTTGATGCATTCCAAAGAACATCGAAAAGAAAGTCGTTGAAAACACCAAACAGGGCTGTTTCATCTTTTTTTGGCAATCATCAGTGGCATTTATCTGAACAATGGAGTTTCAATGTCTTTCCAAACGCACTAAAACTATATATCTTCAGAAGGCTGTATAAAAGCAGTGATCGCGTGATCTTCTTCTATCGAAAAAATATGAACTCTCTCGAGAGTAGTAGAGTGCGTTCGGGATAAAATTAAGTGCTTAATTTCATACAAAGATGTCAGGCTTTATGATTCCTGAAGTAGGTTGTAACAGTGCAATATAGTACTTCCGATGAAGTATAGTAAACGATGTTCATCGAAATGAACTGAATATTCAATGTCTAAAGTTTATTTGAATAAGATTGTTAATTAAGATTGTGTTTACGATGACAATATTAGAGCAAAAAGTTCCCTGAGAGTTTTACCAAATTATATAGATATATAAAAATGTTGAATTCATGTTTTCTTCTTCATATTCAAACCAGAATACTAATATTCTGTATTATAATACATGCTGAGCTTTCATTTCACAACGGTTCCTTTGTAGATGAAAAAGAGACTATTATCATATTTTATTTAATTTTTATTTTAATTTTTGTATAAATTTTATTTTCAGTTGTCACTGAAATTTCCAGAAAATGATGTGGCCGGAAATTGAAGTTATTCTCACTTTTTGTAATGAAAAACGCATCAAAAATGGAATGACCTGTTTCCATTCAACAAATGATCTGAATATCTAATAACTTCGCGCATAAACAATGTCACCGCACTATTCAAGATGCGCCTTGATTTGTTTACGTAGTTACCTATGCCCAGCACTCTGATTAGGGCAGAATGAATGCACCAGACTTGGTAATAATTCCTGTCCGACTGAAAACTTGATTTTCAATTAAATGCCTTGTAAAGCGAACCACGGATTTATTTAATATTCTGCCTCATTCAATTGCGGACGTGTTACTTTAATACGTGCATCGATTATCTAAAATACCGACTGAGTAATGACGGTCATGGCCGACTGGGGGTTCTATAGCTATCATTCTCGGAAATTAGTAGTCGTTCAAGTTGTAATTTGAATTGAATATTGGTATCTACGATAATATGTTGCCAAATTCGTCGAACAACTTCCTCAAAAAATCGTTGAAGGAATTCAACGAACTGTCAAATGTCACCTGTCACGTCTGACATTTAACGTATCGTTCATTAATATAGAATCATTCCAAAAATCTAAGAGTTTCTATAATCACCTTCTTCTTTGTTCTATATTTTATGACCTTAAATCAACTTCAATAACAGTTTTAGACGCAATTGTTATTAAAGTTACCGAAGTAATTTCGAAGTAATATCGAAGTTGTTATCAAAGTACTTTGTATTTGGGATATGATTGACATTGAACGACCTTGACAATCATGGAATCTGCACTCTATATTTTCTCAGCTGGTAATAGAGGTACACAAATCCATCAGAAATCTCATAACTTTCTACTTTAGATTATTTCAATACAAATACCATGAACTCCTTGGCTTATTTCTTCTGAGATTCAGTGAAACGTCTGGACGATTTTTCGATATCGAATAATTGCTGGGTCTAACCCAAATAGACACTACCCCGGTGTGTTTGAAAGGGTTAGACAGTCGATGAAAAAAAAATGAATGCTTTTATTTAGGCTGAAGGTAATCATGTTTTTTTTGGATTGAGTTACTCAACATGTACCATTTTATAACAAAATGTTGTTATCGGCCCAAATTTTGTTAGTGACCAAAGAGTTTCTCAAAACTCATCAAAATACCAGATATTTCCAGAGAAGATCAGATAATAACCTTCTGAATTTTTGCCGAATGTTTATCGAACTTCTCCTACATCTATAGACAAAATTTCATCAATTATAATTACTTTTAGTCATGAAACATTGTGAATTGAGTTTCGGTTATTGAATATTTGAATTTTCCAAAGAATATTGAACGTTCACAGTAAACTCTTTATCACAGCCTCAATTATTAGTAGACCTGTTGTTATTTCAGCAAATTCAACGAATAGCCTGAGCCTCCTTTGTTTCTCTTTTAGATGAAAAATTCGACGCTCATTAAGTCGTGTAAATCTGCCTTGCAAAATTATTAGATCTCCCTTCAGGTCAATAGATATTCGGCTGGAATAATCAAGCAGATATTCTCCTGCGCATTCTCTACCGATTGGGAGAAAATCGAAACAATGGAACCTAATTGAAAGTTCGTTAATTACTCCAAACTGAGAAAGGCCAAACCTATTTGAATACTAAATAGAACATCTTTCAGTGCTTTGAATTTCCTGATGAATTCAATCGATATTAGGCCAATACAATTGTATATCAATTACAAAGAACTTGGGGAAAATGTTTACCAATGAGTAATTAGCTTCATCATTTCTGAATTAAAAAAATATGTGTCATTCGTTTGTTGCAGAAAAATTTGTGCATCCACCATTTTATGACCAAGAAATATCACTTTGATTTAAAACGAATAATAAAGAGTTAATAAATATGTTTTGTGCGGATTTAGATTTCGAGTACTATCCACAAACCTTCTGAAATAAACTGAAAGACTGATCTATAATCGACACTCGGTATTTACAATTGAAAAACGTTTCTATATTCGATATCATAAAAATTTCTATTGGATTATCAAAACCTGTAAAATTGATGCATTATTTTCAAACGGAAGTATTTACTGAATTTCACACAATTACACAATATAGTTAAAATTGATGAACCATTAGCAAAGATTTTTCAGTTCGAGTAATTCTTTTACAACCCTAATGGGTTTTAACCTTTATCACTAAAAGGGTTTTAGTGGTATTTTTCAATCTCTTCGTTTTTTAAGTGATAAATACTTGATTTGTACAGGTTTAACATTGACAAGTTTTGGAACCTGTTAATGTGAACGTTGTACATAATTACAGAAAATAATATCATAATGCAGAATAATATCTAAATACCTGAATATTTGAAATGAAATGATGTATAAAAATGAGCCCAATCTAATCTAAAAAAAACATAAAAAACATAAAAAATAACTGATAAAAAAAGATACAATTAAATTGAACTCAATCTAATTCAATTCATTTGAGTCAATTTTTTTGTTCACATAACTCCTAATGCTAACTGCTAAAAGTGAATGTTACATTTACTAGCAACTATATTGAATATTGAATATTGTCTCCACTATTGTTCAACATATTCACTGAATACATCATGCGGATAGTTCTCGAAGACAAGGGAATATCTATAGGAGGCCGTAAGTTTTCAAATCTACGATATGCGGATGATGCTACTCTCTTAGCCTCAACCAAAGATGACATAGATACTCTGCTTTGTCGTCTGGAGACCACATCTACGGAGTTTGAACTCGCTATTAACCGCGATAAGAATTAATAATAAATTATGATCGTAGACCGCCCTAATAACAACCAGGTAAATGTTCAAAACATTGGATGTGAAGTAGTCAACAGCTACGTATATCTGGGCTCCACGATCTCAAACGCTGGGAGCTGAGAGGACGAAATCCGGAGGCGTTGCGCCATAGCAAGATCTTCAGTGGAAAAGTTTACGAGGATTTGGAGGGATGGCAGAATAACAAAAAACATGAAGGTTCGCCTTATGAGATGCCTGATCTTTCCAATCTTCTTGTAAGGAGCTGAGAGATGGACGTTGAGGATGCAAGATTTTTGCAAAATTGATGCGTTAGAAATGTGGTGCTGGAGGCGCTTGTTCAGAATCTCGTGGACTGCGCATCGAGCCAACGTCTCGATTCTGAAGGAGTTAAAAATCAAAGAGAGGTTACCATCGACTGTGCAACAGCGAATCCTCAAATTCTTTGGACATATAACCCGAAACGAAGAATTTATCGAACTATTGTTGGTCCAAGGATAGTCAAGGCAAAAGATCGCGTGGGCGCTCACCAACAAGGTGGACAGATCTGATGAAATCTGTCAGGCATTCCAGCATCAATGAAAACTCTAGAGCCGCTAAGCATAGAGCAGTGTGGCGCTGTATTGTGTGGGACGCAGTGGCACAAGACCGAAGCACGAGCACGACCACTCTATCAAGAGTGAACGACTGAGAAGAAGATGAAGATATTGAATGTAACTCCATCAACCAAACAGGGGATTGTATCAGCGAGTTGGTCCTTCTCGTTGGAGTTGGAGTATCTAGGAGGAATAATTCTTTGGTACGAGAATTTTGCCTAGGAACACGAAATCCCGAAGCGGACAAGAGAGCAGGACAATCAATATTGTTGTGCAGTAGTTTGTACAAGAATTTGAGTGATAGATTTTCTCTCATAGCTTGCAATGAGATTAAACTAAATCGACTCAATAATTTGTCACGATTGACCACTCTATCTGGATAAACATCATCCCTCCAAACTAAGAATTTCAAGAACTCTCTCGCAATGGCGTCAAGAAGATATTGATGGCAAGTATAAACAGGATGCCATATCATGCTGCCATACTCCACCAGACTACGGATTAGGGCATTAAATAGTCTAATGAATGTTGGGGAATTATTGAAATCTTTGCCATTCCGTATGACGAAACCATTTATTCTCGTGGCAGATGGAATAATTTGGGTGATGTGTGGAATGAACTCTATACCAAGATCTCTCACCCCATCTTAATGAATTAGTACTGATTTCCCAAATAAATTTTCAGTTCCTTCATTTTTTGTTCAGTGGACAATGTATGGTTATAAGTTATGGATGCAATTTGTTTGAACTGTTTATTGAATTTAGGACAGCGGTTCAAACCGTTAGATAATTCCAACAAATGATGAGACAGGGGTTAATTGATATTGGAAGCTATTGACTCCAACTAGGAATTATTAGTACGACTTATGCAAATTTTCGTGCTATTTATTGTCTTCTTTTCCACTACAAAATTACTCAATCGCTTTTCAAAGAAAGTTCAACTTATAATTCAAAATAATGATTACATAATCGACAAAATGAAAGGTTAAATCGAGTCAATTCACTTCAATTCCAAGACTTCAGTCCATTTTCACATAAATCGAACTTTCATGTAATACCCCCTGGCGGAAGCGAACTGAATCAAAGATACCTACAACTTTAGGTGCAAACTTCACAACTCAAATCGATGAAATTCTTGAGAGAATCAGAGTGAAGGTGATGAGAAGACAAAAGGAAATTCGAGAAGCGAACATCAACTTAATGTTACAGTTCGAAGTTTTATTGGATTAAGCGGTTTAAAAGTTATAACAGTCGATTTCTGAAATTAAGTTGCAGAGCGGGAGGAAACTGCAAATCGACTGTTGGTTCCCTTATGTGCATTCAGCGAATTACAGTTTGGCTCGTCAGGATCTCAACTTTTCGCATATTCGGCAACTGTAAGTTTTCTGTAAGGATTAAATTGTCTTTGTTGAAGTATCCAGGTGAACTTTGGTTCAGTTATTATTTTACCTTGTCTATGCCGAAATATTCAGAAACTGTGGGATAATTGAAGATCAATTGGAAATTTTAAATTCAGATTGCTTTCCAGTTTTTCCGACAATAACTTCGAAATACAAATTTCTGTGGGAAATTGCATGATGCATGGTGGAAAAACAGATGATAATTGTATCATCTGTTTTTCCTCATGCAGCAACAAAATTTGTCGCATATCATATAAATTGTCGTGTGATAGATAACCAATTTTGTTCGTTGTGTTCTGTGCAAGCAGCATAGAAAGTGAAAGGAGGTTATGAAATCTAGATACTAATTGATGCTTGCTCTGGAATCATTCATTTTGTTGAGAAAGATAACTTGACAGCTACCAGAAATATTGTTCCTAAAATTTTGTGAACAATTTTAAAACATCTCTTTATAGTTCATCTGAAAATTGCTCCAATATCCATAGATATTGAATAATTAATGAATGAATTAATATATTGAATAATCCAATGAATGAATGAATAAAAAGACGTTTCATTGAGATATTTGTTTACATTAAAATTCATTGTTCTTTTTCAATTACAAGGTGGGAGGTTATAAGGTCTCGCGCCGTTTTTCAATTCTGTGCTACTTAATTATATTATTAAAAAAAAATTTTCTCTTATATGTTCACATCATATTTTAAAGGTGTGGCCGACTCATCTCCGGTCGAATGTCAGATTTTCAATTCATCTGACATTTCATGGTAAAGGAAACCACAGAAAACGTTACCCATGTAATTAAGAACATATAGAATGATTACAATTATATTTATAACATTGTTACAGTAGACAGAATAAGACGCTGGAAGAATTGCTTCTTCACTCGAGTACTTTTTACTTTTCGCACGCTAACGACACTTATCGCAGGCTAAGGGATGCGGAATGGTATGTCCTCTAGGTGATTGAGGATATCGTCTGGAAGCTCCTGGAGAGAATGCAGGAGCAGTGCTGGCGGAAAGGGGACTTTGTTTCTGGGTTTTCTGCGTAGAACACGTCCGAGTCTGTACCACTGGGTCATCAGCTTCTCTCAGGCCACTAGATTTGGGCCGATGAGAATGCCTTGGGCATATCGAGATTGGAGTTTTCGATGTGAGTGGAAATTGGG
This sequence comes from Henosepilachna vigintioctopunctata, assembly GCA_030704895.1. NCBI lineage: Eukaryota > Metazoa > Arthropoda > Insecta > Coleoptera > Coccinellidae > Henosepilachna > Henosepilachna vigintioctopunctata. Next base: position 5,027,525 of record JARQZJ010000032.1, read on the forward strand.
GACATTTTGGTTATTTCGTGGACAAGAATAGAAGGATATTGTCTCTGAAGTCTGAAGGTGCTGCGGCAGATTGCTGGTTCGCAGTTATCGATAGACCTCACTAAACGTTTTTGATGGGTGGAGTAGAGCAGACATCTGTACGCGATCACAGAGCGAATATATGCCTAGCATATGTTGAGGAGAGTCCGATGTAGTCCAATATCCATAGATCTGAATCATGTTGAATAGAATATACAAGCTTAAGATGATGAGTGCAATAAATTTCTATGTATTTCAGACTCATATCTTAACATTCTGTTTGAACACGTATTTGGCATTTTCTCATGGTATCAGTGCATATTTGTGAATCCTTCTCAAATCCTTCAACAAAAGTGAACTCTTCCAGAAGATTTCACTTCTGACTCCATGTTCTAGGATTGATTTTTTTGGCGTTTACAAATGCTCGAGAAAATTATGTGATGGTGTCAAATTAGAAGAATATATGGCCACTCGGAAGTTGGAGTAACAACTACAACTTTTCTAAAACTGTTCACCGAATAGAAGACGTAATGGACGATCCTATGGTTATTCAGTCACAAATTGAACTCTGGCGACAAATGTTTTCCGTATGGCAACTCTTCTGAGTTCTTGTGAACTAGCCCAGGCAGTATGGAAATAAATCAACCCTGAACTAACCCATCTCTACATCAACCCAGGTCGGTCTACTAAAATATATAGAGGCAAATACGTTGAGATAAGCTGAATTTCAAGGGAACAAAAACAGAGAAGTAGTGAAATATGTATGAAAACAAGCACCCCAAGGAAAGGAAAAATTGAAAAACTTGACTAGAGCTTGCTGAACAACACAAAAAATAACTTTGTGACTATGTGAATCAAAATGGCAGAAGGCAGATGGCAGGAAGCTTCAGAGGACCGACCCTGAGTTAGTCTGCTAGTACAAAACCCTCGGTTTTTGCTGCTACAGATGAAGGAGGGTGAAAAGCAAAGGAAGAGGCAAAAATAAAGGTAAAACAATCTAGTAAAAGTCTTGGCAACAGAGGTGATCAAAATGGTAGAAAGAGGAAAACTGGAGTCCTACTCCAGTGCGAAAATGGAGGTTACTGGTTTAGATACCTCAATTTGTGATATTATAGAGGTTATGCTAGTACTAACCCCTTGCTTTGTGATGCTTTAGAAACAGGATAATGGCAAAAAAAGGGGGCACATAAAAAAAAAAGACACTGAACAAAAACTTGCCAACTGAAGTAGTAGATGGTGGAAATTTGTAAATCAAGGCTGATGAGGGCTACTCCTTCAGGCAACTTAATTGATGATGCTACAGATGATGGACGGAGAGATTCAGAAAGGGGATAGGAACAATTTTAGTCGTCGAATGGCGAGATGAATTGAATAATTGGAAAAATATCCAAGTAATAACAGAACAACGTCCGTCTCTATTTTGTGCGGAGTGTAGGACATCTATACGAATGTCTATCGTTTTTCAGAGTGAAATCATTGCATATTTCTTCAAATTTATAGTTGATAATAAATCCATCCACAAAAGTTTCTTCATCATTTTTATTCATGTTGGACTGTCAGTCGAAGGTATTTGCACACATATGAGAATATTTTCAACTGCAGACCACACTTTTGAATTTGGCACCTAGTTATCCTACGTGAGGAAGATTGTATCGAATCTTCATCCCAATAAGGAACTCAATATATTGTATGCACATGCCTGCATCGAGCACTCCCAATAATCCACAGAATGCAGGAGCCGGTTACTTTTGTTAAGCAAAGCTGATGTGAAATACGACGATAGAAACATATTACCACACTATGCGGATTCCAAGAAACATATTAAACTTTAATAAGATCCAGAATTCACTTTATTGTTCACACCTCGAATTTAAAGCGTTTTCCATCACGCTAGATTTGAAATGTGATAACAAGAACTCGAGCCGCGTTAAAGTCTGCCACACATTACATGACTTCTAGAACAAAAGGTGGAATAATTTCGTTTCGATTTCCAATTAGTACGAAGTTTGAAAAAAGTTCGAGAAGAGTTTTGTCAAGAGATTATAGTTATTCTTTCTTCATGACTGACAGTTACATGATACTTGGTTCAGTTTTACAGGTTCACTTGTTGTGCATAGCTACGTCAGAGTTTGGGATTGTCACATACTTCCTTATTAGTTTAACATCTTTCGATATAAAACTAAAGTGTATTTCGTACTCCATTTGAGGAACGTTTCGTATATGAGCAGCAGAGTGTCAATTGAGATTTTCTTATATATGTAACAAAAATTATTGTATTATGAACTTGAAACCATAAGTTTTATTCTCTTCAATTATTTTTATAAAAGAGTTTTCATCGAGGCTGTATCAACATGATATATTTCACCTTAGAAGTATATGCAGAATAAATGAAAGATGAATTTCATTTTCTCATATTAAAAAGTGCAGTTCAATAGTTTAAGTTGAAATACCAAAAATTCTTCTTCGGTTTTCATCTTTATAGACGTGAAACTAAAAAAATATGAAACTATCAAATTGAAAGCCTCAGGAAGTTTTCAATCAGTCAGTTGCTATAAAAAACCAAATATAATTTCAGAGGAATAAACTAAACTTTTTGTGAATATTCGAATCGTAAATGATTAGCTATATGAAATTTTTAATTTTGTATGTATAAAAAAAGACCAAACCACGAATTCTATCCTCATCAATTATATTATTACTAACGGTGATAAATAAATTGAAATACGAATCTCAAACCGAAAACTCTGAAAACACACCGCAAACATTTTTAAAATCTTGTGTCTTCTTCTATTCGTTTGTATACGTTTTTGTTCCTTTTCCTAGGATTGCTATGAGATTTTTTTCCCTGATGGTCATAGTTATGTCTCTAGATTTCTACCAAACTGTAAAAGGTTATAAATTCACTTCGATACCGTTTGACATACATTTTTAATAGTGCTGGCGTTTACTTGACGTAAATCCATTATAGTTGAATATAAACTAAAATTCAAACATTTGAACCTTTGATTCACATTTTATTGACAACATAACATGACGCGTTTCGTCGTTAAAATCGACTTCTTCAGATGCCAACAGAATACTTACAGATGCTAACAGATTACTATGAGTATTCCGTTACCATCTGAAGAAGTCGATTTTAACGACAAAACGCGTCATGCTATGTTGTCAATAAAGTGTAAATCGAAAGTTCAAGTGTTTGAATTTCAGTTTATATTTAAGTTTGAGATACACTTGGCGATCATACGTACGCCATTGGCTTTTCGTTAGAGTGAAAGATAACTCCAAAAATCCCATTTTCTATAGGAATGCCTGAGATTTTTACTTATGGTCATAGTTATTAATGAGATTGAATTCTCGCTTAACTCTTGGTGAAACATAATTGAATATTAAAATAAATTAAACTCTTGGCTTAATGTTTCACGATTTATTTAACAATATGTATAGTCAACATGTTTCGAGCGTTAGCTCATTTTCAATGAAAATGAAAATGAGCTAACGCTCGAAACATGTTGACTATACATATTGTTAA